>VHKM01000248.1:600000-1200000 GCA_007210695.1 Neogobius melanostomus
AGATGCCGGAGCCACTTCATCTGATTGGAAACACCACGAAAATTGGTCCAAAAATGTTATGAAAGTAATTGCAGAATGGACGCAACTCATTGGATATATTTCTGGAATATTGGAAGAAATAAGTGCATGATTGGAAACACCCCCAAAACTGATTGTTAAACATTCCAACAAGCCGACAAATTCCGTTGTATTTATTTCAGTCATGCATAGTTGCAGTTCATAAGAAAAGTTTTGAATTTTTTGGCGAGTTTTGTTTTTGTTTTTCCAAGGTCGATGACCACAAGACTACCAAGTCTTTTGGGCAAGCTTCACTATGCCTCAATAATGAGGAGTTTTTGTGGCTCCAAAATCTTGCCATTGGCCCGTGCTGCCCTGAAGAGATGGGAAGGGAGTATGTCTTCCACACAGAAACTGGAGATCAAATTAAGAAGCCCTCAAGACTCATTGACCTCGCGTGGAAGGACTCTGGCATGACTGACAACATCAACTTTAACAAGATAAGAAGCAGTGTGTCAACACTCCCTCGGGAGGTGTTCCGGCATGTCCTATTGGGAGGAGGCCACGTGGAAGACCCAGAACACCCTGGAGGGACAATGTCTCTGTGGCCTGGTGTCGCCTCGAGGTGTGCGTGGATCGGGAAGTCTGGGCATCTCTGCTTAGACTGCTCAAAAGTTCCTTTCTGACTTCTTCTACAGTATTCTACAGCAAGTGCGTTATTGAACGTGAAACATTGGAACAAAACAAACACGAGTGTACACTGTATTCTGAATACTTTTACTTTGATTAGCAACATATATGGACTTTCGCTTGGACGATCGGGGTTCGAGCCCCGGCCAGTCCTCAATTTTTATTAGCGGGGGGAGTATATGAATCAGATTACTCCGTTACTGAATAAAGTTGCATTTTTTTCCTGCAGTTTGGTTGGTGCAGATTGTGAAGTTTACAACAGTTTACTACAGTCTAGCAACTATTTTAAATGTGTTGGCCTAATTACTAAGTATTTTTATTTAACACTGGAGAAAACGTGCTCGGTTTTTGCTCGCCTGAGTGATAGGCTATTAAAAATGTCTTGTCCTAAATAAAGGACGCACTGGCTCCTTTCACTTTATGACAGATAGTAAAGAAATTGCAACTCGATCAAATTTCGGCGCGGTTCATGCTAAACGCCCCACCAACACCTCTTAACTCCCACCTGAACCGAGCACATTTTCTATACTGTCAAAGTAATCAAACACCGCCTTTGTGGCCGAAAATTACGCATTTGCGGGTGCACGCGCGTTTATTATGTATGTTATGTTGTCTAATCGCCCCAAAAATGTTGTGCTTTACTTCATAATAACATACTTAGTAATCGTTACAACACCGTTATCGTTACTGGGTAAATAAAGTGGCACGTTACAATTTGACTGAATGAGCGCCGCGGTGTCACGTGAGATGGTTTTGGGCAAAGGCAGTGACAGGTTTCACACTCTGACAAAAGCAGCGAAAATAAGCGACAGCTCCAGTGTCTGTCATTCAGATCATCAGACAGCTCAACTATATCATTAACTGTGTTCGAGATAGATAGATAGCCTCTATGTTGCAGAGACAACATATACATATTTTGTACTAATGTTAATCTTTATAATTAAATTGCATTAACGTATATATTTAAAATAATTATGTATTGTCTATATAGAATTCTATGCCAATTCGAAAATAAAGACATTCTGAAAGTGATCTGCCTCTCGTGATCTTTTAGTGAGGTCTTCTCCTTGTATTTACTGTTTGGCTGAGCAAAGTTTTAATAGTATTGGTTAAAATAAATCCCATTATCAAACACTCTGGACGGCGTGATGTAAATAAGAGAGATTATCTCCGCTTTAACAAAAGCTTAAGGCAGGTGAACAGAAAATGTTCTGTCATTTTATGTTTCCATATAAAAAGTAAGACATGTTGTTCATAAAAATGGCCAAAATTGCCTATATTTTGGGCAACGGAATAAAAATAATGGATTGCGCCAGATTAAAATGTATGGTTTCATTTTATTGACATAGTAGTAACTAAGATTTTAGCAGATGGGATTTTGGATATATTGTTTAGTTTTCAATTGACTAATCATAATGAACAAATCTGTAAAAACTCAAATTCCGCCTGTTTTTTTGGGTTCAAAGCTGAATAAATCAGGCTAGGCTATTAAAAAATCCCTCTGAAAAACCTTCTAAATATTGTTACGTCCAAGACTGGAAAGTTTGGAGTCTGTATGAGCGACTACAGTATAAGGGCTCACGCGCTGGCCGAGTGCATGGGCCTTCTCTCATTCGGAGAAAACAAGTCCCGAAGTTTTGTAGCGAGTGGAACCTTCTTTGGCTCTTCCGCACCAGGCATGTCCCAGAAGGAAAAATACCATATTTGGGTGATAGCGTCAACAATAACCTAGCGTCATTGTGAATGAATACCCGCGGCAGAGCGGACAAATCATCATAAAATAAGCATCATGCGGGATGGGTTTTGTCATTTTTATTCTCTGACATGAAAAATAAGATGTAAAGGGAGGAAAATAGATACAAATCTCCACTTCGACCACTGCGTGAAAAATCAATACTTTCACCTGCCGTGTCTCGCCTTAAACCAGCGCACACCAGAGAGAGTGTGTGTGTGTGTGTGGGGGGGGGAATATGGCCGTATTTTTGACTTTCATAACCTAGTAGCCGTGACTACCCCCACCCCCACTACCCTCACGAGCCGCTGCAGACGGAGAAAGGGTCGGTGGACTCTCAGAGCCAATTACGAGAGAGAGAGAGAGAGAGAGAGAGAGAGAGAGAGAGAGAGAGAGAGAGAGAGAGAAGAGAGAGAGAGAGAGAGAGAGAGAGGAGAGAGAGAGAGAGAGAGAGAGAGAGAGAGAGAGAGAGAGAGACGCAAAAATAATACCGCGGAAATTAGTGATACGTATCTTTGCCCAATTTGTGGTACAATACGGTAATTCTGCAGGCCTTCTAGTGGTTATACGGCACATCCTGTACCTGTGTATCACGTAGACTATAGACCACTGGCTGGGGGGCACAAGCATCTTGGGGGACGGCACGGCCCCCTATGGCCCGCCCATAGCGACGAGTATGAGTATATATAGACATGTCCTTATAAACAGAGGTCCTACTACCTACTACAGTATTTCGGGAGCATGGAAGCCAAAGGTTTTTACCGCGAACGCTCTTCCAGAGTCGCCAAGACTCTCTTCCCACGGAACGAAAACTCACCTCGAGCCGTGGTGAGAAAACGGGTACGTTGTTAAATGTAGCCTAAATGTTATTAGGCCCTAGGTATGTAATATATTAAATGGAGCCTAAATGTTATTAGGCCCTAGGAGTATGTAATATATTAAACAATGCTACAGCCTCTAATGTCTTTGCAATGTTTCTTACAGACTCCAGGCAAACGTTCGCCAGCATCATCTTTGTGGCAAGGCAAAACAGCAAAGCGTCTCGTCACAAAAAAAGCGGTAAGTGTAATCCTGTATTGTGTGTAGTGTATAATAGCCAATAAGCCAGGCATCCTCGCTTAACTAAGCCACGACTCATGACTTTTCTCAATTTAAATACAGGCAGCGGTTTCCATGTCGCTGGTGCGTGACAATAAGGACCGCTGGATGGCTGACATGGAACAGCGTCTAGCCGTGAGGACAGCGGAGCTTACTGCGGAACGAGCTCGAGTAGGTCAGCTGCTTGCTGACAATGAAAAATTGCAAGCTGACCTGTCAGCCAGCAGAGCGGAGACAGCAGCCAGCAGAGCGGAGACAGACAACCTCCAACAAGAGTTGCAGGGGCTGAGAGATACCAGTCAGAGCGGACTCCTCGTTCAAGATTTGAGAGCTGGCTTAGGGCAGCTGCAATCGGCGCTACTTTTGGCTCATTCGACACCAATCAGACCAAACACCACTCACTCCACATCTGTCAGACCAAAGCCCAGTCACTCCACACCAGTCAGACCAATCCCCAGAAGCGCCTCAAGACCAGCACCAGAACTAGAGTGTTCAGACTTTCAGATGTCGCCATTGGCCCTATCCTGTTCTTTCAACGAGAGCCTCCAAATTCCCCGCCAACGCCCAGATGTGAGCTTGCGTCATTTTGGACCAGAAGACCATGCTAGACTCCACCAACAAAGCTTCGGCCAAGTTGGCAGATATGGATGCCTGCTCTTCAGGCACATTATCTCGGAGGAGAACTACCAGGCATGGACCAAAACTACAAATTGGATGGATCCAGAGGCAAACTAGAACTGCCTCAAAGTGAAGAGTTTTGTGCTTGGCACACTGAAGCGTCACTTTCCTGGCATGGACAGGCCAGAACTGAAAGAATGTGTGGACAAAATCAACGAATATCTGCGTACAACACGCAGGAATGCCAAAGGATTGACTCTGTAAAACACAAACACTGTATTGGGAGGTACTGTAACAATACAGTTGTAATACTACTTTATTATTTTTACTTACTCCTTATTTTGTAATTAAAAACACACTTCTTCTCAAAAGTTCCTTTCTGACTTCTTCTATGGGATAGAGAGGAGCGCTGCTGGCTGGAGCCGCTGTCAATGCATATAAGCCGTTTGCGGTGAACACATTGTGTCAAATAGCCTGGGCTTCATTTATTTAAATTCAAACAATGAACAACGTGAAACATTGGAACAAAACAAACACGAGTGTACACTGTATTCTGAATACTTTTACTTTGATTAGCAATATATAGGCTGTGTATAATTACAAAAATTTAAACTACACATGTTACATATAGCTACCATTAATTAGGAATTCTAAAACGCAAATGCACAGGAGTAGCAGATCATATGGCAAACATTTGCATTAACTTGCATATAAGGCATTTTAAATCTTTATTTTATTTTAGGGGCAAAACAGCGTCCCGCACATACGCACGGCTCATTCACTCAGCGCTCTCTCCTATTAGATCCAGGGTTTTCTCCAGCGCCTGTGTGGCGTAGCAGGATTGTCCAAGACTTTAACTTGGGCGATCGGGGTTCGAGCCCCGGCCAGTCCTAAATTTTTATTAGCGGGGGAGTATATGAATCAGATTACTCCGTTACTGAATAAAGTTGCATTTTTTTCCTGCAGTTTGGTTGGTGCAGATTGTGAAGTTTACAACACTTTACTACAGTCTAGCAACTATTTTAAATGTGTTGGCCTAATTACTAAGTATTTTTTATTTAACACTGGAGAAAACGTGCTCGGTTCAGGTGGGAGTTAAGAGGTTAAAAGCAGAAGATTTTCCGCCAACGTTCCTAACCCCGCAAGGATAAAAAGCCAGTACAAAAGTGGAATAATAAATATTTTTATCTTCATAACTTGGTGCTGATGGTGGAGTTGTATCAAAAGTCTTTAACCCGTACTCGAACCCGGATCCTCCTGCGCCAAAGACTTCTGCTTTATGACTGAGCTATAATCCCACAGAAAAGTTGGTCGGTCTTTTCTAAATTGACGGTCCAAAATGAGGTCCCAGCACGCTACTGCGTGATAGTTTCACGTTTTTACAATAAACTATGTTTGGAGCAGGGTAGGTTATATTAAAAGCTGACGCGCTTCCGGGATGGCACAGCCCCAGGGAACTATATTGTGAGAGTGGACTTTTTATAGAATGAATCGTGGCAACCCGTGCGTTAATGCCAATGGCCGCTGGCTGCTCTGCTTTGTGACCGCAAACACTGGAGGCCGCCATTGCTCTTCCATTGCTGTAGTACCTCCATTTGGCCGCTAGGCCCCCATTGAAAAGCATTGGACTTTAGACACGTTAAAAACAACTTTAATGCCTGGTTTCAATTTTTCAACACTTAATATGGCTACATATTCCTCCTGAGATAACGCTGGGTTAGTCAAAAAAATTGAAACCAGGCTGGTTTTCGAAATATTTTTTTTTAAATCTCCTACTTAACGGAGGTCGGACTGTTGGCATTGGAGCTGTGCGAGCTACACGTCACGCAAGGGCCGAGTCTACAGTGAGATCCCGCCCTTTTGCCCTTATTAGGAACATGCTTCGTCAGAGCTGGGGAGGAGGAGTCTGTAAATCCGCCATGATTTCCCCCTCGAAAGTGGTCATTATGGTAAACGGGGAGGAGTGAGGAGGAGCTGTCTATTCTTTTAACAGTCTATGGTTAATGCCCCCAGCCATGTGTGACACCCAGCGCGTTTTACAACAGTTTACTACAATCTAGCAACTATTTTAAATGTGTTGGCCTAATTACTAAGTATTTTTTAGAAAAAATGTAAACGTCTACAAAATGTAATCAAAAGTACATTACTTGTGCTTGAACCCGGGTTCTCTTGGACCGGAGTCTAGCGCCTTGTCATTGAGCTATAACGCCACAGAGAAGTTGGCCGGTGAAGAAAGAAAGAGCGGTGAGAAGCCAGTGTTCCTAACCCTCCTCACAAGTGCCACCTGGTGGTTGTTTGGGTCATTGCAGCGTCACTGGGGAAAAAGAAATAAAAGACACGTGATTCACACGTGGCCCCACGTGTGAATCACGCGTGTAAGGCGACAAAACGAAATAGGGCCTACTGTACTACAGCAATGGAGGAGCAATGGCGGCCTCCAGTGTTGCGGTCACAAAGCAGAGCAGCCAGCGGCCATTGGATTAGACCGAGAAATCTTATGCGCACTGAGCCACTGAGTCAGGCAACTGAGCAGCTAGAGCACAGCCTTGTGTCCATGGAAGAACCTGGACCTGAATAAGAGCAAGATAAATAACCTGCTAACCTCGATAAAGGATCCACTCAATTTGATGAAAGTGTAAACTATAATGTTTGTTTTGTTCAAGCTGCCTCCTTTTCCATACAGACATATAGTCGTTCTACATTTGTGTTTTGTTCAGATTGTTTCAGTTTTCCTAAAAAAAGGAAAAACAAAAAAACAATAATTTTCTAAATATCAGAATCAGATTTAATGAGTGGAGTCCATTGTGCCCCGTCCTCCTCCTTACAGACATATGTTTTAGAATGTGTTTTGTTGTTAAGAAAAGTAATAATACAAAATCTTAGTCCAAATATCAGAGTCAGATTCAGGGCTCGAAATTAACTTTTTTTCTTGGTAGCGCTTGTGCTCCTAATTCTGAAATTTAGGAGCACAGTCAAAAATTTAGGAGCGCAACCAAAAAAAAAAACAGGGAACAGGGTGCCTCCCAATCGCCCCCAACCCTGCTTCACTGCACTTCATCGTCTCCTCTCTCTGCACCTTCACTCTCCTCACTCTGTGCTGCGGGAGAAAGCTCCGTAGATCGCGCTACACGCGGCAAACTCCTTTGCCAGAACCAGTGTTGTTTTTGGCAGCCCTTTTAGTTTTAGTTTTAGTCTTAGTCTTTTGGACGAAAATGCTTATAGTTTTAGTCACATTTTAGTCATTTCTAAATGTGATAGTTTTAGTCACGTTTTAGTCAGACGAAAATTGAAAAGGTTTTAGTCAAGTTTTCGTCAGTTTCATTATAAAAAGTTATAATTAATTTCGATAAGTATTGGAAATCAATCAAGTTTTATTTCTAAAGCGCCTTACAACAACCAAAGTGGACCGAAATTGGAATAAATAATAGTTATCTATTGGCTTTATAGCTTTTGACAAACAGATTACACCACAATAGGCAGTGGTAGAAGTGTCATTGTGAAAAGGACTTTCCCCAAAAGCGCCCGCTCTCCTCGTCCTCTGATCACCGCTTCCAGATTTTTTGTATCAACAGCGGTGTCTGCACATACGTAGCTTACCTCAACATGCTTTCTCCGTTCATACGCTACGGTATTTAAAACTGTGCTACATCGATGTCAGACGCGCTCCGTGGAGAATGTACGCTAGCAGTGCACTGCACGCCACGGGGAGAGAGGACTAGAGGGAGAGAGGGAGAGAGGGAGAGAGAGGAAGAGGCGCCGCTGCCCGGCCGCATCATGAGAGCTGACAGCGCCGCTCTGTGTCACGTTTACAGGTGTGTTCTCCCGCTCTGCGTACAAACTCTGTTTGTGAACGATCTGACGAACCACTTTCTCCCATTTTAGTCTCGTCTCGTCGACGTAAACTCATAAACGTCCCGTCAGGTTTTAGTCCCCAAAGAGCTATTTTTAGCTCGTCATCGTTACGTTATCGTCATTAAAAAAAGGGGCGTCAACGAAATGATATCGTTATCGTCTTCGTTGACGAAAACAACACTGGCCAGAACCTTAAAAGACGTGTTAAACATTGTGTTTGTGACTTTACGTTTTGTATTTTGCGAGAGCGGCGATGATTCGCTTTCAGCTGCACGAGGTGACGAGCGGGTTGGATTGAAGTTTGCGCTGCTTCTCCGCACGACATCGATTCGAGCGTCATTGGAGAGATCGTCCCCAGTCCCAATGAGTTTATGAATGACATATATATTCCTCGTTTTCTCATAAAGAGACTGCAGTTGCGTAAATACAGTGGCTCATTCAATGAAAGCAGGCAGATGAATTAGAGCGGAGCACACGCACACGCAGAGAACACAGACGGGGCTGGTGCAGGACGGCCCAGCGCGTGTTACTGAGAGGAATGACAGCGGCGCTGAGCCACAACAGAGGACAGTTTGTAGTTTATATACTCTCGAACTATTTTAGAACAGAAAGTTTGCTGTTGCTGACAGGCAGCATTTGTGAAAACAATGACACAAGCCTTTTTAAAGTAGCACGAGAAGGTTTTCTTTTAAGGTGGACCGGAGCATTTGTTTGAAGTCGCAAACATGCGAGTGATTCTATTTTTAGATCGCAAAGCAGTGGCGGAGCTAGGGGGTGGCTTTAGGGGCTTAAGCCTCGAATGTTTTTTCAAAAGCCCCGGATCTTTTTTGGACAGGTTTTTTTTTTTTTCACGCTGTAAAAGCATTCATATCCGTTCAATATGAGAACAACGAAGCGAAAGCGGCAACGTAACGCCGTACAGTGGGTGCCACTCTGTTTTGTCGCCTCCCGCGCGTGAAACACACGTGGTGTCACGTGTGAATCACGCGTCTTTTTTTTTTTTTTCCCCAGTGGCTGCAATGACCCAAACAACCACCAGGTGGCACTTGTGAGCTCTTTCTTCTCTCTTCACCGCCTGGTACACGCGGATAATGGAGCACAGCAGAGATAATGGTTTTCACTCATAACCCTACTCTTTTATAACATATTATAAGCCTTGTATATCGCGCATTGTAATAGCCTACATGTTTGTGCTGTAGCTGTGTCGGTGAATTACTCGCTCAGGTAATGAGGTATAAGTCCGCATGGAAACAGTATTTTGACAGTGAGAATACGGTGGCCTCATGGGTAGAGTACCTGGCTCTAAATAATCTTAGTGTTCTTTTCGTGGGTTCGAACCCCGGGCACTGAATGCTGTTTATTTTGCCTTTTCTCTTCAACGTGGATACATATAGCAAAAAGTGGCAGATAATGCAGCGACATGCTCTATTTCATGAGACACAAAACATGGAGAGAAATGATTAAATATACAAATGATTCTTTTGCTAAACAGCCCTAAACCGGCCCCATTCATTTTCAATGGTAGTGCTAAACCACTGCCCTCCTTGCAATTACACGTTTGGCCTGCGGCGTCGCTGTCCCGGCGGCTCCGTTTTTGCTAGTAATTTTCCAGTTCTGGCATTGGCGTCCCGTCCCGTGAGTAACAAAACGGTAAGCAACTTTTCTTCCCAGATTGGGTAATCTTTTCACTGTTTTAGTCATTTAAGTTTGCAAAACACTCTGATAGATTGTCTTTTAGAACAGACATTTGAGTAGTTTTTATGGTTAAGTTACTGTCATGCTGTTTCAACGTAGCTTTATTTTTCATTATGTTTGATGCCCTTACTCAGTGTAGAACACTTTTTTTTTATCACTACTATTTCATTATTACCCTTTTCACTACTTTACACGTAAGTTGAGTGTGTTTAATTGTTTACAGTAACGCGGTTGCGATGTATTGACTCGATCAGTCACATGTAGTAATTCTACGCTAAAGCTAACATTTATTCCTGGATTTGTCAGGGTTTTTTATGATTTTGGTTAATATGGTACTTTTGTTTATCATCCTTTAGTTTTAGGGCTCAAATCAATAAGTACGTGCGTAAACAATGTTACAGTAGACCCAAAGTCGGAGTTTTTTTTATTTTTATTGTTGTTCACTCGACTGCAACTTGGATTAAAAGCTTTTTGTGTTACGTTTATATTTTGATTTATTGCTGTCATGTACTGTAACGTTATGAGTTAGAGTAATAAAATACAAAGCTACTCACAAATCAAGTTATTTCATTCACGTTGTTATCCTGATTGTTTTGTTTGTGTACTAATTAAATTGAGGCATATAATTTGTATTTTTTTATAATGCTTTGTAATATTTGGTTGAGTGGTATCATGATAAACAACTAATCTAATGGAATTAGATATATTACTTGTACTTCAACATTTAACATCTTATAATGATGTAATTATAGTAGTTTGATTGGTGAATGATTGCACACTATGTTCTTTTAGTTGTTGTTTTTTTTAATTAATATTTCATGGTTTCTGATTACAATTTCTTGTGTCATTTCAGAGAAAATGAAGAAGACAGTTGTTTTCCCCTGGCCGAGTCAATGTGGTTTTCCGCAAGGGCCCAACGACCACGTTCCGGTCACTTTCTGCTTTGTTCCTCTCATGTGTGTTCTGCCAAAGTCCAAGTGACTATGAATTGATACCATCTGCGATGAGGGTAAGTGACTTTTTATTATGCATGGTTGTGAATATGTGTGAAGTGGTGAGTGCTGTTTTGTATTTTAACATTTGATGTGAGTGCTTCCCCTGCTCAAATTATGTTTATTCTGGATAATATGAAACGTTAAATAATCTCAAAACATGTCAGCAAACGAGCAGGAGAAGTAACAGCTGAATGCTGTGTGTTCATTTTACTAACATTTGGTTAAACTGTAAATGATTTAACAAAAATAAAAACTAATTGCAGTTTCTTCTCTATAGCTGCTTAGTCCGTGCCCATTGCCCTGGAGGAATCAGGAGATGGTCCACCCAAAACACTTTACAATAACTCAGTGTATAACTACAGCTCAGCCTTTACAGTGGATACTTTAACCTCTCTCCTCTCTCCAGCTGTTCCAGCTGTGGTGCCTCTGAAGTCCCCTCTGCCTCTTCCACAAGAGCTTAAGTTTCTGCTTCCTGAGGCCAGAAACACCTCAGTTCCAGGTCTGTTTTTGTGATACATTTCTTACATACCACGATGCACCTTCTGTATTTAATTTTTTTAATGTTTACTCCCAGAAACTCTTTCCCCTTCTGATACTCCTCCTACAGCGCTCATTCAGCCCGACTCAGAGCCTTCCAATGAAGAAAGACAGCAAAGTGAGAATGTCATTTCAGGTTTCCCCTCAACGATTACAGTACATCAATCAATCAGATTTATTTCTAAAGTGCTTCACAACCAAAGCTGTGCTGTGCACAAACAAAGCACCATATTATTGATATAATTAATGACACATTTAATAACAAACCCAAGTTAAACATGAAGTAGATTATTGCAAGAGACACATTGCTTTCTGCTGTTGTTCATGTGTGGCCTTATCTATAAGGTGGAGGAGTGGGAAAATGGTATAAGTGCTCAGACGAGTATAAATTGAATAAAGCTTTTTTTTTTTTTCATCATTTAGCCCGTCCAGCCATCCAGCGTCCAGTCCAGCACACAGCTGCAGTCAATAGGCCACCTCCTCCGCTGCTTCCCACTGAGCAGGAGCTCAGCGAGTGGAACTGCTCTCACCAGGCTCTTCAGCTTCTCTTCTCTTAATCCTGTGCCATGTACTACTACTGCTGTGACAGCTCCCACAGCCGCTGCTGCTCTGGCTTCCTCTGTAGACGCTGACGCAAAACCAGGCTCCACATCCAAGTTAGGTAACAGCCCACTAGCTATGTCAAAACAATGTATAGTTTAATCAAATATAAAATAGATGACATTCGTATTCTATTTCTCTTTGTGCCTAGAGCCCACACCTCTGCTGCTCCCGCTGCCCATCAAGCCTTCTCCATCCGCAGCCCGTACCGGACCAGTGAAGACAGGAGGGAGGGTTTTTGTGTTGGACCACAAGCGCTGGCCTGCTCCCATGAAGGCAGTTATTGATGGTCGTCTCAATAAACACCGCGGACAGAAGGACATGCTGAAAATTGTGGATCAGGAGTATGCCACACTTGTCCACAACTCCAGCTCTGATCCCAACAGCCTGCTGCACCCAACCACCAGATTAGACATATCACAATACATCAAACACACCTGCAAACAACTAAACACATCCTCATCACTGAACACCAGTCCGGAAAAACTTGAGGAAACACAGACACTGTGGCAGTCTCTCACAGCAGGTAGCACAACGGTGCCTGTCACCATGCCGCCTGCCACTGTGAATCCCCCCCCCCGCTCTTTCAGTCGCCTCATCTCTCACTCAACACGCCATTGAGAAGATTGTGCTAGACATCATGGAGAAGCAGCAGCCAGCCCCTGAGCTAAAGAAGCCAAAAAATGTTTGTCTTGTGTATATGTTTATATGTTTATATAGTAAACTGACCTTTTAAATAAAGTGAAATTAGTCCTTTATTATGCATACCTGGTTCATATATATATCCAATATCTATTATTACATCTATTATGCCCTTATTCAGTATAGTACGTTTTTTTTATCACTACTACAGTATGTCATTACTCCTTTTCACTACTTTACACGTAAGTTGAGTGTGTTTAAAGGAGACATCTACGCTCCACCCGCCGCCCTGATTTCTCAGGCCTATTTACAAATGAATAGACCCTGCGTTTTCACACCTCTGGGGGAGGGGGTCATGCAGTAGGTCTAATGACATAAATTAACCTCCTAACCCCCACCTTAACTGAGGGCATTTTCTCCAGTTCAGCTTCACCCAAATCTAAAAGCGTATGGCAGCACGTGGCGCAACCCATGCAAAATCATTACTGCCATGTTCGCAATTCAATAAAGTGTGCAGGCCGTACATGTGCAGCTGTTGCTTTTGTACCTATGGATTACATTGTATTCCACTGAACTATGGCCTTTTATTATTTACCTTAATATAGGAACTATTAGATTTAGAACAAACAATAAATGTGCAGTGTGGGCAAATTTTGGCAAATACAGCAGTTATGCAGTACAATATTGTTTAAAATCAATAAAATATACATTTTGTTGAAATACTTTTGATTTTTATCAGAGTAAAATAGTTAAACTTCTTGGTATTCTATTACTTAGAAATAGCATTCAATACTAACACGTTTAAACATAAAATAAAACATAAAAGTTTAAGAGTTTGGCCTGAGCGGGATTCGTACCCCGGTCGCTGATGTGAGAGTCATTCATAATCCCGTTTCGCCACAGAGGCGGTGTTTGATCACTTTGACATTTTCAGTATAGAAAATGGGCTCGGTTCAGGTGGGAGTTAAGAGGTGTTGGTGGGGCGTTTAGCATGAACCGCGCCGACATTTGATCTGGTTGCAATTTCTTTGCTATCTGTCATAAAGTGAAAGGAGCCTGTGCGTCCTTTATTTAGGACAAGACATTTTTAATAGCCTATCACTGAGGTGAGTGTTGCGGAGACCGGTACACGTGGAGCTTGATAAACATGTAAACTTAAAAAAAATAAAAATACTCACGGGTTACTAAGTATTGTAAAAAAATGTAAATGTCAAAAAAATGTAATCATTTATTAATAATTTAGTAGAAGCTTTCAACACTGGAGTATATGTTTGGTTCAGGTGGGAGTTGAACCCTGCTCATTCTGCACCAGAAACTTGCGCGTTATGACTGAGCTATTAAGCCACAGGGTAGTCATATTTTATTTTAGGTTATAAACTGGTGTTCACTGAATAAAGATTATGAAAATAAAGCACAACATTGGGGGTGCTCACAAAAAATTACATTTTTGGGGCGATTAGATAACATAACATACATAAACTGGGATTAGTGCCCATTCATAACGTGATGCAGCCAGTGAGTGCGTTTGAATACAGCAGTAGCAGACAGTGCGGGCATACTTTCACACCACTGTTAATTGTGGGATTAATTGGACAGAGATGTTTGATTTCATTTACAAAACCTTACCTGTTCAGTCGATTGTCATTGACAACTATATTATTAACAGTGATATTGTTGCACAACCAAAATAGCAGTGTTTAAAAAAGGAATATGAAATCAATGCAAGGATATTTATTTTGTCACAGATTATACAAGATATTTACATGAATACATACAGTATATGAAACAATAAAAATGTAAAAAAAAAAAAAAGAAAAGAAAAAAAAAAGGCACGGAGCAAAAGTGCCTCAGACGGGAGTCGAACCCCGGTCTACAGCGTGCCAGTCTGTTGCACTCACCATTACGCCAGCATACTCACACTGACCAGGCAAAGTTTACAAGCAGTTTTATAGCTCAGTTTACGGCGCCGGCAGAGCTGAAGTGGGCTTCACCTGCCACCTTGTGGCGATAAGATGTATTATATTTCACGCAACTGCGTGACACACGGAAAGCGGGAATGAGGACGACAAAACAAAATGGCATTGACTGTAATTATTACCCTTCCCTGAACTTGTCCTGTTTGTCTGTCAGTCGGACCTTAGCCGCGCGCGCACGCGTGTGCGTGTGTGTGTGTGTGTTGATCCCAGCCGCGCGCGCCCTGTCCGCAGCGGTATCAGGGCTCGCAGACGCAGCGGCTCAGAGAGCAGAGGAGAGACGGAGGAGAGGAGGTCTGCACAATGCTCATGATCTCATCAGATTCTGAAATCGTAGGTAGTGGTGACCACGGGTCATTTGTGTGTAATCAATCATAAACCTGTCACGAACGATAACTGCGTGCCCCGAAAGCTACGAAGGCTAACTTTCCCCTCGTGACTAGTGTTTACATCCACTAGCATTAGCATTAGTCCTGATGCTGCGATCATAAGGAGCCACTACTTGTGTTTCGTTCTTGAGAAAAGTAATTAGCCTTGTTTTATGGACAATATGTGGAAACGTATGGGGCTTCACTTATCTATTGTAATTAATTACAATCTTGCTTAATTTTATAACATAATAATGCATATTTTTAGTGACTTACCACCATGGACATCAGGTGCTTTTTCAAAAAATGACAGGAAGGCAACCCAGGTGAGAGAACAACAAAGTACAGTTTCACATATTTATAATACTACAGTATATGTCATAACTTTGGGTTTTTAATAATTGCTCTGGTGGATTTATAGCACAGAGAGGGAGAGATGGCAGGGAGAGGGACAGCACAGACATGGAGCAATTGTCCTCAGGTAAGGTAAGAAAATAGTTGAGAATGATAGTGATAATAATATTACCCGTATGCATTATTGAAGAAATTAGGCATTTTTTTAAACAAGGATTACAATATACTGTATATAATATAACTGTAAGAACTTTTTTTTAACTGAAACATAATAATTTACAATATGTATGTGATTCTGAATGATGTTTGCTCATTTGCACAAAGAGGGGGAGATGACACAGAGAGGGACAGAGACCACAATGAGTATAGTACAGAAATGGAGCAAGAACCAGGTAAGAAATAGTCAGACACGACCTGCCTGTTCAGTGTTTGTTTTTAGTTTGGATTGCTAACATGATACATTACACTGCAAAAAGTGCCTGCACTTCAATAGCCCTGCAGTTTGTTCAGTAACAGTGCAAAAGTGGGTTCAATTGTGAAAAGGGAAAGTGTCTATACATTGGTGCAAGACTACAGTAGACTTGACTGGTGTAGTCTTGGTTGGTTTTAGACTTTTTTTCTGTCTTAGTTTTGGAGTAAATATGTGCAACTTTAGCTTAGTCCATGTTCATATGAGCCATTTGTCCTGCCATTTGCTTTTTTATTGATGGTTCTGATTCTGTTCTGAATTAATCTTGGTTTAATCTTGATTTATAACTGGCTTGATCTAATACTGTCCTGAGTGAGTCCTGGTTTAGTCCTGAGTGAGTCCTGGTTTAGTTCTGAGTGAGTCCTGTTGCCTGGTTTATTGGCTTGAGTAATACTGTCTGAGTGAGTCCTGGTTAGTTCTGAGTGAGTCCTGGTTTAGCCCTGGTTAATAACTGGCTTGATCTAATACTGTCCTGAGTGAGTCCTGGTTGAAAAAAAAATCCTTGTAATGAATTTTTGTTATTTTTCCTTTAGACTTAACACTTTAGATTTACAGTAAATAAAGCAATAGATAAATAAATACAATAAATTAGTAAAAGTATTACCAGCTTAAAATTGGGAGTGTTTTAAAATGGTGTATTTTAAGAGTAAAGTAATAATAATGTAGCCTATGTTCTAATTGTTATCATTGTATAATAGGAGATTAAAATAGAATATGCTCATCTAAAATACACCAGATTGCACCAAATTACATCTGTGAAATTCAAAATTTCCTGGGGGAGGATCCCCAGACCCCCCCCACATAAATATAATTTCACCTTATTACTTCTAAACCCTGGCTGGGACCTGCTTGCATAGACTTTTAACAAGAAATGCAATTATTAGTCCATATGATTATTTATGAGGCTACTGTCCTTTAGGACTTATTATAAAAGTGCTCATTATTATTAATTTTATAGTATTTTCCTGTTTACAAAATATATGCACTGCACGACCTGCCATCGCAGGTAAATTTCAGCCCATGACCCAAAATGCTTTATGGGCTAAGCCCCTGATGATTGGAGTGTCTAGCTCCGCCCCTGTCGCAAAGGTATAATTTTTGGGAGCATTTGTGACCAAAATGGTCGCAGTTTCGAGCCCTGCAGATTTAATGCGTAGAGTCCATTTTGCCTCCTCATCTTTACACATATTCTTGTTCCAACATGAGTATTATGTTAAAGGTCTTTAAGTTTTCATTAAAAAAAAAAAAAATCCTCCACCAGGGACTCTGCCTTGACGTGGAGTATTAGTATTGCATGAAAGGTAAGTTGGATCAAGTGGTGTGGGGTTCAAAACCCAGCTCCCACGAGTGCACACTGTCATTTTGTCCTTGTGCAAGACACTCCAACTCCAACTACTGTATTAGGCAAATTCAAACAAATTCTTTGGAGCATTGTAATAATGTATATCTTACTCGTGGCTTTTTATTTCCCCAAATAAATTTTGAAATCATATGATCAATTCTTTTAAATATTGTTTTGGGAGCTGGATGGGTAGGGATTGGAACAAAAACAACAACCTTGGCAGAACATTCATCCGTATTACTTCTATTCTTCCCATTATTTCAAGGGCAAAATTTCCCATCTCACTAGATCCTCTTTAATCTCCTTAAGTAATTTCTCATAGTTAGCTGTAAATAGATTTGATAACTTTTGTGTAATAGTAATGCCAAGGTATCTAAAGCACTCATCCGTCCATTTGAATGTAGTCTTTTCTTTTAGTTCTTCTAGACATTTTCCAGATATGATCATTGCAACCGATTTAGATTCATTGTTCAAGTATCCGGAGATTTCCCCAAACTCTCTTAAAATGTTATTCAGGATGGGTACAGTCTTAACAGGGTTACTTGTATAGGGGAGGCCGGGTATGGTTGTAACATGGGGAGAGTTGTAACACCACCAATTCCACCATTCAGGGATAAGATAGGAGTCAAATGGACATATCAGTGTTTACTCACTTCCTCCCTGATCCCACATGGTGATTGTCAAGGTTGTAAACAGGTTCATGCAGATTCTATAGAGAAACAATTGATTTTGAGGTATGAAAGTAATTTTTTGACCAAGACTATATTTTGTTTAGTGCTTATACTATTGCACATAAAACATATGACTTACATTAGATTAAATTGTAGTTTCTCAGGCAAAATGTGATGCACATTTCCCCTGTTAATATCAAACCATTATGCTGATACAGCTCGCTGAACAATGGCTGACAGGGTGGGGATGGTTGTAACACAATCATCCCCTATTTACAACTAATAACACTTACTTGATTTGAATACTTTTACAGAATGCCTAAACAGTGGAAAAGAAAGACTGTGCCAGCTAATGTAAAAAAAAACAAAGAAACAAAACATCTGGTGTGGTCAGAAAGAATGGCAAGTCAGATCAGTTACAAAGGCACATGGGATCAGCCATGTAAAACTGAGCAGATACTGGAAAACACTGCAGAAGCTGAGAGACCAGGGTCCAGTGATCATCCCAGTGTAGGTTACTGAAGCATCAACAAAGTTTCCTCTGAGGTGCAGGAGGAAGTGTTGGCTGATTATTTGACTCAGACAGCAGACCTGTATTATGGACTGACTGCACCTGAGGTTAAGCATATGACAGGTTAGAGAGAGAGAGACAGTGTTCTTTTATTTAAATAAACCTCCATTTGAACATATCACATGATGTGGCCTCTGTTTTTGCTTCTTTTGTTTAAATGTTACAACTTACCCCAGCGTGTGTTACAACCTACCCGGTAGTGGGGTGGGTTGTAACAAAGGACCACCATGTATTTGACATCAACTCACGAGTCTTGATATTCTTGAAGAGGTTTGAATTGGTGCCATTTGTAGTTAACAAATGTGGGACTTTGTATAAAAGTTTGAGAACTCTAGCTAAAAAATTCAGTGAGTTACAGGTGCTGAAGCAAAAAGTGTTACAACCATACCCGGTCTCCCCTACATGAGGATATCATCTGCGAATAATGATATTTTTGACTCCACATTACCTTCATCTACGATGCCCTTTATATCTGGACTTTGCCTAATATATTCAGCGAGCGGTTCTATACTTAAAGCAAATAATAAAGGACTTAAACAATCTCCCTGCTTTACTCCTCTCTTCAGAAAGAAAAAGTCGGAGCAGCATCCATTTACTCTAATCCTAGATTTTGTATCTTTATAAACAAATTTAACCCAATTGATGAATGTTGAATGTAACCCAAACACTGATAATGTGTGATATAGATATTTCCATTTCACACAATCAAATGCTTTTTGTGCATCTAAGCTTAATAACATGTTTGTATTTGGGTTCCTTCTTGCACTGGACATAAGATTTAAAGTTCGTCTAATATTGTTAGCGCCCTGTCGTCCCGGTATGAAGCCTGTCTGATCGGGTTTAATCAGCCTTGTTATGTATTTCTGTATTCTTTTTGCCATTATACTTGTTAAAATCTTCAAATCATTACATAGCAGGCTAGCAGGGCGGTAGCTTTCACACAAAGTAGAGTCTTTACCTTCCTTATGCAAGACAGAAATGACAGCTTCGACCATGATGCTGGCATGTTCCCTGATTCCAAGGCATAATTAAACACTTTCTTTAGTAGTGGGCTATTTCTTCCTGAATTTATAGAATTCTCCCGGAAATCCGTCCGTACCAGGACTTTTGTTGTTTTTCACATTTTTAATTGTATCAAATATTTCCTTGAGAGAAATGGGTTCTGTCATTTCCAGCGCTTGCTCTGGAGTCAGTGCTGGTAGGTTACATTTGTTCATAAACTGTTGCATCTTTTCTTCCAAGGATGGTATTTCTTGGTCATTATATAGCTCTTCATAATACTCTGCAAATATTTTTGCAACCTCTTTGGTTTAACCTTAATCTCCTTAGAAATAGGATGCCGTATCTTCGTTATTGTCTGGTCCGACTGTTTCTTTCTGAGTTGATATGCTAGTAACTTACTTGCTCGATTACCCTTTTCATAATAATTTTGATTAACAAATCTTAACGCCGCTTCTACTTTAAAAGTCAATAACTGATCTAATTTGGATCTAGTTTCTTTAAGTTCTAAAGTACCGTGATTTAACGTTTTTTATGCTCATTTTCCAATTTTCTAATTTTCTTCTCCAACTCTTGTTGCTGACGTTCTCGATTTTTTTAAATCCTAGATGTTATCTCTATCATTTTCCCTCTTAATACTGCCTTCCCACATTCCCATAATGTTGTAGGGTTAACTTCTCCATTATCATTAATCTCAATGTATTGCTGTATAGATTGTTTTATTTCCTGAACCACCTTCTGATCTGTCAAAACAGATACATTACATCTCCAGTACTTGAAAAACGACTCTTTATTTAACTCAATTGCTAATTTAATTGGGGCATGATCACTAATTGTTATTTTTTCAATTTCACAACTTTTTACTTTATGTAATTCCTGTCGGGCAATGCAAAATAAATCTATTCTTGAGTAGCTATTATGTGCGTTCGAATAAAAGGTATACTCTTTTTCCTTGGGATACTGCATTCTCCAAGGGTCTATAAGTCCACGTTCCTTTATTACGTTATTTGTTAGGATTTGGGTCGGGGTTCGGGTTTAGTTGGGGTTTTGTTTGGGTTTTTCCCCTGTCTGTCTGTGTTCCTGTCCTTGTGTGTTTTATTTTGACGTTCCGGTTCTGTCTGTGTGCCTCTTGCTTTCCCTTCCTCTTGTCTGATTACCTGCCCGGTCCTAATGTGTGACACCTGTTCCCCATTTCCCTTGTGTGTGTATATATCCCCCTGTGTTCTCCTTTGTCTTTGTCGGTACATTGTTCCATGTCACGGTCTTGTTCTTGCTTGTATGCCATTAAATTTGGAAGTTGGGACGATATGCTGCCTGCGTTTGGGTCTATTCCTCGCACCCGCACCCTCAACCGTAACAGAATGTACCGACCAAGACAACCAGACCCAGCAGACAGCGCCTGGTACGCATTTTACCGCGTACTGGGTGGACAGTCCCGTCCGGAGGCGTTCCCCGCGTGGTGCGCTGCGCCGGAGCCCCAGGACTGCCCTACGTCGTGTTTTCAGCCAGCGCCCCGGGACTCGCGCCCGCTCGTCCCCGCGCCTCGGCTGGCCCTGGGTTGGCCTTCGCCCGACCCACAGCGGCGGCGGCAGGGGGCCGCCCAGCACCAGAGCCCGCGGACCGGCTCGCTCCGCGGTCTACGCAGCTGCCCCCGGTCCAGTTTTCACCTTCGTCTCTGGCCCGGTCTTCGTCTCCGGCCCGCTCTTCGCAGCGGTCTCCGGCCCGCTCTTCGCAGCTGTCCCCGGCCCGGTCTACTCAGCTGTCCCCGGCCCGGTTTTCGCAGCTGTCTCCGGCCCGCTCTTCGCAGCTGTCTCCGGCCCGGTCTACTCAGCTGTCTCCGGCCCGCTCTTCGCAGCTGTCTCCGGCCCGGTCTACTCAGCTGTCCCCGGCCCGGTTTTCGCAGCCGCCTTCGTCTGAGCCCACGGACCAGCCCTTTTTTCTTTTCTCGCTGCTGTGGTCTCCGGCTCAGTCTTCGCCTTCGTCTCCGGCCCGGTCTGCGCCTTCGTCTCCGGCCCAGTCTTCGCCTTCGTCTACGGCCCAGTCTTCGCCTTCGTCTACGGCCCAGTCTTCGCCGCCGCCACGGGCCCCGGACCCGGGGCCGCCAGTCCCGGCGCCCCTGTGGGACCCGCCGGACTGGCTGCCTCCAGGGGTCCCCCGGCTCGGCGGCCCGCCTGGGACCGCCCGGACCTACTGCCTTGTGGGCCCCTCCTGGGCCGTTTCCTACAGGCTCTGCGGGGGCGTTCGCGGGGTTCACCGCCCGACCTCCTCCGGGGCCTCTCGAACTGGCGTGCCCCGGGGTCCCGGGTCAGCCACCTCCGCGCCCCCTGAGCGACGGTCCCGTGGTCCCCGAGCCGGCCGCGTTCGGTGCCGCCGGTCTCGTCATCCCCGGGGTCCTCCGGGTCCACCGCCTTGTGGACCTTCCTTTCCCCGTGGGGGGTCTTGACTCTTTAGGGGGGGTTTGTGCTGTTTTTTTGTTGTTGGGTTTTTGTTATTTTTCCTCTCTCTGCTGGTAGCCTGTCCATTTTTCCATTTTGTACCGTATTGAAATCACCTCCCAAGACTATCATTCCCTTTGCTTCTTTTACAATTACATTTGCAATTGTTTTAAAAAATGATTCATCTTCCTCATTAGGTGCATAAATGTTCATTATGGAGATGTCAGTGTCCCCAATATGACCTACCCACATGGAAAGAACCTATATGAGGATATATGCGCATACATGAATCCTATATGCAGCATATATGCACACATATGCTGCATATATGCACATACAGTATATGATAACATATATGCGTATATATGCCACATATAGGCAAAATTGAGGTGCATATACAGGCTATATAGGTCTCCTGTATTGCTTCTTTATATCCACATATAAGCCCTATATGTACATACAACATGTCTCCTATGTTGCTCATGGCAGGATCTAGTCATTTTGTAGCTCCTATCTCACTTTAACAACTGTCATACATGATGCCTAGCTCATATTTTCTATTATCAAAGCAATAACTAAAACTAACTTAAATTATGTAAAATTGTACAATATTGTGATAATTATATTATTGCAATATTTCACTAAACCATTTCAACACGATATGTTCCATTCTAATTAAACACAAATTGTTTTTCAGCAAATTGTGTCAAAAGAAGACTTAAAAAAAAAGACTACATCAGGACCAAAACAAGACTGAAATAGAACTATGTTAGTACGTGTTTCACCAAAACGTTAACACATTTATAAGTTCAACGAATTGTTTGATTTCAATTAGTTTGAAAAAAAAAAAAAAGAATATTTCGATCACAGTCAGAATAAGACTTTGGTGATATAGAGCATGCCTATGGCTCTGCAAGAATGCTGGACCAGGATAGAAACCCAGCTTGGTCCCAAGGAACATGGAGTTCTGTCAGGTTTTGAAAATAGAATAAAAATCAAAATGGAAAATAGAAGATATTAAAAACTCAATATAAATTGATTTATTGAATAAACAAATGCATATAATAATAATAAAATAAATCTAGAATGAATTTGTTATGTGTCCCTGAAAAACATTAACACTGTGTTTTGAGTCAATTTTAATGGCTAAAACATGTCAGAAATGAGTTTGGCCCATAGACTGTATATTTTTGGCCACCACCTAAAATTGGCGCCGTTTAGTCCCATTGTCAGAAACGAAGAAGAATTCAAACAGGCGGAAGACGGAGACAGGAGAAAGGCACCGGCGTATCTGGTCCTGGACACAACTTTGAACGGTGAGTCTATTAAGTGTAGTACTATTCTCACGTCTTTGTAGTCACGAGCCACCCGCGATTTCAGCCAGAATAGCATAGCGGCGATATCAGCGCTGCTTGTGGTAGAGGAAAAGGCGACAGGAGCTAACGTTATGTGGCTAAACAATGGAGGGAACTGCGGCGAGACCGCGGTCAGAGCAGAGAGATGCAGGTACAACTTAGAGCAGGTACAACACTGTCTATCTTTGTCTTGTTATGCTAGTTAATAGTATGCATGAAAGCGCTTGTACAGCATCAGTGATTATGTGCCAATAAAGTTGCTGTTGGTTTGGTTAAATGTCTGTGGGTTAGTTACATTTTTGTTTTGTTTTTAACAGTGCCGATTACAGCAGCTTCTGTTCTGAACGTTTTTAGACACATTTGAATCATTATAGAAGTCTTATAGGCCCGCTAAAAAAATTGTAATGTTAATATATAACAGATGTAGAAAGGTGCAGGTTCTCTATAAGCCTGAGTGTTGATTTTTGTTATAGTGTTATAGTTAAAATTATAATTTTTCATATCAGATGACAGTGAATTAAATCAAGGGTGTGCCTCCTGAACCAATTGTACCATTTGTAACTTTACTCCTGTTAGTAAGATTATATGCAATTCTTATTTTGATCCACTTTTTCTTTTTGTATATTTGGTCATGAGCATCCGTTGTATCTGCATTGTGAATGTACAAAAAAAGAGCGGCAGTAGTGAAAGAAAAGACAACAGTATGAAATGTAAAGTGTGAAGTAACTAAAGGGGCATATATTATAAGACATGTTCTTCTCTGCTCCGTTTCATTCATACTGTATTGGCTTGGCGGATTTGTTGTGATTGTATGATGTCACTTTTGAATGAAATAAATAAGAAAATGAAAAGCTAGGAGTCATGGGTGCGTTTACACAATCAGGAAATTGAATAACCTTTGATGCAAGTTAATATGTTTTCATGGCGTGGCTGTGTCGTGCCATTCCTCTTACATTAAACAGAAATATTGTGACCCTCAGGTGAATAATGGTGTCAGAGGAGAAGGAGCGAGAGGTGGCGTGGAGGGAGCTGCGCAGGAGGAAGAGGATGGAGGAGGTGGAGCAGCTGACCACTGCGGGACACAACGCTCTGTAATCGGGACCAACCCAGGAGGCGCTACCGTTTCAGAGGATCAAAGGAGACTGAAGGCAGCCCGCCAGGTTTCCACGCAGCGGCTTAGGACTAATTCTACATCTGGTACGTTTAATTTTGTTGTACAGTTGTATAATGACAAATAATACTATGTGAGTATTACTCTTCTGTCGTTCTGTTGTTCCTTCACTAATGTGTATTCCAGCGTCCACATCTGTGGGAATGCCGCCCACAACAACTGCAGTCCTTTATTAAGTATGATGTAGCAAATGAGAAGCAGAGTACTTAGCGTTTCCATAGATATGGAATTTAAAATCTATATTTAAAAATCAAAAGTATAATACTTTAACCACCCTAGTTTTCATTTAAATCCATTATTATAGAAGACAGTATATTTTCTGTTGTACAGAACCTGAATGGAACCTTTTTCACCATGTTTGTGTTGGCATGTCTGTATCAGGGTTGACCTGGCACTGGGCTTAATAGAAACACAACATTAGTGTCCTTACTGAAAAGTCCTGATTTATACTTTCATGGAGATTAGAGCTAGCATGCTTAAATAATTGTTTGTTCCCCAGAAATGCAATAAACATTGTTTGCTTCTATTCTCATTCCAGCATGGGACAGACCTTTGCCAATCAAAGGAAACAGGTGGAGAGGGGTCACCTGCCAGCCCCAAGTATTGGAGACAGTGATGGCAACCAAGGACTAATGCCTCCTCTATGAGGAGGTAATCTACCTGCTGGACTCCCTGCTTCGGACATTCCTACAGAAGGGTGTGTATGGCATCACCACACCATATGATGTGTTGACTGCAAGGGTGAAAGAACTCCTGGGACTTATCAAAGCAATTTTGAAAAAAAAGGGGATTGCCTGATATGTAAATGAACTGTGGAAGTTGTTGAGATTGTTTAAATCACATTGTGGCATTGGAGTTTATGCTGTGGCAATAAGTACCAAAAACCGTCCAAAAGTCGGGCAACATGTTTGCATTAACTTTTCCACAAGTTTAGGTTTTGACCAGATTCTGGACTCTCTCGTATTCAGACACTAAAACAATAAAATATTTTGCAGAAGTGCATAAAAGCTCGATCAATATGCACTTCCAGTGGTGCAGAAGTGACATTCACCTCCGGGTTAATGTAATCTTTATACAATGTTTTACGTGATAGCGTTTCAACCAATGAGCATCCAGATTGACAAATCAAGTAATAATACATTTTATTGTCACTGCATACATGTAAGATGTTTGCTTTTAATTGTTCAGAGGTTGTTTTGACTGCTTAAAGCCAAACTATGACGAGTCTATTGAAACAACTGTTTGTGATACTGCCTTTGTGTTATAACCAACAAACAACCCTAACTACACTTATAAATTGTTTTACATATGTGTACTATTGTTGAATTGCAGTCGGAAGACTTTTGAAAATAAACTAAACCTAAACCTAAGACAAACAGCACTGGAGGTATAACCTTGGTTGGTACATTATTTGATTTGGGTACTAGAATTAAATTCACAGAAGTATTAACCAATATTAATGGTTCCATTTGTTTGGTTAAATTTAACCAATCTGGTTGGTGTCCAACCGATCTATTGGTTAAAACAACCAATCTTAAAAATGGTAGTGTTTTTAACTAATCTTGGTTAAAACACTACCATTTTAGATATTGTTTTTCTATTCAGTTTTTTCTTATTTTTGTTCTTGTACTATTTGATTGTAAATAAATAATGTAAATTTGTACATGTTGGGCTTTTATTTATGTTGCCTAGTAACTATGGATTTTAATCATTTTACAAAAAAAATTATATAGGTGCATATATGTACACATATTTATGTGACATATATAAAATTGGCCGTTTTCCTATATGTCATGTACATATATGTGTGCATATATGTGTACATATATGTGTGCATTCAAAACCTATATCAAAACATATATGTTTATATAGGTTTCTTCCATGTGGGTATAAGCATTACATATCTTCCCTTATCATCTTTTATTTCTTTTTCCACCATAAGTGTTATACCTTTTCTTACCAATATTGCTACCCTCTTCTTTTCCCATATGATGCAAAAAACACATCCTTTACCCAATCCCTCTTTAATTTTTTATATTCTTCATCCCCCAAATGAGTTTCCTGTATTAATGCTAATGAACAGTTTAGTTGTTTCAACTGATTTAGGATTTTCTTCCTCTTAATAGGGTTATTTAGACCATGGACCTTATATGATACCAGATTTAAAGTTTCCATAGAATAAAGTAAAAGACCTCATTGTTAGACCCCATTATGCCCCTCATGTCCATGTATATCCCCCCATAATTTATAAGTCAAAGTACACCACTCCATTTTAATGTGCTTACTCTAAAACAAAACATATATAATGAAAATTTAGTGACTTGATTTGACTTCCAAGAACAAATTACCCCTGAGAGTACCCTTTACCCCAAGAGATAGCACTAAGTGCAGTTGCAACTTTTAATTCTACCCCCCCAATAAGTTGCAAAATACTCAAATTGAGCAGATTTTTCCCTGTCACGACCGGCTCAATGAGGTGACAGGAACAGATGAGGAAGGTACCAAAAGGGCAGTTAATGCCAACTTTTATTAACAGAACAACAGTACAAGTGTGCAAAGGTGCAATGGTGGCTGAGCCGCACCCCAGCCAGGTGCAGCCAATCTTCTTAAATAGGCCATGGAGGAGCCACACCCAGCAGCTGAGAGGGAGGGGCGAGCCAGGCCAACACCTGTACATAAAAGGAGAGGGAGGAGCAGCAGCAGCAATATTCCCCCTCCCACACACAAACACAGGCCAGGGGCCGTCATACCCTCCCCCTACAAAAAAAGGGACCCATAAGGGACCTAAAGGCCAACTTAACTTATTCCCCAACCACACCTGGGCAAACAAACGTACACTGTAGTAGAAGAGGGGTCCAAACGAGCCTGAGGACCACCATAGCAACAGGCCACCAACACAAGGGGAGAGGAGAGCAGCAACAGGACGACATAGGGACAGATGGCGGCAGACTCCTCGACACCGATGGGCAAGCCCACCAATGTGCAGAAGTAACTCGCGTTGGGCTGTACCAGGCGCAGCACCCCACGCACCAGTCCACAGGAACCACACGGAGTCAAACTGAGGCGACAGCCAACAGGTGTCCACAGAGTCCTGCAAACAAAACAGAATAGCCTGCCTGGACAGACAGTAAAACCCCGTGCCGCAACTAAAACTAATGCCCCGTCCCTCCCCCAATTAGGCCCAATTATAGAAAAATGCACTTAAATGTCCAAATACTTGGCTCCCATTCCACCATAAGCCACTCACCCACCACTAATCAACTTCTCACCCCCTCCGCAGCCTGGATCCTTAGGAGCATTTTTAAGAGGACAGAACAGCTGAAAACCTTTAAGGTTAGGCAAGCACAAAGCACAAAAAAGGGTCGCCAATAAATAACAGTGCTACGATAAAACATCAAGTCTAACCTTGCAACAAGTTCAGCTAAAACCACCAACACACAGTCCACTAGAACAGGCCAACTCCCATTCCAGGGTCACCAACCGCCAAGTTCCCAGCAACCAGTACGAATGACAAGAAGCTATTTAAGAGAACTAAAAGAGAAGGGGCAGACAGGACTACAGTGCAAAACGTGCAATACCGGCCAACTAGTACCAATATCCAAAATCAACGACACCACTCAAAACACAATAAACCGACGGTCCAGGATCCCAAAATTACACAGAACGAACGGATGCCTGCCACTCGGACCAGGGTACAAAAATTACACCGAACGAACCGCCACCTGACCTCAAATGCCAAATGGCACATGCAGACCGCGGAACCAGCCCACGTCCACCAACAAAAGTTAAGTGTGCTGCAGTCACCCAAAACCATACCAAAACGCCCAATAACAGAACTACCAACGAACAGGTACTAGTACTGCTTCTCCAGCAAACCCGCACTAAAGCAGAAACCGTAAAACATCTAAAACCAACTGCAAATGCAAAAAACGCTCCATTCACACAAATGCGAGCGCATTCTGTGCCTACCAGGCAACTGTGAAGGCACCACCACTGGCTCAGCCTGCACCACCTTTCTCCTTACCAAGCACGCCCTTTCATAATGACGTTAACATTACAAAACCCTCACGCTTTTATACAAACCTTCCTCAAAAATCGACTCTTCGTACAGACTACACGTCGCATTAAGTAAACACACAACAAGCAAAACGTTGCCCCCAGGCTGTCCCCTCTGACTACTAATCCCAGAACTAACTAATCTTACCTGTCTCTTCTTGCACTTCGCGGTGGGACTTAAACATATGGCCAAACAGGACGTCAGCTCTCTGAAACCAGACCACCAAACGCCACCCTGCAGACCGCACCCCCAGCTGACTGTCGAAACAGCCAACCTGCCGCACTTCATGCCTAAAACCCAACCAGACACAAACCCCTAATGGAAATGTGCCTCTTACCTAGCAGGAGACACCCGGACTAGAGTATTTACAACCACACTAACGACAACAGCGACGCAACAAACAGCGGACCAACACTAGGGACTACCAACTTTTTTTTTTCTTTTCTTTTTTTAAATATTCAAATCAAGTTTCTACGACTCCTACATTGTGTCCTTTTTCACCAGTCTCTTTAATTAATGAAGGATTACCTCTGAAAATGATGATGTCCTCTCTTTTGGCTCCTCTTCTCTTCATTCATCTCCAGTTGTATACGCTGGGCCGTTCGACTGTCCCTGTGATGTCACCAAGGTCCAGTTGCCACTTAGAATGTCGTGTCTAATCTTTTCAGATTCAGACTCGTCCTCTTCCACCACGGAGATTCCCATGTTGCATAGCATCGAGGCAGCGTCCTTTAGGCTTGCGAACGTCTCAGTCCTGTTGGTCCCGTCCTCCGAGAAGGTCCGTAGTTGCGCTGGATACAGCATTTGTGCCTTCACATTTCTTTCCTTCAGCTGTTTGATGACGTCACGGACCCGACTTCTTTTCTTCTGAACCTCTGTTGTATTGTCTTGGTTGAAGTAAATGTTCTGTCCGCCAAACACAATCCGTTGTTTCCACGCTGCTCGGATTACTTGTTCCTTTACTTGGTAGTTCAGAAAGCGTACGATGATAACTCTGGGTGTTGTGTTGCTCCCCGTTCCCAGGCTGCCAATGCGATGTGCTCTTTCAATGTCTATGCATAGACCTGTTGGCATATCCAGTTTGCAGCGTATGAACTCTTTCACAAATCCCACGACGTTGTTCTTCTCAGCCCGCTCTTCAACCCCGTGTATTCTGATATTCTTTCGCCTCCCTCTTGCCTCTATTTCGTTGCATTTAGCCGCCAGCTTAGCTTCACTTTGGAGCAGATAAACAACGGCCTTTTCCAGTTGGGTCATGCGGTCTTCCGTATTCCCCACTCGCGTCTCCAACTCCGACTTTCGCTTTTCAAGTGTGGACATTTGTTTCGCAACATCTTGGATACTTTTTTCCACTCTAGCAAGTGCCTGTTTGTTTTCTGCTGCTGCTTCTTTATGCTCCTGCCTGAGCCGGCGTATCTCCTCCAAGATACCAGAGCCCGCGGGTTCGTCCTCCTCGTGTGGCATGTTCCCCAGCGGCGGAATTACCCAAATCGTTACTTGCCGACTTTTTACTCTCTGCAACCCTTCGTCTTGTCTTAATAGACATCAGTCTTGATTCTATCAAATCATAAACCTTATTTACGGAGTCTTTTTGTTGGTTTTTCGCAGAGTCTGTTTGTCTTTACCGCATGTTTTAACCGGAAGCGGAAGTCTCCGACGCCTGTCCGACTCCAATTTGCCCCTTTTGGTTGAACTAGACAAACGTTTTATCTTCTTTATCTTACGTGGAGATTGTGTTGCTGGTTGGGATGAACTAGAGTTCATCTTCTCTTATTTACTTTCGCAAAAGTCGCTCAAGTCTTCGCTGATGCGGATAATGGCGGCGAATACACAAACTCCCCAGACTGAGCTAGCCAGGTGAGCGTCGATGCGCATGACGTCACGCCCAGGCTAAAACCTTAAGATTCCGACCCGAATCCCTCTTATTTATTTGACTGCACAGGATGATAGGGGCAATCACAGTGATCAGACAGGAACTCATTCAGCACATCAGGCAATTGTTTAAGCATGTATGGGTTAGAAAAACAATTATTTTAACATTTAAAGTTAAGCATTGCACCTTTAAAAAAAAAAAAAGTTAAATATCTACACTTACAAGTGTAAAACAAAAGAGAGAAAAAAAACATTTGTTTTGTTTTATAAAAAGGGGAGATGTGGTGTATTCAATGACACAGCATCATCTTGTATGATCTTTAGTCACTCACCTGACGTAGTGACGTAACATGTGCTGTTTGATTCAGTCTGTTGAGTAAAGCCTCATGTTAACAGCACACAGTTGTCCCATGTATTATTTCATCCAACTTAAGAATACGACAATGGCAAGCTACGCCTCTGACAATATAGTATATAAATAGGGAAAACGTGGAACAGCTTGGTATCTTCTAACTTCACCCCAGTTTGGAGCTATACCTTTGCTGGGAGAGGCTAAATGCTAACAACATTTGCGTGACTGAGCGCACGCACAAAGACCAGACAGGTGCACATCAACTCATCTAAGCTCAGGTAAGAACATATCTGAGTATGAAAAAAAGTGGCCTGTTCCTTTAAGACCTCAGTGCATGTTTGGTTCAATCTTTGTTTTTCCCCTCTTTCAAACTAATAATTCCAAATAATTGTTTGGTTTTATAATTTATTTCATCTTAAAACAAAAGGTGTGAAAAAAGACGAATCTATACATTTTTTGTTTGTTTTGTTTTAACGGGGGAACAACAAGAAGCATGATGGTGCAGCATCTATGCACAATGACGCATCCAGCTGTAGAAATTTACGAAATCTTGAGCTATCGCTTCATTTCAGTCATACCCTGCTAATTTTTAATGGCAAGAGATAGCGGAGAGGAAGGACAGCGCCGGGTTTGCTGTCCAGGCGGAAATTTACGTGATGTCACTGTGCATTTAGCCCATTGCTGATGTTGTGAGAAAATGAACCATGGACCAAAGTTGTTTCAACACATCTGCTCAAAATAACATATTGAGCAGGAGACACTTCCCTGAGGATAAAAGATTCTTAAACAGTCACATCTCCGCGTACATACAAGCACAGAAGTCCACAGATTGAGAAACGGCCCTGGTTCACCTTCCACTCTTCGGCAGTTTGTCATACCTACCTATGCGGTAACAAGTAACAACTACGTCTCTCGAATTTGCTAGACTTTCCTGTTTTTTTTCATTGTCTCGTTTTTTTAAACTATTTTTCATCTCCTTTTCAGAAGACTCCAGCCTCAGCTCAGACTCCGCCCGGTTACTACCTGCTCCACTGGCCCCCAGCCCCCTTACTGTAAAATAAGGCCCAATCTCAATTCTCTTTTCTACCCCTACCCCTTCCCCTAGCCCTAGCCCTTGCCCTTTCCCTACACCCTGAAACCAAGGGCTAAGGGCGAGGGTTGAAAATACCACCCTAAGAAATGGGACAGCCCTCCATTTGACTGCATTTACTATTAACACAGATGATTAAGGTTATGTAAAAAAATAAATAATAATAAACAAATAAAAGCAAGCCTACTTGTCTATAGAGCATGTTTCTACTGAACCAGTTTATCACTTGACTGATGCTGTTTTGTAACACCTAAACAACAGGACTCGGTCTCAGCCCAAACCCTACAGATTTTCATCTATTTCTGCTACATTCTCCTCCCCCTGTCCGTGTGTTGCTGCTTTTTACCGCGGGGTCGCTGTGGCTGCAGCCAGAGCTGCCAGAGATCATCCCATCCTCCTGTAGCGCACTCAGCGGGGACAGTCAGAGGTAGACCCGCTCGCACTGCGCACAGGGCGGGGATAGGCACCCGCAGCCTCCGCTCTGAGCCCCGGGCCTGAGCGGAGGCTGCCGAGGTGCGCTCAGACCGGGGACAGACCGCCTCGGACCCGGGCTCAGAGCACAGCGGCGCGGGGAGAAATCGAGCGCAGCAGCGAGGCACTGGACCCCGTGTGTCATGACAATAGCGACTTATCGAAAGTGTGGGAGCGTTCGCAGCAGCAAAGCGAAAACGTAGAACTGACACGTTTATAGCAATGGACGGTTCTAATTGTTGCACAAAGCGAATAAAGTCATGAACGAAGCGTTCTGCAACTTTATGAAAGTTGTAAGAGTGCTTAATGATGATACTCGTGAATTCATTTCGCAGCTTATTTCCGTGTTTTGTCAAACTCCTCCTACCCCTTCGTCTGAAGTGTGCATCTGAAAAACCCTCGCTGGAAGGGCTATGTGGCCCTCTCCCTCACCCCTACCCCTCACCGCAAATAGAATTGGGACACCCCTTCGTCTCTCGTGAACGCGCACAACGAAGGGAAAGGGCTAAGCGGAGGGCTAAGGGGGAGAATTGAAATTGGGCCTAAATGTGTTAAACCTTCGCATTGAGAAAGGTTCTGTGTTCGGCTATTGCAACATCTCCTGCATTTCAGAAGAATGCAAGTGAATACTAAAGATAGTAGTATATCCTTTCAACAGAGAAAGTCCTCAAAAGGCTCCCTAGCACTGAAAATATACATGACTGAAACGCATGTGTACAGCTGCAGGCAATCCCCAATGGGGGTAATAATAATGGTGTGACTAGACGCAGCTCGTGCTCATACAATTTCACATTACATTATAAATTCCTGACTAATCCAGGCACAAAAACACTGTCTTACCCAGGCACATGCGCAGCCAGAGCGTGCATGTGTCTGTTTACGTACAAGTATCCATCCATCCATCCATGTTCTTCCACTTGTCCGTTGCCGGGTCGTGGGGGCAGCTGTTGGAGCTGCACCAGCCCCTATGGCTCCTCCTGCAGGTGGTGGGTCCACAGTAGGACGGCCTCATGGTTCTAACCGGGCCTGTTGGTCTCTCATAAGGGGCTTCTGAACCGCTCTTTGTCTGACCCGTCACCTAGGACCTGTTTGCCATGGGAGACCCTACCAGGGGCACCAAGCCCCCGACAACAGAGCTCCAGGATCATTCAGGCTCAAACCCCTCCACAACGTTACGGTGGCGGTTCCAGGAGAGGTACGTACAAGTAATTAGAATGTATGGAAATACTTTTTTTTCCCGCAACTATTAACGCAAAAATGTATTTCCAAACATGATTTATTTATTCTATGTAATCACTGCATTACGAAAAAGTAGAAATCCCAGAAAACTGATGAATATAAAAGTCTGATTCCCATGTTCTAGATTGTAGGTTTAATCTCATTGCACAGAGCTGCCCTCTTTATGTTCACGATCCATTAACGGTGGCCTGAGAAGGTCTATTTGACGACTGTTACCGTTCCAAGCAGTGCATTGTGTAGTGTTTAACATTGACTTTAAGAGGGTTGATAAATGTCCCAGACTTTTGCCCTTAAAAGTCTATTTTTATGTCCAGCACCATTAGCCTGGCTGACTACTGTTTTAAAGTGAACAAGAAAGGGAAAAATTATGCTCAAAGAACATTTCTGAACTTGAGGCTACATAATGTTGTTCTCTTATGGAAAGACATGCCATGGTTGAGTTATATATAAAATGTTTTTGATGAAAACCCTGAATACAGCACAGTATCTGAAAGGGGACGCCCATGGGAAAGCTGAAGACCGACCATATGTTGCTGTGTAAGGTATTTCTAAACACGAGTCATGGGTAAACAATGCACAGGTGCAGGGACCAGGTGCAGATCTGAGCCGGGAAGCTTTCAAAACATTCCTTTATTCCCTCTTTTTATCTGAATATTCGTCTTTTCGAAAACAAGATTAACTTATTCATGTATGTATGTATGTAGTAGAGACAGTGCATATCAATGAGCATCTGCAACCTTAGCAGTATAAATATGCCGTCCAGGGCAGGGCTTGACATTAAGCATTTTGAGGTAGTTGCCCACCAGGCAAGTGACAGGTTTTTTTACTTGCCCGACAACAAAATCTACTTGTCCGGTAAAGTAGTGTTAATTTTGAATTACGATTAAATTAACTTGATATAAAGTTTCAATACATATGTACTTTGTCATATTGAAGGCCAATGTTTTTCACATCAGGATTTTTTTTAGCATTGTTCCATTTGTAATTTTGTCTATTCATTAACATTTTTATTAATCTTTCTTGACAATTGTTTGTTACTTTATTTGCAAATCTGCCACATCACAGCCACTTGTTGTTTATTCTCTTAAAAGTTTTACTGCCAAGCAATATCTTACTAATCATACTCATCCACTGAGAACAAACAAACAGAAACAAAAAGTTGCCAATTTTCTGATATCATTTCTGTCTGTGCATTTTTATATTGTTTTTTAAATGTGCTGCACACTTCTGAATGTATTATAATTTATATTAATTAACCAAAACATTGGCTCTATAACTGCTTATTGGCTAAAACACAGGCCTAAATACAGTGTCTTGCGAAAGTACTAATACACCTTGAACTTTTGCACAATTTGTCATGTTTACAACCCTAAACGTAAAGATTTGATTTGAATTTTTTACTGAAAGTTCACACACAAGTAATAGACAACTGTGAAGTGGAAGCAAAATGATACATAATTCTGTTATTTTTTGTAAGACTGAAGCCTTTATTACCTTTTATCTCAATGTCAGTACAGTTATCATGAACATCACACACAATTTTCGTAGCAATCCTTTCCTGTTCCTGTCGACTTCAGGGGGGCTTACTGGCTAAAACACAGGCCTAAATACAGTGCTTTGTGAAAGTACTAATACACCTTGAACTTTTGCACAATTTGTCATGTTTACAACCCTAAACGTAAAGATTTGATTTTGAATTTTTTACTGAAAGTTCACATACAAGTAACAGACAACTGTGAAGTGAAAGCAAAATGATACATGATTCTGTTATTTTTCAAAAAATAGAAAAGTGAAAAGTGGGGCGTGCATAAGTATTCATACAGCATTTTCGGAGTGCATTAAATTGCCTTTATAACATTCCTAATGACTGCAGAAAGTTCACACCTTGCCCTAAACATTAAATAGAGTCCACCTGTGTGTAATCTACTCTCAGTATAATTCCAGCTGTTCTGTGAGGGCCTCAGAGCTATGGTCAGAGTGTATTGGTCACTAAACAACATCATGAAGGCCAAGGAGCACACCAGAGAGGTCAGGGATAAAGCTGTGGAGAAGTTTAAAGCAGCGTTAAGTTATACAAAGATTTCCCAAGATTTGAACATCTCACGGAGCACTGTTCAATCCATCATTCAGAAATGGAAAGAGCATAGCACCACTGCAAACTTACCAAGACACGGGCGTCCACCTAAACTAACAGACCGAACAAGGAGAGCACTGGTCAGAAATGTAACCAAGTGCCCCAAGATAACTCTGGAGGAGCTGCGACGTACTGCCGCTGAGCTGGGGGAATCTGTACATGGGACAACTATAAGTCGTACTCTACACAAATCTGGCCTTCATGGACGAGTGGCAAGAAGAAAGCCATTATTGAAAGGAGGCCATAAGAAATCCTGTTTGAAGTTTGCTAGAAGTCATATGGAGGACACAGCTACCATGTGGAAGAAGGTGCTTTGGTCAGATGAGACAAAAATTGAACTTTTTGGCCCAAATGCAAAACGTTATGTATGGCACAAACCTAACACTGCTCATCGTCCTGAGTGCACCATCCCCAGTGTCAAATATGGTGGGAGGAGCATCATGCTATGGGGCTGCTTTTCCTCAGCGGGGACTGGGAAGATTGTAAGAATAGTTGGGAAGATGGATGGAGCCAAATACAGAGACATTTTGGAGGAAAACCTGCTGGAGTCAGCAAGAGAATTGAGGCTGGGGCGGAGATTCACCTTCCAGCAGGACAATGACCCTAAACACAAAGCTAAATCTACAATGGAATGGTTTAAAAACATATTCATGTGTTAGAATGGCCCAGTCAAAGTCCTGACCTAAATCCTATTGAAAATCTGTGGAAAGACCTGAAAACTGCTGTTCACAAACGCTCTCCTTCTAATTTGACAGAGCTTGAGTTGTTTTGTAAAGAGCTAAATTGTCAGTCTCTAGATGTGCAAACCCTGTAGTCATACCCTAAACGATTTGCTGCTGTTATTGCAGAAAAAGGGGATTCCACAAAGTATTAATTCATCCTGGATGAACACTTATGCACGCCCCACTTTTCTATTTTTTGAAAAATAACAGAATCATGTATCATTTTGCTTTCACTTCACAGTTGTCTGTTACTTGTGTGTAAACTTTCAGTAAAAAAATCAAAATGAAATCTTTACGTTTAGGGTTGTAAACATGACAAAATGTGCAAAAGTTCAAGGTGTATTGGTACTTTCGCAAGGCACTGTAAATACAGCTCTGCTCCTGCTGCTGCGGCTAAAGGGGAGTGTGGGTCAAACTCTGACAGCAGCTTTAGCTGTTAGCTTCACGTTAGCTCACTGCTACAAGCAAACAAGCTACTCTCTGATCGTGAGGAAATCAGATTGAACTCGGGTAGGAACAAACGTGCCTTTGCACCGACCTGTCCTCTTCCTGTCTTCTTCCTCACAAGTCGTTCCGCCTCGTGCACGCGGCGCTCAAGTGGTACCACAGCAAAAGGCTAACATAATAGTGAATGTTATAGACTTTTGTGGGGCGATAAACTATCGGCAAGCGTATTGGCCGAAAATAATAGCATAATAATAATAATAGATTAATAAATGTCGGTACATATGTTGCTTCTGCTGCTATCTGTATTTTTCACTTGCCTGATCGGGCAGCCAAGGAGAACTGGGCACTTGCCTGGACAAAAAGTTTACTTGCCCCAGTCAAGCGGACAACCGTTAATGTCGAGCCCTGGTCAAAGGGGTTTGCAAGACCCTCCTAAAATGGTCTCAAACCCCCCATGCAGAGTGCAAAAAGCACACCTAAACTTTGATCTACGACTAAAATAAAGCTTGGTACTTAAAGGCAGCTTAAACTTTTCATTAAGCCTAATTTTGCAGCAATGCCAGCCCGTGCGCACGACACAGGTTCAACACGCCTCGTCAATAAGAGCATTTTGTTCTGTGCCATAAACATTTACATTGATATTTTTGCATGAAAGACGCAAGTGACACTCAATCGTGAAGTGAAATGAAATTAATACATAATTTTGAACTTTTTATTATAAATGAAAAAAAATAATTAAATGGGGTTTGCAAAAGTATCTACCCCCTTTCCTCTTAGTACAACCACTTGCCTTCAGAAGTTGCCTGATGATTTCTGAATGATCACATGTTGACCCAATGTCTACATTGGGTCAACTGGTTTTCTCATTAAATAACTGATTTAATGAGCCATTCGCAGTTTCACTGTACCGGCCGTGTGTACTTAGACTTGCATGGCTTAATCTTTGAGACAAGCATATGCTACTGGCAGGATCAACCAGGTAGCCCAGACTCTAAATAGAGTCTATCTGTGTGTAATCTAATCTCACTTCAAATACATCTGCTCTGTGATGGTCTCAGAGGTCTGTTAAGAGACTATTGGGGATCAGACAGCATCATGAAGTCCAAGAACACACCAGACAGGTCCGTGATAAAGTTATTGAGAAGTATAAAGCTGGGTTAGGTTATAAAAACATTTCCAAAGCTTTGAAAGTACAGTTAAATACATCATCCAGGAATGGAAAGAGTATGGCATCACTGCAAGCCTTCCAAGACATGGCCGTCCTCCTATTCTTACTGACCAAACAAGGACATCACTGACCAGAGCTGTTACCAAGAAGCCTATGATGACCCTGGATGAACTGCAGAGAGCTACAGCTCAGGTGGGGGAAACTGTACACAGAACTACTATTAGTCGTACACTGCACAAATCTGGCCTTATGGCAGAGTGGCATTTTTAAAAGAAAACCATAAGAAATACCGTTTTCTGTTTGCCAGAAGCCACATGGTGGATCCAGCAAACATGTGGAAGAAGGCTTTGGTTAGATAAGACAAAAATTGAACTTTTTGGCCTAAATGCAAAATGCTATGTTTGGTGTAAAAGTAACACTGCACATCACCCTGAACACACCATCCCCACTAGGGTTGCCAAAAAATAAAAATAATAAAATAAAATAAAATAAAAAATAACAGAATCATCTTCAATGAAGGTACTTGAGTCATCTTCTGTACTCAGTAGTTGAAGTCTCGAACGTTTCGTCTCTCAACCAAAAGGCTTCGTCAGCGGACTAAAGTCCCGCTCAGCCTGCAGCTTAGATAAAGACCACCAGGAGGAGTTGGGGTTGGCCCGGCTCCTCCCCTCTAATCACAGCTACTCTCACCTGTGGGTAAACACCTTTGAAGTAGAGCGTCTCTAGCGACCTGCTCACCCCAGTATCGGTCAGTCCTGTCCTATAAGTATCTGTCCTATTCATGGATGATCACCGCTAATTACCTGCCTATTGTTCTTTTGTTGGCTGAGGTGCCGTCTCCTTGGACTGGCCGTGCCCTGTCGGCTGTCTCCGAAGGAGATTGGAGAAAAGTGAAGAAAGATTAAATCTGAGCCCACCATTCCGGTTCATGGAGGGATTTTCTTTCTTGACAAAAATAACTTTTACTCCTCGTTCAAACCAGCGTTCTTCCTTAGCTAAAATTCGGACTTCCCCGTCCTGAAAGGAGTGGTTTGAGGCTTTGAGGTGGAGGTGCACCGCCGACTGGGGGCCGCTTGTGCTTTCTCTTTGGTGTTGATAAAAGGTCTGCTGTGGGCCCCAGTCCCTCAGCTCCGCCCATGTTCCTCCTCCGTCTGTAGCTGCTCATCGCGCTGAGCTTAGAGGAGACACAGGCTCCAGACGAGTCTAAAGACTCAACTTTAACCAGGATTCATTACTTTTTTTGTTGCTTTTAAACCGGGCAGATTCAGAGGATCAGATCAGAGGAAAGATTGTGTAGAAAAGGCCGTGCTATAACCAAGCGCCGTAGCCAACCCCACGCCACTCTGCACTGTTTTATCGCCTTTTCTTTTCATTATGCTTCCTAAATTAATCTCTAACACTGAAAATGTGAGGCCGATTGATGTGAAATAAAAAGCGGGCTAAAACTTGCGAAGAGTACACTTTGTTCAAGGATTATTTTGTGTCTGTAAAGTTGATGATTTCATGATAAATGCTGTTATATTGAGGCGCATTAAACCCGCGTGCATGAGGAGCGGACTGACCTGCTGCTTATGATTATTCTCCAGTTTCTGTCTGAAGAGTGGACTTCTGTCCAGGGCAGATTTAGTGAGTGACGGGCATGGATCTGTTATATTGTGACGGGGAGAAAGGGAGGATCTTCGAAATACGGGACAAAAACCGTCCCTTATTGATTCGATATGGGATGCACCTTTATTTAAAAAAAATACGGGACAATTACGTATTTCAAGGGACGGTTGGCAACCCTAATCCCCACTGTCAAGGGAAGATGGTTAGAGTTGATGGGAAGATGGATGGGGCCAAATACAGGGCAATCTTGGACGAAAACATGTTGGAGTCTGCAAAAGACTTGAAACTAGGGTGGAGGTTCACCTTTCAGCAAGACAACAACCCTAAACATAAAGCCAGGGCAACAATGGAATGGTTGAAAACAAAAAATATAAATCCATGTGTTAGAATGGTCAAGTCAAAGTCTAGACCTAAATCCAATCGAGAATCTGTGGAAAGATCTGGGGCAGATACTTATGCAACCCACTGTTTTTATTTGGCAATCATCGCAAGATATTCACAGTTAACATCCAGATGAAATCAGGCGGTGTTTGTAACCATGACCCTAACTCTTAACTCCCTGATCAGGGGGGTGGATGGCAAGTAACAGGTTAAGACTTCCGAGCTGTCATTACTGTGTAATGATGTAAATTCTTAAGGAAAATAATAATGTAAGCAGTTCAAACAAACTAAACGTAAAACTAAACTTAAATACAGTATTTTTAAATGTATAAAGAGCTTAGCATTTGAATATTTTGTACTAGACCCTATTTTGAGACAATACAGCACATTGTGTAATTCGGTTTTGAAGAATTTTTGCTTGTCAGCATAATCTTATTTAAAAAAAAAATAGGACTTGTATTTCTTTTTCAGCGCATTAAATGTATCGAATCTAAATCGTGACCTTCATATCACAATACGTATCGAATTGTGACAAAAGTGAATCGTTGCATCCCTAGTGAGAAGTGTCCTTACTATCCTAACTAAAGTGGCCCATGCAGAAGTAAATGTGAGCAAAATGGAATGTTTTTTGGTCCCTAAATAACCGCATGTGCTGTCTACTGAAAATGAAAGTGCCTTGGGAAGTGCCGATTGTACAAACCTACAATCTCTGTCTACAGCCTCTTTTTATTAGTTGTGGCGCAAGATTTTTTTCACAAACACGTTTTTCAAAGGTAAATATCAGTCCCATTGTAATTTTATATTACTATAATTAAAAAATGTGTCTTTCGTCGATGGCGTCTTAGATATTGTGAGTTATCTGGCTGGTGTTACTAACATTGTATATTAAAAAGACCCAGTCTTTTGAAAGGCTCTTTGGAATGAACGAATCCCAAACACTCGGCTCCCAGAAAAGAGCCATAAATCCTATCACTCCTACTGCGGGGGTGAAGCAACTGAGGCGGCGGATGCTAAAGAAGCTGCGGGTGCTAATCTCAGGTCAAGAAAAAAGTACAGATATCAGTGCATATCCACAAGATGGTCCCAGATAACCACACCTCCAGAAATACCCCACAAGACAATATGGTTTGATCTGTCGTCACGGCTGGAGAACAGTGTCACTAAAGACTCAGTATGGTGTTTTACAAGGCGTCAAACGCTGGGGACCCAGGTTTCGTCATCTGGAAGCAACCTTTACAACAAGTGGATTATGTATTTGGCAAAAGAGAACATCAACTCTGAGGGGTCACAACGAAAATGCTGAATACAAGTTTGCTATGCAGCAGTGGAGTGAATTTAAACTAAAGGTGTCTAGAGGATTTAAACTAGACAAAGGGCACTTGTTGTTAGTAAAATAAAACAGACAAAACATTCGAGCTGTTGTTGAGTGTCTTTGCCATACTGCCTGTCAGGGCATAGCGTAGCAAGGCCACAGAGAAAATGAGGAGTCCTTCAACAAAGGGAACTCTTTGGAGCTCATTGCTTAGTTTGAATGCAACGGCTGATATAACAAGAGGAGAAATCAGTGATGAGGTGAGAGAGGCAGAGCACTTTGCTCTTCTTGTTCTTGAAATCAAGGACACTAGCAAAACAGAACAAATCTAAGTTCATGTCTGTTATCTACATCCACCTTCGGGAGAGGTGTGTGAATTATTTCTTCATTTCACCCCTGCAGAACGCCTTACTATTATCCATCAAGCACACTTTGAGCCAATGTAACATCGATCCCCAACACGGTGTTGAGCAGTGTTTTACGATGGAGCTTCTCTAATGTCGGGGTCAAACAAAAAGAGCTTTAACCAGCATCTCAATATTTGGACAAACTCACAAAGGGAAGCACAGCGACTCCCTGTCAAGATCGATGGTGAGTGTATCGAGGTGGTCACCACGTGCATTACCTTGGCGCACATCTGAACCACAAACTGGACTGGACAGAACATGCTAACACCGCATACAAAAGAGACAGCAGAGTTTTTTTTCTCAGATGGCTGAAAACTTTCAATGACTTTAATGAGATGCTGTTCCTTTTTTACCAGTCTGTCGTTGCCAGTGCTGTGTTTTTTGCTATTGTGTGCTGGGGGAACTGCATTATGAGAACCGAACCTGGTGTCCCATTTACAGTGTTAACTGTATCAATGCAAGCAGCTAAAAATATTACATCTAAAATGCAACAGAATGCTGGAAGTTGCATTTCATTACATAAAAAAAAACATACATACATAGCCTACATAGCCTATAATTTTAATAAATATTGATTATTTATTTGTATATTTCTAAACAGATCAACAATAATACTAATCAGTTTGTTGGGTCATTAAAACTATTGTGGCGCTTTTATTTGGTTTGAAATGGTCCGAAATGGTTCTTTGAATGTTAAAGGTTGGTCTGGTATAACCGATCATTTTTAGCCTAATTTATTTGTGGTACTGTATTTTTTGGTTCATGGTTTTCACTGTATGTATGGGTTGGGACTAAATATGGTTTTGTGATGTCATGACTTTTTGCCACAATACCAAGTAATGATACTTTATCAAAGTATCAGTACTTTCAATACTTTTATGGCCATGCAGCGCCGGCTACTTTATAAACCGTCAAACGTGCTGAACGTATCTTCAATGAAGGTTCGAGTCATCTTCTGTACTCTGTAGTTTGAGTGTAGGACATTTCGCCTCTCAGCCGAAAAGCTTCGTCACTGAAGATGGACAACTCCTGTACGACTGAGAGCCTGCACAGACATGGTGCTGACAGTATGTAAATCTGCCAGATCAATAGAGGGCAGCACTGTGCATCCACTAGCTTAGCGAATGCTTGATACTATGATGAACAAGACAAGAGTCAGCAGCGGGAAACTTACACAATGGAGGATACGGGTATGGATGATATGGATATGCGGTCAGTGTATCCATATCGTATGATATGGTGCGGTCAGCAGCTTAAACCTGCACCATTTTCTTCTAAATCATATCAATCATATCAATGTGGGCTCACTTTGGATTTCACATTTTTAAAAACTCAAATTACTTGTGTATATGGAAATGATATAGTATGCAGAATATATCTAGTTTCCCCCACCAAACATCAAGTTAACAATGCGCCAATAACCAGGCTTGTTTTTCTATTCTGCTGATTTATTGAAGACTCTGACCATTGCCTTCTCTGTGACCTTTGACGAAAACGCAAAAGCAAACTAACCACGAAAACGAGCTTATTACATGCCAATTGCAGGCTAACACCATAGCACAATTTAAATATACAGATTGGATCATATTTTTACGCAAAACAAGAAGGAAATAATGATTTCATCATAAGCCAAACCATGCGGACAAATATTGTCCAAAGCATCTGTACATGACGTTCGGCCATGTTGTTTTCCTCTAAATTACCAAAACAATGTTACAAAGTTACCACAAGAGGGAGCTCTAGAGCGGCATATAAAACCTCTATCGCTCAGTTACACTTGTAAAAAAGCAGAACAGAGAGGTAAAAACATGACCTTGGGTCATTTTTATTCATAGCTTTTTAATATTTGAAAATATTCATGGCTGGTTTGAGGTCATTCCGACGTGAGAGAGAACAATTTCCCGGTGATTAATTATTTTCTCAGTATGAATACCTTTCTCTTTGTATGACTCCAGGGAATTAAGGTCAGTGCATGATAGCTTTCAGTCTGTAAGCATGGCGTCACAGTAAATGTCAGCCCTGTTACGGCTGGACGTCATGCCGTGTTTAGACTGCATTCATCGCACGCACTCTCCTCTGTGATAACAAGTGCTGTTATATAAATATGAGATGCTGAAAAGGTTGAGTCCGAAGCGCAGCTTGTTTATTAAAATTACGGAAAATATTAAGCGAGAGTAGGATTTTTATTGGTCATACTTTCTCTGCACTGTCTCTGACAATGTGCATCAGGGAGCTGGGACATTTCAGAATAATACACTTACAGTTGGCTTTCTAGGCCTATAGTTATTGAATTAGGCTGCAGCATGTTTTATAATGGTATAAAGAAGCAATACAATTAAACAATGTTAATCTACCAAATCATGATGGAATTCGGGGGGGGGGGGAGCCAGAATCTGTGAGTACATTTACGTGGAGACAACATGGAGTTCTCAGATTATTTAAGAGACATGTAAACAGCATAATCTGATAAACATATTCATATAATATGATTTCTTTCTGATCTTTCACACTTGTGCATAAACTAAACAGCTAAAGTTATCCACAATAAATCCCAAATTTGTTTAAAGTGAAAACACAGTTTGCACTGATGGCCGAGTGGTCCGAGCTGCTGCACATATGCAGAATATTGTTCCATCCCTCAGAGTTGTGGATTCGAGTCCCAGCTTGAACTATTTTTATTACATTGTTTCTACAGCTCTTACCAGGTTGTGCTATTTTCTTTAACTTTGCTGGGGTCACTACAATGATGAAGAATGCCCTCTGTGTTTCTTAAACATTATGTTAAAATTTAGGAAATGCAAATAAGAAGCTTCAATATGTATTTGTTACAGTGAATTATGAGTCTTAATATTGACGAGCAGATGACGCCCTGAATAAGTCGTCCTCCTTTGAAACTTTTACGCACACGTTTTAACACATTTTTGTCGCAAAATACCTGTTCCGTGATTCTGTTCTGAAAACTATGTTTAGTTTAGCTCCATTAATCCTGCAATCTCACATTTTTCCAAACTTATATAATAGGTATGTGTCTCTAAAAAAATTAATGTAATGAGAGATGAATTAATGACAGATAAAAACAGCACAGGATGGATTTTTTTGCGACGCTGTTTGTCAAAATTTGTAAAAATGCGCACAGGAAACAAACACTAATCACGTAGTATCAGATACTGCCCATTTCTGTCCAAATCACAGAGAGGCCTATTCACATTGGATTGTTATTATCACAGGACCTCGGAGTTCAGTACAATATAGTACGTCATTTGCGGTGGAATCTTTACTTTACAAATTACTGACACGGCATATTCGCACAGGATTAACATCACAGACATTCTCCACAATTATTACACATTGCGTGTGGTCCCTAGGTAAAACTAATCCCGTCAGAATAGGGCTGTAGACTAAATTTGTTTTGTTTTGTTTGTGATATAGGTGTCTGTGAATCAGGTGGTGTGTGTGTGAATGATTGGTTGGTGACAGTCGGAATTGCGGCCCCCTTATTGATCCGAAAACCTCTTGGGGCCCCTCAATGATAATCCATCCGTCCATCCATTTTCTTCCACCACAGGTGGTGGGTCCACAGAAGGACGGCCTCATGGTTCTAACCGGGCCTGTTGGTCTCTCATAAGGGGCTTCTGAACCGCTCTTTGTCTGACCCGTCACCTAGGACCTGTTTGCCATGGGAGACCCTACCAGGGGCACCAAGCCCCGACAACAGAGCTCCAGGATCATTCAGGCGCTCAAACCCCTCCCACCACATGTATATATCCCCATACACATATATATACACACACATACAGTGCCTCTCGAAAGTATTAATACACCTTGAACTTTTGCACATTTTGTCATGTTTACAACCCTAAACATAAAGATTTTATTTTGAATTTTTTACTGAAAGTTCACACACAAGTAACAGACAACTGTGAAGTGAAAGCAAAATGATACATGATTGTTATTTTTCAAAAAATAGAAAAGTGAAAAGTGGGGCGTGCGAGAGGTCAGGGATAAAGCTGTGGAGAAGTTTAAAGCAGCGTTAAGTTATACAAAGATTTCCCAAGATTTGAACATCTCACGGAGCACTGTTCAATCCATCAATCAGAAATGGAAAGAGTATAGCACCACTGCGAACTTACCAAGACACGGCCGTCCACCTAAACTAACAGACCGAACAAGGAGAGCACTGGTCAGAAATGTAACCAAGTGCCCCAAGATAACTCTGGAGGAGCTGCGACGTACTGCCGCTGAGCTGGGGGAATCTGTACATGGGACAACTATAAGTCGTACTCTACACAAATCTGGCCTTCATGGACGAGTGGCAAGAAGAAAGCCATTATTGAAAGGAGGCCATAAGAAATCCTGTTTGAAGTTTGCTAGAAGTCATATGGAGGACACAGCTACCATGTGGAAGAAGGTGCTTTGGTCAGATGAGACAAAGCTAAATCTACAATGGAATGGTTTAAAAACAAACATATTAATGTGTTAGAATGGCCCAGTCAAAGTCCTGACCTAAACCCTATTGAAAATATGTAGAAAGACCTGAAAACTGCTGTTCACAAACGCTCTCCTTCTAATTTGACAGAGCTTGAGTTGTTTTGTAAAGAGGAATGGGCTAAAATGTCAGTCTCTAGATGTGCAAACCTTGTAGTCATACCCCAGAAGACTTGCTGCTGTTGTTGCAGCAAAAGGGGGTTCCACAAAGTATTAAGTCATGCTGTATGAATACTTGTGCACGTCCCACTTTTTCGGTTTTCTAATTTAAAAAAAATAACAGAATCATCTTCAATGAAGGTACTTGAGTCATCTTCTGTACTCAGTAGTTGAAGTCTTGAAGGTTTCGCCTCTCATCCAAAAGGCTTCGTCAGCGGACTAAAGTCCCGCTCAGCCCGCAGCTTAGATAAAGACCACCAGGAGGAGTTGGGGTTGGCCCGGCTCCTCCCCTCTAATCACAGCTACTCTCACCTGTGAAGTAGAACGTCTCTAACAACCTGCTCACCCCAGTATCGGTCAGCCCTGTCCTATTCATAGATGATCACTGCCCATTATCTGTCCTATTCATGGCTGATCACTGCTAATTACCTGCTTATTGTTCTTTTGTTAGCTGAGGTACCGTCTCCTTGGACTGGGCGTGCCCTGTCGGTTGTCTCCGAAAGAGATGGAGTAAAGTGAAGGAAGATTAAATCTGAGTCCACCATTCCGGTTCATGGAGGGATTTTCTTTCTTGACAAAAATAGCTTCTTTGCTCCTTGTTCAAACCAAGTTCTTCTTTGGCTAAAAGTTTGACTTTCCCGTCCTCAAAGGAGTGGTTGGAGGCTTTAAGGTAAAGGTGCACAGCCGACTGAGGGCCGCTTGTGCTTTCTCTTCGGTGTTGATAAAGTCTCTTCTGTGTTGATAAAGTCTCTTCTGTAAAACTTGTTTCGTTTTTCCAATATAATGTTCTTTGCATTCTTCTTCTTTGCATCGAATAGAATAAACCAAATTGCTTTGTTTGTGGCTCGGAGTTTTGTCTTTGGGATGGACTCATTTTTGTCTCAGTGTGTTCACAGGTTTGTGGTACACTGGAATCCTGTGCTGTTTAAAGATTCTCTGAAGTTTCTCTGATACCCCGGCTACATACGGCACTGCAACTCCCTTTCTTCTGGGTTCTGTAGTCTCTCTGTCTTGTTCTTTGGGTCTTCCTTCCCTTTGTGCTTTAGTGAAAGACCAGTTAGGATAGCCACAGTCTGAGAGGGCTCTCTGGACATGTTGCTTCTCTTTGGTCTTTCCTTCTGCACTGGTAGGCACCTCTTTAGCTCTATGTCTGAGCGTCCTGATGACCCCTAGTTTGTGTTGGAGTGGATGGTTAGAGTCAAACATCAAATACTGGTCAGTGTGAGTTGCTTTCCTATAAACCTCTGTCTGAAGTTGTCCGTTTTCCCTATGATAACTTTACAATCCTGCGTGACCGAAGAGGCTTTTCTCAAGATTTTTAATTTCACACAAGTGGCTCCGAAGGTCCAAAGAGAGACAGAAAGGTAAGTTTCTAAAACTCTTAGGGCAAAACCAGCCAAGATACAGCCGGCAGTGGCGTGGGAATGAAGAAGTAGATAGAAATCCTAAATCTACAGCCAACCGTGTTAAAAACCTCTCTGACAGAGAACTCTCCCAGGCGGAGAGGAGCGTGCTCTCCAAGGGGCTGAACTTCTCCATTACACCCAAATCCATTCCTACAGTAGACGTCATCACAGCAGCAGAATCAGCCATCAGGAACAACAGGATGACTTCAGACTAGTCTGAAGCAGGGGATCTTTGATTGAAAATCTCAGCAGCCCTCAAGAGCTCCAGACCTCCTCCCTCCAACATCTCTGGAGGGAAGGGAAGGGAATCTTATTTGTATAGCGCTTTTTATATGACACAAGTCACACCCAAAGCGCTTCACACATGAAAGGGAGGGGGGTTCATTCACTCCATGCTGATGGTGGTAAGTAGGGCTGAACGATTTTGGAAAATAATCTAATTGCGATTTTTTTTCTTAAATATTGCGATTGCGATTAAATATGCGATTATTGTGGCAAAGTCCTCTTATGTATTTTTCACCTAACACAAGCAATAAATCAGTCTGTTTCATAACAAACAATATTAGATTAATTTGAAGTGAAAATTGCAACAATAAAGCAAACAAAATTGTTGCTTGACCTATTCAAAATGTGTGGACTGCACTTCTTAAAAACTTAACAGTACAGCCTATAAATAAATAATAAATTATATATATATATATATATATATATATATATATATATATATATATTTAAAAAAAAAGAAGATCAAACTCACTGATCCAGTCAGTAACATCACCCATACTAAAGTGCAGGAAAAGTAAGAACAAACATCTGCTTTAACTAGTTGGAAAAGTTTTAGGAAATCAAACTCCCAATTAATACAAAATAAACTATTTATTATTTCGGCCAATCAAATCTCTGTCTGAGCTGCGACTCGTAGTTGCTTCAGATGCGCGTTATTGATGGACACGGAGAGGCCAGATGGAGCACACGCCAAAACACAGTGGAAATAGGAGCAGCATTTTGGTTTTGGGATGTAACTTTGGACAATATGAAGAAACAGTGACGCAATTAGACATGAGGTGCCAAACACAGACACGTTTTACTTTCTTTGACTCGCAGCCATTTAGTGACATTTCAGCTTAAACAGCACATTTCCTCATTTCCTCCTCCTGCCACGGATTGTAGTTTCCAACACTTTTTGTACAGCAGTTTAGTGTTTATATCTAGCGTTTGTACCTACGGAGCGCATATGCGGTAGATGCAAAGGTAAATAAAGGAACATCGCCTCCGCGGATACTTTATGGTCATGAACCGTCATTATGCTTTTGAGATAAGTTCTTTATCCATGAAGAATTTAATCTTTTCCTCTTGTGCTGTCCACAGATACATTTAAATAACAAATACATCTTAATGCCTGTTGTTGGTCTGGTTTCCTGTAAGTTTTACCGTACCCGGACAGCCCTGCGCATTCATGACTGGAAGAGGAGTTTAGATGCATCGTCATCACTAAGCTATCAGCTAATTAACACATACCAGTTATAAAGATGACCAAGATTCAGGAGATTAAATTACGAAGATTTATTTCCCTGACATTAGAATCTAAGCACAGCATTTCCCTACCAAGTCTGCCAGTCCTCCGTTCCCAGGGGAGAGACTGACTTTTTTCTGGGGGAAACAGAGTATACGTCACATTTTTCCCATCATGCAGTAGCCTAAGACCACGTCTCGTTGTTTCCATTGGTACCCGAGCCGTCATGTGATGTTTGGCTCCGCCCTTCGCCGCCATTTTAAATTGTCCTGTTGTTGTTTGGGTAGCGGGTTTAGCTCGGACACCCCCTCGAGTCTGTAACTTCTGGTTAAGATTGCTAAATAGCCAAAACATCAAAACATCACTAAAAATATAACTCTTCATCCACAACATTCCCAAACATAAGCCTCCTAAACTGAGCCACAAACGACTCTTTACTCTTTACAAGCAGCACAGGCTCACTTACGGAGGCAGAGACGTGTGAATCCGGAGGTGAGGTAGTTTCTGTGATTATCGAGCGTGTAGTAGCAGCGAGAGAATGGCGAGATTAGCGCTGCAGCTAACGCAATGCTTACGGAGAAGAAAGCAATAGTCCTTCGCGGTGGCTGCATGATAAAGCTGATATTTTCACTGTACATCCACAATCTACCGCGCACTTTAACTAGACTGGGACGTAAACAAAAGCACGCAGCGGACCTGACTTTGCTGCCATATCTCGCTGCTTCATTCACTTCCCAAATCGCGTGCCCTGCGATTACGAAATCGCGTTGTGTCATATCGCGATAAAATTGCAAATGCAATTAATCGTTCAGCCCTAGTGGTAAGCTACATTTTGTAGCCACAGTTTCCCCTGGGGTAGACTGACAGAAGCGAGGCTGCACACATCTGCGCCAACGGTCCCTCCGACCACCACCAACCACTCACACATAGGCATTGGGTGAAGTGTCTTGCCCAAGGACAGGAAAGAAGAGAGGAAAGAAGAGCTTTGGCAGCCTTGAAGAAGGACGAGAGCATCACCACCCTTCCAGCGGATAAAGGTAGATGCACAGTTGTCCTCAACACAGCTGACTACGAGATCTAGGTCAAGCACTTGCTCTGTGATGAAAACACATATGAGCGACTGAGAAGAGACCCCACCAGCGGGTACAGGAAGAAAATTAAAGAGCATCTTCAGAAACTAGAAAAGGAAGAAATAATTGACAAAAAGCTGTATTACAAGCTGTACACAAGGTAGGTTTTCCTCTCAGACCCATTGTGAGTGGCATCAACTCCATCACCTATAATCTGGCGAAACACCTCAAGTTCATTTTATCCCCTTTAGTCGGCAACACAGAACACCATTTGGAAAACACCAAGGATTTTGTGGAGAAGATCAAACACCTGGAGCTGAAAACAGATGAAACCATGGTGTCTTATGATGTGACAGCACTGTTTACATCAACCTCAGCAGCAGTCACAGCGGTGAGGAAGAGACTGACTGAGGACAGCACTCTAGCTGAAAGGACTCCTGACCACATTTGCCAACTACTGGAGCTCTGTCTTAGCACCACATATTTTCAGTTCAGGGATAACCTACAGACAGATCCACGGCTGTGCAATGGGCTCTCCAGTTTCACCCATAGTGGCTAACCTCTTCATCAGTAACATCAGTAATTCTCAAAGTGTGGTCCGCGAACCCCTTTTTCCTTGACCCCTCCACAGCGCATGTTGCACAGGGAGTTGCGCCGTTTTGGCCAATTCTTATCATTTGATCAAACTTTAAGAGTAACCAGCGCAGTTTGACCAGGGCGACTGGTATCTTTCCTTTTTGAGGGACAGAGCTGGAAATGTTACGGAAGGCATTAGTGCACATGATGCACGGGTTTCGGGTTCCCCCGTGGTCCCTGCAGACTGCCCGCGGATCTTGTTGGGTCAGAAAATTCTCTTTTGATCGGGGGTCGGGTTGGTGCAGGTCAAAAAATGCCGGTCGCGTCCTGTACACGCATCCATTCTATCATCTTTACAGCAGGTTATTGACATAAATATGTGGCGGATTTTCATTAACTAAGCAGCGTTGTGCTGCTTGTGATCCAGAGAGCACTATTGTGGATCTAAATGTCTCTGCAGTCCGTGCGTGAGTTCGCGTTACCGTTGCTCTCCTCTCCTGCAGGGTTTGCGCAGTAATGAGAGAGCGCACGAGGAGGTAAAACACGCCAGTCTCGATAATTTCAAGCTTCATTTTGTATGTGTGCAAAACAGATTTAACTGATCACAATGTCAATCAGGATACATACAGTAACACAGTGTCATTTCAGTGATATTGGACATTAAAGGGGAACATTTTCTTATTGTTACCTTAGTTACAACCAGACTTCCTAAACCCACCACCTCAGTTTTAAACTATTTGCTGTTACAGTATGTATAATTGCAGTTTTTGTTTCACATGCAGTTTGTTGTTCATATTAAGATGCAGCTGATTTCACATTTACTTGTTCAAATGAAATTAAATTCATTGGAATTTCTGATCATATAATTGCATTTGTGTTCGAATAATTAGTTTTTGACTTGAAACAGTTGCATCATTTATTAAACATACATTTAGCTTATTCTTCCTATTTTGTTGTGTTTGGGGCGTGTTAGAGTGGGATTCTGTTAGGTGGTCCTTAGAAAAAAATTAGAATATAAAGTGGTCCTTGGGCTGAAAAGGTTTGAGAAACACTGCTCTACATGGAGGAAATGGAGAGGAAGGCCTTGGCCTCATACCCAGGAAACAAACCCAGTCACTGGCTCAGATATGTAGATGACACGTGGATCAAAATTAAAGAGAAGCAATTGGCACCTTTTACAGATCACATCAATGCTGTGGACCCCAGCATTAAATGTACTCGGGAGGACGCAAAGGAGAAACAACTTGCCTTTTTAGATTGTAAAGTTATCATAGGGGAAAACAGACAACTTCAGACAGAGGTTTACAGGAAGGCAACTCATACTGACCAGTATTTGATGTTTGACTCAAACCATCCACTCCAGCACAAACTAGGGGTCATTATGACGCTCAGACATAGAAGACTAGACAGACTACAGAGCCCAGAAGAAAGGGAGTTGCAGTGCTGTATGTAGCCGGGGTCTTAGAGAAACTTCAGAGAATCTTCAGGCAGCACAGTATGTATGTATGTATATATGTATATATATATATATATATATATGTTAAACTCTTCCTCACCCTCCACAGGCGGTCTCTTTTTCCTCCAAGCTCGGGTCCTCTACCGTCGGCCTGGGAGCTTGAGGGTTCTGCGCAGTATCTTTGCAGTTCCTAGAACTGCACTTTTCTGGACGTTTTCTGGGATCTGCTGGAGCCACTCCTCCAGTTTGGGGGTCACTGCCCCGAGTGCCCCAACGACCACGGGCACCACTGATGCCTTCACTCTCCAGGCCTTCTCTAGCTCTTCTCTGAGCCCCTGGTATTTCTCTAGTTTCTTGTGTTCCTTTTTCCTGATGTTGAAGTCGCTAGGTGATATCCGCCACTTCAGTTATGTTTCGGTGGTACATCCCGTGTAGGGGCTTGTCCTCACATGACGGGACCTCCAGCGCCTCATATATATATATATATATATATATATATATATATATATATATATATATATATATTATATTATATTATATCCATAAGTACATCAAGGATAAGGCTCCAACAGATGACGTGCTCAGGGAATGTCTCAGACAATGGGGAACAGCAGATGAGGCGCTGGAGGTCCCGTCATGGGAGGACAAGCCCCTACACGGCATGTACCACCGGAACATAACTGAAGTGGCGGATATCAAGAAATCCTACCAATGGCTGGACAGAGCTGGCCTGAAGGACAGCACAGAGGCACTCATCATGGCTGCACAGGAGCAGGCCTTGAGCACCAGAGCAATAGAGGCCCAGATTTATCACACCAGACAAGACCTCAGGTGTAGACTGTGCAAAGAGGCCAGTGAGACAATCCAGCACATAACTGCAGGGTGTAAGATGCTGGCAGGGAAAGCTTACATGGAGCGCCATAACCAACTGGCTGGCATAGTGTACAGGAACATCTGTGCAGAGTATGGGCTGGAAACCCCAAGGTCAAAGTGGGAAACACCTCCAAAGGTGGTAGAGAATGACCGAGCCAAGATCCTGTGGGACTTCCAGATACAGACAGACAGAATGGTAATGAACCAACCGGACATCGTGGTGGTGGACAAAGAGCAGAGGAAAGCCGTGGTGGTTGACATAGCAATACCAAGCGACTTCAACATCAGGAAAAAGGAACACGAGAAACTAGAGAAATACCAGGGGCTCAGAGAAGAGCTAGAGAAGGCCTGGAGAGTGAAGGCATCAGTGGTGCCCGTGGTCGTTGGGGCACTCGGGGCAGTGACCCCCAAACTGGAGGAGTGGCTCCAGCAGATTCCAGGAAATACATCAGACATCTCGGTCCAGAAAAGTGCAGTTCTAGGAACTGCAAAGATACTGCGCAGAACCCTCAAGCTCCCAGGCCTCTGGTAGAGGACCCGAGCTTGGAGGAAAAAGAGACCGCCCGCGGTCTCTTTTTTAATATATATATAATTAGGACTAGATAAATAAATGTCAGTTAAAAGCTAAGCTAAAAAGGTGGGTCTTGAGCCTGCTCTTAAATACATGAATGTTCCAGAGGCGAGGTCGTTCCAAAGACGAGGGCCATAATATTGGAAAGACGCCTCACCGTGAGTCTTTCTGTTGACTTTAGGAATAACTAGGAGACGCCTGCCGGAGGAGCGAAGGGGCCGTGAAGGCTCATAAGGTAAAAGCAGTTCTGAAAGATAAGAAGGACCAAGACCATTAAGACATTTAAAAACCATTAAAAGAACTTTAAAATCGATCCTGAAACACACGGGGAGCCAATGCAGCGACTCTAAAACCGGTGTAATATGGTCCCGCCTCCTGGTCTTCGTCAGGACACGAGCTGCTGAATTTTGTAAAAGTTGTAAACCTGAGATACTCTTTTTGGGAAGACCAGAGAGCAGCGCATTACAGTAGTCGATACGACTGGTGATAAAAGCATGCATTAGCGTCTCCATGTTGGTCCGAGAGAGAATGGGGCGGACTCTGGCTATGTTCTTTAGATGGTAAAAACCTATCTTTGTGATATTCTTAATGTGTGGAATTAAGGTCAGCTCAGAGTCAAAAATCACACCCAGGTTCTTCACCTGTGAGGAAGGATTAAAAGACAATGACTGTAGTTTGGGTAAAAGTTTCTCTCTCTGGGCCTCAGGACCGATGACTAAAACTTCAGTTTTGTCCTGGTTAAGCTGGAGAAAGTTTTCTGCCATCCAGGATTTGATATCTAAAATGCAGTTAAAAAGTGCATCCATTGGCCTGGTGTCATCAGGAGACATGGAGATGTACAACTGTGTATCATCAGCATAACTATGAAAGTTGACTCCATGTCTCCTGATGACATCACCAAGAGGGAGCATATACAGGTTAAATAGCACTGGCCCTAAAATCGAACCCTGGGGCACACCACATGTAATTTCATGGACCTTAGAGGAGCAGGTATCCACACTTACCATGAATGTCCTGTCTGTGAGGTAGGATGTAAACCATTTGTGGACAGCACCAGAGAGGCCGATGTGTTTTAAACGAGTTAAAAGAATAGTGTGGTCGACTGTATCAAAGGCAGCGCTCAGATCCAGTAGAACCAACACTGTGACCTTCTGTGAGTCATAATTTAATCTAAAATAATTTAAAATCTTTAAAAGTAAAAGAACCGTGTGGGCAACAATGGTGCAGATGGTAGAGCGGGTCGTCTCATGATCGGAAGGTCGGGGGTTCGTATCCCGCCTCCTGAAGGTGCACATTGTCGTTGTGTCCTTGGGCAAGACACTTCACCCACATTGCCTCCAGTGTCTGCGTACACTGGTAGCCCCTATCAGAGACCAACAGGCCCGGTTTGAACCGTGAGGCCGTCCTTCCGTGGACCCACCACCTGCAGAAGGAGCCATGGGGGCTGGTGCTATGTGATTTGGGCAGCTCCAACGGCTGCCCTCACGACCCGGCAACGGACAAGTGGAAGAAAATGAATGAATGAATGAATAAAAGGACCGTCTCGATGCTGTGGTTTACCCTAAAGCCAGACTTAAAGGAACTTTGTTATTATTAAAACCTAAAATTACATTAATTGCATTAAAGAAAGCACTGACGACAGACTAAATATTGACTTAAAGAAGACAAATGTATGGTCAGAATTACCTGGCTGGAGGGTTCACCTATTGTGCATGTTTTTGGTAGAGCACTTGGGGGAAACCCACCCAGACACACAGAGAGAAACGGCCCGGGGATTGGATCTGCATTTATTAGTTTAAAAGGTTTAAACAGATTCAAAAATCAAGATGAATCATCAATTTGAAGGGCAAACCAAGCCCTGCAGACCATGGCCATTCATGACTTTTTTCAACCCATTCCCTGCACACAATGGCCACCTGATTAGTCGTCACACATTTGCACACATTTCCATATGTTATCGTATGTTCTTTGTCTCCCAAGCAGACCCGTGCATGTCTCTCACTCCATCACTTCGAACACACCAGTGGATAAGGGCGCTCCCATCAGCCCCTAATGGCTCCTCAACGACGGTTCGAGACGCCTTGTCCCTCTCCGGTGTCATCTCGGCTTCAGTAATCACGCTTTAGGAGGCGATGCTAACGACTCCGCACTGATTGCGGACACCTCTTCAGCGTCTGCGCCGAGCTGGAGAGTGGGCGCCTTTGCCGACTTCTCAAGGACTTGACTATGGAGCTCACTCAAGAGAATAAACCGAACATTCGCTGACCTCGCAGGGAGTAACGGTGCACTAAAATTTCATATGTTTTTTTTAAATAGCTGTCAGGTAAACAGTGGGGCTTGGACCATACTTTTTTGTCACCATCCGATACGTATCACGATACTCAGGGGTCGATCCGATACATATTGCGATACACTAAGTAGATAAGTAAAATGTTAAGATTGAAAAGTGCATTAACACAAAATGTAACAAAGGGTGTGCATGATTAAAAATAGATAAAAGTATTGCGATACTGTTACGACATCTTTGCTCTGGGGCAAAGAGGGGTGCATGGAATAACTAAAACTGCAGATTTATTATAACAAAATAGGGATAATTTGAACAAAAAGAGAACCAATGGGTAAAATAAAAATAGTACCAACAAAATAACAATTGTGGTTAATGGAAATTGAAAATTACTTGCAAAACTAACAAACAAACTTGTTAACAAAAGGCAAAAGGGTGACAAAACAAAGACACAGCGAACGAAGTGGCGAACTGGGTCTAACTGAGCCCAGGCACTCTGAGCAGGCGTGGCAATTCAGGTGGAGTTTCGTGATTGGAAAACCGGATGATTGACGGGACCGCCGGATTGGAGGACCATCGGAACGGCAGCCAACTGGAGAACGAACCCCACAGCCAACCAGGGACCAGCAGAGTCGGAGTGGTCCAATGGAGCAGCGGGTCTCGCCGAGCGGGGTGTGCATATAAAATAGAGCACACAGAGGTTGCGAATAAAAGAAGCACGTGAGTGTGAGTGAGGTTAAAGGCAGCAGTCGTATCACTCTCCCCTTGAAACTCACATCCTGGACAGTGCATGAGCCATGATATTGTCGGACCCTTTCTTATGGCAAACCTGTAGATTAAAATCCTGCACCATCAGGGCCCAGCGCATTAACCTTTAATTATGGTTATACATGTGGGACAGAAAGACAATCAGATTATGATCAGTAAAAACAACGAAAGGCAGAGAGCTGGAACCAAGGTACACTTCAAAGTGCTGGGGGCGAGCAACAGAAACAATGTTTCCTTCTCGATGGTTGAATATGCCAATTGGTGTTTATTAAATTTACGAGAGAAATAACTGACTGGATCGTCAACCCCACTGTCATCCTCCTTTAACAAGATCGCACCTGCACTGACAGCACTCGCATCAACCTTGAGCTTAAACGAGAGAGCACAGTCCAGAGCGGCAAGGGCAGGGGCATGGCACAATAAAGACTCCACACAGTCCAAAGCGTGTTGATACTCAGAGGTCCACACAACCTGACTATGGAATCAACAATCAACTGGTTAGAGGCAGGGCAATGGTATAGAACAGTGGTTCCCAAACTTTTTGGAGCCGTGTACCCCTGAAGCTTTGGGTGACGAGTTGCGTACCCCCTAGTTTGACGCGATTAAAAACCCTGGGAATATTACATGTAATATTATGTTTATTTTCTCCATTATTACAGTGAACTCAAGCAGGTTTTCCACATTCCGTATTTTTTTTTGCTCGTCTGGGTGATTAAGGCCATTAAGAATATGCAAATATGAAAAAAAAATGAAAATGCCAGTTTTTTATATTTTTGGAAATATAAAATCCGCGTAAGATATAATATAAAATGGAGCGTAAGATGGATAGACGGATCGGTGCAGCGTCAGCAGTGATGCGGTCGCTGTATCGGACTGTTGTGGTGAAGAGGGAGCTGAGTCAGGGGGCAAAGCTCTCGATTTACCGATCGATCTACGTTCCCACCCTCACCTATGGTCATGAGATCTGGGTAATGACCGAAAGGACAAGATCGCGAATACAAGCGGCTGAAATGAGTTTCCTTCGCAGGGTGGCTGGGCGCACCCTCCGAGATCGGGTGAGGAGCTCAGTTACCCGGGAGGAGCTCGGAGTAGAGTCGCTGCTCCTTCACGTGGAAAGGAGCCAGCTGAGGTGGCTAGGGCATCTGTTCCGGATGCCTCCTGGTCGCCTCCCTCGGGAGGTGCTCCAGGCATGTCCTATTGGGAGGAGGCCTCGTGGAAGGCCCAGGACACGCTGGTGGGACTATGTCTCCGAGCTGGCCTGGTGTCGTCTCGGGGTCCCCCCAGAACAGCTGGAGGAGGTGTGCGTGGATCGGGAAGTCTGGGCATCTCTGCTGAGACTGCTGCCTCGCGACCCGGCCCGGATAAAGCGGAAGAAAATGGATGGATGGATGGAAAACGAGGCGGTTAGTGTGAATGGGTAAAGCTGAGTGTTTTGCTTTGTCCCAGTGACCAGCTCATTCTGAACAGACTCTAATTTGGACTCTGCGCTCTGGCCACGCCCCCTCAGTCGTACTGTCAAACCACCGGTACAGACTCAAATGCGCTGGTTTAAGCTTTTGTTAAAGCGAAGATAATGTATATGCAGGACATTACAATCTTTGCACGTGCCATCGCACATCAGCTCGTAAATTTAAATGTATGTGTCAGATACAAAGCCACGGGTTTAGCGGCAGAGGAGGAGACACAGACGTTTCTCCTTCTCCCCTCAGATCAGAATGAGAGGAAAACTCTTGCTGCAAATAGAAGTCACCGTCAGTCTGACGGCACACGCAGATATCACAGAAATTGCAACTTGATCGAACGTTGGCGCTGCTGTTGTAGCGAGGGCTGACGCAGCCTCAGCGGAGTTTTACGCACTCGGGTCCAAGGTTGGGCTCTGGAGTGGACACATTTAGGTCCAGAACAAGCTCATCCACGTCTGAATTATAAGACTCTTTCGCCTGTATAAGCGCGTTTCCCGTGTGGCGTCAATATCGATCAGATTGTGATCAACTTTTTTTTTTCTCCAAAATTTCTTTGCGTACCTCCTGGGGCGTCCTGCGTACCCCTGGGGTACATGTACCACAGTTTGAGAACCCCTGGTATAGAAAATAAGACAAAAACTGCGGTAATAAGAGCGTGAGGCGCGTAGAGTGAGGAGGGCACGCCGTTATGGCAGTGACTTTTGCATCAATACCTGACCCTGGCCCACTTCTCGACCAAGAATTTGGCTTTTTCTAAATTCACATTTTGTTAAATTTAATGTGAGTGAAGCTTGGGCAAGACGAGCAAAAACTTGAGTCAAAATAGTAATGTGGTCTTCCTAAGTAGAAGAATGCACAATAAAATTGTCTAAATATGTGTCACAGCGTAGCATCCCCTGCAAAACAGTGTTTGCAAGACGCTGAAAAGTAGTAGGGGCATTATTACACAGGCCAAAGGCTATCACTGTGTACTGAAGAAAATAGTCAGGGATAACAAACACAGAAATTACAGATGCACTCTTAGTAAGTGGCACTTGGCAGTAGCCCTTGAGTAAATCAAGTTTCGAAACAAACTTCGCAGCGCCGAGGTTGTCCACACAATCCTCCATGCATGGCATGGGATAGGCATCGGGGACTGATTCAGTGTTTACTTTGCAATAGTCAGTGATGAACCGAGGTGAACCATCAGGCTTACCTTCCACTAAACTTGGGGACCTCCAAGCACTCAAGCTGGGCTTTTCCAAATGATGTTTTAACAGATATTCCACTTCATGTTTCATGAGTACACGCTTAACGGGATTTACACGATAAGGATGTTGACGAACGGGTTTTGCATCTTTAACATCTGAGACAACACGGGTGCCATGCCATTGGTCCGACAACCCATTAGTCCGATGTCTCATTTTTCCGAAAATGTACCATTGAGCAGAGGTGCCATTTGTCCAACATCTCTAACCCAGTGGCGACACAATGCCACTCTCACCAGCAGCAGAGTGATCCGAGTCCTTCACCATAAGCACAGAGGCTACTTGCCCGCGGCGGATCAGCGGCGCCTTTAGCATATTTACATGAAAAATTTTAGTTTTTCGTTTTCGGTCAGGGGTGCTAATAATAATAGTTACTGTATATATATATATATATATATATATATATATATCATTCAGCTTTTCTTTCACGTAAAGTGAATTTAGCAGAGAGTGCGGTGCCTGCAAAAGGAAGCAAAACCAAAATTTTATCCCCAACAGAGGAATCTCATTTAACGGCCTTTTGGTCAAAACAGCGCTTCACATGTCATTGCGCATTACTGAGGGAAGATTTTGCGATTTCAATGGCAGCTCGGAGTCGCTCTCGAAAGTTAGAAATGTAGACCAAGACATTATTTGTAGGAGAAGCCAACGACGCAAGGAACTTCTCCTTCAAAGCTTTAAATGGACCACGAGGGAAAAAGATGAGATCTGCAGAACTAAAACCGAGAGATCCATGAACGTCATCTCTGGCAGCAAACAAGATAAAAGGAATACCTTTGTCCAATTTTTTCCCCCGTTTCCAAGCAGTATTTTTGAAGCATGGACTTCAATGTCTGATGCCATCGCCCCAGTCTGCCCTGGGATTCTGGATGATACATGAAACAACATGCTGTACACCAAGCACTTGATTAAACATTTTCGATTTTTGATCTGTTTTAATTACATGAGGAAGAACAAAAATAGTTCTTGGTAATGGCCCAACACAAACAATGAGCACACGACAGTGGCGCAGATGGTAGAGTGGGTCGACTCATGATTGGAAGGTCGGGGGTTCGAATCCCGCCTCCTGAAGGTGCACATTGTCATTGTGTCCTTGGGCAAGACACTTCACCCTCCTTGCCTCCAGTGTCTGTGTATACTGGTGTATGAATGAGAGAGTGAATGGGTTAGTGGATCCTTGCTGTAAAGCGCTTTGAGTGCCTAACGTAGGTCTACTCCTGAACCACGTTCAGGAGTAGACCTTTTAAATTTGTAGAAGACGCAGCCTGTTTCTGGGTCTCAGGTTTAGGCGAATCTGAAAAAGTAGAAGTACTGTCAGACAAGTCTACATCAGCATTTTCCTTTTTGTTCAAATCACCTCCATTTTGTACCTCTGCCATAGCCACTTCCTCCGCATTGAGTGCGTAAATATCTTCGTTCTTCAGAGCTTTCTCATTGAGTGCTGAATAGATAGCTGCTTGCTGTTCAAGGAATCTTTCATGCATGTCATAACTGGAGATCCAGTACATGTTTTGGTATATCAAGCATTTCTTGCTTGCTCTTCAGGATGTGGGCAGCTGTGGTGCTTCTGTGAAAAATGTCTTTTCTGACTTTACCTACTAATGGTTAAGGCTTTTTGAGAGGCCAAATTAATTGTAAAACAGCCAATTTGAGGGCCCAGTCCGGCATTCATGATGTTCCTTGCATTGTCTGTAGTGACAGGAAATGAAATCCCAGGTCTCTCCAACTTCCACTCACACACTGCCCCTTCAGGTGGTCTGGAAGATTTGTGCTTGTGTACAGTATATAAACATCCCTTGTTTCCATAACTTGCCATCTCCCACTGAGGTGTGATGTAATGTACAGTTACCGTTAAATAGCTCTCTTGGATGATGCTGTTTTGAGTGCAATAAGATGTTAGACGAGTTGCCTGCTGCATACCCAATCCCCATAGTTAATCTGAACAAGAAAACCAAAATACACGAGACTGTAGTAAGCTGAGAAGGTCTTCAAGTTGTGTCATGTTCACTTTTTCATGATGATGCCATTTAATATTACGGCTGCCTGCTGCCCATGTGGCTCTCTTCTCCTTTCACAACACCGCAACACTCAATAGCGTCCGTGCGGAAACTCGCAAAGCAATTTGAGTTCTGCAGTGCTTCATATTGCGCTAATAATAAGTAATACATTTTATGAGAAAAATACAACTGAAACGGTACGCATGTGTACCATTACTCCTACTGACCTCTCAGTGGCCTCTACAATGCTCCAGGATCAATTGTTTGATAGATTTTCTGGTGAGAGGGTCTGTCAGCAGCGAAAACCTACCAGAAACTTTAAAAGCAATAGATTCTGAAAGGCGCCATGCTAACCACTCATGCAACCACTGGGTCACTAGAAGGCCTAATACGTAAAAAGTTTTTATTTTTTTCACATAAAAAGATCCATACTGCACCTTAAACATAAAGGGTTGTCTAGAAACTAACTGTTGAAACTTTCCATGTGTGTGGAAGTGGTGCTGACCAAAAGGTTGTATGGTTCAATCGTTCAACCTGTCCATTAGAAACCGTGCATTCATATTGCATGGCTTCAGGATCTTTTCAGGATATGCACAAAGGACTCTGTGAATTTGTTTAGTCTGGAGTGTTTTATCCTACATGTCTACCACCAGATGTCGCCATCACGCTAACTTGTATCTGTGTGGGTGGCTGGGTGTCTTTGGGGATTTTCCTTTACATGCCCCAATGCCCCTACTGCTATGAACGAGTGCATTACGGTTTTATAAAAAACCTCTTGAGAGCGCTCTCTGGGCGAGACAGCGCCACCTGACTATTTGCAACAGACCGTGTTTGCTCCCAAATACAGTGTAAACAACTGTATATTTATGATGGTGTTGTTTGTTTTTTCTTCTAAATTTTGTGAGCCAAAAAGTGTTTTGTTGTTTTTCTTTAGCGTCCACTATAGTTCAGCTGGAGATCGGATCAGTTGAGTTTGTTGCGGTAGTACAGCTGTCATAATTGTGCACCGATTTGCTTTTGTAAACATGATTGTCAGCTCATAAAAGGTCTTCACAGCACAAGAACAAGTTAGTGACTCATTAATCACAATTGACTGCATTTTAGTTAAAAACAAAACAACATTTTAAATTCAAAAACCTTTTTGCAACTAAATGATTGAATAATAGACACATGAGCTCAACAACAATATATGTATTGTTGTTAATCTGTTAAACTTCAACAAACAGATTTGTGCAAAGTGGTATATATATAGATATGCAAGTGTTTTAGGAACTTTGATCATTCATGTAACTCGTAAACAATAATTATAGAGCCACATTTTCCATTGTAGTAAAATAAATAAAGCAAAAGGGACATAGAACATTGCCTTTAAGAGTTAACATTTGCTGAGCACAACAGCAGTGTTTTCTATCGTTCCATCAGGATGATTTTTAAAGCAAAAATTAGTCCCCATTTGCCAAGTAAATTGTAATGCGTGGGTTGCGGATTAAAGGGATACTTCGGGATTTTGACATAGGACCTCATTTCCTAGTTATCCAGAGTGTTGTCGATGTCTGGAGATATTTTTTTCTTAAATTCATGCAGTTCTTATATTGGAAGAGTCTAGTTGCGCTAGGCTAGGGCAAGGCTAAAGCATTTCTATGGTATCAGTTAGCCTGCATTAAAAACAGTGTGACCCACTCCACAGTGCACCTGAGGTAAATCACTTATAACACCAGACTAACCATATAAATGTCTGTGTTAATAGAATATTTTTTGAAATATAACTGACCTTGTATCACATGAATTACCGCATTTTGAGGGACTATTTTCTCGCAGATCACTCCACCGCTGCGTTAGCTTACAGCCACGGAGCTGATGCTGCTCAAATATAAGTTATTTTAAATGCAAAATGGTTAAAATGATTCTATTAACACAGACATTTATATGGTTAGTCTGGTGTTATAAGTGATTTACCTCAGGTCCACTGTGGAGTGGGTCAGCCTGTTTTTAATGCAGGCTAGACTTTACCATAGAAATGCTTTAGCCTTGCTCTAGCCTAGCGCCACTAGACTCTTCAAATATAAGAACTGCATGAATTTAAGAAAAAAGACATCAACAACACTCTGGATAACTAGGAAATGAGGCCCAATGTCAAAAATCCCGAAGTATCCCTTTAAGCTGCAGACCCCGCAGGTTGCCCAGGGATTGCGTCATGACATTCTCCTTAGATCACAGGGCGGGTTGAGGCTGATGAAGAAAATACCAGTCGTCGTCGTTCAATGTCGCCTTACGCACATTCATTGTAGCATTTAGCCATGTCTCATTGTTACATCTTTAAAGCAGGTTTATGACACAAATATGAGGCGGATTATCATGAAACAAACAGCGTTTTGCAGCTTGTGATCCAGAGAATGCTTTAATGAAGCTCAAATGTCTCCTGTTTCCACAGTATGTACCTCTGTGCGTGAGATAGATAGATAGATAGATAGATAGATAGATAGATAGATCGATAGATCAGTGTTTCCCACATGTTTGAAGGCAATGTGTCGGGAGGCCTTTAAAAAAAATTCTCTCTCATATTGGCGCTAGTGATGGGACTTATAGCTCTTTGATGCTTTTTTTTTTTTTAAAGAAAGTAAATACCCTCTGAATTTACTTTATTTTAACGAAAATGTCACTATTTCACACAAACACAAACCAATAGTAATGCTGTAATGCTGTAATGCTGTAATGCTTCATCACAATTCTACCATGAATGCCGCGTGTTGTTCCTGAGCACCCAGAGGAAAGGGTATTTCAAAAAGAGATCTCAATAATCACTCATTCCTTTCTCCTAGACCAAATTGAGCATTGTTTAAGACAAACACCAATCTGAGCCGACGGATTATTGCTCATGTTTCTCAATTTTGTCTCCTGAGCAAAAGACTGTACAAAAGCTCAGATTAGACTCTGGTTGAGATTGAAAGAGATCTCATTTTGTCCTTGTAGAAATCTCAAATTGTCTCCACATTAAATGTCTTCTATTTGTCTCAATCATTGACAAGAGAGATTTCACATTAAACTTAAACTAATCTCATTTTAAGGTTGTCTATTTTTTGCTCATATTTTTCTCATGTGCTGGAAGTTCTCAATATTCTTCAGTAAAAATACAGATACATGAGCAACAAATGTAAAAGTAGATTAAAACTGTACATAAGTAAAAGTACAAGAGTACCCATTTTTAATAGTACTTGATAAGTAAAAGTAGTATTTCACACTTTTTTTTTTAACTAAACCCAACCAGGAATAAACTGGGACTAAAGCTGGACTTACCCGGGACTATATCATGTCCTTTTATTGTTTTTTTGAGTCTGTTTTTTGTCTCCATGGTAGGTGTCATTAAGGCATAACACAGACTCTCCAATGTGGCGGTACGGTAGTACAGCGGTTAGCGCTCGTGCTTCACAGTTATAAAGTCCGGGTTCGATTCCCACCAGGGACAGGACCTTTCTGCGTAGGTTTCCTCCGGTTTCCCCTACCACTAAAAACATGTACAATAGGCCAGGATGAATGTGAGTGTGTTTGAGAGTGTGCATGGGGGATGATGGATGGAAATTAGCCCAAGAATTACAATCCAGTGTGGCTTGTTTACATGCATCTGACACTTTTTGGTCTAAAAGGCATTTTAGGAGAAACAAAATAAGCCATAGAAACTGTTTCTCTCTAATGTCTAGGTATGTTTCAATTATGTCTCAAACTCTGATCTCATCTGTTTGAGAAGTAAAATGTTCCTCTGGGAAAGGACAGCGAGTTACTGATGGCGTGTTACAAACATCATGTTGGATGTGAATCCTGCCCCAATGGAAATGCCAGTGGTCGCGAGGCAGGAGCTTTAATCTTGGAGCTAAAGGCTAGTGTTAAATAATGAGAATTTAACATGTAAACAACTCAATCAAATGTGTTAGCCATTAGCCTCGAGACAAAAACACCCACCATTTCCTCCACCCCGCGTTTGTCACTTTTTTGTCATTTTATGTTGCTTTTCATAACTTTTTTGTCACTGTGGTGTTTTCACCACGTCTTTGTCACTTTTTGTGGCATTTATGTTGCTTTTTCATCGTTTTTTGTTGTGTTTTCGCCAAATTTTTGTCGCTCTTTTGTCACATTTGATGCTTTTTTTTTTTTTTTACTTTTAGATTTTGGTGAAGTCAAACTGCAGAAATGTGCTCGGTTCAGGTGAGGGGTAAGATGTTAACCTGCTCCAGTCACATCCTAATTTTTACTCGCCGTCCTTTACCAAATCCTGAGCGATCTCTTCATTTGTGCGGGACCCTCCTAAGCGTGAATATAAAAGACAGGGAGAGGAAGGACAGTGCCGATCTTATTGTCCAGCCGGAAATTACGTGGGGGCACTGTGCAGATAGCCCATAGTTTTACTACCTTCCTTTGACACCAACTTTCCATTTCAAGGAGACTCGCAGATGCCCTCCCTGGCTCACGCTCGTAGTTTGCCAAAGTGACACTACACTGTCCGAGCTGCTCTTCTGCTGCTCCAATGCCAAAACAGAATTCCAAACAAAGCGCTGGCTGTGTGGATTGTGAGAGCAAAATGGTACGTACATTTCCAGAGTCCATGCAACAGCTAATCTAGCAGCTACCATCTGCTAACTTTAATTTCGATTTTAATACTCGGTACGTCATAAATTAGGCCAAATGGTGAGCTGACAAATTAGGCCATGAGACGGGACCCCAAATTTGGGCTACCGGTACCATTTTTGAGGGATTAAATTTCCTTTTGATTTCATGAAAGTACACATCTCTAGTGTTGGAAAATGTGTGATAGCATCCGATCCATCAACACTTTTATCATCCTATCTCAATATACGGTGACTACAAGAGATAAAAATGCCTCTATAATCCAAGCGGTTGTTCTCTTCTTTTGCAAAGTGCAGGATCTTGCAGACCATCAATAACAGAACCAAATTCATTGGCTTTTCAGAGAAATTGAGTAGGTATAGCCTGTCCATGATTATAATTAGCTGTGAAATCTTAAAAAAAGTTAACTCTACCAGTTGTATGGAGACTGGATGTGATGGAGACTTGTGTTTTTTGCATTGGAAGGAGCAGTGTCAGGCAGGGCCAGATTAACACTTTGTTGTACCCTGGGCAACAATATTCAAGGGCCCCATCATCACGACCCCAGGATCACCATAATATGGTCATATATAGAATATATTACTGTAATATACAGTAAATATACTCAATACTTCAAATCCTGTCATCAGGTGTATTTTGATTTACAAATATTTAAAGCTCATAGAACTACAAATGCACTACTATGTCCCCTATCAAAGACATTCACTCACATATGATGCTATGAAAACAAAACACATCAGCATCTGTATAATCTGGTAAAATTGACCCACTACATTGAGAGGGATGCGTTTGATTTGGATAGCGTCCAAATGTGAGTGGCGCAAGGAAGAAAGCGAATGGTGAGCGGCTGGGGAGAGGCTGGTGAGTGAGTGTTTCATGGGCCACAGACATTGATTGCGGACTAGAGTGCTGCAACCGGCTCGGACAAATATTTAGAATTTATTTTCGGGCTCGGGTCGGACTCGGACACATCAGCGCGTTATAACAAATCAAACGGGTGTAAAATTAAAATGGGCCTGTTTAGTTGACGCGACTTAGCGTTCGTTTTTGTGGGGAAAAAATAAAATGAACTGGGCTCGTGCTGTTGCTTCTAAGATATGAATGAAAACGGTTTCCTGATTCTTTGTACTTTGGTGACAGTATAGTTTTACGATCCTACATTTCTCTGACACTTGAGGCAAATCTCGCCTCTTTCCTCTCTCCCTCTCCTGGACATTATTTCAATATGTGTGGGTTTGGAGTGTGTAGTAGCCTACCTGTCTGTCCAACGATCATGTCATGATAAAATCCCCTTAAAAACATGTTTGTAATCCAGTGCGTCCTTTAGTTTCCATAAGTTTACTGACGCGTGTGATTCCTCTGATCCGAATGCCTGGGCTCAGGAAAGGCATTTCAAACCGCTGCTGCTTGAAGACTCCCTCTTTCCAGACAGTGTCTCCGTTTCACTTGTGTCTATGATGTAGTGGGAGTGGTTATGATGTTCCAAATTCAGATGATCAATACATTTTTCGTGAATCTGTGTTTTTACTCCTCCGGCCTCCTCACGCCGCTCTGAACAGCGGGTGTGCATTGCCGCTGAAGCCCACAGCTCCAAGGCACCTGCCGCCACGCGTCACCCGCACATGTGCGCGCACTTACATTGACAATACACAGGAATCAACCGCACCGATGTATTACCAGTTTGCATTCAACCCTCAATAGCGTCACGTTGCTTCGTTCAGATGTGCATCGAAAACGGGTGGGTAACGGGTAGATGTTAACGGGTCCGGGCGGGTGCGGATTTAACTCTTGATATAATCACGGGTGCTGTAGCGGATGGGTGCTGGTCTTAAGAGGGTCTTAACTTGAGGCCCTCTCTTCATTGGTCAGTCCCCATGAGACTGACTCTCAACCGCCCTCGCTCTCAACCAACTCACGCTCAAAGTCATAGACAGCTCAGCATCTCTGTGCAGCGAAAAGGCCCGGGTGGACAGTTTGTTAAATATAAAGCGGGACATTACAGTAACAGTATTTTGCTCGTGCCCTTGCCGTCCTGGGCCCTTTAGATGTCGTGGGCCCCTGGGCAATTGCCCAGTTGCCCGTATGGTTAATCCGGGCTTGGTGTCAGGGCTTTAATATGATGTGAACCACCTTTCTAGGCCGCTGGGGGGCTGAGAAACGTTATGTTTAAAATCGTGAAAATCGTTCAACTGAACATAGGTGACATGATATGATTTTATCTGATCTCATGCTTTTTCTGTTTTGGACTTTTTCATGTAATTCTAAACGATACTACCTTGTGCTTGCAAAAACTACCTGCAGGACTTAATAAAAGGCAGTGATTCCAGCATCCATTAAGGCGCATATCTTCACCAATCCAGCATGGGACAGCAGATATTGATCGACAAGAGGAGACAATCACTGGAAAGGAGACACATGGTTAATGGCATAGCAGTGTAGGCAAAGGTGTATGGGGTCCTCACCTGCCCAGTGCTGAACTTCCATGAGTTGAAAAGCTACAGTAGATTTCAATTGAGGCTGAACATACTACTTTAGATGCTGATGTGGCTGGAGCACGTGTTGGACCACATCCACTCATGGAATGGAATGACCATGCCTAAGAGATGAAAGAGTCGAGCCAGACTTCCTCAGTGCAAAACATGGTGTGGATCCTTATGAGGCAGCCACAAGCTGAACATCAAATTGTCCCAAGCTGGACTGGTTTCAACATAAGATAAGATAATCCTTTAGATATCTGTGATAAGATAATCCATGACAAAGTACAAATCTCAGAGGATGTAGTAGCACCTTACAACAATAAATGCCCCAGCTACTGAAAAGAGCACTGTGTATGAGATCTTTAAGCGTTCTGACCTCATTTGTGAAGAGTTGCATCTGGATTCAGTGGTAGTTGTCCTAGAGTCTAGGACAAAGCCCTTTATGTGGACAAAATTACTTGGCTGCATAAAGAACAATTCTGTAGTCTGTGGGACGTCTGCTGTGATCTTTGCTCCTCTGCTGAGGGACTCCTTCGGCCCTGGGTCTCTATAGTCTGGATCTCTCCTTCAGGGTTTCTCTTTTCTCCCCCTGGGTTTTTGAGTTTTCCTCGCTGTGCTGGAGAGTGTAAGGACAGGGGACACCCACGCTGCTCCTCATCACCTGCTGCTGACATTTAATTGGACATCATGTTTATGTGTGTCTGGATACTTCACTTGCCTGGACTTTACATTGTCTTATTTACTGTTTTGTTTAATTGCCTTAATGTTTAGTGCAGCCCTGTGAGGCAACTCCTGTTGTGATATTGGGCTGTACAAAACCATTGATTGATTGACAAGTCATATTATCTGCAATGCATTGTCTATTCTTGGGAGGAGATTTCAGGATGGTGGGCTGAGGGATGTTTGCATTGAAGCTGGCATAGTTGCTGAGGGACCCAAGTGCATTTATGAGGCCATGATGAGAGTGGCATGGTCAGAATTCACTAATCAGTTAGAGACCAGTATGAGGTCTCTGATTGTATAAGGTCAACTCCTTATTAGCGCAGGCGGTTGCTTTGGCCAGTTGTTTGACATTCAGTTTTGAACAGTCCACGTTTATCTGGAGGTGTTCTAGACCAGTGTTTTTCAACCTTTTTTGAGCCTAGGCACATTTTTTTCGTTGAAAAAATCACGAGGCACACCAACAGCAGAAAATGTGTCTTGAATAGGAACACCATATAGTCTCGCTGGCCACAATGACACTGTAATTGCCACCTGTCACATTCATGCATCACTAACTCTCTTGTCTCAAAGAAGATACCTGCGGCCACTTACTGATATGGAAGAGTATTACATGGTGACTCTGCCGATCACTAGACAACACAGACACACGAAAACGGCACATTATTTGCGGATAACAATACATTTGTTTTCAGACCCACTAGGTGAAATTGGATAATTTCCCACGGCACACCAGACAATAGCTCACGGCACACTAGTGTGCCACGGCACAGTGGTTGAAAAACACTGTTCTAGACCTCCGCCACAGCAATGGAGATCTCTCAGCTTGTTGGATGTCATATGAAATGTAGTCTTTTAACAATCCTCACGTAAAGGAATTTGGACTTTTGACATCTTCTCCTACTCCTACCATGGTGTTTCGCCTACGATAATGTGAACTACGCTCGATATCTGTCTTCATGTTATAAAAGGTGTTGAAGCTACCTTTTGAGATGTGGCCAAGACAGTCTTTTCCACGGCACTGAGTCAGTGTGGACAGAGCAGCCAAACTTAATCTTATTCTGAGTGAAGGAGTGGAGTAAGTCCAAATGCAGGGAACTGCTCAAAGAGAAAACTCTTTTTGCAGCTGTCGGTGATGAGTGCTTTAGAATCACAGCAGTGAGTTATTCCCAACTCTCCAGTGCCAACAAGAAGAAGATGATGGATTGAAGATCGAGTCTGTGGGACGAGTTGACCAGCTGGTAGTTTAGTGGATGAATAGCCAACCAGCACCTGAAGCTCAGTTAGATTTATTGGCCTACAACTGTCCAAAGCACTTCGTCCACTACAAATGCAAATGGACTCAAGTGCACGGATATGAGCCAGATATTGAGAATCAAACATGTTTCAGAAACTGATGAAAGTGATGATGAAGTGGACGTGGGGAGTCATTCCTATACTAGATGTGACAGATGTATAACGTGCACTATGCCACAAATCAAAGAATAAATAAGTACAGTGGGTCAGAATGTATCTTTTGTAATAGGTTAAGTAGCATGAATTGCATTCTTTGTGTAAAACAATGGCATAGCTATGAGAGTAAGTTGTCTCATGATCGGAAGGTCGGGGGTTCAAATCCAAGCCCCTGAAGAACACTGTTGTTGTGTCCTTGGACAAGACACTTCACCCTCCTTGTCTACAGTGTCTGTGTACATTGGTGTATGAATGAGAGAGTGAATGGTTGACTAGTTCCTTGCTGTAAAGCGCTTTGGGCCTGAGGAAGGTAGAAAAGTGCTGTATAAGTTGAGACCATTTGCTAATTTTTCTTCTCAAACCTTCTCAATACCAGACTAACAATAATTAATCTTATGACAACACTATGATTTAATATGGTATGCATGGACCTTACCGCTTACTTGTTTTCAAAGGCACATACAGTAATGTATGGTTGGAACCCTTTAAGAAAACTCTGTTTCATTAATACTTCCTTCATAAAGTAACAAATATGGCAAATCTCGGGCATTAGATAAACATTATTGTAAAATGCCACCAAGTCAGACTTCACTTAACCCTTTTTCTTGTGATATTTGAAAATCATCCACCATATCCAAAAACTACCTTCAATCTAATGCTATCACACATTTTCCAAATACAGGGAAAATACATCCCCTCCTGGAACCGCCACCTTAACGTGGTGGAGGGGTTCGAGCCTGAATGATCCTGGAGCTCTGTTGTCGGGGGCTTCGTGCCCCTGGTAGGGTCTCCCATGGCAAACAGGTCCTAGGTGACGGGTCAGACAAACAGCGGTTCAGAAGCTCAAACAAAAAACATAAAATTTGTAAATTTTTTGTGTTGAATATAAAACAATTGGTAACTTATTAGCTACCCATTAATTGTGTTTTTGACACAACAGAGTGTGCAAGTGACACAACTGGAGTGACGTCGCCATTGATTTGTTTTCACCTAGAAAGGGGCGACGGCAAAATAACTTGGATGTTGCTCCGGTCTATTAAGAATAAGACCAGTTTATTCTTAACTACCTCCTGCTTTAACAATTTTTAAATAGAGAAAAATGAGGTACCCTAGAATTAATGCCCCAATGCAGAGCTTAGAGAGGGGATTCTGCGTCTCACTTGAAAACAAAACAAAAGGCAGCCTCATTTACCTCAATAACTATTCCGCTCCTCAGTCCGACCCGAACACATAGAGAACGCACGTTCCTCTGATGCTTCGAGTACATGTTGATTTTGGGCCTGGGAGAGCAGTGCACGGGAGTTCGGAGTAAAAAAACAACAACAACAAGGTGACATTTGTCGGTGATCGGTGTGGACTGTCCGGAAAACATCTTTTCAGACCCCGCTCCTGGACTCCTTGGCCGGGCCCTCGCTGGCAGCCTTGGTGGTGGTTAGGGGCGCTTCTTAAGACCTCCAGGACGGTCCGCAGGACATGAATGGGAAACACTGGGTGGGATGACAGCTGACGGCGGGGGGCTAAGCTCTGACCCACATACAGACAGAAGCCTTTGTGCAGGAGGAGAGAGGAGGTCCCCGCTGTCAACGAGCAGCAAGGAAAGGAGAGTTGGCAAAGCATGCTTTTTTTTTTAAAGAGGAGATTAGACTGTATTCTGGCTTTAATACCTTTGGAATTTTTGCTTTTATAACTTTAAGGTGAGAAAATGTTGATGTCTTGCCTCCAAAACTGGTTGTCCTCAAATTACTTGCCGATAAATCTGAAAAAAAAAAAGAGAAACTGATCATTGCTCCTGATACGAAGATCCCCCTGATCAACAGCGTCCTTGGTCTGGGCTCGTCTGTTAAAACCAGCTTCAGAAACCTTGGGGTTTTGTTTGATCAGTCTATGTCTTTAGAGCATATGTGTCAAAGACATGGCCCACGGGCCAGATCCGGCCCATGAGTTTATATAATCCGGCCCAGTCCGAGCATGAATTTCTGGGAATTTCTATAGCCCATTCCTGTGCAGAGTTGCTAGTTTCAGGGTGAAACAAAACAAATCACTGGAGTTGGGCAGAGTGGAGTGTACCAAGTGTAGGACGACGAGACAGCAGTACTTCGAGAGCGGAGTTGGAGGACTCATAAGTCGGAGAAGATTAAGTTGAGTGTGAGTGACCACGTATTATTCCTGTGAGAAAGAAATATGATTTTGATGCATTTTTCCAATTAAGACAGAATTGCAAAGTGGCACCTCCATTTAAAAACTCAACACCCTAGTGTCAGCGGAACATTTGAGAAGAAATGTCACGGATACACATGACACACATGATTAGCCTGGCGAGACCATAATGATACCCCTCTGTATTTCTTTATTCAGAGGGATATCAGTCTGGGGCCCACGCCATTGTTGGCGGCAGATGAAAACTCAAATGAGCCTGTGCAATCAGATTTGTTTAATTGCAGTCACGTGTTGTTAGCGAGCAGCGTCACTCATGGGACGTGGAAGTCCCCTCAATAACAATCTACAGATGGTGCACGGGAGAGAGAGCTTTTTTCCAATCGGCGGTAAATGATCAAAAATACATCAACAGTAAATGAGTTCTGTGATTCAAAATACTGTGTGAATATTACACACAGAACCGCTAATAACACTGCATCAACAGCAGACGCCCGCCCGTCGCTGATTGCATTTCCACAGGGTACATAACCAAGCAAACAGGAAGTGGAATAAACCAGTTGATGCTATGGTCACCAGACTCAGTCACTGGCACAGCAGTGAATCTGGTTTTCAGGCAAACAGATGTTGACATAGAGAGTGACAATGATGGCGCTGGGGAGTTGACAAAAAAAGTGGTCTGCTGTATCTCTGACAATGAACACAACACACAATAAACCTCATTGTAAGAGATAGGGCGCTACGGTAGCACAGCGGTTAGCGCTAGTGCTTCACAGCTAGAAGGTCCAGGGACGGGGCCGTTCTGTGTGGAGTTTGCATGTTCTCCCCATGTCTGCGTAGGTTTCCCCTACCACTAAAAACATGTACAATAGGCCAGGATGTTTGAGAGTGCACAAGGGGGATGACGGATGAAAATTAGCCCAAGGCTACAATCCGGTGTGGCTTGTTCATTAACTTGCACTGTCCCTACCAAATAAACCAATAAATAAAAAATAAGATACCCTGAAAGGTGTGCAGCCCTCAATTAAAGTTCGCGAAGGAGTGACATTTTCACAAAAGCACAGTGGCGGACCAGAAACTCAAAGAAACTACCAAAACAAGACTGTGCCACAAGATTGAACCCCACATATTGCAAAGATAACCATAAAATAAAGATCCCATTGTCGAAACCTGGCCATTATAAATGCGTCTGTCACTGCTTTAACCCAAGAAGAATGGACTGTAGTGGAGGAGATGTGTTTGGAAGCCTTTTGAAGAGGTCACAGGTGAGATCAGGGAGAAAGGTAATGTGTCCTAGCTATATTATGAATATAATGTGGAATGTCAACTTAAGTTACACCAGTGGTGTGCCGTCAGGGCCAGCAGGGCCTTCTCTGCTAGCCCTGGCCAAATGAAGAAAAAAAAAGTGTAAAATCTCTTAACTGTACATTATATAAATAAATTAGAAATTAAATATACTATTGAGTCGCTTATATTGGTTTTGTTGATGTGTAACTGTAATTTCCTACTCAAAAAGTGCCTTAAACACGTCTGGCGAGTTGCTCCTCCTCAGGGCCTTCAGAACAGATTCTGCAGGCCCTGTGTTGTCAGGCCGCACACATGATTGACAGCCAGCGTGACTGACAGAATTATCAGCCAATCAGAATTCGACATATATTGACAGTACGCCCCCCAGGGCCTGCAGTATCTCAGCAGCTTCCCCTACGCTTTCTTCGCCTGGGAAAACCACTAATGTAGCCGCGCATGGGCAAGACGTTCCAGCCACTCCGAAGAGAACCGGATAAACAGATATTCCTCTTGGAAACGTCTGAACGAGGCAAAATGAAGTGGATTTACTGATCACGGATATTTTGCGCCCCTTCATTGTGAAGAGCTTCTAGAGCAAAGCAGCGGGAACGACAGCGGGACGTAGACGCTCGGCTCCCCGGACAGGAGAAGAGTTTCTCCGCGTCAGCTGTGGTGGGACTCTGGCAGGCAACAGGTGAGACTACGAGCGCTATAAAAAAAGGGATCTCAAATAGCACCAAACTTTAAGTTTAGTATCTTTTTTATTTTACTCGCTCTGTCAACAAAACATCTCCTAAAATCAGCCGCCTGTTTCCACATTATAACGCGCTCGTCTACCTGTCATGTGTCGTGTGTTTCCGTATTCTAGCACGAGTGTTCCCGAAGGTGTCTGCTTTTGTTTTGGAGTCGGAGGCACCGCAGCTTTGGTTTGCGTTGTTGACCAATCCTTTAGCGAACAAATGCCACGCAAAAAGGCAGTTTTATCCATACGTCTATTGTCGATAAGTTTATATGCGTTTGACTGCGTGAACCCAGGTTGCTATTGAAGGCCCTGACTGAAACCCCACGGCCCGCCACTGAGTTACACATAGTAATAATCAGAACTACAGAATATAATATTATAATTTGTGTAGACTATAGTTGACAATGTAAATAAATAATCATAAATTTTTCTTGCACTCAATTATTTTATCTTTTCACTAGCTACGTAACTGTCTCCAAGATCATTCTGCTGGCGAGGGGACAACAGACACTCGCAGCCGGCCATCAGAGGACAATGACGACACCTACAGCTAGAGATTTAGTTGCCAGTCTGCCCTCTAACATGGCAACTAGATTTCATAGAATAGAATCACACCCCATTCTTGCTGATTCAGCTGCTCTGGAACTTCGATTCAAGAAAATGGCATTTACAGATGCCAAAGCAGCAGATGAGCCATTCTATTGCAGCTGGACAAAAAGTTAGACAGTCCAACAGGAAGGAGGATGTCTACGGTTACACCCCGCCATTCCGACACACCGCTACTCCGACGTTGAGGTCTAATTGTCGGAGTGGCGGTGTTTCCATTTATTATTAATTTATTATTAAGCGCTATAGCGCACGGCTCCCGTGTTTTCTGGGCACAAAACAAAACCCTGAGAATAGCTGATGCTGGAGGAGTCCGTACTCCATCACGCGGTGTGCGGAGAGCCAAGGGCAGCCGCTCCTAGCTCTCAGCAAGTTTTTTTTTCTTCTGACGGCTGCACTCCAGCCATATCCACGTTAAATTGGGAATCTTTTACGAATGGAGCAACACATGCATCACTCCTCTCTCAGTGCCGCCGCCTGTCATGCGCTCATTACGCACTGTGCGTCGGCTGTCTGATGCTCCAAGAGGCACCACTGAGGCCACTGTGATTGAATGATGTTGAACAGTATTTGTGCCGCTGTTTATTAATGCAGTTGACATAAAAACGATCCATATTAAATGAGAACGATTAGGAAGAGCAGCAAAGGAAACATGCCAACATGTCCAGTAATCCACAATTACGCGGCACTGTCCGTGGGGCGCGTCATATGCGTGTCCATTATGCGTAAAAGCACAGTGACCCACACATACACTCCCCCATGCGCGCTGCTTCTTGGAGAAGGACTTGTTTTTGGACAATGTTTTGAACGAAGGGGAGCGCGTGGCTTGGTCAGCGCTGTGAGCGGCGCATCCACTTTTCAGTCTCTTTAAAGCCTTGAGACAGTGCGCGGCGTCTTTCCCGCGGACTTCAGCGCTTTGTTGTAAAATACAGACTAGCCCGCACCTGTCACTGCCTTTGCCCAAAACTATCTCATGAGCAGCTGTAGAGGGACTGGGAAATGTGCATAGATGGGCCGACAGCGGGGACGCTCAGAGCGGGGATGAACAGAGAAGGAGACGCTGAGCTGACTCCTCTACCGCCATGAGGATCGTTAATAAGCCTCCATCATTATCAGCTATTCTCACCAAACACGGACAAAAGCCGAGGGCAAACAGATACGCTCAAAACGATTGTCGGAATAGCGGTACCAAAAAGTGTCGGATTGGCGGGGTGTCGGAATAGAGGGGTGTCGGAATGAGGGTTCGACCCCGATGTCTGCCATCTGGATATTTTTAATTGTCTCATATAAAGCGCTTTGTGACTATGCCCGTGAAAGGCGTTATATAAATAAAGTTCTTCTTCTTCTTCTTTAATGAACAAGTAAGTGTGGCATCACTCAAGTAGATCAGAATAGTATCATATATGCTCATTATTGCAGATATTATTTTCTTCCCATGTGCAGGTTGCTGGAACGGTATCAACAAGAAACCCAAGTGCTGATACGATCATGGAGGTGAGGGGCTTCATAGAGGAAAAAAGTGAGGATCCTCTGAAGTGGTGGCAGAGTCGGGCTCTTGTATACCCAAGACTAGGGCTGGGTACTGTTCTTTTTTATTCGATATCGCTACTTTAACGATACCTGCTTTTCGATACCGGTGTCTTAATGGTACTGAGCAGAAAGTGGCGATAAAAAAGTCCTTATTTCTCTTTTATTTGCTGGTTTGGCATGAATAACTTACAAATCAAATCTATTATTATTATTTTGATTAAAAAGTCTAGTTTCTTATTCAGTTCTGGTTTAGACTAAGCCCTGTTTTAGTCCTGGCTCAGACCCAGTGGCGGGCTGTGGGGTTTCAGTCAGGGCCTTAAATAGCAACCTGGGTTCACACACAAACGCATATAAATTTATCGACAATAGGCGTATGGATAAAACTGCCTTTTTGCGTGGCACTTGTTCGCTAAAGGATTTGTCAACAACGTAAACCAAAGCAGCGGTGCTTCTCCTCCTCCGCGGTGTTTACTCAGTATGTAAATACACACAGACAAAGTCACGCCCCTACTGCACGCTCCCAAATCTCCTACTTTCATTGAACATGGTTAAAAGCTCCAAAAAGTCAATTTGCATGATATAGGACCTTTAAGGCCAGATTTACTGAGAAAAACTCAATTTATCGTACACAATATGTCATTCACAGGCAAAAACACTGTTTAAGACCGCCATTGTTTTCACCTTCGCATCCGCGGCGTTCTGAAAGTACCTGAATGCTAGAAGAGCGCACTCGTCTGTTTTCTCATTGAGCTGTCTGACCCGGTCCAAGCCAGGGATCTGCTTACAGACACATCACTAGCGTTTGGTGCTTTCCTTATCACCTCAGGCCGTGGAGTAAATTTAGTCTCATCAACTTTACTCACTAACATGTCACTTTTTCTGTGAGTGTTTTGATCCCAGACTAGTTACAGTCAATCGTATGGATGGGACAGGATACTAGTCTTATTTGATTGTACAGACAGTTCTTGTATTATGGATTATTTACTGAACACAACACAAATGAGTCAGGACAGTAACTACAGTTCTGTAACAATAATGAGGACACTCTCACACTCACTCGTGAGCCCTAGGATGGAGATGTTTTTGATTTCTTGCTATGACGTTTCTGTCATTAAAGCAATTTTCAATACAGGATCAACATGTCGCGAGTTCTCCTCTGAAAGTTGTTTACACCACCTTCAGTCTTTATTTAGAGATTTTGTTTTTACTGGTCCTGTGCATTCAGAGTAATTTGCAATTATAAGCTTTAAATCTCCACAAGTTTACAGCGCTCTGTGTCCTTGACAAACCGGAGGCCTGCTTATATTCTGTATTTAAAGGAACATGCCACCATTTTTACATACAGAGATATGTTCTTACCTGAGTCACACAAAAGACCAATGTTGTTTGCATTTGGCCTCTCCCAGTATATCCCTATAGCTCCAAACGGGGGTGAAGCTCTAAGCTCAGGTAAGAACATACAGTGAGGAAAATAAGTATTTGAACACCCTGCTATTTTGCAAGTTCTCCCACTTAGAAATCATGGAGGGGTCTGAAATTGTCATCGTAGGTGCATGTCCACTGTGAGAGACATAATCTAAAAAAAAAATCCAGAAATCACAATGTATGATTTTTTAACTATTTATTTGTATGATACAGCTGCAAATAAGTATTTGAACACCTGAGAAAATCAATGTTAATATTTGGTACAGTAGCCTTTGTTTGCAATTACAGAGGTCAAACGTTTCCTGTAGTTTTTCCACCAGGTTTGCACACACTGCAGGAGGGATTTTGGCCCACTCCTCCACACAGATCTTCTCTAGATCAGTCAGGTTTCTGGGCTGTCGCTGAGAAACACGGAGTTTGAGCTCCCTCCAAAGATTCTCTATTGGGTTTAGGTCTGGAGACTGGCTAGGCCACGCCAGAACCTTGATATGCTTCTTACAGAGCCACTCCTTGGTTATCCTGGCTGTGTGCTTCGGGTCATTGTCATGTTGGAAGACCCAGCCTCGACCCATCTTCAATGCTCTAACTGAGGGAAGGAGGTTGTTCCCCAAAATCTCGCAATACATGGCCCCGGTCATCCTCTCCTTAATACAGTGCAGTCGCCCTGTCCCATGTGCAGAAAAACACCCCCAAAGCATGATGCTACCACCCCCATGCTTCACAGTAGGGATGGTGTTCTTGGGATGGTACTCATCATTCTTCTTCCTCCAAACACGTTTAGTGGAATTATGACCAAAACGTTCCATTTTGGTCTCATCTGACCACATGACTTTCTCCCATGACTCCTCTGGATCATCCAAATGGTCATTGGCAAACTTAAGACGGGCCTTGACATGTGCTGGTTTAAGCAGGGGAACCTTCCGTGCCATGCATGATTTCAAACCATGACGTCTTAGTGTATTACCAACAGTAACCTTGGAAACGGTGGTCCCAGCTCTTTTCAGGTCATTGACCAGCTCCCCCCGTGTAGTTCTGGGCTGATTTCTCACCTTTCTTAGGATCATTGAGACCCCACGAGGTGAGATCTTGCATGGAGCCCCAGTCCGAGGGAGATTGACAGTCATGTTTAGCTTCTTCCATTTTCAACAGTGGACCTTTTTTCACCAAGCTGCTTGGCAATTTCCCCGTAGCCCTTTCCAACCTTGTGGAGGTGTACAATTTTGTCTCTAGTGTCTTTGGACAGCTCTTTGGTCTTGGCCATGTTAGTAGTTGGATTCTTACTGATTGTATGGGGTGGACAGGTGTCTTTATGCAGCTAAAGACCTCAAACAGGTGCATCTAAATGTAGGATAATAAATGGAGTGGAGGTGGACATTTTAAAGGCAGACTAACAGGTCTTTGAGGGTCAGAATTCTAGCTGATAGACAGGTGTTCAAATACTTATTTGCAGCTGTATCATACAAATAAATAGTTAAAAAATCATACATTGCAATTTCTGGATTTTTTTTTTTAGATTATGTCTCTCACAGTGGACATGCACCTACGATGACAATTTCAGACCCCTCCATGATTTCTATGTGGGAGAACTTGCAAAATAGCAGGATGTTCAAATACTTATTTCCTCACTGTATCTCAGTATGGAAAAATGGTGGCCTGTTCCTTTAAAGAAGGAAAGGAGGAGCTGCACTTTGGTTTCTGTTGTGGCCTGCCTGCTAAAAGACCTGCTTGCACATCAGGGCATGAGTGTAGTGTCCCAGTGCACTGGTGCTCTAGCGCTCTTCCACAGACATTAAGGTGAGACACTACAGTTGAATATGTACAAAAAACAACATTTTAGAGATCGATTTGAAAAGTTTGCCGTAGATTACTGATATATTCATGATTACAAAAATGTACCTGCTGCTGTAACTTTGGGTCATGAATCTGCAGCAGCTTCGGGCTGCAGGAAAGCGGGGCGGCGCTGCCAAGAGAAAAGGAGCCGCCGATTCAATGCAATTTGAGCATATAATTATTAGGCCATTTTATCAGCCAAAAAGCTTTTTATCAGCTTATCGGTGATGGCGCCCAAAAGCTGAGCTGAGCTCTTTTTTTTGTATGATAGCCTTTTCAGAATTACAGCTTGATCAATGATAAAATTATGACAATAATGCGCTTATGGAGGAAATTATTGGAGCTGGCTTCATAATTACACGAACACAAGACCAGAGGATGCAAAGCTGAGTAGTGTTAGTTTAGCTACTACCGCACATAACCGTGGAAATGCAGACAGCGTGAATTTGGAGATGGACTTTTCCTCAGGCAAGTAAAGAATCAAGGATCTTGTTTCTACGCTCTTGCATGTAAGTGTTTAAATTGGCTACATTAGCTCATGAGGACGCCGGTGCTTTATACTTGCATGTTCTTTGGCTATAATGTAACAGCGGGACTATGGCAGGCACCGTGCGCGATGCGCAGTGTTTTGTGTACAGACGCTCTCAGAGCATCCGACCATGAGCCTGATTTGAAACATAAGCTTCTACTTGTCTGTCCGAGCCGCTCCCACAACCAGAGCAGCGCTTCAGGCCACTCCAGATTACGCACGGATCAGACGAGCAAACTCACAGCGAACAAAACTCAAACAAAGTTTGAGTGTTTGTTTTATCACAATCGCGTTGTGTGTTGAACAACGTTACGTTGGTAAAATAAAACATGCAGCTCTATCGTCTCCGTGGCTAGAGTAGGTTAAAGACGCATCTCCGGAGGTTCGCCATGTAACTTCACAGCAGTATTATAAAAATGATAAAAGTAACAAAGCTATAACGTCAGGAGTGTGATAGGATTAGTATCTTATCCTGGCTGTGTCTTTGCAGTCACTGCGCACTCCAGTGAGAAACTATTGGCACAAAGCATAGCCACCATTGTTCAAAATCCTGGCTATTAACAGTAAACAGTAAAAGTGTTACAAAATATTACCCCATAATACCCCTCATGTACCATAATATTTAGCAGAACGCCTGCTGTTCTTATTTATTACTCGAGTACAAGTCAATGACAGAACAGCTCACAGAAGTACCATTTATTGTACAATTTATCCAAAGGTTCAATGACTGAGCCTAAATCTTACTATTGCCCCCGACCTCTGCTCTACAGCGATACAGAGCCTGTGATGCTCAGAAACATCATTAGAGCTAAACGAGTGAGATGTTTAGTGAGGGACATTGTGTGAGCTAAAGTTGTTTCAAAGGTAAAACTATAAAATGTTCCTTTTTAAAGTGGCAAAATTATTAGGACCATTTTCACCTTTTGAATTGCACTAGAATGCAGGAAAATAAGGATAAGCTCTAAATGTGTTGGGGGGACCCCAAACCTTATACTAACCCCCACTTGAATGTTTCTGTCACACCTGTCAGACACACAATTCTAGAGAAGCACATTATAGAAAGTGATTCATAATGATATATCAGACTGCAGTGTGTGTGACACTGTTATCAATTCCCTGTGATTCACCAGTTCTTTTTGCTCAGTGAGACTCTATGGCACGTGCACAGGAGCGTGAGCACGCCTGTGGGCATCTTGCCAGTAGACTGTCACCTTTTTCAAAATGCCTGAGTTTGCAGCCCAGTCAGGAGGTGCCCTGGTCGTGGTCTCAGTACTCAGTGGTCTTTCTCTAGTATTCTGATCTCGACTACAGTAGGCCTAATCTTAAAAATCCCAAACTGAAATGTAATTCTGATAAATATGTACGCCGAATAATAAATGTGGCTAATAAAATGATGGCATTGGGGTCCTGGAAATGTTGTTTAGGGTCATGGAAAACCTCAAGAGAAAATCTGCACGAACCCTGTATCATAGTTTTCAGCTTGAGAACCAAGTCCTAACAGTGAAAAAGTCACTTTTGAGACTAGTCCATATTTTGGTTTGGCAATGTCCTGCCCATTGGATAATTATTTACACCATGTATTTTGTATCATTTTAAGTACATTCTTTCATTTAAGCCCAACCATGACGCTCTGTGACACTTACCATGGTAACCATAGCTCCTCAAACTCAAAAGTTAAATGATTTTGTAACAATTTTTTACCAAACGGGTTTATTATCTGTTCAGTTTATTACAAATATACAGTAAAAGCATTTTCACATTCATTCATATATGATAATGCATATTCATAAATGGGACACCGTTGAAGCAACATTTAGCTTATATATGGGGCCCAAGAAAATACACAACATTAAAAACACAAACATATTAATAACCTGGAACACATATTACCTTAAATACCTATTACCTACCAACTAACCTTACCTACTCTAATTTAAAACTGCCTTACCTTACTTTTACTAGCTTAGAAATGCATAAATGTTACATAAAAAAGGTACATATTTTTTGCTTACACACATTAGCAATTATTACAATCAGACATGAATTACATAAGTCTTGTTAGAAGGCATCAGCTAGGGTTTATTACACAAGTTGATAGCCAAAAAATGGTCAGGGGTTTCTCAACTGATTTAGACTAATTTTGGTGTTCTGAGTCCGAATATCACATGCATTTTGCTCTATCAGGTCAACTTTTTGAGATACAGCCATAGTGTTACGGATTACGTACGTCTACGTTTTACGTGTGTGGTGTGTGCGAGAGTTTCAATAACAAATCCGTAGCGACGAGGAGATATTTTATTATAAACAAACTAATCCAGTTAAATCATAGAGGGTACAAATTAAACAAAAAACATAAATTTGCTACACAACAAGATACTCCCTATTTATAGCCTCCCTGTCCAGACACCCGGGAAAAATAACTTAAAGAGGGCACCCAATCACTAAATTCGCGCTGCGACATGCTAAAAATATAACAAAGCGCGCCAATCTACAATTAAACAAACGCGTGTCATACACGCACTTCCTCACCTCTCCCTGACGTAACGTAACAAGTCAAAAGCAGACCATACTAAAAAAAAGAATCATCCCCATAGCAACAAATATCTTGCATAAGGCCTACCTGACGAGCCAAACAAATTGATTCAGTTGATTGATATGGCTTCGGCGCGACGGTCATGCAGGAATGATCCTGATGTTTTCTGTTACATCTGCGGAGATTACACGCTGTCAGTGGACAGGAAGAATATCACAGGATTTGTAAAGCACGCCTATGAGGCCTACTTTAAAGTCAAGCTGGGTGACCAAGATAAATCCTGGGCACCGCACACGGTGTGCAAGACGTGCGTGGAATACCTCCGGCGGTGGACGAAGGGCACGAAAACTTCACTGAAGTTTGGGATTCCGATGGTTTGGAGGGAGCCGCGAGACCATGCATCGGATTGTTACTTCTGCGCCATCAATACTACTGGCATCAACCGGAAGAATCGGCACAGCCTCCAGTACCCCGACCTTCCATCTGCCCGCCGTCCAGTTGCTCACTGCGAAGAAATTCCTGTACCAGCGTTCACAGAGCTTCCCGACAGCGACGACGAGGCCACCAGTGCAGACGAGGGAGGATATGCAGAAGAGGAGTATAAGGAACAAGATGGTCCGCAGCCCTTTTCACAATGTGAGCTTAATGATCTGGTTCGGGATCTCAGCTTGTCAAAGACTTCCTCCGAGCTGTTGGCCTCCAGACTCAAAGAGAAAAATCTACTTGGCGAGGACGCGCGTATCACTTTCTTTCGTAGAAGGCATGAGGACTACATGGGCTACTTCTGCCAGGAGGAAGACCTCGTGTACTGCCGAGATGTCGCCGGTCTTCTTGGTAAACTCGGCGCTCCTCAATACGATCCGAGAGATTGGCGACTCTTCATTGACAGCAACAAGCGCTCTTTGAAGTCTGTGCTCCTCCACAACGGGAACCAGTTCGCCTCAATCCCTCTTGCGCACTCCACAAGTCTCAAAGAGAAATATGAAGCAGTGAAGTACGTGCTCGACAAAATCCAATATGAGCAGCACCAATGGATCATCTGCGTCGACTTAAAGATGGTGAACTTTCTACTTGGTCAGCAGTCCGGGTTCACGAAGTACCCATGCTTTATATGTATGTGGGACAGTCGAGACAGAGCCCAGCACTATGTAAAGAAAGAGTGGCCGGCGCGAGAGCAGTTAGTACCTGGGGCGAGAAACATCATAAACGAACCTCTTGTTGACCGGGAGAAGATATTGATCCCACCGCTACACATGAAGCTTGGATTAATGAAACAGTTCACGCGCGCTCTGGACAAGGATGGGAGGTGCTTCAACTACCTGTGCCGAGCCTTTCCTCGACTGACCATTGAGAAGCTGAAAGCCGGCATTTTCGATGGCCCACAGATACGGCAGCTCATAAAGGACACAGAGTTCCAAAACTCCATGAACAGGCTAGAGTGTGCCGCGTGGACATCATTTGTGCAGGTGGTGAACAACTTCCTGGGGAACACGAAGGCAGCAAACCACGCCATACTCGTCAGCAAGATGATAAAGGCCTTCCAAAAACTCGGGTGTTTGATGAGTATAAAGGTTCACTTCCTGTTCTCACACATGGAGAAGTTTCCTGAAAACCTTGGGCGATGAGCGACGAGCAGGGAGAAAGGTTCCATCAGGACATGCGCCAAATGGAGGAGAGGTACCAGGGAAGGTGGGACGCAGTCATGATGGCGGACTACTGCTGGTCGCTGAAGAGAGACAACCCAGCAGCTGCTCACACACGGGAATCGAAGAAACGCCGATTTATGCCGTGAACTCTAAAATTTTGTGTCACGTAACGCTCATTGTTTTACTAATATTATGAATTCTGCTTATCAAATTTGATGGAGTAAATAAAAACTGAATGACTTTGGATACGTTGACTTTTATTTTTTGAGGAAAACGGAAAAAACGTCAAGGGTTTCTCAGCTGATGATCCGCAGAAATTTGTTTTTTACGCAAAATCGATTTAAAAAAAAAAATTCTGTAGCAAAAAATCCTGACCTGATTGAGCAAAACCAAGGTCATTTTTGGACTCAGAGCATCAAAATTAGTCTAATTCAGCTGGAAAACCCTGGACTATTTTCAAAAAATATTTTTTTGTTACCCAGTGTTATCATTTCCTAGAAGCTCAATTTTCTATCAGTGTTCACTATCACTGCTAAAATGCTACTGCTTAAACATTTGACACAAATATAGAATAGAAATTAAAATAAAGACTTTCATATTATTGAGAAAAATATCACGGTATGCACTTCAATTGACATATTGTGTGCAGAAAGCTACTATTACATTTTTGTCCATTGTCTCTTGTCTAGTTTGTGCAACTGTTGCATTTGTCCAAACTAAATAATTTATGAATGGGAATAATTGTACAATTTAAAGGATCTGTATCATGCTATTTTAGCCGTTCCAAAGTAAAGTATAGGCATTTATATGATATATTGTAAATGATAAATTTAAGTATTTTCTGGGGGTATTTTCCAAACACAGAAGACAAGACGCTTTGAGTTAACTCCGCCCCTCTCTCCGCTCATTCCACATTTAAAGTATTATACATATAAATATTGCTGCAAAAAGTGAAGTTATTTCACATGATGCACCACAGTTTCATAAATGGCTAACACACATTTTGATTGACTCACCGCTCAGCCTGGCCTCCCCATCATCGGGTGGGTAAGAAAAAAGAACAGTCGGTGTCCAAAGTAGGTTAGAAAGAGCTCCGTCTTCACAAACACAACTTCTGTTCGGATCCTTTTTTTTTTTTTTTTCTTACAACAGAAATAATGAAAAAGCTGTTTTATAAATTAAAATCAGGCCATAAGGCATTACATTACAGAGGTCTGTCCCTTCCTGTTTGACACTATGACGTAAAATACGTCAGAGTCACAACTCAGTGGTTTACCAGGAGAGGGTGGAGCAGCTGCTCAGAGAGCAGGATTCAGGAGGATTACTTAGAACTGCGTGAATTAAGCCAAAACACGCTCTGGGGGTGTTTTTGATAAGGAAATAGCATAAGAACATGGCTAAAGGCTCCAAAAAGTCGATTTTGCATGATATAGCTCCTTAAAGTATTAGTTGAATTAGTTTCTATTACTATAAATACTTCTAATAATAGGTTAGAAGGCATGATGCCTTGCTTTGAGGCACTGTTACTGAACATCAAATATTCTGAAATATAATAAATAAAGATCAAAACACAGTCTACATGGTGATTACATTGTCTTTATAAACCTTTGAAAGAACAATTTTTAAGCATTTATAATAGACTAGATAACATTTAATATAATTATAGCATATTTTGTAGATTTTCTGTTGATAATCTGAAAAAAATGATGCATATTACAAGTCACAATACAGTTTTGCTCCTCTGGTCCAAGTATTTCCTTTGAGATTGATAAAAGTATGTCTAATCAAATCAATAAATATTCATATTCAGTTTCATCATTCTCATCATCTGATGATTCTCATTGTAATATATCAGACTCAGTTTCCTCATCATCTTCCAAGTGTTGATTACTACAAGACTTTAGTTTGCACGTGTCTGTGCACTTCAGTCCATTCATCAGACATGTGCAGCTTGGAACTTTGCATGAACGAATACACTTACATAAATACACTTACATGCCATGAGTTCCAAGACCCGATCTGGGGCAGGTAACGAGCGCATCCAGTGAATGACAAGCTTGTCATCATTTGTTGTCCATCCACGCTTTGTAGGACTTGGTATCACTGGTTTAGCTTGCACGTAGTATATGCATAAACATGGTGGCATCTGACTTGAAGAGATATCTCCTCTTTTGTTGTAGAAGAGGCAATACCGTGCCTCATTCACATCCACAATACTTGTGTTGGGTACATATGTTTCACAAGTGAACTCTTCAATTTTCTTAAATAAGCCTTCTTTAAGATCCCATGAGAGACCAAGTTCGCTAAAAATGTTTTGCCAGGAAGGTTTTTTTTATTATAATCTTGAAGTCCCTTTTCCAGTAAAAGCACTCGCAGTATCACACCCTGTAAAAGAGTGTAGACCAATAAAGCTTAGCCTGGCATCCCGAATGATACCCCTCTGTATGTTTTATACACGTGGGATATCAGTCTGGGCAGGAAGCTGGCTGTTGCCGCTCCTGCCAAACCGTACTGATGACTGCCTTGGAGCCAGTTTTAGCTGCATGCAACGTATGCAGAAGCAGGTGAATATCGGCTTCTTCATAAGAGGAATTGAGCTCTGCTACTTCCTCCCATGCCTCCTGTGTTAACTTGTAACAGGATTCTGCACAAGTAAGTTTCTGAATCCTTGTCGCTTCCACTCTTCCAGAAGAAACTTGATGAAACTGGTCTTATTTGTGGGACTGCATAAAAATGTTCATTGCTGGATCTGATGTCCTCCTGAAATATGTTTGTACTGGATCGCGGACTCCGCACCTCTGTTTAGCCGTCCTGCATTTTTGATTGAGCACTCTCTGTAGACATCAAAGCCAACATCTATCCTTTCACTCTGTGCCCCTTCATGGAGGATGTATGTGAGGCTGTGTCTGCCACCTGTGAACATAAAATACATATTTGTAAAAAGTTGTGCATAACTATCAATATTTAACATACAGCACAAATAATTTTATGTTGAGTATAAAGTAAATGATGCTATATGTTTAATGTGTTAAATGTGTAAAATACAAAGCTGTCCGTACCATTCATTATATAACTTTGATAAATATAATTTTTGCTTTGCCACAGGTGTCCTGTCATGTCTTCAGTCCAAATGAGAAAATTATTATTGGAAGAGAAGAGAGTTACCAATACACATATTAAATATCAGTACCAGCGTATAGCGCCCTCTAGTGTGGCTATAAAAAGCAATGTGACAAATTACCCCACGTGACAAATAGCCCTGGTCTCCCCTACTTGGAATTCACTCAGATAAAATAAAAATAAAAAAGGTGAAACTGAGTGGTATTTCAATATTGCTTTGAAATAAAAGTTAGTTTTACTGATGTTTTACAGTAAAAGCTTTGACTTTATGAGTATTTTAGCGAAATTTTGAACATAACACTCGACTAAATACTGAATCAATTTGTGTTTAGTTGCTCACTTCATTGCACATTGAGTTGCCCTGTGTACGAAATGTAAATAATAATAATAAATAATAAAGTTGCCTTGCCTTGCCTTGCCTTGCCTCACTTGGTTAAAATTTTGGATCCTCAAGTTAGGGGTACTTGGAGAATTAATGCCTCAAGGGGTGCGTGGGACAAAGAAGAACCACTAAACTAGCCTAACATAAACAACACTGGGTTACAAAAATACATACATTTATCTGTATCAGGTCATGTAGATTTTTTTTTACCTTGATTGATTTTACACTAAATCGGATATAATTTTATATTGGGGGTTGCTTTATAACATATTACATACAATAAATGTTCCAAAAGTTGATCAGTGGGGCCTTAAAGGATCTGTATCATGCTATTTTAGCCATTCCAAAGTAAAGTATAGGCATTTACATGATATATTATACCTCTATCACTATGGAGTACTCATTTTTGAGAGAAATATAAGTATTTTCTGGGGGTATTTTCCAAACCCGGAAGACAAGACGCTTCGATTCAGTTAACTCTGCTCATTCCACATTTGCAGTATTATAAATATAAATATCGCTGCAAAAAGTGAAGTTACTTCACATAATGCAGTTATAAGGAGTTGCCATGTGCAACAGTTTCATAAATGGCTAACACACATGCTAACACACATGCTAACACACATGCTAACACACATGCTAACACACATGCTAACACACATGCTAACACACACGCTAACACACACGCTAACACACACGTTTTGATTGATCACCGCTCAGTCTGGCCTCCCCATCGGGTTATGGGACATGCGTTGGTTATAAAAGTTAATCCACTTTGATTCTGGCCAAGGTTCACCAAGCATCCATCAGGTTGGTTGATATCGTCGCTGAATCCCAGAAAGAAATTCCAACTTCTGGCGAGTGCTCTCTTCTTTAGGAAGGTTGAATAGTCCTGTTCCTCTCGTAGCCAAACGCTCATCCGTGACATTATCGTTGGGTAAGAAAAAAGAACAGGCGTGTCCAGAGTAGGTTAGAAAGAGCTCCGTCTTCAAAAACAACACTTCTGCTGGGATCCATGGATCCTCCGGCCGGGGGTGCGTTTGTTTAGCCTCATGGACAGCACAGACGCGTCGGAGAGTTCTTTTTTTTTTTTTTTTTTTTTTTTTTTCTTATTGCTCTCTTACAACAAAAATAATGAAAAAGCTGTTTTATAAATTAAAATCAGGCCGTAAGGCATTACATTACAGACGTAGAGCACTTCCGTTCCTTTGTGACGACACAACTGAACAGCTCAGTGGTTTACCAGGAGAGGGCGGAGCAGCTCTGAGGGTGGACATAGCATAACAACATGGCTAAAAGCTCCAAAAAGTCGATTTTGCATGATATTAGGACCTTTAAATAAGGGCAAGCAATGGTAAGTGACATATTGCGTCATCATTGTTTAAAATGCGGGCTTGAATTTTAGCTTCTTGGGACTTCTAGAATCATCATCATCAGCAGAGTCCGGTCTCCATCTCTTTCATGTCCTGAAGAAATGGACCTGATAGAGCAAAACGAATGTGATTTTTCGGCTTCGGCACGTCAAAATGGTCCTAAATCAGCTCGCAAAACTTAGACACCAGATTTGTTGTAAATCAGTGTAATTTACAGATGAACTTAATCCCTGGGAAGTGTGGGCTATTGCTGTGAACCGCAGCTTCCGAGCGTGGACAAAGGTGTTTTTGTTGCCAAGCTGAAGGAGGCGAGAGCATCCGAACCCTGGAGGTGTCGTCAGCGTCCCGCACAGAGAGGGGGTCTTGGCAAGTGTGTCCGCTCTCCCCATCACTCTTCGCCGCCCGCACTCCCACCGCATACACACAACTCGCTTGCTCACGGGGCTTTTTGTGTTAGGGGTTATGGGAGGGGTCCTGAGTTTTAGAGGTGCCCCCACCCCTTGTCCTCCCCCTGCTTTATCCCTGTCCCGGGACTCTTTATGCGAGTGTCAGCGGCCCCCGCGTTCTCACAGTGAGCCCAAACCCGAGGAGGAGCGTCGCATTGGTAAGGACACGCTTTAAAACAACCAACAACAAAACTAACCCTAAACTCTACTAACTGTGTTATTTTGGGGTAAGATAATGGTATTCTAATATATCATTATTTATTAATGAACATGGATTTGGGGCGAGGGCTGTTAGTGGGCGGGGGAAGGACACGGATGAGGGATTATTTTTGTTTTGATGCTCTCAGCCTTTGTTTCCGTCTTCGGGGAAACGACTGCTCGGAGATTTCAAACAAAATGATAACAGCAAAAGGCACATTTAAGACATAATTGCCATAGCAACTGATGAAAGCACTGATTACCAGTTTACGTTTGGTGTAAAAGAGTAGTCGTTGAGATGCGCTTACTTAACTGTATGGCCACACTGAACAAACATTTTTGCGACTTTGTCAAGTTTGTCTGTATATTCCTTTATTTATGTGCATTATGCAAATATCTTAAAGCCTTTGGTAATGTTTAAATTCTAAATTTGTATAGCAGAAAGAGCCAGTGAGGTTGTAAGGCGAGCACCGTCTTCAACATGTTCTCACTGTATTTTCATAGATTTTCAATGACTTACTGTATGACTGGCAAAACACTGGTGCTTGGTGACATGACAAAGAAAATGACTTTCCTCTTGTGTTGATTGATCTCAATTTTTTAATCCGATTAAAATGTATGTGAGGAGTACGGATATTTGCTGCTGTTTGGATCAAGCCTAGACAACAAAGCATGAGAGCAATTAAAGGCCCTGTCCACACAAAGTCAAGCTCACTTAACTCAAAAATATGTAATCAATATATATTCAAATATATGTAAATATATAATTTTAATATATTCAAACCAGGCTCCAGAGCGGAAAGATTTCAAAACGCAGTTTACGTTGCTCCATCGTTATAGCGTCTCTACAACTCTTACTAAAACAATGACATCACAGTGCCAGCGTTGTGTCCGTTATTCATAATCTACTCCGGCCCAGGGGCCACTTCCGGGCTGCCACACAATTAAATCTGGCCTGCGCTTCATTTTCCAGAAAAGTATATTGTTTTTGCCATTATGTGTGTCACTTTTTCTGTGCTTTCACGGTGCATTCTCACTGCTTTGCGTAGCAGTGTGTCTGCGACTCCATGATCATCACCTGCCAGAGCGGGCTCAAATGAAAACATGGCTCTGTCTAATGGTGTAAAAGAACTTTTAACTAAAGAAAACAGGAGGTGTATCATTGATTGATAGATTTCACTGAACTGAAGCGTAAGGACCATCTGCATCATGATCTCAGATGATCACATGCAGAAGCAGGACTCCTCACGGTCCGTGGCAGATGGACAGCGTGTTTCACTGCCTTGATCGTTTCAAAGATCCTGACCAGCAACTTCAAGGTAATTAACAGCCGTTGTGGTTGGTTTTGCAAAGCGAGTGATGAAGCTGATGGAATGTGAGTTTTGGGAAACTGCACCGGAGTGTTATTAACCGATCAACACACTTGTTGATGGTTGAACGCTTGCTATCTGGACCCTTTCTTAGCCAAATATTGTCAGAATAATGAATTTGACAAGTTCATTTTAGCTATCTATCTCCCTTGACTTTATTTGATACGCATTTGCGGATAAAAGCGCAACAAAGATGCTGTCTTATTGACTGTAGAAGTTAACGGGTAAAAGAGAAGCTGAAGCTGAATGAGTGAGGATTCACTGAGTTTTCCCTAAAGCGTGAGGTCTGGACATAAGAACAGCGGCTCTACAGATGCCAGGTCAGCCCTGTGTCCCCTCAGCTGTGAGGACTGAGCTGAGTCTCATGTTTGAGAAGCACGGGTCTTGAATCAGTTGGTCTCCACATGAAACTATCATATTCTGCATTAGGCTTTTGGTCTGGTTTAGATGTGGTGTAGTCCTGCTTGAGCCCTGATATTGCCAGTTTATGCACTGGCTTAGTCCTAGTTCTGAGTCGTCTGTTTTTTCCCCCTGGCTTAGTTCTGCGTAGTCCTGGTTTATTATTATTATTTATATAGTATTAATCTGCTGCTTTGGTGTTTTTTTAAAGTTTTTAAATGCTGGAATATATTTAAAACTTTTATGTATAGGCATTAATCACTGAACTATCATTAATCCCATCCGCAGATCAATTACTACACACCTGAAGTTGTCTTTGCTTTGAGTTGGCTTGAGCCAGCTGCCTGTGTGAGCCGAGCCGTGACCCCCGTCATATGGTGCAACAGATACATGTCCACGCTGCCCTCTCTCTGGGGGAGTGTGCGGCGCTTGGCAGCTTTTCAGTGCAGTCCTGACGTACATCCACGCTCTGAGGCCTTTGTACATTGTCAACATTTGCCCCTCATGTCATGTCACCTCTTCAAGTCCTCGGCCCACTGGAGCATGCTGGAGGACAGACATGGTCCCAAAAACATCAGTTACAAATTATACTTATTCTCACTTTTCAAGGGACCATAAGTAATGGGGCAAGTGGCTGCTCTGCTGTTCCATGGCCAAGTGTTTGCTTTCCCCTCATTATCCCATTTAATAGATGAGGCGTCCAGAGTTAATTTCAAGTGTGATATTTGCATTTTGGATACTGTTATGGTTAATTCTCAATTTGAGATCCAAAGAGTTATTACTGTCAAAGAAGCAAGCCATCATTAGGCTGAAAAATCAAAACAAACCCATCAGAGAGATAGCAAACATAATAGGCGTGGCTAAATCAACAGTTTGGAACATTATTAAAAAGAAAGAACACATCAGTGAGCAGAAAAACACCAAAAGACAGAGAAGACCACGGATGACGATTGTGGTGGAAGACCGAAGAATTCTTTCCCTGGTGAAAAAAAAACCTTCACAATAGGTCAGATCAAAAACACTCTCCAGGAGGTGAGTGTATGTGTGTCAAAGTCAACAATCAAGAGAAGACTTCTCCAGAGAGAATACAGATGATTAACCACAAGGTGTAAACCACTGGTGAGCCTCAAAAACAGGAGCCAAAAAAAAAACATCTAAAAAAGCCTTTACAGTTCTGAATCAACATCCTAGGACAGATGAGACAAAGATCAACTTGTACCAGAGTGATTTAAAGAGAAAAATATGGAGAAATAAAGGATCTGCTCATGATTCAAAACATCCCACCTCATCAGTGAAACATGGTGGTGCAGCATCATGGCATGGGCTTGTATGGGCCAATGGAACTGGTTCCCTTGTATTTATTGATGATGTGACTGTTGACAAAAGCAGCAGGATGAATTCTGAAGTGTTTCGGGCAATATTATGAGCTCATATTCAGCCAAATGCTTGGACTCTGCTTCACAGTGCAGATGGACAATGACCCGAAGCTACTGCCAAAGCCACAAAGAGCTTTTTAAGGCAAAAAAGTGAAATGTTATTCAGTGGCCAAGTCAATCGCCTGACATGAATTGAGCAGCATTTCACTTGCTGAAGACCAAACTGAAGGGAAAATGCCCCAAGAACAATAGTGATAGGACTTATGGCTCTTTGAAGGGAGCTGTTCATTCGGGAGATGTTCACTTAAAGAGCCGTTCAAAAGAGAACGATTATGCTTTTTTTTTAAAGAAAGTAAATACCCTTCGACTGGACTTTATTTTAACACAAGATTCACTATTTCACACTATATAACATCGATATTCCCTCTATGGAGTTTGTTATCACAAAAAAAAAAAAAAATTAGCACATGAACCAATTAAGCTTCTGTTGCTTCATTCACATAACTTTTCCTCTGCCCCTCTCTCTCCCTCGCGCATGAGGTGAGAAAAAAACTTAAGTGAAAGAAGTGTTTTGCTTCAATGCGATCTCCTCTGTAACCGTGTTTATTATTTCATTAGGACTTTATTTCTCAAACGTGTTGCCTTATGCTCACTTTGAGCTCCTCGTGGGGGGTGGAGATGACCGGGGCGGACTGAGGAGGAGACAGTGTGCGGTGATGTCTCTGCAGAGCGGAGTGGAGCTGAGTGAACAGGTGGAAGATGTGAGTTTTTTTGTTGTTTTTTTCTTCCAAAAAAATATTTATTTACATTTCCATGTACAAAACTAATAGGGCAATAATAATAAGTTGCTCAGATGACATTCTTAACAGGCAATAAAAGAACAAAAAAAAGTACAGTATACTACAAGAGGTTATACAGTTCTGGGTAGTTTACTCAATAGTTCATAAACAGATTCATTACCATTGGTACTTATATATTTGAGGGATTTTAGATAACTGTCAAAGTCAATAAGGAATATTTAAAGTTTGGGGATGATTTAAGTATCCTTTGTTTATGAATAAAAAAATTTGCTAGACAGAGGACCAAGTTATAACACAGTTCATTGTTCTTGTTTGAAGAAGAATTCCAAAAGTTATATTGTCATTTGAGATAAGGCTTGGGATTTCAATTTGCCGTTGTATCCAGTCCTGCAAGTTCTTCCAAAATATTTGAGTCTTGGTACACTCAAAAAAAATATGATCCGTTGTCTCCACATTGTTCTCACAGAACGTGCATGTATTATCATCAATATTAAAGCGTTTTTTTAGCAAATCTTTCGAGGAGGTGGAAGATGTGAGTGACGGGGCTCCTGGAGCCGCCTCGTCACTCACGGACCCCGCCTTTTTCGCTCCTATGGCCCAGGACAGTGCTGGCGCTGGGAGCGTTCGGGCGCCGTTTCCCCAGAGCCGCGCTCTGAAACCGTTTCCCCGCAGGCCGCACTCAAGTCCCGCGGTCGTGCGTTCACAAACTGTTAAGAGATTTGTGGCTGATTCAGAGCACACACAGGTTTGTGCAGATAAAGGCACAACGAGGACGGTTTCTGCCAGACAAATACATCAGATTAAGAGAACAGCTGCTACAAAAAGCAAACAGGTATTTGAAGTTGCTGGTGCCTTTGGAGTTTCCCGAACATCAAGGTGTAGGACTCTCCAGAGGCTGCAGTTGTGCATAAACCTTCTATCCGGCCTCTCCTAAACTGTTCATTGAAGCTGACGAGCAGAAACGGCTGCAGTGGCTCAGAAATACATGAAGACTCATTTCAAACTGTCTTGTTCACTGATGAGTGCCGTGTAACCCTGGATGGTCAGATGGATGGAGGAGTGGATGGTTGGTGAATGGCCACCATGTCCCAACAAGGCTGTGACATTAGCAAGGAGGGGGCGGAGTCATGTTTTGGGCCAGAATCATGGAGAGAGAGCTGGTCGGCCCCTTTAGGCTCCCTGAAGGTGTGAAAATGACCTCTGAAAAATATGTGGAGTTTCTGACTGACCACTTTCTTCCATGGTACAAAAAGAAGAGCTGTGCTTCCCTAACAAAATCATCTTCATGCATGACAACACATCACGTCATACTGGAAATAATACCTCTGCATCATTGGCTGCTATGGGCATAAAAGCAGAGAAACTCATGATGTGGACCCCCTCCTCCCCTGACCTCAACCCTATTGAGAACCTTTGGAGCCTCAAGTAAAACATCTATGAGGGTGGGAGGCAGTTTTCATCCAAACAGCAGCTCTGGGAGGCTATTCTAATATCCTGCAAAGAAATCCAAGCAAAAACTTTCCAAAAACTCACAAGTTTAATGGATTTAAGAATTTTGAAGCTGCTATGATCCTCAGTTAAAGACTTGAAATTATGATCACTGTCATTTGAGTTGACAATTTAGAAAATCTGAGTAAAATATAATGTGCATAATAATTTGGAACACAGTGTGATTGACTGTAAAGGATTTGCAACTAAATATTAAAAAGGAAAACGTTTGATTTATAATTGTTACTAAAGTGGGAGGCACACATAAAAACTGTTGTAATTCCCACACCATTCATACGATTTGGATGTACATAGCCTGAAACTAAAGCTGGAAGTCTGCAGTTTAAGCACATCTTTGTTGTTTAATTTGAAACCCATTGTGGTGGTTTATAGAGCCAAAAACATAAGAATTGAGTCGATGTCCCAATATTTATGGACCTGACTGTCCTTAAAGGGATATTTCAGGATTTTTGACACAGGGCCTCATTTCCTAGTTATCCAGAGTGTTGTTGATGTCTGGAGATATTTTTTTCTTAAATTCATGCAGTTCTTATATTTGAAGAGTCTAGTGGCGCTAGGCTAGGGCAAGGCTAAAGCATTTCTATGGTATCAGTTAGCCTGCATTAAAAACAGTCTGACCCACTCCACAGTGCACCTGAGGTAAATCACTTATAACACCAGACTAACCATATAAATGTCTGTGTCGATAGAATAATTTTAACCATTTTGCGTTTAAAATAACTTATATTTGAGCAGCATCAGCTTCGTGGTTGTAAGCTAACGCAGCGGCGGACTGATCTGCGAGAAAATAGTCCTCAAAATGTGGTAATTCATGTGATACAGTTATATTTCAAAAATTATTCTATCGAGTTTATTGTGTGTAACTATCATCTCGCAATGTCTTTTTTTGTGACTTTGTTTGAATGAATGCTTCTCCTTTTCGCCCACCCCCTTAGTCACTATGAAGCCCATACCTGTCAGTTTCCTGGTCCTGCTGCTGCTGTGCCTGCCTGTCCTCCCAGAGGCAAAGCGTCAGCCGGGTCAGCCCAAACCGGACAAACCTCGCCAGCCTCCGCCATCAACGGCGCCCCCTACCAAGCGAGCCCGGAACCGCTCGGTGCCCAGCTCCGGGGAACTCAGCACCAAGGATGGCCACAGCTGCATCTGGCAAACGTCTGGAGAAGGCCTGGTGAGCCTCTCGGTCAACTGCACCGTGGAGACCCTGGGGGTGCAGCAGAGGTATGACCATTCCCAGGCAGAGGTTTGATCCACAGTATGAATGTGACAGGGATGGAGCCATGTGTTACAATGTATTGCAACACGGCTTTATTGTGATACGCATTGTAAAACCTGTATTGCAGTACTTAAATGTCATTGACCACACAAAAGAGACTGCTGTTCTACACTTTCACTGTCAACAGTGCTCTGGAGTTCTGCCAGAACAAGAGAGGGCAGCACAGTGCATTTTTGCACTTGGGCTTCCAAACACTATCACACTTTTATTATTATTATTATACAGACTATTTCTGAAATGGTTCCATGAAAAGATCTTTAATAAAACTCTAGACCAGACATGGTCATAGTAATACGTTTGTTAAATGATGACGTCATCGCTCCACTTCCGGGTCCAACTGAGCTTTAGCCCTATTCACTATAATGGGATTTTGCTGATTTTTAAGTGCTGTAGAGCTGACTACAGGCTCTTTTTAAACATTTGATCGCAGTAAGTCTTTTCTGATATTAATTATGTATGTATTCCATAGACACTGAAGGCTTATTTTAAATATAAAATATCTTCATTTGCCTGAGCAATTTTTTTTTCTAATTAGGAGTAAAACAGTCTTTGGCCTTTTATCTGTTGTTATTTCAGTTAAAGTTGTGTTTTTTGCTCTGTTTGTCTATGGAACTGTCAATAGTTTGGACCTGGACACACAGCTTATTATTGTGTGTGATATCACACTTCACAAACGTATACATTGGTACGAATGGCAATTCTGGCGACCATCTTGTGACTGGCCCTTCTAACCCGGTGAAATGTAATCAAATGGAAAGACCACTTATTTCCTTGATACTGATTTTATTTTGAGTTATTTCATGACTTTTCGACTACTGTGACTGACCTATCTTGCAAGAAAATAACGCTTTTGCAAATGTTATCTGGCTGGTGTTATTAAAATGTTACATTAAGAAGAGTCTTTTAAACAGCTCTTTGAAATGAACGGATCCCAAAGACTCGTCTCCCAGTAAAGAGCCATAAATCCCATCACCCGTCATTTAATTTTGATGTTTTTATGGACAGCACTTTGTCTGCCAAGTGTCATTATAAAGTCCTCTAGAAATGATTGAAAACGTAACATAACAATTTCATTCATTACATTTCACATTGTTGCCTTAGCTGCACATACAGCCTCTCCGCCCACCAGCCATCTCACATTCTCGTAACACATGTAGATGGATGCAAAGAGGCTGAAGGGTCTCGCACAAGGACCCCACAACAGTATGCAAAGGGTGGGAACCATTCTTCAGATTTGTGTGCGATCGCTGCTGATTCAGATAGGTTAGAAGATAAGATTTGTCCTGTGGGGTTCCTAACGTCATTTCTCTTCTCCCTCTGTTGGCCGCAGGTACTGGTGCCGGTACGCGGGTAAGCCCGACCTGTGCGAGGCCTACGGGGTGAAGTCCAGCCAGTACTGGAAGCAGATGGTGGGGAAGCTCAAGAAGAGGCAGAACGCCTGCGAGGGAGAGAAGGTCCTCAAAGCCAAGACCTGCAAGAAGGCCCCGGCGGAGGCCCACCTGAAACTGGCCCTGAGCAGCGCCGAGGAGGAGAGGAAGACTGCCAAGAAGAGGGAGGGAAGAGCTCCGATTTGGGGAAGACCGAGAGGAAGAAGAAGAAGGAGGGTGTGGATAAGGGCGCTGAAGAGCTTGACGGCCCGGAGGAGAGGACTGGCCTACACGAGGAGGGGGTACTGAACGACATGGCGCCGGTTCAGAGCTACTGCGGTGAGGGCTGGCACTCGGTCTGCTCCTTCTTTGTCAGGTTTTTTGAAGGATAAGGGGCCTGAGTGGGGTCCTCTCAGGGGTAGCAGCGAGGTCAGTACGGAAAGGTTTGGTTTAGACTTAAAGTGTTTGAATAGAAGAAGGCAGGGGGGTCTCCAACCTTATTGTTGTTTACCTACGTAGGCGAGCTACTTTAAAGTAACAAAAATGGCTTATGCTTCGAAGGCACATGTGTAGATGTGACTTAAATTGTCCATTCTGGAGAGTAGCGGAGATGATATTTCAACACAATGAAATAAAATGACTTCTGCTTTGTTGTCTTTACCATATTTACCTACATTTCTGTCTTTGGACAAGTACTGATAGTTCCAGAGCTTCTGGTTGGAGGTCCCTGGTATAGGGCATGTCTGTGAGAAGCGTCCCAGATCCTGTCCTAGCGAATAATGGTAAAGGTTCCACCAGATTAGACATTCAGACTAGCAATTAACAAAATCAACTGGACGGGGTTGTTTTTACGCTCAAGTGGTCCTCTTCCGCCATTGCCTCGTCCTGTGATTGTTAACCATGCCCTATCTGGACTGGGTTTTCACATTCTAAGAGCTTTGTTAATTCCGAGGTTGATTAGGAAAGTCTGTTTCGTAAAACAAAGCCATCCTTTTCATCAGTCAAGATTTTCAAATGTGTTTGACCCATCCATGACCAGGACAGGGGTAGGCAACCGCTATCTCAAGTGCAACGTTCAGACTGCAGGTTTTGGGGTTTTATTAGCCCTATGTGACCTGTATCTGATCTTTTCATCACAGGCTGAACGACACAGATCCTATGTTTTGAACGTGACCCAGGCCACTTGGAGATGTCCTAAATCTGATACGTTTCTGAATGGCCAAGTCGCATTTATCCGACACAAGTCATTGATGCAATACAGATGCCATTCATACTGCATTAAAGTAGACGGGAGCGGACAGGAAAACAACACGTGCACTTGTTCTGAATCAAGTTAGCAAGTCTAAAGTCCGAATAAACTGTTTCTCTAACTTCTTAAAGTGATTTAGGATTGAAGTAGTTTACAAATTTCATAGATTGAGCATAATTGGGTCCGAAATTTGAGGTAACAGAAGTAATATTAAATCATATTTTTTCTAAAGTCCCTCTTTTTGCTGATTTCATCAACTCGTCAGATTCCCCAGGAATGAGTTTTCCTGTGAACCAGCCTGTCAGGTCCAATCAGGAGGGGAGGTAAACCTCTTAACTCCCACCTTAACCAAGTGCATTTTCTTCAGTTCGGCCGGCCTTACCCATATATAAAAATTCTTGCCTGCAGAGCTATAGGCCAGTGAAACATCTCATTTTAAAGCGAAGACCAACAAAACTGATCTGAACAGACCTTTTCCTTGGTTTGTTGCCACGTTGTTGTCACTTTTTTGACTTTTTTCTTTTCATCACATTTTGCCACTTTTTCCATCGCTTTTTGTCACTTTTGTCATGTTTTTGTTGCACTTTCATCCTTGTTTTCGTCTTGTTTTTTTGTTGCTATTTTTACGCGTTTTTCAAGAAGCTTCTAGATTTGGGTAATGTCGACCTGGAGAAAATGCGCTTGGTTCATTCAGGCCGCATCCGTTCAGACAGGAGCGCACATACGCACAGTTCACATTTGAATGCAAAAAATCGGAACATGGGTAGACCTGCAGACTGAACGTAGCCATAAAGTGTTTTCGAGCATTGTACCATACTGCAGACTACATCTGCGCCAAAAGGTAGTGACTAAAGATTGACTCACATTTTCTAATAAAAGTAATATAATACATATTTCTTTTTCATTAAAGCAGTGTCTCTTGTATTTTTCTTCTTGCAATTTTCAAAATTCACCAGACTAACATCGGATTACAAAGCCTCTGGGAGAAGAGAGAAAAATAATCATGCACAGACCACATTTTGAATTTTTTCTGTTTTTCTTTTGATATCATGTAATTGCCCCTCCATGCCTCTTCTGACAAAGATTTCTATTTAAAACTAACCTGTCCTGACCTGACCGTGTGCCCTACTGCTCCAGATGAGAGGCTTGTGAACATACAGACAAATCACATTCTGACAGACAAGCGCAAAAAGCCTTGCTCTGGAAATGGATAATTATTGTATATATTATGAAGCTACTTAATGGCACAATCACTGACAAAGCATAATTTAATTTAACAGGGGCGTGTCCAGACGTTTCTATCGGGGTGGCCCAGTGGTGGCACTTTGATACTGTCCAAGGTCTTTAAGGCGAGACGCTCCAGGTGAATGGTGAAATAAAATAAATGTAGAAATTGCTGAACATTACTGATACAGTGTTTCCCCTACCATTACATTGGCAGGGCGGGCCGCCCCCCATCAGTGCCCCCCGCCCTGGCAGGACGATAGCCTTTATTATGCAGCGCTAATCACCGTTAAAACAAGCGTCTTTACCAAATCCGTTCCACTAATGTATTCCAGTTCTCGTTTTATGAGCCACTATGCCTGCGTCCGCGTTTTGCGCTCAGTGACCGTGCGGCAGACCCAGGCCTGTGTTTATTTGGGGATGTGCCAGAAAAGATCGGAGATCGGGGTAGAGAGCGATTAGATGACAATAAAATTAACATTAAATCCCTTTGGCACTTTGTAAATAAGAAAATCAAACCCAAGCTGAATGTAACAGTTGATTTCAGTTTAGCCCTAAACTGTTTAGGTGAAATTGTCTGTGTAAACTCTCAGTCGTACAGGAGTTGTCCATCTTCAGTGAAGGACTTGAGTCATCCTCTGTACTCAGTAGTTGAAGTCTCGAAAGTTTCGCCTCTCATCCAAAACTAAAGTCCCGCTCAGCCCACAGCTCAGATAAAGACCAGGGGTGTCTACTGTAAGACGTCAACCACTGAGTACAGAGGATGACTCAAGTACCTTCACTGAAGATGTTTAGGTGAAGCTGTTAGCATCTGTTTCACATGAAGTCAATGAAGTTAGCTCTATTGGATTTTGTAGAAAGTCCTGAACTTAGCCTTAAATGCTGAGTTTGGCTCCTGTGTCATGTCTCTGATTAGATCATAAACTGTGGAACTCACTGATAAATATTAAACATGAATGTGAGAAAAATCCAAACACCCATGAGAAAATTAAATAATGGTAGCCTACATTAGAGGCTAATCTAAAAATAGTATATTACATTCTCAAACTTTCTAAAACTTAGTATTGTTTCCTATCATCAAAATGCTTAAACTGAATAAATTATGTATCGTAGAGAAATTCAAACAATAAATTGTTACAAATAATTTGCTAAAAACACTTTATTTTACCCGGCAGCGTGCACGGACCGCGTCATCTTGGGGACAGTTCAGGACAGGTGGATGGTAAAATTTGTGTTTTACCAATACTTGTGAATGAATGCGTGAGGGAACGCCGGCTTTGCGAAGCGATATCTTTATCTGGGTTATCTTTGCCCCGCGACAAAACCTCATAAAATAAGCGCTGTACGGGTTAAGTTTGTCATTTGTATACTCTGATATGAAAACTAAGATGAGGGAGACTAGCAAACAAACAAATCTCCACTTCAACCACTGTGTGAAAAGCAATACTTTCACCTGCCATGTCTCGCCTTAAAGGGATATTTCAGGATTTTTGACATTGGACCTCATTTCCTAGTTATCCAGAGTGTTGTTGATGTCTGGAGTTATTTTTTCTTAAATTCATGCAGTTCTTATATTTGAAGAGCTTAGTGGTGCTAGGCTAGTCTTAAGCTAGTGCATGACTATGGTATCAGTTAGCCTGCATTAAAAACAGTCTGACCCACTCCACAGTGCACCTGAGGTAAATCACTTATAACACCAGACTAACCATATAAATGTCTGTGTCTTAGAATAATTTTGAAATATAACTGACCTTGTATCACATGAATTACCGCATTTTGAGGGACTATTTTCTCGCAGATCACTCCGCCGCTGCGTTAGCTTACAGCCACGAAGCTGATGCTCAAATATAAGTTTAGATTTGTTTTAAATTAATTTAAAATGCAAAATGGTTAAAATGATTCTATCGACACAGACATTTATATGGTTAGTCTGGTGTTATAAGTGATTTACCTCAGGTGCACTGTGGAGTGGGTCAGACTGTTTTTAATGCAGGCTAACTGATACCATAGAAATGCTTTAGCCTTGCCCTAGCCTAGCGCACTAGACTCTTCAAATATAAGAACTGCATGAATTTAAGAAAAAAATATCTCCAGACATCAACAACACTCTGGATAACTAGGAAATGAGGCCCTATGTCAAAAATCCTGAAATATCCCTTTAAAGGGACTAGATGCAAGTTGGTCATTGTATACTCACTACTGCCACCTCAGGTCTTACGCGTAACTGCAGTCTTATATTAAGCTCGTCCTCTAACGTCCGGGGGGGTTTGTCTGTTCCACCCTGGTCCCCCCCTTTGACACGCCCCTGGAGAGAGGTTTGACGAGAACTGATAGCCTCAACAAAAATGTTTAAAAAGTGATGACCATCAAGTTGTGGACCGTGAAATTTTAACTGCGGCCTCGGGCGCCTCATTTGAAGCGACATGAAGCTGAATGAGTGATTTGACATAATTCAACCAACGTATAAATGATAAATGAGAGGTCGTTACTCGAAATGTCCCAAATGTCGCAAAGCGCAGAGAGAAGCTGACAGCATTGTGTGTTTAGAGTAGCTTGCCATCGCCTTTGTATTTTGAAAGTAAGATAGTATATCACTACTTTTATGTTTACTAATATTTTACGTATTTAATGGTTTGTTCCTTTCGCAGTGATGCCTCTTTGCTCGTAGATGTCACGTGTTAGTCTTTATTTTTTATACTGTAAAATGTGTAACACTATTTTCCCTGTGTGATATTAAAGGTGACTGACAGTAACTTGTCTCATGGGACATTTGTGCTATACTGATGTAAACTGCAGGTGAAAATATTACATTTAGAGACATCAGTTTGTAATTTCTGTTGTAGATTACTGATAAACAAAATATGAGGGAAACAATGTATTGAAAGTTTTCATATTTTTAAATTGACAGTTTTATTTTGTTGATACATATTAGTTACAAACATATTTTTTTATCTTGTTTAACTTCTGAATAAGCAAAGTGACAAATTCTGTAAAAATTCTTATTTCGCCATGTTTCGTTTGCGTTTCCAAGTTCAATAAATCAGGCTAAGAATTCAATACTAAAAAAAAAAATCCCTCTGAAAAAAACTTAAACTGACTGTAAAGTTTGGAGTCTGTAGGAGCTACTAAAGTGGAGCTGTTGTAGCAAGAGTGGAACGAAAACTGAAATTGTAATCCAAATATTGTCATTCCTGTCTGGGAGACAGCAGCGGCTAACCCATTTTCTTCAGAGTCATCTCGGTCGCCTTTCATGGTACTGTACACGTGGACACCAAACGGGTCAGTATTTGTGAATGAGAACAGGTGTGGAAGACGAGTGAGCGTCATGCTGTTGTAGTTATTTCCTGGAAAACTCCGGCTCACTAGCAACAAAATATCTTTTAATAAGCCTCATAAAGGGTACGTTTGGTCTATTTTTTTACTCTAACATTAAACTAAGACATTATGGGAGAAAACTAGCTCAACACTGACCAATGTGTGAAAGATTGATGTTATAGAAGAAAAATTAGAAGGTGTACTTTATTTTCTCCATAGGGAAATGTGTCCTCTGCATTTGGCAGATCCTTTGATGTCGCTGGGGTTGACCCGTCAGGAGCAGTGGGCGACTGCAGTGCAGCGTGCGGGGACCCACCTCCAGCTAGCTGATTGTCAGAATTGTTTGGGACCTTGCCAGTTGTGAATGTAAACGGTCTTATTGTCCAGGAGGAAATCATATGGAGGCACTGTGCATTATAGCCCAGAGTATGTTTTCGCTTGAAGGGGAAACCGGAGGAAACAGAGAGAGAAACATGCAAACTCCACACAGAAAAGGCTCGCACAGTCTGACAATTGAATCCAGGACCTTCTTGTTGTGAGGCAAGAGCACTAACCGCACAGCCGCGGGGCCGCCTGCTTTGTCTCATCGCCTTAAGGGTGAGGGGGATAATGAATAATACATTTTTAAGCTTCTTATCATGTTAAAGGGGGTTAATATCCCTGAGTAACCACAAAATCCTCCCCCTTCCTTGCAGAGCACTGAGAAAAAAACAAAGACAGATAATAATCCAGATACAGTGCCTTGCGAATGTACTAATACACCTTGAACTTTTGCACATTTTGTCATGTTTACAACCCTAAACATAAAGATTTTATTTTGATAGTTTTTACTGAAAGTTCGCACACAAGTAACAGACAACTGTTAAGTGAAAGTAAAATGATACATGATTCTGTTATTTTTCAGAAAATAAAAAATATAAATATAAAGTGGGGCGTGCAAGTATCATACATTTTCTGAGTGCATTAAATTGCCTTTTATAACATTCCTAATGACTGCAGAAAGTTCACACCTTGCCCTAACCATTAAATAGAGGCCACCTGTGTGTAATCTACTCTCAGTATAATTCCAGCTGTTCTGTGAGGGCCTCAGAGCTATGGTCAGAATGTATTAGTCACTAACAACATCATGAAGGCCAAGGAGCACACCAGAGAGGTCAGGGATAAAGCTGTGGAGAAGTTTAAAGCAGTGTTAAGTTATACAAAGATTTCCCAAGATTTGAACATCTCACGGAGCACTGTTCAATCCATCATTCAGAAATGGAAAGAGTATAGCACCACTGCGAACTTACCAAGACACGGCCGTCCACCTAAACTAACAGACCGAACAAGGAGAGCACTGGTCAGAAATGTAACCAAGTGCCCTAAGATAACTCTGGAGGAGCTGCGACGTACTGCCGCTGAGCTGGGGGAATCTGTACATGGGACAACTATAAGTCGTACTCTACACAAATCTGGCCTTCATGGACGAGTGGCAAGAAGAAAGCCATTATTGAAAGGAGGCCATAAGAAATCCTGTTTGAAGTTTGCTAGAAGTCATATGGAGGACACAGCTACCATGTGGAAGAAGGTGCTTTGGTCAGATGAGACAAAAATTGAACTTTTTGGCCCAAATGCAAAACGTTATGTATGGAGCAAACCTAACACTGCTCATCGTCCTGAGTGCACCATCCCCAGTGTCAAATATGGTGGGGGGAGCATCATGCTATGGGCTGCTTTTCCTCAGCGGGGACTGGGAAGATTGTAAGAATAGTTGGGAAGATGGATGGAGCCAAATACAGAGACATTTTGGAGGAAAACCTGCTGGAGTCAGCAAGAGAATTGAGGCTGGGGCGGAGATTCACCTTCCAGCAGGACAATGACCCTAAACACAAAGCTAAATCTACAATGGAATGGTTTAAAAACAAACATATTAATGTGTTAGAATGGCCCAGTCAAAGTCCTGAACTAAATCCTATTGAAAATCTGTGGAAAGACCTGAAAACTGCTGTTCACAAACGCTCTCCTTCTAATCTGACAGAGCTTGAGTTGTTTTGTAAAGAGGAATGGGCTAAAATGTCAGTCTCTAGATGTTTAGTTTATTAGTTTATTTGAGCAGTTAAAATTCTGCTCAAAAGGAGTGGGCTGAAGCAAACCTTATAAGCGCCCACCCCCGACATCATTACAATAAAAACATTTAATCAAATCACAATAGTACAGGGAGCATGTTACAATGTAGAAGACACAAGAGCAGGAACACAGCATGCACACACACAACGTACCCCTCCATGACCCAACTTTACCTGTTATAATTACATTATCAATCCTACATTAAACAACATCATACTTTGATTTTTGATTTGTGATTTGCCCCACCGGCAAAAGAGAACCTACAACCCACCAGAGGGGCCGTTTCAACACGGACCACACCCACAAACACCTCTAGAAATGTTCGTATAAATTAACAGAATTTAACAGAACGGAAAGGAAACACAACTGAAAGGAAACAAACCTTGTAGAGTCATACCCCAGAAGAGTTGCTGCTGTATTGCAGCAAAAGGGGTTCCACAAAGTATTAAGTCATGCTGTATGAATACTTATGCACGCCCCACTTTTCACTTTTCTATTTTTGAAAATAACAGAATCATGTATCATTTTGCTTTCACTTCACAGTTGTCTGTTACTTGTGTGTGAACTTTCAGTAAAAATTCAAAATAAAATATTTACGTTTATGGTTGTAAACATGACAAAATTGGCAAAAGTTCAAAGTGTATTAGTACTTTCACAAGGCACTGTATGTTTGAGATTCTTACCAAATACTTGCTAAATAACAAGAGAAAATAGTCTGGCTTAATTGCGCCAGTCAAACTTTGTCCTTGTACTAGAGCATAAAAGAAGCACTTTGTGACAATAATCTGCCTGTGGTCTGTATTTTGTTCTTTACACAAAAAGATTATTATTTTGTTTTTGTGTTGCCTTGAAGCGATAGTCTGCTTAGCAATCTGAAAGTTGTAAAATGTCTTTTACAAGTGGCACAAAGTTAGATTAATGCTTTTAATTGCAATTTTAATGGCCAGATACATCATTTTAATGCTACAAAAAGAAAAAGAAAACTCTAGGCATATTGTAAAGCTTGCAAACAACAGGTGAAAGTTAACTTGCAAAATAGCCTAATTAAATTCATTTTGATGTTTTGAATGATATTCTAAGTTATCTAAGATAATCCTAAGTTTTGGCACAATTCATTTGAATGCTTTTAAATGCCCTGCTAGTTAAATTCAACTTCCTCTCTCTATCACTGTTTGACAGAAAAGAAGAGATCAAGTATAGCAGATTTAAACAAGGCTAAAAACAATACAGCCAGTGGAACCAATCAGTTAGTAAGGAAGTGCTTTATTTGTCATTGTACAATTGTACAACAAAATTCCTTTCAAGTGTTGGGTTAGTCCTGAGCTGCTGGGACTCTGGACCAACTGCTGGACCAACCTGATCAGCATGATCATTTTGAATTCTGGAGAAGGAGAGTCTACTTGACCTTACTAACAAAGGAAATAGAGAAACATTCTTTTTCCCCTCCGAAAGCCGAAAACACAACAGGAGCAGTACTGCAAACTTGTAAGCCAAGTTAAGACACAGTTACCATTTGTTTTGTCATGCTAAGAGTTTATTGAGCTTTGCTGGACATTGTCACAAAAAGCTGTTTCTGCTTCTGGAATATCTAGCATGTTTACTTTTTAAGTGCTGTGAGCAGAGCCTTGATATTTCATGCGCGGGTGGTTTTGTTTTGCCAGCGCTGATAGAACACAGGGCATTGCGGCTGGAGAATCATGTCTAATATGTCACCTCGCTGAATACGAGCCACAGCCGTGGGGAGACAGAGCCACTGCAGTCAGTAGCAGGGGTCTGTGAGCCAATTCCCTCACATGTCATGTTAAATCTGCGACTTACGCCTATCCAGGTCTGGCTGTACAAGTTACACTTGGGTGTAGAGCACAGAGGGCTTAAGTGTGAGTGGTCACAGGTAGTAAAAATGAGGAAGTCATAACTTTCAGATGTATCAGATAACAGACACACGAGCAGCTGGTGCACTCGGGTCTTGTAGATTTAGCAAGCTCCTAACTTAACATTAATGCTCATATTGTTTCTATACTAGACTAAGAAAAAACGTACCGGAAGTGCAAGACCATGACTAGTCCCCACAACTGTGCTGGTTGCATCAAAGGCAGCTCGAGGAATTTCTTCCGATTTCAAAAGAGGCTGGTGCGTTAGCCTCGATAGTTGAAGTATTCCCCTGCATATTTAAAACATATTCCTCCACTGCACATTGCAACCCATTTTGCCTCGATCTGGAGGATATTGCGCTGGTATTGCACCAAAAAGAGTCACCAACACACACCTCTGCTCCGTTATGACATGTAACTGCAATATGGGGGCTGGGTTTTGGCAAAAGGTCCATTAATGCTGCGTTCCAGGCAACTGATAACTAGTGTTTTACCCACTTTTACAACTTATGACCTCAGAGTGTCCAGCTGAATAAACTTGTGTAGTGAGTTGGGGTTCAGCGTCCTAGTCAACCAATCCGATGTAGGCGCGCTTTAAAAGGAGCCCTTTCACCCGTACCTGACCTCTCCTCTCTCCGACGTCACATCCGCCATGCAGCACTTGGCTAGGCGTGCAGTGGACGAGTTGTTTACAGGTTGTTCAAGTCGTATTGGAGCGTCAAGCCGGCGGCTGGGGGCGTAAAGACAGCAACTGAGTCATGGTCAACTTCCACGGTGCATTGCTGGTAAGCTAGTGTAATGATTGGGTGGTCGTTAATAGATCATTATTTTTAGATTGCTAGCGCTGGTCCGGAGGCTTCTGCGTACCTGGGCAGGGTCGGATGCTTGGGGTCCCGGAATGGCTCGTCCGGAGAGCGCAACGCAAGCAACATTCACCTGGTATGTAGCTCGTGGCTTGTGCTATATCAGCTACCCGTTATGTAATTTTTTTACATTTAATTTACCGTTGTAGGGTCTTGATGGCATGGCCACTCCCTCTTTTGTTCTGTTTTATAACTACTGTGATAACTCCGCTTCAGTGTTCCTGGATTCTACAAAACTGTCCTATGGACCGATGTTGGACTGTCGAGCTGTGCACACTGAACTTGTCTAAATACTTTTACTAAACCTAACTTATCCTAACTTAAAGAGAACAAATCCATGTTTTTGTAACTTGCCTTTGTCCTGTCAATTTTAACGAACCTCCGTTGCCTATCTTAATTCTTATTATTTGGGGCGCCATGCCCCTGGCGTTGTCTCAGGATGTTTAAATAAATTAAGTGGTGGGTCCACGGCCACCTAGCCCCCCCACTCGCCTTGCCACACTTTCATGTAAACAAACGGGTAATGCTACAACAGTTAGCTAATAAGATGCTAATGTTACATGAATGTTTCACCACACTACATATACAGTATGTCAAAACATGTGACATAACGTTATACTGAAGGCTGTGAGCAAAAGTAACATTCACATCACTGATGCTGTGTTTTATCATTAGTTTCACTTCTCCACTGGCGGCCGGCATTACTGTCTTCATCTCGTATCTGAACTCAAAGCACTCTGATCATCTCAGAGTTTACATATTGTGATCACCACTTCATGCGGCATTCCAAGGGATTTGTCCAAGTAGGATGTGGGAAATTTACTCTTTACCAGTTGCCTGGAACTCACCACAAAAGTACAGAATTAAGATGCAAACGCAAATTAATTCTGAATTCTACCTTTTCAGTGCAGGCCCAAACACGCAAGGTTTAAACCTGGAGAGATGGGCAGTAAGGAGTGTGTTATTGTGAATCAAAAACAAGAAACATGGCATCACTTTGTATGGTAGGAGCACTTGGTATTCACTTGAGGCCCCGGTCACTGCTGCTTGGAAATAACACATCCAACTCTATCAAGGAGAGAGGGAGAGAGAGCCAGGAGGAGGAAGAACGGGTGAGTTAAAAAGTTTGGGTAAGGCGCTCAGGTTACCATGGTCACAGTCGGGGAGGAGGTCATGAAAGTCCAAAAAGACCAGAGCATAAAGCAGGCAGTTTCCCCTCCACATTTGATAAGACGCTACATCCCATTGATTGAATTTATTCCTAAACAACAAGACTCTCTAGTGGATGCATACATTTTCACTCTCTTGAACTGTGATTGAAGTTTAGAGACTGGGGAGTCCACATTCTCCGTGTTCGCACCGACCTTACATCCTCCTCTCCGCTCCAGTGAGCCCCCGTCGCCGCCTGACACTCTGATGGAGCTGAAAATAAAGTTGAGTTATAGTTGAGTTAAGTTATTTTGATGGGGAGGAACAGAGTCCGGCCAGATCAAGCGCCACCGATCGCACCACACAGGAAAGAGAATGCCAAAAACATCTGGGTTTTAGTTTAACTAAAATGTTAACTTTATTTTAACCTATTTTAAACACAATAACAAACTCCTACAGAGTGGAAATATCAAGGTTATCGCTTTAGTCCACAAAAGCAATCACACAACCCGATAAAGCTTTTATTGCTATCATTCATATAACTTTTCTCTGCCCTGGCAAGCAGGAGATAGAAAAAAAAAAGTGTGATAGTGAAAGATGGTGATGTAACGATTCATCTAAAATCGATTTAATATGCGTAAATGTGAATCGATGTAAAAAATAAAAGAATCGATTTTAAAGCCACCCTCAGCTACTCCATTTTGCGCGACCGAAATAGACCGGAACATAGCTCGATGTTTCTAACGACGTTAACTTTTTCTCAAGACAAGCTCCACACCTCCACCTGCCTCACCCCCAACACACGCCACACCATGTAAACACAAACACGTGTAGGCATCGAAGCAGCAGACGCAGCTAAAGTTAGCGGCTACGAGATTAGCGTTAGCGGCTAACGCAGAGTTTAGCATTTTGACAGAAGTTTACCAAAGATCGTAAACTGACAAACATCTGACCGACCTGCTCTGATTCTGCTGAAATCCTCATCAAATGTCCGCTTGTCAAATAATCCAATACCTACAGGAGCCGCCATGTCTTTATCCTCCTTATGTTTACAAAGGCTGAACGGGAGGCTGTGAGGCGTTCAAGGGTAAAAAAATTAGTTCTAAATGATAGTATTATGTTCAAACTGCAAAAAAAAAAAAAGGTTTGGTAAAATAAATATAATCTCAAAATATTTGCTTTGCTACACATCTTATTTATGATGAAATCATGTAAATTTACAAGTACTCATGTCAAAATGATTATAGTTCATTTCATGTCTTGTAATTTGTTTGTAATGTAAAGTTCTCTTACTGAGACAGTTGCAGTTTGTTACAAGGACAAAAATGCAGATGTTAAAACAAAAGAAACATTAGTATGAATGAGTCATATTCTTTTCTTAAAAAAAAGTTTTTAAAAAATCGGAAAAAATCAAAATTTGGAACTTAAAATTAGAAATCGAATCGAATCAGGCTTGAGTGAATTGTTACATCCCTAGTGAAAGAGAACGGGGCTAGCATCAAAGTGATCTCCTCCGTGACAGGAATTTACATCTCGTATACCCCTAAAGAGAGTCCGAATCCTGCCTCCCACAAGCGCAGACTGTCCATTGTTTCGTTTCATTTAGCTTATTAGCTTATTGAAGATGGTTCTTTTAGTAAGACAGAAGGGTTGTTTACCTGCTTTGCTAGTTTCCAGAAGCGTCACCTGGTGGTAAAAGTGACTTACATGGATTTGTCAGCCAGTAGGGAGAGAGAACTACTAACTTCTACTACATTTGATTATCTAAAGCAGAGTGTTTGGAACTGCTTGGAACGGTTGTCATTTTTATTGCTCAAAACAAAATAAAGAAAAGAGAATTAGTCATCCTTTTTTGCTATTGTTCCTTGTTGTTGTTTTGTTCCCTTTTACACTGATTGAATGAAGTGTTTTATCATATTGAGTTGGGATAGGCGCTCATAAGCTTCTTGCTTCGGCCCACTCCTTTTGAGCAAAATGTATGCTCAAATAAATAAACTGACACCTTCTCCAGGACGGCATCCCTGGTGTGGGATAATGTGTACGATGTACGATGTACGCTCCACCCTTGTCCCGGTTCATTGATGTTGCTAAACGTTTCCTGATCTCGATGGGTTCTCTGATCCAGCGGTGATACTTGTTACTTTCTGGACAGATGACTTTGACATTGTCCCAGTTCATGACAAGCAAAAAACGCGCTCAACTCACAAATGTTCTCTGACTGAGTGCTAATTCCTGGGAACAATGTAGAAACAAAAGAAAGGACAGCACTCCTTGTCAGAATAAACTTTTATTGCCTTTTATTGGCAATAAAAGTTTATCCTGACTAGGAGTGCTGTCCTTTCTACATTGTCCCAGTTCATGCAATGATCCGATATGGCTGATTTGAGATTTTCTTGCTTGTTTGTTTGTCTTCTTTCACATTCCTTCTGGTGTTCTTTCTTGCGTCTGCTGAATGGTCCCCCTCTCTCCCCACATGTTTTGTTGCATGATAGGCATGGCATTTAGTAGATGACATCGCATTTGTGGTCTTGGTTGATGGTGTCTTTTGGTCTAAAGAGTAACTGTCTGAGTTTTGTGTGTTCATGTTGTGTTTCTCATGGCGCTCTGTGGCCCCCTGATGTATGGTAAAGTGACTATTGCACTTTGTTGTCATTTTGTGCTCTTCTCCCCTTCCTCCCCAACATTTGTACCTGTTTTCTCCCCTTTTCTATTGCCCATTGTGGATACTGACCGTGTGTGAGTGCGTCTTGTATGTGTGCCTCCTCCTCCCTGTCCTGTGTATCTGTAATGATGCTTGCCCTTTTGTACAATGTCCTGACTATTGAGAGTTTGTGTGCTGCTGGATGGAGAAGGCATCAGTCAGCCAGTAGGGGCGTAAGCTCCCCCTACTGACTACTGGCAAATCCATGTAAGCTGCCAACGACACGTGGGGCGCCTCTGAGGAAGATCACAGGAGGTGATCCAAGCTAGTGAAGCAGGTAAACAAACCTTCTGTCTTACTTAAAGAACAATCTTCAATAGTTTCAACTAAGAGGACCGAATAAACCTCTTTCAAAGGGGGGAAAATAGTTGATGAGAGACTGATGGAATCGACTCTGCTACATGGTAACAATTTTCATTAAAACCTTTACCTAAAACTTCACATCTGCACATCAATAATCTTCGATCACTGTCTGAGATGTCGGAGCATTAGAGGAGTTGGTTTGTTTGCAACCCGACGGTAGCACTGCTCAGGAGGTCAGACTGAAGTGTGCGCGCCGACCGGAGTAATCAGGTGGAGTGGACGCTGCGGTCTACTCTAAGAACTCTTCATAATGACCTCCATTCCAAACTCGCGCTCCTCTCCGGTGCCCAGACGAGTCCCTATAGCAGCGGGGTTTTGATCGCTCTCATACAAAGACAAACAGCACTCATACCTTCATCTGCGACGGACAAAAGTACTGCATTTCATCCTTCATTGATCTCTGTCGTATTACCAAAGCAGTTTGTCAATATTTTTGGTGCCTTTGATTGAACACAAAAGTTATCCATTAAATAAATCCTTAGCCTCGTGAGTTCAAGTCCCAGCACTGATTATTTACTGAACTGTCTCTCCCTTCTCTTCGGAAGTGAATATAAGATTCAAAATTTGTCAAACCATGTGAATGATTTGAAATTATATTTCTCTCCTTGATTGTGGAGCAGGGGTGGGGGAAGAGGGGTGGGAGGGAGGGTAGGGAGTTCAGCTTCCGATGGCCTTGTGAATAACACTGTTTTTAAGTCGACTGGACCTGCCCCGTAGATTTTCCGCAGTCTCCTCCCTGAAGGCATTACCTTGAAGAGACTGTGTGATGGGTGCGTAGGGTCCCTGGTGATTCTGACGGCTTTGCGGGTGAGACGGGTGGAGTACTGTCCTAATGGTGGGAGAGGGGTGAGACGGGTGGAGTACATGTCCTTAATGGTGGGGAGAGGGGTGAGACGGGTGGAGTACTTGTCCTTAATGGAGGGGAGAGGGGTGAGACGGGTGGAGTACATGTCCTTAATGGTGGGAGAGGGGTGAGATGGGTGGAGTACTTGTCCTTAATGGTGGGAGAGGGGTGAGACGGGTGGAGTACTTGTCCTTAATGGTGGGGAGAGGGGTGAGACGGGTGGAGTACATGTCCTTAATGGTGGGGAGAGGGGTGAGATGGTGGAGTACTTGTCCTTAATGGTGGGGAGAGGGGTGAGATGGGTGGAGTACTTGTCCTTAATGGTGGGGAGAGGGTGAGACGGGTGGAGTACTTGTCCTTAATGGTGGGGAGAGGGGTGAGACGGGTGGAGTACTTGTCCTTAATGGTGGGGAGAGGGGTGAGACGGGTGGAGTACTTGTCCTTAATGGTGGGGAGAGGGGTGAGACGGGTGGAGTACATGTCCTTAATGGAGGGGAGAGGGGTGAGACGGGTGGAGTACTTGTCCTTAATGGTGGGGAGAGGGGTGAGACGGGTGGAGTACTTGTCCTTAATGGAGGGGAGAGGGGTGAGATGGGTGGAGTACTTGTCCTTAATGGTGGGGAGAGGGGTGAGACGGGTGGAGTACTTGTCCTTAATGGTGGGGAGAGGGGTGAGACGGGTGGAGTACTTGTCCTTAATGGTGGGGAGAGGGGTGAGACGGGTGGAGTACTGTCCTTAATGGAGGGGAGAGGGGTGAGATGGGTGGAGTACTTGTCCTTAATGGTGGGGAGAGGGGTGAGACGGGTGGAGTACTTGTCCTTAATGGAGGGGAGAGGGGTGAGATGGGTGGAGTACTTGTCCTTAATGGTGGGAGAGGGGTGAGACGGGTGGAGTACTTGTCCTTAATGGTGGGGAGAGGGGTGAGACGGGTGGAGTACATGTCCTTAATGGTGGGGAGAGGGGTGAGATGGGTGGAGTACATGTCCTTAATGGTGGGGAGTGGGGTGAGACGGGTGGAGTACTTGTCCTTAATGGTGGGGAGAGGGGTGAGACGGGTGGAGTACATGTCCTTAATGGAGGGGAGAGGGGTGAGATGGGTGGAGTACATGTCCTTAATGGAGGGAGAGGGGTGAGACGGGTGGAGTACTTGTCCTTAATGGAGGGGAGAGGGGTGAGACGGGTGGAGTACATGTCCTTAATGGAGGGGAGAGGGGTGAGATGGGTGGAGTACATGTCCTTAATGGAGGGGAGAGGGGTGAGACGGGTGGAGTACTTGTCCTTAATGGAGGGGGGAGGGGTGAGACGGGTGGAGTACATGTCCTTAATGGTGGGGAGAGGGGTGAGATGGGTGGAGTACATGTCCTTAATGGTGGGGAGAGGGGTGAGATGGGTGGAGTACATGTCCTTAATGGGGGTGGGAGGAGCTCCGCAGACCCTCAACGCTGCTCTCACGATGCGCAGGAGGCTCCTTCAGATCTGATCATTGCGATGTCTGATTATTCTCAGTCCACTGGCTCTTTGTCCGTTTCTGTGTTGAAAAAAGTGTATAAGTTGTCTGCAGATTATTTCTGTGTATTTCATTTAAATGACACTTGCAACACACATCTGAACTGATGATGCAGCCTTTCCACAGGAGTCTGAATGAACCAATCCATTAGTTAATGAGTGTATGCTGCGATCTGCTGGATAACTAATGTCATTACAAAAAACAAAAACAATTGTTCATATTACAGACATGCAAACACCTACATGGTGAAAAATGTGACAGTTGATGAGGCCATGGCGGTTTGCAGACATTTTTCAAGTTTAACACAATGCTGCAAAGACATGATTCCGTATAACTTTATTGTGATCACGTCATTCAACATACAAACATAGAATGTGCAAGAACAGCACAAGAACATTCATTTGAGGCGCACTGAACAGGTAAGCAAGAATGAAACTGCTTGAAATTATAACAAAATAACAATTAGAATGATACTCATGATTCACAATAAACTGGACACTCTTTGCATTCAAAGGTCAAGGTAAACATTAGTTAGGCAAAGTCTGGTGTCCCAACGCAGATTAGCACAAACAGCCACGAAGGCTAGACCAAGCGACACTACACCCAGAAAAGTTTACAGCACATGTCCACAAAACCTTGTTTTTACTGCTCTGCATTGGCGATAAAAAGGAAAAAAAAAAAATCACAGGATAACAGACGGAAATGAGATTTAAAAATGAACTTTTGGATGGTATCTCTAGATCAGGAGTCTCAGACATGCGGCCCGGGGCCAAATGCGGCCCGCGAGATAATTTTTTGCGGCCCGCGAGATGATTTCTTATTTATATTACATGCGGCCCGCCGGTAAATTGCATTAAACACGTTAGAACTACATTTCCCATGAGGCACCGCGCGGTAGCGCCAATGCCTCTGCGGACGCGAGAATGACCACAGCATGAGACAGGGGAAGGGAGATGCGGCGCTTTTGCAGATGATTTATCAACTGTTTTCAACAAAGAACGGACTAACAGCAGTGGACTGTGAGAGGAGCTTCTGAAACAGGTGGAGACTGTCAGAACGTGAGGGAGAAACTTTAGTTGTTCAGCTAAACATGTGCTGGAAAAGTTACAGCACTGCAGCATGACAATAAGCATCTTTACCATCTTTACCTTTATGACTTTGCATCGTAATTAGTGTTTAACAGCGTCACAACTGTAGCCTGGCCTTAGCCATCCGTAAACTCCAGACAATTATAATTCCCTACATGTACGAAACGAAATGAGTACGAGGGTATGATAAAAACCAGGCTATCACAACAGTAAAGTGAGGAGCCTTTTCTCTCCATCTCTCTCTCAGAGCAACATTGTGTGCTCACACAAGAAGTACATCATATCATTAATGTAATGTTAAGGACACGTGCGAACACATGATCCATAGTTACATTAAAAATAGAGAATATGGAAATGTATAAAAATACTGCAAATAATTACAGCAACATTGATAGTAAAAATATAAGCACCATCCATTATCTAACTGTAGGTCACAAAAAGGCCTGAGGCCACTGACTCCACATTATTTACATGAGGTGAAGCTTATTAGTGCTCATTTTCAGCTCCAGTCCCTGGTTGGGCCTTTCTACACTAAATTAAAATGACATTTGTTGTACATTTTGCATTTCTTTCTAAATAAGCTAACAGACAGAATGAGTTCGAGACCCCTGCTTTAGATGGTTGGAGGTGAGGTTGGCTGTGTTCATGCCTGTCCAAAATGTATTTTGGATGCCAATAAAGAACATTTACATCACTGTTTTTTTTCTCGTCTTATCCACTTAATCGGGAAAGCAATAGTAATGAAGCAGTATTAACATGAGAATTGGTTGTTTTCAGGTTTGTCAGGAATTATTGTTATTCTGACACTCAAAAACAAGACAGACATGAGATTGAATCTTCTCGATACCTGTTCCCACCGATTCAGTTCTTTCACAAGGCTTTATTGAAAATATCACCCCACCCACAACCTTCCAACACATCACAGTATTACATTGACCAAAACCAGTTTCCCCTGGACCCCTCAGTCAGGGTGGGGGATGTGTGTGATAAATAACTTAACTTTTTCCCTCCGCTTTGGGAAGACAGTCATAAACTGTTTGAAACAGCTTTATAACCCAACTGAGATAAACAACCCAGGTCTTCTGTAATCATTTACCCATGGAGGGCATCTGGCCTTTGCACTAAGTCACAGTTCAGTGCACAGGACCTTTCTGATGTTAACAGTCACACATTTCAAGCAACACTTTCTTGTATTCACTTACATAAATGTACACTCATGATAACTTCATATACAGAATTCTTTAACAGGTTCTAGAATGTGATGATGTCACAGGACCCAGTGGGGGGCAGAAGCCAGTTGTTCCTAACTGCGGTACACCTTCACAAGTTGTATCTAAAAGAAAATGTATGAATTACAAAAATTATCATTAAAGGTCCTATATCATGCAAAATCGACTTTTTTGAGTTTTTAGCCATGTTGTTATGCTATTTCCTTATCAAAAACACCCCCAGAGCGGTTTTTGGCTTCATTCACGCAGTTCTAAGTAATCCTCCTGAATCCTGCTCTCTGAGCAGCTGCTCCGCCCTCTCCTGGTAAACGACTGAGCTGTTCAGTTGTGTCGTCACAGCGGAACGGAAGTGCTCTACGTCTGTAATGTAATGCCTTACGGCCTGATGTTAATTTATAAAACAGCTTTTTTTTTTTTTTTTTTTTTCAAAAAAAAAAATAAATAAAAAAATAACAGCAACTCTCCTACGCGTCTGTGCTGTCCCGCGACGCTAATCAAGCGCACCCACGGCTGGAGGAGCCATGAATCCGAGCATAAGTGTTGTTTTTGAAGACTGAGCTCTTTCTAACCTACTCTGGACACCGCCTGTTCTTTTTTCTTACCGATAATGCCACGGATGCGCGTTTGGCTACGAGAGGAACAGGACTATTCAACCTTCCTAAAGAAGAGTGCACTCGCCAGAAGTTGGAATTTCTTTCCGGGATTAAGCTAGCTACTATATCAACCAACCTGATGGATGCTTGGTGAACCTTGGCCAGAATCAAAGTGGATTAACTTTTATAACCAACACGAGGGCCATAACGTAAACACCCGATGGGGAGGCCATGCTGAGCGGTGAGTCAATCAAAACGCGTGTTAGCATGTGTGTTAGCCATTTATGAAACTGTGTTGCACATGTCAACTCCTTATAACTGCATTATGTGAAGTAACTTCACTTTTTGCAGCAATATTTATATTTATAATACTGCAAATGTGGAATGAGCGGAGAGAGGGGCGGAGTTAACTGAATCGAAGCGTCTTGTCTTCCGGGTAGGGAAAATACCCCCAAAAATACTTATATTTCTCTCAAAAATGAGTACTCCATAGTGATAGAGGTACAATATATCATATATATGCCTATACTTTACTTTGGAATGGCTAAAATAGCATGATACAGATCCTTTAATATCATTGACTGGGTCCATGATCTCTCTGTACAAGACCATAAATCTCCTCAAAAACATTTTTTTTTTAACCTGTATAAATATTATAGGCCTTTACTGTATAACGCTGTGATGTCAACTGAAACCCAGCAATGTGATGGCATACATCAGGGCTATCTTGATGCCTGAGGCATCTGAAACAAACATTATGGACAGGCATAGACTAAGCCACCTATGACCCTGCTCTACCTCTACTCCACCTGCAGCCCTTGAGGGCGAGAGGGGTACAGGTGCAAGCGTTTCAGTGAGCAGTAGGAGGGTGTCCGTTTGATAACGTGGATGAACTGACTAAAGTGTTGTTCTGTTTGTGGACTTTTCAAGCAGCTCGGGGAGACCTGCTCATGGACTTTAGGTGGGATGTCTTTGTTTTAAATGTGTAACGAAAGGACTTCAAGTATCTAACACAAACATTTTACTAAAGAAAATATAAAAGTAATACAAACAACTTGTAGAGAGCTCACTGGGTTCCAAACCTTGTATCAGCGATCTGGTGCCCAAAATCAGCTGTCTGGTCACGCCCACACGTTTCAACTCTCACACCAATCTTCGTCAGGGCAGTGATATTCACACAGATGCAACCGGGTTTATACATTGCATATAATGTGACCACATCACGTGACAGGACATAGCTTTTTATTTTTAAGTAATAATAATAATAATAATAATAATAATAATAATGATAAAAACATATAGATACCATCGCGATGGATCACATACTACGACACATTTTATTTTGACACTATCGAATGGACCCGCTAGATCCGGTTCTATATTAGGGGCACATCTCACCTTCAGCCGAGCTTTTCCGCCTCTGATGTCACGTAGCTTAGCCCGGGGACGGAGCTGCTGCGTTTGGCCAGCGTCTCGTGCCAAACAAGGCCAACTGAACCACGCTTTCGCCGTATGCGTCTTTGGTGAGTTTCCGTGTGGTTTTCATTCATTAAATCTCGTCCGATCTGTCCTAAAACCGTACTGTTTGTAGCATGCAGGCGTCTTCCTCGAGCGCACGCCTCTTACGTGCACGTGCTCTACCTGCCGTCCCGTGGGCTGTGGCGTGGGGTTTTCCTCGCCGTGCATAACGCTGTGCAAAGCGGTTGTCTTGAGAGGGAGGACCGGGCGATTCATGTGCGGAGTGCTTCCCTTGAAGGTTTGTTTTCACAGTGCTTCCAGGAAACAAATTTATTAGTCTGGTCTTACCATACCCTCGTACTCATTTCTTACAGAGGGTCTGGAAATTCTCAATTGAGCTCCGTTTTCAGGTGGGAGGAATGAACTCCTTTGAAACGATTGGATCTGATTTCAAACTACAACCAGCAAATCCGTAACGTCACCTACACCTAGTAATATTTTCATAGGGTCCTGTTCCTACCTCCCTTCCTTTCTGTCCATATGGTTGTGGTCGTTTCGATCTGTTGGTGATTTGGGTAAAGCAAGCGCCAACCCGGCGCACAAGTTAAAGCTGCGTACAAACTGAACTGAACTAAATTGACCAGGGCTCGAGGGCTGCACGCGAGTGCGGTTCTCGCTGGTCTCACACAATAACTTCTCCACAAACAAGGTAACAAGGCTATCGGCCATCGGCGTGGCCCTAATACGCAACGGCTGCTGTAACACGCTACGGCTGCTGTAACACGCAACGGCTGCTGTAAAGGGCCTGTCACAATTGGCGCACGGGCACGATGCGATCGTTTGCAGCCTCAAAATATGAAGGTCGTGCGAACACTCTCTTTGGGCACGCGGGCATCAGCACGAGCGACCGCTATTGACCGCATGAAAAGGTGTGAATCGCAGTTGGATCATCAGTCGCAGCTGAATGTCGCGAGAATGGTGAAAGATAAATCGTCTCAGTCACGCAGATGGTGAGAGACTGGTGAGAGACTGGTAAGCGCCACTATCAGTCTCGTAGAGGCTAGACGTTGTTTCCTCTTCCCCCGTTTGGTCTAGAGCGCGGATCGGGACGTTTTTTTCTGTCCGAGCCCAGCCCTTGGAGGGGGCGGGGGTGAACGTAAACCCGCTGTTACCTCGTAGCGCAGGTGAATTCAAAACTTCTCTCAGTCCGTGCGCTTAGAGCGAACGCACACCGAGACGCTTTGAAACAGTTTCACCACATTTCTGCTGGCAGTGATGCGCGCGCTTCACAGAACCCATTAACCTGCTAAAAAGAGCCACGTTTGCCCTCTCTCTTACACCACGGACTTGCGTGTTATATTTTATTTTTGATAAATGGATAAATCATGTGTTTAAAGCGCTGCACGGTTTGTGAAAAGCCTTTGAAGTGAGGTTACGCAGCGCGTAATGTTGGCATGGCACATGGCGCGCTGCGCTCTACACCGCCACACAGAGTCCTGCACGGGTCCATTTCTGGAGACCCGCACCCATCCACTACAGCACCCATCCACTACAGCACCTACCCGCTCGTAAACCCATGATTATATGAAGATTTAAATCCGCACCTGCCCGGACCCGTTAACATTCTACCCGTTACCCACCCGTGCCCGTGATAAATCACACAAATTAAAAGCATTATATTGAAGCACTTTATTTTTTCATCTAAACGAAATAACGTGACGCTAATGAAGGCTGAATGGAAACTGGTAATACATCGGTGCGGTTGATTCCTGTGTTTTGTCAATCTAAGTGCACGCACATGTGCGGGTGATGAGTGTGCGTGGCGGCAGGTGCCTTGGAGCTGTGGGAATCAGCAGCAATGCACACCCGCTGTTCAGAGCGGCGCGAGGAGGCCGGAGGAGTAAAAACACAGATTCGCGAAAATGTATTGATCATCTGAATTGGAACATCATAACCACTCCCACTACATCATACAGACACAAGTGAAACAGACACTGTCTTGAAAGAGGGAATCTTCATGTCGAGCAGCAGCGGTTTGAAATGCCTTTCCCGAGCCCAGGCATTCGGATCATAGGAATCATACGCGTCAATAAACGTATGGAAACACGGGCGCGATCAAACTAAAGGATTACAAACATGTTTTTAAGTGGATTTTATCATGACATGATCGCTGGACAGACAGGTAGGCTACTACACACTCCAAACCCACACATATTGAATGATATCCAGGAGAGGGAGAGAGGAAAGAGGCGAGATTTGCCTCAAGTGTCAGAGAAATGTAGGCTCGTAAAACTATACTGTCACCAAAGTACAAAGAATCAGGAAACCGTTTTCATTCATATCTTAGAAGCAACAGCACGAGCCGTGTGGTTAGGTCTGACATCATTATGATATCAATTCAATATTGTGCGGGTAGCAGCTACCCGCCGAGCCGTCCGTGTGTTATCACTACCCACCCGCAAACGACAGAGTCAGAAGTCAGACAGAAGCTGGTCACTTCCCCGGAGCAGGGCCTGAGCTCAGGGTCAACTAAACAGGCCCATTTTAATTTTACACCAGTTTGATTTGTTTTAACGCGCTGATGTGTCCGAGTCCGACCCGAGCCCGAAATAAATTCTAAATATTTATTACGGCTGCTGTAACAGCAACGCGGTGTAACACGCAAGGCTGCTATACTACGGCGCTAACACGCACGGCTGCTGTAACACGCAACGGCTGCTGTAACACGCAACGGCTGCTGTAACACGCTACGGCTGCTGTAACACGCACGGCTGCTGTAACACGCTACGGCTGCTGTAAACGCACGGCGCTGTAACACAACGGCTGCTGTAACCCAACGGCTGCTGTAACACACGGCTGCTGTAACACGCAACGGCTGCTGTAACACCAACGCTGCTGTCACCGCTGCTTAACACGCAACGGCTGCTGTACACAACGCTGCTGTACACCAACGGCTGCTGTAACACGCACGCTGCTGTACACACCGCGCCCTGCTGTAACACGCAACGGCTGCTGTAACACAACGCTGCTGTAACACGAACGGCTGCTGTAACACGCAACGGCTGCTGTAACACAACGGCTGCTGTAACACGCAACGGCTGCTGTAACACGCAACAGCTGCTGTAACACAACGGCTGCTGTAACACGCAACGGCTGCTGTACACAACGGCTGCTGTAACACGCTACGGCTGCTGTAACACGCAACGGCTGCTGTAACACGCAACGGCTGCTGTACACGACGGCCTGAACCGGGCTGCTGTAACACGCACGCGGTAACACGCAACGGCTGCTGTAACACGCAACGGCTGCTGTAACACGCACGGCTGCTGTAACACGCAACGGTGCTGTAACACCTACGGCTGCTGTAACACCAACGCTTAAAGCAGCTGCTGTAACAACGGCTCTTAAACGCAACGGCTGCTGTAACACACGCAACCGGCTGCTGTAACACGCAACGGCTGCTGTAACACGCAACGGCTGCTGTAACACAACGGCTAACGGCTGCTGTAACACGCAGCGGCGTGCTTGTAAACACCAACAGCACGGCTGCTGTAACACAGCTGCTACACGGCCTGCTGTAACACGCAACGGCTGCTGTAACACGCAACGCTCTGTAACACCAACGGCTGCTGTAACACGCAACAGCTTGCTGTAACACAACGGCTGCTGTAACACGCAACGGCTGCTGTAACACAACGGCTGCTGTAACACGCACGGCTGCTGTAACACAACGGCTGCTGTAACACGCAACGGCTGCTGTAACACGCAACGGCTGCTGTAACACAACGGCTGCTGTAACACGCAACGGCTGCTGTAACACAACGGCTGCTGTAACACGCAACGGCTGCTGTAACACGCAACGGCTGCTGTAACACGCAACGGCTGCTGTAACACGCAACAGCTGCTGTAACACAACGGCTGCTGTAACACGCAACGGCTGCTGTAACACGCAACAGCTGCTGTAACACAACGGCTGCTGTAACACGCAACGGCTGCTGTAACACGCAACGGCTGCTGTAACACGCAACGGCTGCTGTAACACGCTACGGCTGCTGTAACACGCAAGGCGGAAACGGTGCTGTAACCGCAACGGCTGCTGTAACACGCAACAGCTGCTGTAACACAACGGCTGCTGTAACACGCTACGGCTGCTGTAAACACGCAACGGCTGCTGTAACACCAACAGCTGCTGTAACACGCAACGGCTGCTGTAACACGCAACAGTGCTGTAACACGCACGGCTGCTGTAACACGCAACAGTGCTGTAACACAACGGCTGCTGTAACACGCAACGGCTGCTGTAACACGCAACGGCTGCTGTAACACGCAACGGCTGCTGTAACACGCAACGGCTGCTGTAACACGCACGGCTGCTGTAACACGCAACGGCTGCTGTAACACGCAACGGCTGCTGTAACACGCAACGGCTGCTGTAACACAACGGCTGCTGTAACACGCAACGGCTCTGTAACACAACGGCTGCTGTAACACGGCTGCTTACACGGCTGCTGTACACGCAACAGCTGCTGTAACACAACGGCTGCTGTAACACGCAACGGGCTGCTGTAACACGCACGGCTCTGTAACACGACGGCTGCTGTAACACGCAACGGCTGCTGTAACACGCTACGGCTGCTGTAACACGCAACGGCTGCTGTAACACGCAACGGCTGCTGTAACACGCAACGGCTGCTGTAACACGCAACGGCTGCTGTAACACAAGCTGCTGTAACACGCTACGGCTGCTGTAACACGCAACGGCTGCTGTAACACGCTACGGCTGCTGTAACACGCAACGGCTGCTGTAACACGCAACGCTCTGTAACACGCAACGGCTGCTGTAACACGCAACGGCTGCTGTAACACAACGGCTGCTGTAACACGCAACGGCTGCTGTAACACGCAACGGCTGCTGTAACACGCAACGGCTGCTGTAACACGCAACGGCTGCTGTAACACGCAACGGCTGCTGTAACACGCACGGCTGCTGTAACACGCAACGGCTGCTGTAACACGCAACGGCTGCTGTAACACGCAACGGCTGCTGTAACACGCAACGGCTGCTGTAACACGCAACGGCTGCTGTAACACGCAACGGCTGCTGTAACACGCAACGGCTGCTGTAACACGCTAACGGCTGCTGTAACACGCAACGGCTGCTGTAACACGCAAACGGCTGCTTGTAAACACGCAACGGCTGCTGTAACACGCAACGGCTGCTGTAACACAACGGCTGCTGTAACACGCAACGGCTGCTGTAACACGCAACGGCTGCTGTAACACGCAACGGCTGCTGTAACACGCAACGGCTGCTGTAACACGCAACGGCTGCTGTAACACGCAACGGCTGCTGTAACACGCAACGGCTGCTGTAACACACCAACGGCTGCTGTAAACACGGCAACAGGCTGCCTGTAACACGCCAACCGGCTGCTGTAACACGCAACGGCTGCTGTAACACGCAACGGCTGCTGTAACACGCAACGGCTGCTGTAACACGCACGGCTGGCTGTAACACGCAACGCTGCTGTAACACCAACGGCTGCTGTAACACCACGGTGCGTAACCAACGGTGCTGTAACACGCAACGGCTGCTGTAACACGCACGGCTGCTGTAACACGCACGTGCTGTAACACGCAACGGCTGCTGTAACACACGGCTGCTGTAACACGCAACGGCTGCTGTAACACGCAACGGCTGCTGTAACACGCACGCTGCTGTAACACGCAACGGCTGCTGTAACACGCAACGGCTGCTGTAACACGCACGGCTGCTAACACGCAGGCTGCTGTAACACGCAACGGCTGCTGTAACACGCTACGGCTGCTGTAACACGCACGGCTGCTGTAACACGCTAACGGCTGCTGTAACACGCAACGCTGCTGTAACACGCAACGGCTGCTGTAACACGCACGGCTGCTGTAACCGCACGGCTGCTGTAACACGCAACGGCTGCTGTAACACGCACGGCTGCTGTAACACGCAACGGCTGCTGTAACACGCTACGGCTGCTGTAACACGCTACGGCTGCTGTAACACGCTACGGCTGCTGTAACACGCTACGCGGCTGCTGTAACACGCAACGGCTGCTGTAACACGCTACGGCTTGACACCCTGTAACACGCTACGGCTGCTGTAACACGCTACGGCTGCTGTAACACGCTACGGCTGCTGTAACACGCAACGGCTGCTGTAACAACACGCAACGGCTGCTGTAACACGCAACGGCTGCTGTAACACGCAACGGCTGCTGTAACACGCAAACAGCTGCTGTAACACGCAACGGCTGCTGTAACACGCAACGGCTGCTGTAACACGCTACGGCTGCTGTAACACGCTACAGCTGCTGTAACCACGCTAAACCGGGCTGCTGTAACACCACCGCGTAACCAAGCTGCTGTAACACTGCGAACGGCTGCTGTAACACGCACGGCTGCTGTAACACGCGACGGGCTGCTGTAACACGCAACGGCTGCTGTAACACGCAACGGCTGCTGTAAACACCGCAAACACGGCTGCTGTAACACGCAACAGCTGCTGTAACACACAACAGTTGCTGTAACACACAACGGGCTGCTGTAACACGCAACGGCTGCTGTAACACACAACGGCTGGTAACACTCAACGGCTGGTAAACGCAACAGCTGCTGTACACGCTACGGCTGCTGTAAACACGCAACGGCTGCTGTAACACGCAACAGCTGCTGTAACACACAACAGTTGCTGTAACACACAACGGCTGCTGTAACACGCAACGGCTGCTGTAACACACAACGGCTGCTGTAACACACAACGGCTGCTGTAACACGCAACGGCTGCTGTAACACACAACGGCTGCTGTAACACGCAACAGCTGCTGTAACACGCTGTTCCTAACCTGAGCTTGGCCCTGAGCACCACGTTGTGCTATAGGACTGTTGGGAATATTTGTATTTTATTTTTATTGTTTGAGTGGATGCTGATATGAATGAGTGTGAATGCTGTTCTGTGTGAGTTTAAAAGATTTTAAAATAGATTTATAAATTAAAATTAAAGTATCTTTTTTATAAAACTAAATAAATTCAACTTTATATAATAATTTCTGCTTTGTCTGTCCATTTTCATTATCCTATCGAACCTGTGACGTTTTTGAAACATGGGAGAAACAAATACTTGTGGTTCTTTGGGCCCCAGCATCCAAGGTGGCGTTGTTGGTAATTATTAAAGTAGCTAAATTTTGATTCAGTAAAGCCTCGGCTGCGACACTGTCAAAAATTAGAAGAATTGCCACGCATTTCCATCATTCTACAGTCGCACAGCAGCGCCTCACCATTATTCATAAGGAGATGGGTGTTCCTCTTCACTCGATTATTCACTCAGTACCAACAAGATGGAACTTGGTTGAGAGAATGGTGGAGCAGAAGAGAGGGCTGTTACTGCCTATTCGAGTGACCATGGGCATTTGGTTTGTCCAACACCGAATGAATGGGACTTGTCTGGAAAACTAGTGGAAACCCTCATGGCTTGGAAGAGGTAACCCTTGAACTGAGCAAGGCAGGCTCCTCTGCCTCCTGCATTCTTCCCTCGATAGCTATTTTTGAAGAGTGTTTTGCAAGCAGAGGGACCACATACAGCTGGCATTCAGAGAGCAAGAAAAGCTATGCTCCAGCGCCTGGACGATAGATTTGGCAAACTAAAAGAGAAGAGAAAAATAAGTTGTTCTTGCTTGTCTCCTGGATCCCTATGCGAGCACTGACCCTAGATCAAGAGGCACTCAGTCACGCTAAAAGGTGGCTACAAGAAGAAATACAGTCAGACAGTGGAAGTGGAAGAAACACTGCACTGCAACAGAAGAGGAGGAAGATGCAGAGTAGGCACAGTTTTATTGATAACATGCTTGCATCTTCTACAAGTGAGGAAGAAGAGTCAGCAGATGATATTCTTGAGAAACTGGAAAGGTACATGAGGGAGGCTGTTTGTTAAAGAGGTGGCAAAATAACAGCAGCCGTTTCAAGAGACTGGCAAATTTGCTGGGTATTATCTCTGCTGTCTGCCCTCGTCGGTCCAGCGAAAGAGTCCGCACAGTTGGGAACATTTATGATGACAAACGAAGGTCTATAAAAAGGAGAAAAAACGAAAAGTTGTGCTTTCTGCACTACAACTGGCCCCTGTTGGACTGAACTTATTAGGGAGTGCAGTCAAGACTACTTTGTGCAATTATTTCCTGTCGAGGGTGAGTGAGTTTACGTAACTTTACTTGGACAAAGTGTTACTGTTAGTGTTACAAAGCACAAATATGAACAGTTTTTTTTTGTAATAATGTATTTGATTTATTTTTAATTTCGTTCTAAACTTATAATTTACAAACATTGATGCTCAGACGGTGTGTGTTTGTGTGTTCTGTGTTGTTTTTGAAAATAATAGCTAAATAAATCTTATTTGCATTATTTGGAATCCACAGTGAATTATTGAGACTGTTCTTTGGTGTTTAATAGACCAGGGGAAATGTGTGAGCGTCAGAATGGGCAGAGTTTAAGATTAAGGCACGATTTATTTATTTATTTTTAGGAGCCTTTGCTTTATATCGGTATTGGAATCGGACCCAAAAAATCCATATTGGTCGGTTTTCATGCCTTTTTAGCTGATTATTTTGAGGTTCACACTATTACAATGTAAATATTTTTTTCCACTTAGCGATGTGAAAACCCCCCCCCCAGCAAAACAGATGCGAGGCGCCGTCTGTAGATGGCTTTCTCACATGGATTGACTTGTTTACAGTGTATGCTTGTGTGTTTTTTTCAAGGTTTCCCTTAAAAAAACACACACAAAACATGTGAACAACAGAAAAGAATCTTTCCCAGAGCACATGACAGCAGCATCACATTACGATCAAGGTAATAATAAAGCCATTCTTCAATTTGTATTTGAACAAGTAACTCTCATGCTGTGTTGAGGAAAAGGCTACATCTTTGAGTTTTTTTGCCTTCTGGAGTCAAGTTAAAATGTAGATAAACTGAAGTTATATACTGCGGGAACCATATGTTTACATACACTTTATAAGAGGACACATTTGCATTTTATTGTCACTGTCTGACATGAAACCAGAATTAACTTTATTTTTTTTTTTTTAGGTCATGTAGAATTTTTAAAAATATTTCTATTTGCTAAATTCCAGAAGAATGAGAGATATAATTTTTTACAAAACCAGAAGTTAACATGCATGTCATTAACATTTGGTAGCATCCAAAGAAAGCAGCGTTTAGGGAAATGTGTGCAATGAGTCACGAACAGTGTTATAACTGTAGTTATGAAGAGGGAAATGTCATGAATGTAAGTGCAACCCCAGCCACCAGAGGGCGCTCTTGTATCACAGTTGCACTAGTTTCTGTCCAGTCTGTGATAAATATGTCTGTGTGTGTGTTATGGTTTGAGGAAAAGCCTGGAGTAAAAGCTGAAGCTTCCAGAAAGTTCACCCACAGTCACTGCCTTATCTTCACATTACAAAAATGCAGTAACTACATAAATACACAAAATAGCTATAATAGTGAAAAAACACAGATCTTATTTCTCTGTAGCATATTTTCGCTTGATCATCCTTAATGTCTTAAACACACTTGTCCTGGTTTAACAAATTCCTTCAATGTCTAACTTTAAAGCGATCTCACTGTAAGACCCTCTCACCCCTTTACTCTTACTGCCCTTCACTGCGCTGCTATTTAATAAAGAAAAAAAAAGGTGAATATTTTTAATCTGCGATGAAACAATGAAGCCCAACAAGAGATGGATATGCAGGTTTTTAGGAGCTGCAGCCGTAGTGCATAGTACATCCACTGCCCCTTTAATGTTGAGCTACAATGTCTAGCCAAACAACGCTAGCTTAGCCGTGTTATAAATGACAACATGAGTGGCCAAGAGTGGAGCTAGTTACTAATTGACTGCCCACTCCCTGTGCATGCTCTCTAAGTCTGCTCTAGACAAGAGAGGGCTGTTATAACAACCACCTGAGACTTACGCCTTACAGCTTCTTATTGAGGCAACAATTTTAAAAAGTCCATGAGAATGTGTGTCATTTAAGATTTGAGAAAATTGCTTGCTAATGGATTGTTTCGATCAATCAATAGCTGGAATTAAGTCACTGTGCTGAATCAATCAGAGATGTGAGAAGTTGGGGTGGTTGATATTTTGGATTTAAGGGGGAATCACACACTAAGAAATCCGCAAGGAAAGGACTACTGAGGGGAAGGCGTCAACCTCAAAACAACCACTTCCAGAGAGGTTTACTGGGTGCCATGCCATTAGTCCGACGTCCTATTAGTCCCACATCTCTAACCCAGTTGTGTTGTGGATTAGAGAGCCATATACAACCAGTGGACTCTTGCCTGAAACTAATTTTATTTTTCAACCCCTACTCAATGGGACATTTTCGGACTAATGAGACGTCGGACTAATGGGCCGACCCCGGTTTACTGCCGCACCAAGACACGGTAGACTCCAAATGTTACAAAGCTGAATATAAATACAATTACCCATTAGTGCGTTATTGCATCAACGTTTTCTTTTGAACCTTTTTTTGTTTAGGAATGTCATCTGAGAAGAACAAGAAAACAAGGCACTCAAGACGCCAAAACCATCGACCGTGTTATTTTCCGAATTTGAAGCATCATTGGCTACTATCAAGGCCAAAGTGACGGAGGCAGGAGCAGCCCATTGTCACAATGAAATTACGGAATGTGAGGGGACAAGAGTCTTGAATCCAAATGGCATGTTTCTGGTGTCTGAAGAAAGATTTAGGACTGTTGCAAAGATGGAGTGGAAATAGAAGGAGCAGAGAGCGGCGGAGTGTTTGAGTTAGTTGTCTGGGTTAATGAAAACTTTGGTGTTTTAGTCGAAAGGGTTCGTTGTTTTTGGGTCAGCTTGAGGAGGTCGTCCTTGCCACCAAAAGCCCGCCGGACATCACAAAAACTGTTCAAGGCCTTGTCCAGTTTGTCCAGGCCAATCCACACACTGTCCTGTGGCTGACAGAGCAGTGGTAATCATACTTATTTAGTAACTCTTGAACAGAACTGTCGTGTCTGCTCTTGGCTATAGGTCTGGTCTGTCTGCTCTTGTTCCATTTACGATTTGCCCGTCACATCATTCACAAAATCCATTGCACCAACTTTACAGATGCATGTACGTGTTTGTAACCAATTTAGACCAAATATACCAAGTACAGAGCCTATGAGGGAGCTAATGTTTACTGACTGCTGCAGGAGTCTTTTGGGTTGGCACCAATGTTTGGAGCAGTGACAGGAAAGCTACGATCACTGGCCAAAGTGCTGTGGTGGTAATTCACTGTGTGCTGGAACTGGATGCACTGTGAAACATTGTTTGGAACCAAGCCTATCTCTGTCACGATGTTTAGAGGTTTGTCAAGGATGTGAAACAACAATAATTAGTATATTCAGTGCCGTATGTTAGTATTAAAGGATCTGTATCATGCTATTTTAGCCATTCCAAAGTAAAGTATAGGCATTTATATGAAATATTGTACCTCTATCACTATGGAGCACTATTTTTTGTGATAAATGTAAGTATTTTCTGGGGGTATTTTTCAAACACAGAAGACAAAACACTTGGATTCAGTTAACTCCGCCCCCTCTCCGCTCATACAACTTTAACAGTAGTAGAAACATATAAATATCGCTGCAAAAAGTGAAGTTACTTCACATAATGCAGTTATAAGGAGTTGACATGTGCAACACAGCTTCATAAATGGCTAACACACACGCTAACACACATGCTAACACACACGCTAACACGCGTTTGGATTGACTCACCGCTCGGGGGGACTCACCGCATTATGGGACTCGCGTTGGTTATAAAAGTTAATCCACTTTGATTCTGGCCAAGGTTCATTAAGCATCCATCAGTGTTGATCACAGACAAACACTATTTTGGCCGTGACATTATCGTTAGGTAAGAAAAAAGAACAGGTGTCCAGAGTAGGTTAGAAAGAGCTCCTTCTTCACAACTTTGGGTGTAAACATGACATCTGTTCAGACGCTCAGAGGGTGCGTTTGTTTTCCCTGCAGGGGCAGCGTGGACGTGTCAGGCACTTCCTTTTTTTATTTTATTTTTTATTTATTTATTTATTTCTTTCTTACGACAGAAATAATGAAAACGCTGTTTTACAAATTAAAATCAGGCCGTAAGGCATTACATTACAGACGTCAAGCACTTCCGTTCCTTTGTGACGACACAATTGAACAGCTCAGTGGTTTACCAGGAGAGGGCGGAGCAGCTGCTCAGAGAGCAGGATTCAGGAGGATTACTTAGAACTGCGTGAATGAAGCCAAAAACCGCTCTGGGGGTGTTTTTGATGAGGACAACATGGCTAAAAGCTCCAAAAAGTCGATTTTGCATGATATAGGGCCTTTAAAGTGATAGTCTGTAAGTTTAAATGTTTTACAAATGTAATAGACTGTGTATAATTTAGCAATTTGACGTAAGATACTGTAAGTAATATTTAATAATTGTATTATTTCTAAAGTCTGATTTCAGCAACTAATCAGAATCCCTGGTGCCATCACTTTGACCAATGAGGCGAGTTTTCTTGTGAACCTGCCTGCCATGTCCAATCAGGAGGGGAGAGATCTTGATTGGTTACTTTCAAATTTGACTCTCTCTCTCTCCTGACTTTGCAAACTTAAAATAATTATAGTGATAGTTAATATAGAATTATCACTTTAATATATGATTATAGTGATAATTATATATGAATTATCACTTTAATTAATACAGTGATATTAATTACTTTATTAATATCACTCGTTAGCCACATAGCATAATTGCCTAACTCATACTTCACTGTTTTTGGAAAACATGAAAAAACACATGAGGAAACACATGACTTAGGCAATTATGCTATGTTGTTCTCGTTCTCAGAGAATAATATTCTGCCAAAGTGTTATTATAAAACACCAATTTTACAATAAAAGTACTATGAAACATCTGATGTCCTGATTTATAATTGCATTTTTATTAATTCTGTCACTTTTTTAAATCCACAACAGCTTGTAAGTAAGTAAGTAAGTAAGTAAGTAACTAACTAACTAAGTAAGTGCTTTATTTGTCAATGTACAACCGTGCAACGAAAATAGGTTCAGGTGTTAGTCCTGAGCCGCGTCGTCACTGTGGGCCAACCTGACCCGCATGTTTTGGAGGTCAGGGAAACTCCTCTGAAACAGTGCAGTGCCTCCTGGGTTTTTCCCTGTTTCAGAGGTTCTTCAGAGTGCATTTTCTCCAGTTTGGCATTGCCCAATTCAAGAAGCTTCTTCACTGGAGCTTACAGCCTATAGGCCAGTGTAACGCCTCATTTGAAAGTTAAGACCCACAAACCTGATCTAAACAAATATTTTACCTTTGTTTATATTCTTTTTCTTGCATTTTCATTTCTTTTTGTCACTTTTTCATCAAATTTTTGCTACTTTTTCATTGCTTTTTCAGTTTTTTTTTTTACATATTCGCCACTTTTTCATTGCTTTTTTGTCATCATTTTTGTTTCTCTTTTATGGCTTTTCCATTGCATTATCATCACCTTTTTGTCACTTTTTCATTGCTTTTTTGATGTGTTTTTGTTGCTTTTGTGTTGCTCTTTTGTGGCTTTGTTGTGGCTCGTGCATTTTCGTCACATTTTTGCCACTTTTTCCATTGCTTTTTGTCACTTTTGGTTGCGTTGTCCTTCTTTGTTTTCTTGTCGCTTTTCTCGCTATTTTGACGCTTTTTTTTTTTTTTTCAAGAAGCTTTTAGATTTGCGTGAAGCCAAACTGGAGAACATGTGCTTGGTTCAGGTCGGGGTTTAGGTTAAACATCTGGTTATCATGAGGATCAATCAGTCTGCGATTACTGTACCCTTCATGAATAAATGCGGAGTATGTCATGTATCATTCAAACACTTTGATACAGAGTAATCTTATATGGGCTGTAATGGTGATGGTGAATAACAGTAATACCAACATGGTAATAAAATAGGTATAGGAAAAAAAAATATTATTCAATTGTTATAAAGTGCAACATTCACATACTGTGAATGTTGACTTAATATACTGCATTGTTGCATCTGTTAATATGTAACCAAATTAATTGTTAATCATTTTGTAAGATAATAAGACCTAAAGCAGTGTTATTGTAGCAACCACATTATTATTAAGTTTATGAACAGGGGTGGGAGTTAATAAGCTTGTCTTCTTCCCACTCCTTTTCGAGCTTGAGTGTTGATTATTATTTTCTCTTTTATTGTATTTTCTTTTGGCTTTTTTGCCTGTGTTGTGTGTAGCTCGAAATAAAAATCAATCAATCAATCAATCAAACATTTCTTTGTGAACCCACAAACCTTCCTCCGTATCTCCCTGCGACGTCAGCGCTGTCTGTCATGTGGCTTCGCGCCTGTCCTGTCCAGACAGCTGCTCCATCTCTCAGCCCGGCCTGTGTTCTTGTGTAACTGGAACAGCACTGACCCGGGGGGAATGTCAATGAGCTTACGTGAGTCCTGTCATTGTGAAGGGTATATTAATAACTGCTCCAGCTTCTTTCATCCTGACAGATTTGTCCTGAAACATTCCTTTATTTAGCCCAACAAGATCCAGATTGATGTTACCGTGCAGAGAACAACACTGGCTGCTGATTGGCTCAAGCACGCCTCGTTTTAGCCAATCACGGCTATGTCTCAAATGTAGCTAAACGACACACCCGTACAATGTATTATTATATAGTCTTTAACCTCTTAACCCCCGCCTTAACCCAGTGCGTTTTCTCCAGGTCAGATTTACCCAAATCTAAAAGCCCAGTGTAACTTGTCATTTGAAAGCTAAGACCTACAAATCTCATGTAAACTGATCTTTTTCTTCGCGTTGTAGTCACTTTTTTGACATTTATCTTTCCATTGCTTTGTTGTTGCGTTTTCGTCAGCACATTTTTGTCACTTTTTTTGTCTCTCTTCTGTCACTCTTTTGTTATTTATTTATTCATTTAAGATGGGACAGTCGTATAATTTAACACGAGTCCTCGAAGTCCAGAGTTAACCACAATGGGTAATTTACATCTCTTTTGTTGCGTTTTCGTCACATTTTTGTCTCTTTTCCGTCGCTCTTTTTCGTCACTTTTTTGGTTGCATTTCCATCCTCATTTTCGATGCTATTTGGACCATTTTTCCAAGAAGCTTTTAGATTTGGGTAAAGCCAAACCGGGGACAATGTACTCTGTTCTGGTGGGGGTTAAGAGGTTCATAATATTATCTGCTTGAAAGTTTGTAAAATCGTATCCCAGAACATAAGACGGAGATTGATTTTGTGATCACTTTTCTCAGTAAATACATCAATTTAACCCTGGCTCTTTCTTCCATAAATAGAAATATACACAAGTTTGGCGATTTTGTATAAATAGTTAAAGACAGGCAGCAACAGTTTCATGTTCAATTGTCTAAAGAAAGCCGGTGGGTGGTTTTAAGTTTTGGGAGGACTAACAGTCACAGGCCAGAGTCTTCCCCACAGGAGCCTGGAGCACAGAAGGGTTCTGACTTGGTCATGGTTCCCTCATCAGAAACATCCGAGGAGAGGTGCTTTGTATGAGCATAAAAAAACAGAATATTGAGGGGCTGTTTACACCACCACGAAACGTCCGTACGTTGGTACTAGAAGGCACACACCATGTGATCTGACACCAGGCTCCCCTGAAAACTCTGGGGGAGGTAGTGTCATGTCTCAGCGGGAGGCTCCTCTCAGCCGCTCGGTCACATTACTGCCCCAGTCTGAACACTGGCTGAACTGACCTTTAGATTTATTTCCACAGAAAAACACAATGGCTGTGTCCGAAGTTCCACCCTCGTCCCTAACCCCTCGTTTACTATATAGTCGACGGTAGAGGAGAAAGTAGTGGTACTTTCTCCTCTCGCGTGTTGTCGCTAAACTCAGGGAATAATGTATTTCTGTGATAAAGACCAACCAAACTCAAGAGACAGTGTAATTTTATGGATAAAAAATATGAGTCAGATACGTTTTATTTAAAGTCACACAGCGTAACATTTTGGCCTACACCATTGTCATCAACACAAAACATCCTCCTAATGAGCAGCTCGACACAGAGAAGGCTATTACTGCAGTGGGTAATCAAAGAATGGATTTGGATGAGGACCTAACCTGTCTAAATTTCAAATTCTACTGCCTTTTAATCAACATCTCCATGGAGACGAGCTGGAGACGTACCCACTCCTGGTCAGGTTGCAGTAATGTCTTCGGCGAGCTGAGCCGCTCACAAAGGCACATGTTTGTACGTTTATGAGGTATTTTTCAATTATGAAAATAAAGGAAAAAAATGTGTTTCAGTATTATTTATTGGGTAATGTCAGATCAGAATCAGAATCAGTTTTATTGCCATGGTTTGAGAACAGGTTCACAAACTAGGAATTGTTCTCGGTGCAAATGTGCGACATAGAACATATAAACAGAGTTAAGATAAAAATAAGCTAAAAAACTTAAAAACTATAAGGCTATAGGGGCATGCGTGAAAAATATTAAATAAATAAGATAAAATAAAAGGACATATAAGACAACAACAATTTGACATTGAACAATAGTGGGATTGTATTTACAGATGTGTAGGCATATAAAGTGATAAAGTGATATAAAGTGATTAAGTGATAAGTGATAGCAGCGGATCTAAGTGTGGACACACCACACAGTGCAATTGCAGATTACAGATTACATGAGTCTGTAACTAAGTTATTGGGTCTGTTATTGTTGGCGGAGGGGAAAAAACTGTTCAAGTGGCGGATTTATGGGTCTGGATAGACCGTAGCCTCCTGCCTGAGGGGAGAGGGTGAATAGTCCGTGTCCAGGGTGAGAAGGATCAGCTGTGATCCGACCCACACGTCTCCGGGTCCTATCGATATGGGCACTATCGATCATTTAACAGCTCAAGCTAAGCTTAAGTTAGCCACTTCCCACCGTAACAATTTATATTGAAGTAGTTTATTCATGAAAAATACACAACATGTGATTAAAATGGCTGTTTTCATTTGCGTTATGATTAGCTCATAGACCTGTCTCTGTCGGCTGTTCTAATCCGACTCTCGCAATACATTGTGGTCTATATTAGCGACCCGTCGACTGGCCATCGCTGCTCACTACTTTTCAGGATGCTTTGTGGAACATTTAACTGTGTTTTTCTCTCCAGAAATTTGCACATCTCTACAAAATGTTGTGGGCATTCGGACACAGCCAATATCCAAAAGTCTTCACGGTCCACTCCCGGCGTGTGTAAAAATGAGTTTCATTGACGTCAACATTTTCACAGGAAAGAAGGATCATGAGAAGATGTGGAGACTTGCCATGTAAAATGCTGCTTAGGCCTTAGTAGAGTCAAGATTGAAAATGTCTTTATTTGTCCCAAAGGAAAAACGCCTCGGACATACTGTACAGTTTGCAGCATAAGAAAACCACCACCATATAGACAAGACACAGACACTGGACCTACACAGTCAATACAAATACAGTTTCCATTACGGATCAGCACTCAGCCTTTGGCCTGAGTTCAGGAGGTTTCTCTGATAAGTTCTTCTATCTTTATAGGAATCTCTTTTTGAGTTGAAACTCTCTTGCGTCGCGCGGATGGGAGCAGCTCATACTCACACCTTCACCATCCTGATTTTGTTTGTTTGTTTTTTGTACGTGCTGCTGGGTGTGATCATAAGACGAGCCAGAATAGTTGCCATAATGAAGAAAAGTCGCTTCCATACACAACTGTTGCTTGTTAGATTCAAAATTCCTCCCAGTCATTTTTGGGGCGACCAAATGAGGGCATGTCACTCGTGGTAAAATGTCTTCTCTGCACTTATATCTCTGCAGACATTGCCGTCCTCAGACCTGACCCAGTTTAATCCTGTGTTTGTTGATGTTTCCCAATCGCGACCATAGTTATGTCATGCACCGGTTACATCAGACGCCAAATTGATTACGAAGTCCTCTCTGCCCGGTTTGACCTACATTGTCACAGGCCTCCAACAGACTACACTTCAACACAATACATACAAAAAACGTATTACCAATCTACGTCAAACAAAATAAAAACATTTATGTATAAATAAAAAAGTAACGAAGAGGAGAGTTGATTCTAAAACACAGTTCAAACATTATGACAAAAATAACAGTCATTTTAACAGTATCAGGTAGTGTTTCTATACTTGCAGAAGATACATATTAAAAGAAATGTTATCTCTAACAAAGCTTGTGACCCAATGTAAACAGTACTGTGACCCACTTTTGGGCCCCGAACACACCAGTTGAAAACCACTGTCCAATGGCACGCAACAGTAATTAAATGAGTCATGTTATATTTCAATTGAACATTGTTTTTTTTTTCTATACAGTGTAGGACAGTCTGGTACTGTTCCATGGAGAATTGGATCTTAAGTCTAAACAAACAGGTGCACCAATCAGAGAAATGTTGTGTGACCTGGACACACGAGTGGAGACAGCTGAACTTCTATAGATGGTAGCATCTTTAAAGAATCAGCCAGTTGCTCTTGGATTTCAAAAAAAGACTCACAGTAGACAAAACAATCTGTAGTCACCAACATTTAGAGAGTTGTTGAAATTGTTGTGTGTTACAACTTGATGAATGGGTTTGAGCAGTACTTTGGCTCCAGAGTGAACAGGAGGAGGCTCAGCACACAACCTTGGGGGACCCCGTACTTGTTGTGATGGTTCTGGAGGAGTTGCGGCCAACATGTGCTTTCCAAATGTGTTTTGTAAGCCTGTTCCTAATCTCTCGGGGAGCAAAGAGTTGTAACGTCAGACGAATAACAAAAACTAAACAGATAACAGCGCTTCTGTGATACTGGCAAATGGTTTGGTTTGAAATATGCTCACTATACTGCAGGAGACTAACATAAATAAAAAAAGCACACAAAAAAAACAGGCAATACCCCTTTTAAAGTGAGTGTCCTGTTTCTGAAGTCACAGCTGATGATGTGGCAAATGGCAGGGAAAGTGAACAGCTGCATGGTCCACAGCAGACACAGGTATGAGCTTTCCCACCAACTGTTATATCTTAGTGTCCAATTTCCCACGCCCCGGAATCACTGTTTACCTGGCTTATGTAAATAGGTTGTAATTCTGTAAATGTGTTTGAAATCTAGGAGTAATCATGGACTCAGACCTGAACTTAAACTTTACCATCTGAAGAACATTGCTAAGATCAGAGGAATAGTGTCAAAACCAGACTTAGAGAGACTCATCCATGCATTTGTCTCCAGCAGGTTAGACTACTGTAACGGCTGCTCACTGGCCTTTCTAAACGAACTGTTAGAGCTGCAGAACATCCAGAACGCTGCTGCTCGAGTCCTGACAAGAACCAGGAAATACGACCACATTAGTCCAGTGCTCCGGTCTCTGCACTGGCTTCCTGGTCACTCAGAGAATAGAATTTAAAACAGCTCTGCTTGTGTACAAGTCTTTTCATGGTTTAGCACCAAAGCCCATCTCTGACATGTTAGAGCCGTATGAACCATCTCGGGCCCTGAGAACTTCAGGGAGGGGTCTCCTGGTGGTTCCCAGAGTCAATAATAAACACGGTGAGGCTGCGTTTCAGTTTCATGCAGCTAAAATCTGGAACAGTCTTCATGAGGATGTGAGACAGGCCTCAACTCTGACAATGTTCAAATCCAGGCTGAAAACAGCTCTTTTTACCCGTGCATATGAAAACTGAAAGTATTTTATCTGCACTCTTGCCTTTTACTGTAACTGATTAACTTATGTTGATGTTTTATTGATTGATTTTTATCTGTTTTCTTGTAATTTTATGCAACTGTGAAGCACTTTGTATTGCCTTGTGTATGAATTGTGCTCTACAAATTAACTTGCCTTTCCTTGCCAATGGGTTTATTTACACATTTTTTCGGTATTTACAAGTTCGACATTTTTTACAACAAAATATTCCAAATTATACCGCTAGACCAAATAACCAAACTTTCTTTGATCTTCTTCTTTCTAATCCAATCTCTAAACAACTGATAACACGCTTTGTAAATGTGTTTACTGAGCCAACGTTGGCCAATCACATCAGGGAGGCCTGGTCTGAAGACCTCGGTATATCTATAACAGAAGACTTATGGATGGAGGCACTCCAAAATATAACGCGCTGTTCCATTAACTCAAGATACAGGCTAATTCAATTTAAGGTCATCCATAGGTTGCATTATTCCAAGGTCAAATTGAACAAAATGTTTGGTTCTGTGTCAGTGATGTGTGACTGATGTAATGTGTCTGTTGGTTCACTGGCTCATCTGTTTTGGCATTGCCCTGTTTTACAAACATTTTGGACAGATATATTCCAGTAGTTTCCACAAACTACAGAATCAGAATCAGAATAGTTTTTATTGCCATTGTATGAGAACAGGTTCACAAACTAGGATTTTTTTCTTGGTGCAGACGTGCAACATGAAACATATAACAGAATTTAGATACAAAATAAGCTATAAAACTTTAAACTATAAGGCTTTGGGTGAATGCATGAAAAATATTAAATAAATAAGATACAAAATAAAAACTACAGTGGAGATAGTTCCTGATCCCTTCATAGCAGTATTGAGCTGTGTCAACAGCTTTGAATCATTTCCTCGCCATGTAAAATGCGTTCTAATGACTGGCATGGTTGCAGCAAAAAAAAACTAATCCTTTGCAATTAGAAATCGCCATCTTCTCCATCAGTTAATGATCGGTTCGATGAAATGACTTTAGTGGCCAAGCTCGAATGCGTTCGCTTTGAGCAAAAAGAGCAAAATTAGAAGTATACAACACCATGTGGCCCCATTTGTTCGTTTTTTGAACAACATAACATAACTTGTGGGATATGGACTATGTACTTATAACATCAATATTTGAACATGTGGATCTGTTTATTAGCAACTCCTTTATCTTTATCTTTTTTTACTTTTTCATTGTTCCTGTGTTTGTGCCATACATTTGTTGTAATAGCTTGGCCACTAGCCTAAGCCGCTTACACGTTTTTTGTCGAGGTACAGGGTATGCGCTGAGCATTATATCCATGACACGCCATTCAACGAACTGTGCCAAAACCAAGGCCTTAGATGGAGCTCAGAAGGATTTAATTGGATTCAATCCGTCAAATTCGATCAATTGTGGCTTTGCTTGAACATTGTGTAAGTTTATCGTAAATGTCAAAAATGCCAAAATTGTGATTTTAAAACATATCTAGCTGCGGATTTGGTTGGGACTGGCCACATTTTTATTTTTATTTTAATATAATAATTTTTTTGTTGTTGCTTTTTCTCTATTGCTCTTAGTTTTGTCGTTCGATGAGACGCTAGCAAATCTGCAGAATTTAAGATGTGTGGACTTTTTTCCATGTGTGTGACATTTGAGGTAGGGCACTAAATTGTCAACATGAAAGTGCCACTAATAAGTATTGAATTGGATTAGAACTGACATTAAATTTGTCTAAACAGTTGTCAGTTTGGTCCAGTTCTCTTCCCTCTGTTTGATAGGTCGTTTGTAACTCTGGAGAAATGAACTATGTGCTGATTTTTATCTTATTTGTATGTTTTTTTGTTTGTTTGTGTGTTTTTTGCATGTGGCATCAAATACTAAGGGGGTCTTTTATCAAGCGTTTGCTCACGTGCAAAGTGAGTGGCACGTGTAGAAGTGGATCAGCAGCAGGCTCATTTGTGCATTTTGTACTCACGCAGCATTGTCTTATTTGCATATCGGATTTGGTGGCCAACATCAAATACTAAACTGAGTGCAACAAGTTCACAGAAAAGCAGATTTGATTTTTCAGTTTACACCCAGTATTTCGCATCCGCCTTGATAAATGACCTCCTCACTGTAATTGTAAAACCAATGAAGATGGCACTGAAGAGCATCATATAGGACGTCTGCCTGTATAATTCCTGGGTATAAACCCTGCCTGTACTTAGGCTGTTTTGATTATTGGTTTGGTACTGTGGCGGTGTGTGTGTGTATTTTATTTTGTCTTGTTTATTTTTGGAAGAAAACTGCATAAATAAATATATTTTAAAAAAGGAGGGCCAGCTCTGTCCTGGGCTGCCCCTGGACTCTGTGGAGGAGGTGAGGGACAGGAGGGTATTAGCCAAGCTCACCTCCATCATGGACAACACCTCCCACCCACTGCACGGGACTGTAGAGGAGCTGAGCAGCTCTTTCAGTGGAAGACTGAGACACCCTCAGTGCAAGAAGGAGCAGGTCCTTCATCCCCACTGCTGTCAGACTGTACAACAAGACTGTAAAGTAACATGTGCAATAACCCCCCTTTGCAAAACTATGTGCAATAATCTCTGTATCAGCGCCACTTATTGACAACCTGCACTAGGACTGTAAACTTTATTCTGCTTTTTATAGTCTGTTCTAATTTTTATTCTATTTTTATTTATTCTTATTTCCTTATTGTTATAATTCCGCCCTTAAGATTTTTGCTTTACTATTGTACATAAGATACCTCTTTTTTTTATTATCTTATCTTATCTTCGTTTTCCACTGACAAAATGCTGGCTCTTGGTTTGGGAACCCGTTATAAGCTGGACCAGAAACGAGCATCAGTGATGTCAGCATCTGGGGGCGTGGCTTTCCCCTCCGGCAAAACCAGCAAGCATTAGTTTGTGCAAACATAAAAAGGGAGAAATGAAAAAAGCCAAAACAGTCTCGGTGTGGCCTCTTTAGCTACAGTTAAAACAAGAGGGATCACTCAGAACTAAGAAATCCAAGAAATGTTAACGGCTGCTGTGACAGGAGCGTAGACCAACGGATGAATAAACTATAAAAATATGTATTTGTGAGAATTTTATCACCAGCCTTCACGAGCTGCAGTAGTAAGATGTTACTATCCATGTTTTACGTGACAGTTTACGTCCCAAACGTTGCCATGGCAATAAGCACAATGCCAGTGCTCATTTTGGTGGAAAACCAAGTCATGGCCCCAGTGTCAGGAAGAGGGAAGTTGAATTTGAAATTTTGTTAAACCTAATGTTCCCTATTTCCTTCAATTCCAAGGTCCCATAGAGGGGCCCCACAAAAATAACAAATTTCTCTTTAAAAAACAAAAATTGTGATGTTTTGTTGATTTAAGTGGCATAAAAAAGAAATAAGAGTAGGCTGAAGACTGGCTCAAAGTAGTCCATTTGAAAGAGGGGGTGTTAGGCTGTTAGGCTGGTATTTGGTAATGATTTGACCACACTTAGAATTTGCTGGTTAGAAAATGTAAAACGGATGTAAAACAGCTAAAACATAATATCCAGTAGTTTCACTTCCTGATTTTCAACCGATCTCCCCATAAACCAATCTCCCACTCCCCCTGTATTTTAGCTGCGCCTCTGCCCAGTCACCTGAACCCCCCTCCCTATGGCGTCAGTTAACTATCTTTAAGTCGAGGGCGCAAATACAACATCAACGCGCGCGGTACACAGGGATCGAGGGCGCATGCACTAAAAGTGAGCGAGGAAAATGTTGAAGTGAGCGCACAAACTATGACAGAAGCTTATGTCCCGTCATACGCCCGGTGTTATTTCAGCGCTCTGTTTTGGGCCCACAGTGCCCTCGCTCTTCCACAGTTTGACCGCTCACTTTTCTTTTTCATTCAGCACGTTACTTCATCAGAATAAGGCTGACTAGTGGATCACAGATTCACAATGCAGAAGTATCCAGATCTGACAGTGAACACGAACATACAAGAAAATATTACATTCCAACAACTACGTATATCCAATAATTAGTTAAGAATATTCTATTTTTATCTTTAATGTGCTTGAGTAACTTTTTGAAGAAATTATAGGCCTACTTCTTCGAGTAGTTTTATCATGCAATACTTTCTATCTCTACTTGTATGGCATATACTTGAGTCAAATTCTAATGAAGTATCTGTTTCTTACTTGAGTAAAAGTAATTGTTACTTTTTCCACTTTGAGTAAATTTAGTTTTTCTGTATGTTCTGTCATTTTTTTGGAATTTCTTTGTAAATTTCACAATTTCCACAGGATTTTATGTTTTGGTTCACACCATTTATGGCATCATAGTAAATAAATCTGACTTTTACACTCAAACAGTTACTCACAGTATTCAAATACTTTTTTAAAAACTTTTACTTGAGTATTGTTTGGGTCACTACTTTTTACTTGTACTTGAGTAAAATTATTTCAAAGTAATGTTACTCTTACTTGAGTAAATATGTTGGCTACTATACCACCTCTGGTGTTTGATCAAATCTGTCTTTGACTTCAAATTGCCTCCGGAAAAACTATCCAATCACACGGCTCTGCTAGCAGTCTGGCCAATCAGATTGCAAAACATGAACATTCCTTCTTCTTCCTATTATTATTATCATTCCTTTTTTCTATAGTATTTGTTTATTACTTTCTTAGGCAATGTTCTTCTTGAACAATAATATACTAAATAATGAATTATAATAGCTATTATAATGAATTCGCTGATTATACTAGCTTGATATGATATACTTTTTTCATTTTTGGTATTGGGTCAAATATATTCATGTCTTTTTCAGTCCCTTTATAAATGAGTAGTTGGATAACGGTTTTCAGTTTGAGTATATCTGTGATCCACTAGTCAGCCTTATTCTGATGAAGTAACGTGCTGAATGAAAAAGAGAAGTGAGCGGTCAAACTGTGGAAGAGTGAGGGCACTGTGGGCTGAAAACAGCACGCTGAAATGCAAACACGGGGCGTATGACGGGACATAAACCTCTGTCATAGTTTTTGCGCTCACTTGTAGTGCATGCGCCCTCGATCCCTGTGTACTGAACGCGTTGATGTTATATTTGCGCCCTCAACTTAAAGATAGTTATCTGACGCCCTCCCGGCCGGATAAGTCTGCTTGACCTTGTGACACAGATACATTTTGTCCACAGTCTCACAGCTGTCATCGAGCAAGCAAAGATCCGATCCCCAGGTCCTTTGGCCTCTCTTGATCTTTTTGTGTTTGGGCAGTTGCTATGGTAACTGTAGCCCAGCCAAGAATTCCTCTAAAACGGGCCAGCCAGGTCAAAGGGCTCCGTGCTTTCTGTCGTTGAGAAATAAGACGAATTATTGTTGTGGAAGTTGTGCAAAGGCATTTTTGAGTAAGCAAAGTCTCACAATTAGAGGATACATTTGCAGCTTTTCTCAACTGATAGAACAATGTTTCCGACACACATTTCCCTCAACACAAGGTTTGTATGAGGATGCAATCCAAACTAAAGGGACAAAACTCCAATCATGTGTGCTGTGAGTGAAAATGTGCTCAGTGCTCTGACAATGTCATGGTAATCTAGCTTTTTTCTGTACAGTTCCTACGCGTGAAGACAAACAAGACACGCACATCCCGGGTCAGTTGAGTAGCGTGCAAGAGTTCAATAGTACATGAGAGTAAAGAATAAAGAATAAAAACTCTGCACCGCTGTTGCGCTCCCAAGGAATTTAATTACAGCACCACACAGATAACGTTTCAGGCGCTTAGCCCTTCGTCAGACAGTGAAAAGTTGGCTACACACCTGTATATAATATATACAGGTGAGTAGATCACATGACATAGCATTACATGGGTGATCACATGGCATGCATCACATGACATATTGAATGAGAGTTTGCATAAATGGTATGTGTGCGCACACATTAACAAACAAATAGGGGCAAAACACCCATGAGCAGGTCAATAAAAGGAGTGATGGATAGCCACTGAAAAGTGATGACCGAAACCATAATAAAAAGATAATAGAATGAAGGCCACAGCATAGAGAGTGTAGATCATGTCCATAAGAAAGAAAAAACTCTATGTACAATATATTACAAGGATCAGTGTTGGTACAACATATGCAAAGGCCAATATTGATACAAGATTAGACACTGAACATTTTTTACATAATGAGACACTGAACCTATTTTGTTTGAGCACTCTAGAGGATGAGAAAACCTTACGCCACTGAGGGAGAAAACCATGTTGAATCATAATACTGCAGTGATGTACATGAACAAATAACTGTACAAACACTGAAGTAGAAATGTGCACAATCGGTAAATCAAAGGAAGGGTCTCAGATCGAAGTCTTCGTTGAGCCCTTTTGGATGGAGTGTATCGAGAGAATAAATCCAAAACGCTTCTCTTTTGAGTAGAGCAGCATTTATGTCCCCGCCACGGTTAGAGGGTTTGACTTGTTCAATACCAGTATAACGTAGCGTGCTTACATTGTGGTGTGCTTGAGTGAAATGGACAGCAACTGAGCTTTTAGTGTCCATGTTTCTGATATTGCTTCTGTGTCGGGAGATTCTGATTTTTAGTGGTCTGGAAGTTTTCCCAATGTAGGCCAGTCCACATGGGCATTTGAGCATGTAGATTACATTACTGGTGTTACAGCTGATCACTCCTTTGATAGGATATGATTTACCGGTTCGTGGGTGATTGAATGTTTTCGTTTTTGAGTGAAGTTGCATTGTGTGCAGTGGCCGCACCGGAAATTGCCCTGTGGTACATTTGTTAAGAAGTGGGGTTGAGAACGAGTGGGCAGATTGGCCCTGACTAGCATGGTGTTCAAATTGGGCGGTCTTTTGTACACCACTCTAGGTGGAAGTGAGAAAACATTTTTGAAGGCAGGATCCGATTCGATTATGTGCCAGTGCTTTTTTATGATTTTTTCAAACTCTTGGCCCAAGGGCGAGTACTGAAGAATGCAACTGGCTCTCGTGGCAGTTTGTTTATTTTTGGTGTGTGCCAGGCACTCCTCTTGTGACATAGTATCAAATTTTTTGCGTGCTCCGGTGATCCACGATTGTTTGTACTGTCTTTGTTGAAAGCATGCCTCCATGTCGTCCGCTTCGATCTTATAGTGTGCATCTGAGCTGCATATACGGCGCAAGCGGTTAAATTGAGAGATAGGTAGACTTCTTTTTAAAGGAACCGGATGGAATGATTTTCCATGTAGAATAGAGTTTCGATCGGTGGTCTTTCTGTGCAGAGTTGAACATAGTTTATTGGACTCGCGGTAACTGCGTTCTCAAATTCACCAAAGAGTGCGACGCCCAGAGTATGAACTTTCTAGACATTACTGTTTACTGCGAGTCCAATAAACTATGTTAAACTCTGCAGAAAAGTTCTCACTTTTGAGCTCATGTGTCCTACTTTTCATTCTTAACTGGTCTCTCTACTTCTGGTACTCTGATTAATATGGAATATATCAAAGAAACAATATTTCCAGCACAAGTTTCCTTTATCAGGAAAATACAAAGTAAGAAATGACATCAACAATTACAAACACACCTGGCACGATACATCGATGAAAAAAATCTCCCTAATTTTCACAACCCAATGTTGGCAAGTATGGTTTTGGCACAGTTCGTTGAATGGCGTGTCATGGATATAATGCTCAGCGCATACCCTGTACCTAGACAAAAAACGTCAAAGAGCTGCTCTTGCTTCCAAGGCACCTGTGTAAGCGGCTTAGGCTAGTGGCCAAGCTATTACAACAAATGTATGGCACAAACACAGGAACAATGAACAAGTAAAAAAAAGATGAAGATAAAGGAGTTGCTAATAAACAGATCCACATGTTCAAATATTGATGTTATAAGTACATAGTCCATATCCCACAAGTTATGTTATGTTGTTCAAAAAAACAAACAAATGGGGATCACTTGGTGTTGTATACTTCTCATTTTGCTCTTTTTGCTCAAAGCGAACGCATTCGAGCTTGGCCACTAAAGTCATTTCATCGAACCGATCATTAACTGATGGAGAAGATGGCGATTTCTAATTGCAAAGGATTAGTTTTTTTTTGCTGCAACCATGCCAGTCATTAGAACGCATTTTACATGGCGAGGAAATGATTCAAAGCTGTTGACACAGCTCAATACTGCTATGAAGGGACTATCTCCACTGTAGTTTTTATTTTGTATCTTATTTATTTAATATTTTTCATGCATTCACCCAAAGCCTTATAGTTTAAAGTTTTATAGCTTATTTTGTATCTAAATTCTGTTTATATGTTTCATGTTGCACGTCTGCACCAAGAAAAAAAATCCTAGTTTGTGAACCTGTTCTCATACAATGGCAATAAAAACTATTCTGATTCTGATTCTGTAGTTTGTGGAAACCACTGGAATATATCTGTCCAAAATGTTTGTAAAACAGGGCAATGCCAAAACAGATGAGCCAGTGAACCAACAGACACATTACATCGGTCACACATCACTGACACAGAACTAGGGGTGTTGAAAAATATCGATTCGCGATATATCGCGATATTACGTCGCGCGATTCTCGTATCGATACAAAAGCGCCCGTATCGATATTTAAACATCTATTTTTGGGGAATATTCATTGCAGCGTCTCTCTTGGTCCTGCACTTTTACTCCCGCCCGCTAGATGGCAGCGCACCGCGCAGCCGCTTGAGTACACTAGAATTAGTGAGAGTTAGAGAAACACAGGAAGAGCTTAGCATGGAAAAGAATGAGTTATGAACCTACGGGCTCTTTTAAAACTCTACATTTGGCTTTGGCTTTTACAGCAAAGACAGAGACCTGGATTATTACGAGAGCCACAGCTTTGTGCATATTGCTGAGTGCGTCGCCGCTGCGTTTGGAGAGGATTTATCTTCGTAGCATGGATTTATCTTCGTAGCATTTTATTACGGAATTAAACGAAACGAGGTGAAACTACAGTAAATACAGCATACTCATGTTAAACCTGTGTCTCGCCACTGCAGTACTACGACACAAGTTTAAAAAGAGCTGCTGTAGTTTCCCCTCTGCTTCAGTTGTGTGCTACTGCTGCGCGTGATGCCCGTGTCATTATGTCCTGATCTACGAGTGACACCCGTTGTGGAGTAGACACAATTTAAATGCCCGTCTGAGTTATTGTATATTTAATGGATGAAACCCATAATAGTTACTGATCTCCAAGGACCCAACTATAGAAATACTAGAAAACGTGCATCCCAGTAATTGGTTTCATTACTAGGTTCCAAGAAATCTGTTTTCCGTTCAAAGGTACATAATCACCATAAACACCACAGTCACAAGCACATTAGTGAAAAGCATTTATATCATAAGATAGATAGATCAAATGTATTTGATACAAATCTAATGAAGGTGGACTAGTTTACTGAATAGTTGTTCCAAAGTAGTAAAAAAAATCGCAATAATCGTCTAATTCTTCAATATCGGGATATATCGTATCGTATCGTATCGTGACCCTTGTATCGGGATACGTATCGTATCGCCTGAGACTAGGCGATACACACCCCTACACAGAACCAAACATTTTGTTCAATTTGACCTTGGAATAATGCAACCTATGGATGACCTTAAATTGAATTAGCCTGTATCTTGAGTTAATGGAACAGCGCGTTATATTTTGGAGTGCCTCCATCCATAAGTCTTCTGTTATAGATATACCGAGGTCTTCAGACCAGGCCTCCCTGATGTGATTGGCCAACGTTGGCTCAGTAAACACATTTACAAAGCGTGTTATCAGTTGTTTAGAGCAGGGGTTCCCAAACTTTTTTGGCCGGGACCCCAAAATTGACACGTAAACATCTCGGGACCCCCATTGTATAAAGTTATTGCCTCTTACACTACTTTAGGAAAGAAAAACATTTTATAATCAAGTTACCTGGATGAATACACGGACACTGTGACTTCATATATCCAGTTCAATGAGGAGCGCATAGTACCAACGCGCACCAGGGTTTGTTATGAGAATGATAAGCCCTGGTTCACCCCCAAACTCCGGCAGCTACGTAAGGAGAAAGAGGCGGCTTTCAGAAATCGAGACCAAGACCAATACAGACAGGCAAAATACCACTTTAGGAGGGAAGTGGGAAATGCCAAATCTGTATATTCAGCCCGTCTCCAACAGCAATTCTCCTCAAACGACCCGGGAGCAGAGTGGAGGGGGCTTAAGGCCATCACGAACTATAAGCCCAAGGCCCCCCGGGCTCTGAACGACCTGTCCCTCGCCCAGGGTCTGAATACACACTACTGCCGCCATGAGCGCCCATCAGCTCCTCACTCTCCAGAGAACCCAGCCACCTCTGTCCCCCCACCTCCACCACCACCATCAATGACCCCAGCACTTCATCAAAGGCCTCCACAGACCCTCCCCCCCCCTGCTCTCTCCATCCAAGAGGATGAAGTGCGCCGGCAGTTCCTGAGACTGAAACTGCGGAAGGCCCCGGGCCGGAAGGGCGTCTCCCCCTCCACCCTGAGACACTGCGCGGATCAGCTGGCTCCCGTCTTCACAGACATTTTCAACACCTCCCTGGAGTCATGCCACGTGCCGTCTTGCTTCAAATCATCCACCATCGTTCCTGTCCCCAAAAAACCACGGATCACAGGACTTAATGACTACAGGCCGGTGGCGCTGACGTCTGTGGTCATGAAGTCTTTTGAGCGCTTGGTCCTGCCCCACCTCAAGGACATCACCGCCCCCCTCCTGGACCCGCTGCAGTTCACCTACAGAGCCAACAGGTCTGTGGACGACGCAGTCAATCTGGCTCTCCACTTCACCCTGAAGCATCTGGACTCACCAGGAACCTACGCCAGGATCCTGTTTGTGGACTTCAGCTCTGCCTTCAACACCATCCTCCCTGGACTGCTACGAGACAAGCTCTACCAGCTCAACGTGCCGACTCCCTCTGCAGGTGGATCACTGACTTCCTGACGGACCGGAGACAGCATGTGCAGCTGGGGAAGATCGTCTCGGACACTCGGACTACAAACACTGGAACTCCTCAGGGCTGTGTACTTTCCCCCTGGCTCTTCTCCCTGTACAAAAACTGCTGCACCTCCAGTCACCAGTCCGTTAAACTGATCAAGTTTGCGGACGACACCACCCTCATCGGGCTCACCTCGGACGGTGATGAGTCTGCCTACAGGAGAGAGGTGAACCGGCTGGCGTCCTGGTGCAGCCACAACAACCTGGAGCTGAACGCCCAGAAGACAGTGGAGATGATCGTGGACTTCAGGAAAGACACAGCCCCACCGTCCCCCTCGCCCTGACAGACTCTCCCACCCCCATCTCCATCGTGGACTCCTTCCGGTTCCTGGGCACCACCATCACCCAGGACCTCAGATGGGAGCCGACCATCTGCTCCCTCATCAAGAAGGCCCAGCAGAGGATGTTCTTCCTGCGGCAGCTGAGGAAACTTAAGCTGCCGACCAGGATGCTGGAGCAGTTCTACACAGCCATCATCGAGTCCATCCTCACCTCCTCCATCACTGTGTGGTACCCCGGCGCTACAGAACGGGACAAGCATCGACTGCAGCGCATTGTGCGTGCTGCTGAGAAGGTGATTGGCTGTGAGCTCCCATCTCTCCAGGACCTGTTCACTTCCAGGACCCGGAGGCGTGTGGGTCGGATCACAGCTGACCCTTCTCACCCTGGACATGGACAATTCACCCCTCTCCCCTCAGGCAGGAGGCTACGGTTTATCCAGACCCATACCTCCGCCACTTGAACAGTTTTTTCCCCTCCGCCATCAGACTCATGAACAATAACAAGACCCAATAACCCAGTTACAGACTCATGGATGTATCTGCACTGCACTGTGTGGTGTGTCCACACTTGACCCACTGCTATCACTTATCACTAAATCACTTTATCACTTTATTGCCTACATCTGTTATTACAATCCCGCTGTTGTTCAATGTCAAATTGTTGTTGTCTATATGTCATATGTAACTTTATTTTATCTTATTTATTTAATATTTTTCACGCATGCCCCTATAGCCTTATAGTTTTAAAGTTTTTTATCTTATTTTTATCTTAACTGTGTTATATGTCTATGTCGCACGTTTGCACCGAGATAAATTCCTAGTTTGTGAACCTGTTCTCAAACCATGGCAATAAAACCGATTCTGATTCTGATTCTAAACAATTTATTTTGATCAACTGAATGAATTTACAGTAAAACATGTACATGTAAAACAGTAGCATTTTTCTTTTTGTTTCATCTGGGGACCCCCACCCAAGGCCTCCGACCCCCCGAGGGGTCCCGACCCCCACTTTGGGAACCACTGGTTTAGAGATTGGATTAGAATGAAGAAGATCAAAGAAAGTTTGGTTATTTGGTCTAGCGGTATAATTTGGAATATTTTGTTGTAAAAAATGTCGAACTTGTAAATACCGAAAGAAATGTGAGTGTGGAAGAGAATATTTTCAGTGTAATTGGGAGAAAGAGGCTAGTTTATTATCTATGTAAAAATTGTCAGTGCAGCCCAGTCCTTTCTTTCTCCAATCTTGGAAGGTCTGGTCTATAAGAGAGGGCTTAAAAAAATGATTATTAACCAGAGGGGTATAATTGATATATCGGTCAGTCCTAGTTTTTTATTTATTTGATTTAAAATTCTATGGGACTGGTTAAGTAGGTAATTTTTAGGTAATTTGATTGACTCTTGGTGCCCAGAATGTAGAACGGTAGAAAGATTAGATTGGGCAATTACTGATTCAATTTTCAACCAACTTCGAACAAGTAGCGGACTGAGTATCATCAGGGAGACCTAGTGCCAAAAAACAAGTGCTCTAGTGTTGGCAGCCCAATAATAACCCTCCCATGCACACTGGTTTACAGATCTGTGCTTTTGCAGGCTTATTAAACCATACAAATGAAAACATTATGGAATCCAACTGTTTAAAAACAGAATTGGGTAAAAATATATGGGTAGATTTTGAAACAAGTATAGAAGCCTCGGCAGTACCACCATTTTATTGCATTGACACGACTCACCATTGAAGGGGAAGTAAAGACCAATTCCTAATATTGATTTGAATCTTTTCTATCATGTCTAGGAAGTTAAGACTCAGTAATTGGCCCTCCTGACCAGCTTGTTCAGTCTGTTCTTGTCCCGCTCTGTGCTGCCCGGGGCCCAGCACACGGCAGCGTAGTGGATAGCAGAGGCTACCACAGAGTGATAAAAAAGTCCTGAGCAGAGGCCTGCTCACTCCGAAGGTACTCGTCTCCTCAGAAGGTGGAGGCGAAAGACCCGTTCTGAAAAGGAAACTTGCCCGGTATCAGCACCAGCTAAAAGAGCACCTCTTTATTTAAGTGGAATCAGAATTCAGAAACTGGCCGTGGCTCAGTAGTTGGATCATTCTTGGATTAGAAAGATTGGAAGGTTCAATCCAGCTCCCACCACTTGATGCTGTCCTCGGGCCTATGTCAATGTATGCAAGTAGTTGGTCGTGGTCGGAGGGAGCGATGGCAGATTGGCAACCTCGCCTCCGTCAGTCTCGGGCTGGCTGCTGTGGCTACAATAGCAGCTTACCACAGCGAGTACGGAGTGAAAATAAATAAAGCAATTGGCAATGCAAGGCAAGTTAATCAATTACAGTAAAAGACAAGAGTGCAGGTGAAATACACTCAACAAAAATATAAACGCAACACCTTTGTTTCTGCTCCCATTTTTCATGAGATGGACTTAAAGATCTAAAATTCATTCCAGATACACAATATTACCATTTCTCTCAAACATTGTTCACAAATCAGTCCAAATGTGTGATAGTGAGCACTTCTGCTTTGCTGAGATAATCCATCCCACCTCACAGGTGTGCCACATCAAGATGCTGATCTGACATCATGATTAGTGCACAGGTGTACCTTATACTGCCCACAATAAAAGGCCACCCTGAAATGTGCTTTATTGGGCTCTGGGGACTCAGAACCAGTCAGTATCTGGTGTGACCACCATTTGCCTCATGCAGTGCAACACATCTTCTTCGCATAGAGTTTATCAGATTGTCAATTGTGGCCTTGGAATGTTGGTCCACTCCTCTTCAATGGCTGTGCGAAGTTGCTGGATATTAGTGGGAACTATCTCAGCAAAGCAGAAGTGCTCACTATCACACATTTGGACTGATTTGTGAACAATGTTTGAGAGAAATGGTAATATTGTGTATCTGCATTGAATTTTAGATCTTTAAGTCCATCTCATGAAAAATGGGAGCAGAAACAAAGGTGTTGCGTTTATATTTTTGTTGAGTGTACTTTCAGCTTTCATATGCACGGGTAAAAAGAGCTGTTTTCAGCCTGGATTTGAACATTGTCAGAGTTGAGGCCTGTCTCACATCCTCATGAAGACTGTTCCAGATTTTAGCTGCATGAAACTGAAACGCAGCCTCACCGTGTTTATTATTGACTCTGGGAACCACCAGGAGACCCCTCCCTGAAGTTCTCAGGGCCCGAGATGGTTCATACGGCTCTAACATGTCAGAGATGGACTTTGGTGCTAAACCATGAAAAGACTTGTAACAAGCAGAGCTGTTTTAAATTCTATTCTCTGAGTGACAGGAAGCCAGTGCGGAGACCGGAGCACTGGACTAATGTGGTCGTATTTCCTGGTTCTTGTCAGGACTCGAGCAGCAGCGTTCTGGATGTTCTGCAGCTCTAACAGCTCGTTTAGAAAGGCCAGTGAGCAGCCGTTACAGTAGTCTAACCTGCTGGAGACAATGCATGGATGAGTCTCTCTAAGTCTGGTTTTGACACTATTCCTCTGATCTTAGCAATGTTCTTCAGATGGTAAAAAGTAAAAAAAAAGTAAAAAGTTCAGTCAGTCCAGTTCAGTCCATGATTACTCCTAGAGAAACCGAGGTTATTATATTAGGTCCTCAAAAACTGAGAGAGTCTCTATCTCAGCAGATCATCTCCCTGGATAATGTTAGCGTATCGACGAGCTCTACAGTAAAAAACCTTGGAGTTCTGTTTGACCAAGACCTCTTTTAAAACACATATAAACCAGGCTTGTAAAATTGCGTTCTTTCACCTGCGCAACATTGCTAAAATACGAAATATCCTACCTAAGAGTGATGCAGAAAAACTTATCCATGCCTTTGTTTCATCAAGGCTGGACTACTGTAACTCCCTGCTAGCAGCGTGTCCTAAAAGTTCCTTAAAAGTTTTCAATTAGTTCAAATTGTTGTTAACGCGTACAAAAGAAGAGAACACATTACACCTGTGCTAAAGTCTCTCCATTGGCTTCCTGTGATTTAGAATCAAATTTAAAATCCTGCTCCTCACATTTAAAGCCATAAAAGGTATGGCTCCGCTTTATCTCCAAGACGCTATCGTTCCATATCAGCCAACCAGAGCACTCCGCTCTCAAAACTCAGGGCTACTAGTGATTCCTCGGGTCTCCAAAATCACTGTAGGTGGAAGAGCCTTTAGCTACCAAGCTCCGGTTTTATGGAATAAACTTCCAGCTCACGTTAAAGAAGCAGACACAGTCCCTACATTTAAGACTAGGCTCAAAACGTACCTCTTTGAATTAGCTTATGATCAGGTCAGTTAGGTAAAGCACTAACCCTCAGCCTGAAGTAAAGCTGCCTTAGGAGAAACACTGCTGTGGGAAGTACGGTACACTGAGCGCTATCCTCTTCTTCTTCTTACTGAAACTTTGTCTTATTATGATACAATACTTATCTTATCTGTAGTCTGTTCATTACTATTCACATGGTGTCTCCTGTCCCACTCCCCTTGGGAGTGTCTGTCTAGATCGAATGGAGGAACCCGGCTAAACGGAGGAACCCGGCTGAATGGAGGAAGCCTGCCTACTGGATTGACAACAAGGACTGGATGGTCTCGATCCTGGCCCTTCTGCTGAGGGGATCCCATCGGCCTGGGTCTCTATAGCCTGTCCGTCCATGGGAGTGGATCTTTCCAGCCTCTGTGGTTCTCCCGAGGTTTCTTGTTTCTCCCACCGGGTTTTTGAGTTTTCCTTGCTGTGCTGGAGAGTCTAAGGACAGGGGACACCCGCGCCGCTCGTCGCCACCTACTGCTGACGCTTATTTGGACATTATGTTTGCCTGGATACTTGATTAAATGTTGTAATCTGTAAAGCACTTTGTGATGCCTTCGGTATGAAAAGCGCTTTATAAATAAAGTTTGATTGATTGATTGATAGATTTCTAACATGATTTTTTGGTTTTAGAGAGAGAGATCAAGGTGACTGATAACTACAATACAATAAACCAATGCATTATTACAATTAAGAACACATTTACAGAATTACAACCTATTTACATTAAGCCAAGGTAAACAGTGATTGTGGAGCGTGGGAAATTGGACACTGTCTAAGGTAAAACGGTTGGATTTGGTGAAAATGCTCACACCTGTGTCTGCTGTGGACCATGCAGCTGTTCACTTTCGCTGCCATCCACATTACATCAGCTGTGACTTCTGAAACAGGAGGTATTGCCTGTTTTTTTTTACTTTTTAAATTTATGTTAGTCTCCTGCAGTATAATGTGCATATTTCAAACCAAACCATTCGCCAGTATGACAGAAGCACTGTTATCTGGTTAGTTTTTGTTGTTCGTCTGACATTACAACTCTTTGCTCCCTCAAAGATTAGGGAGCTACGCTTCGCTCCGCACACTCTACACGATTACAAGAGCCCCTTAGCCAGCCCTGATGGCGCTCGGGCCTAATAATAATAATAATAATAATAATAGTAATAATAATAATAATGCATTGGTTTTACTGTATATAGCGCTTTTCTGGACACTCAAAGACGCTTTACATTGTATTATTCATTCACTCCATACTTAGTGGTAGTAAGCTACTATTGTAGCCACAGCTGCCCTGGGGTAGACTGACGGACGTGAGGCAACCAGTCTGCGCATAGACCCCTCCGACTACCACCAACCACTCACTCACTACTACCCGGTGGCAGTCAAGTTGCAATTGTGGTTTTCTGTCCAGAGACACCAGGGGGAGATGAAAGACCCCCAATCATCCCATTAACACTTGTATTACCCCCAGAGGGACTACGGAAAGGATTTATTAAGGTCAACAAGTTACTTAGTACTGCTTTAAGATTTAAACAAATCAAATTGCTTTAACAATAAAAGTTTACAATACTTTTTACTAATTAGATAATGCATTTATATTTACCTAAACCCATGAATACTTGCACGTAACAACCAGACTACTCCAATTTTTTTTAGACATACTATTTTTCAACATACAAACGTATTTTAAATAATTTACTTCCAGACAGAAACTCCCAAATGAATGTCAGGTAAGTAACTAAGCAATAGTCGAAAAGCAGGCACATAGGGGAGAGTGGGGTAAGATGAACCACCCTTATATTTTGAAAATAAAAAAAAAAATCTTGAAATGTGAGATTATAGATTTAATCTTTACATGATTTGAATTTGACAGACAGAAAATTTGAAAATTTGGCTGTAAAATAACCCTACTTTTTATTATATGTTTTTTTTTTTCCTGATGTTGGTTGGTCATTAAATTTAGGCGTAAAAGCAGATTAATAATTTAGGAAGATTTCTTCTTAAATAAACACAACTCTCTTGGTATTCTTAAAGAAGAAATAATGGGGTAAATTGACCAAAAAATGTTGGGGTAAATTGCTCCATAAGAAACAATGAATGACAAATGACAGAAAATTTCAATGTACAATTCTATAGTTTTTGCATTGTTTATTGGTGGTTCTGGGTCTAGTAGAGACAAGAAAATGTAAATTAGATATTACATTAAATAATTTTGGATTTTTTTTCGAGACAAAATGTCATAATCTGCAGAAGTAGAATATGAAAAGAAAACGATTTGTTATAATATGTTTTTGGAATAAAATTGCTAATGGGAAACACTGAATTGTAAAAAATTAGACTTTAAGATGTTTAGTATTAATTTCACCTTTAAATCTGGTGGTTCAATTTACCACAAGATCTGATTCAACATACCCCTGGGGGTAAAATGAGAAAGACCAACATCTTAAAAACATACACTTCAGATGATTTTTGAAGATGCAAAAGAATAGAAAATATCCCAAAATGTGTATGAATAGTAAAATTTTTCATCTATTGTATACTGTTTTTACACAACAACCACCAAAGCAAAAAGTGCCTCATCTTACCCCACTCTCCCCTACGACACAAGCAATCACCATGTGCATAAAATGAAATGTTAAGCGGCTGTTGCCTTTGTACAGGCCGCATTTACTAAAGTCTTTGAACGCAGCGTAGCATAGCCACCGTAGCTCCAACAGGTAGCTTGCAGGTAAAGTTCAGATTAGAGAATAAATAGGCGTCAATCCTTACCGGCTGTCACTTCAGGTAATTTATGTGAGTACCCGATCCCGCACAGCATTTTGAAAAGGTTGAGTCTTTGATCGTGGATTGTTTGTTGGCAGTTTACTTGCACTGCCGTGGTGTCCTGTCAGCCAAAGGTTGCCTGGCCTGCCAACGACATATAGCCCAATCTCATTCTCTTTCTACCCCTACCCCCCACCCTAGCCGCCCCCTACACCCTGACCAGGCTAAGCGAGGTTGAAATACCCCCTAAGAAGGACAGCCTCCATTGACTGCATACTATTAACACAGATGATTATGGTTATGTAAAAAATAATAATAATAATAAACAAAATAAAAGCAAGCCTACTTGTCTATAGAGCATGTTTCTACTGAACCAGTTCATCACTTGACTGATGCTGTTTTGTAACACCTAAACAACAGGACTCGGTCTCAGCCCAAACCCTACAGATTTTCATCTATTTCTGCTACATTCTCCTTCCCCCTGTCCGTGTGTTGCAGCTTCTACCGCGGGTCGCTGTGGCTGCAGCCAGAGCTGCGAGAGATCAGCCCATCCGCTCCTGTAGCGCACTCAGCGGGGACAGTCAGAGGTAGACCCGCTTGCACTGCGCACAGGGCGGGATAGGCACCCGCAGCCTCCGCTCTGAGCCCCGGGCCTGAGCGGAGGCTGCCGAGGTGCGCTCAGACCGGGACAGACCGCCTCGGACCCGGGCTCAGAGCACAGCGGCGCGGGGAGAAATCGAGCGCAGCAGCGACGCACTGAACCCCGTGTGTCATGTCAATAGCGATGTATCGAAAGTGTGGAGCGTTCGCAGCAGCAAGCGAAAACGTAGAAGTGACACGTTTATAGCAATGGACGTTCTAATTGTTGCACAAAGCGAATAAAGTCATGAACGAAGAGTTCTGCAACTTTATAAATGTGTAGAGTGCTTAATGATGATATTCGTGAATTCATTTCGCAGCTTATTTCCTGTTTTGTCAAACTCCTCCTACCCCTTCGTCTGAAGTGTGCATCTGAAAAACCCTCGCTGGAAGGGCTATGTGGCCCTCTCCCTCACCCCTACCCCTCACCGCTAAATAGAATTGGACACCCTTCGTCTCTCGTGAACGCGCACAACGAAGGGAAGGGTAAGCGGAGGGCTAAGGGGGAGAATGAGATGGGCATAGTCTGGGAGCGAGCGTGATCTCAACAATTTCCCGGTGGGCGTGATTGACAGACGGCATCAACCAATTAGAGCAACGCTAGATACGTTGCAGTAACAAGCGGCAGAAAGCCTTTCCAAAAACGTCCTTTTTTTACGAGGAACGCTTCGAACGCTGTTTCTTGCTCCGGTTTTAGGGATTTCATATTTTCCAAATGATTTAAAACAGACGAAAGAGCCGAAGAAAACAGTGTATCGGCCGCCATCTTTAATGTTTTGGAAGAGTGCGTGGTGGTGACAGGTGACGGCTTCCGTCTCTTGGTGCATGATTGGACCGATGTGGGTCAAATCGTGAAATGATTGGCTGCGAGCAGCCGCCAGACGGTTCTTCTTTTGAACAGAAAGGAGGAGTGTCTGGCAGGCCAGGCAAAGCCAAAGGTGCATAGCAGTAGCGTGGCTCCAGAGTCTTCATAAGGCCATAGAAACCGTCATTTCACCTGAGCAGTATGGTCATATGTCCTTGCAGGTGTACATGTAGTGATAGCCTTTATTATTATTGTCTAGGCCCGCGAGAGCTTGCTGGTAACATGCATACAAATGTCTTTTTGAGCTGCATTTGCCTCGGGGCGGATGCAGATTGCGTTTGAGATCTCATTAAATGGTTTTGGAGATTCATTGTTTCACCTCCATGTAGCAAATCTTGCATACTGTTTTGCTCTTATCCAGGTCATTCCTGTCTTATATTTCCAGACATCTGCCTTCAAGTTTGTTGGCAGTCTTTTCAGTGCTTCTGCCATGTTGTTTTGTTACGCTACTCGCGAAGGGACGAGATCTTGCGTCATGCTAGAAGTTATTATTATCAGAGAAAGGATTTTTTCAATTGATGTCGGGCTATTCAAAGGAAAATCGATTCAAAGCGATTAAACAGTTAATTAAACCCAGCCCTCGTTTCTACACGGACACAAAGCCATTTTCAGGCCGTTCACAGAAACAATGAACATTTGGACATTTCACACAAATCCATCTACATCAGCATCATTATTTTAGCGGCGAACATTTCCCCTCGATCTCCGCTACGAGTATCAGCTAGCTCCGCTCTGTTGTTTACTGCCATAGAGTGAGTTGTGCTCCTCAGAAGCGGCCGTGCGGAAACAAGCGCCGCTTAAAGTTCCGGGCTCGTAAGCGGCCCTGTTTCATGCGATTTTAATGAGTTATAGTAATTAAAGCTGGGGCACCTGATTTTTCCTGTTCAATCAGTGACATTTTTTGTTTTGGTCCAAACTCGTTTCTAGCTCTCACAGTCCCTCCTGTGTATTCAAATTGTTCAAAGAATGTAATTACATTTACATTTCACACCCGTATACAGCATTGAGTGGTGACAAAGTAAAGCAGGGGCGGGGCCACCCCCAAGATAAATTCCACTAATTTAGATTAGACTTCTATCATCCATTGCTCAGTAAAACTTTGGGTGAAGACAAAACAACAAGGTCTGTGTTTTGCTGTGTTTGCAGCATACTCTGAGGTGGCAAAAATAAATGTATTCTACAACACCAAAAAAATCAGGTACCCCAGCTTTAAGTGAATCATCGAAGCGGGAAATTAATGTTAGAAGCATTTTACTAATCGAATTTATCGATTTAATCAATTAATCGTTGCAGCCCTACTGTCATGGCAACGTGTTACAAACATCATGTTGGATGTGAATCCGGCCCCGGAGGAAACGCCAGTGGTTTTAATTGAGGTGCATTGATTTGCCTTGCTCTAATTATTGTCAAGCCGGAAATCATGTGGGGGCACTGTGCATATGGCTCTTTAAGTACCAGTATCGGAATAAAATGTAACGGTACCCAGCCCGAGGGGTGACAGGTCAGAGAGAGGGGCAAGGATAGGAAAGGAGTCCCTTTTATAGGTAACCTTGCACTCCTACATCTCAACCCCCTCCCCCCAAAGTCTATTAGTGCACAATGGTATAAAAGGGCCCTAAAAACTACACATCAAATGTTATGTTACAATTATGACACAAAAAAAGTAGTATGAGCCCAGGGATCCCATGTAATATAAAGTAGACACATAGCAAACTATCCAGGGCTCATATTCTGAGTGAAAAGCTTTTGACACGTCCCCGTGATAAGGCACCACCAGCTCACGTTTCTCCTATACATATCACGCGTCGAATGTTTTACTGTTGCAATCTGTGTCATGTACAAATGCGAAGGACTCCGAGCTAAACCGGGCTCTCAGTGGATTATTATCATCTGCTTCTGTTTGTGGAGTCTGATTACTCTGTGTGCTGACAGCAGAAGGCAATGAAGGTCAGCTTGTGGTGCAACACTTGCTTTTGAACATGAGCGGTTTCAGGAGCAGAGTCCATGTTATGGATCAGATGCAGAGTCCATGTTATGGATCAGATGCAGAGTCCATGTTATGGATCAGATGCAGAGTCCATGTTATGGATCAGATGCAGAGTCCATGTTATGGATCAGATGCAGAGTCCATGTTATGGATCAGAAGCAGAGTCCATATTGTGGTTCAGCTCGGCACGTACACCTGGTCTACACCGGGTTTACATGAACAACGTTAGTTTCGCGTTTCCCCATCTACTCTGACACAGCTCTACACAGCTTTGCAGTGTTACGTGTGTACGTGTGTGTGTACCTATAACTAATGGTGACTATTGAAATTGGGATTTAAATATGATTTATCTGTGGCCTCAAAGTAGCAGCTGAGAAAATAAACATTATTGTATGTACATCTAACGTCGAGGGTTGATTTTTTGTACATTTCCAGATACAAGAATTGGAGCCAGAGTTGCCAGGTCTGTGGTTAAACCAATTGGATGGCTTTTTAAGCCTTGCTGTTTTCCATGCAACATGGGCTTTTCATAGCTTATCTCTTGATAAAGATGACTATTTCGAATGACATAATCTAAAATCCAAGGCTTTCAGAGCTGCTTTTCCATCATTGAAGGAGCACATGGGCTCTGTAAAATAGTACACATTGAAAATTCCAGCTGAGCTAAATGTCTGCAGATTTTGGGTGTTTTTTCCAATCATTTTGGGTAGGTTTGGCTGCTGAGATCTGGCAACTCTGCGGGGGGCCAAGCTTCCCCATGTTCACCCAAACTCAGTCATTATTTTTTTTACAAATGGTCTTATTGTTCGACTAATTTTCTAAGCAAGGGGGAGTCCTCCCCTAGGAACAGTTTGAAGGAATTCATAATATTTCATGATTTTATTTAAGCATTTAGTAGGTTTATATTTCTCAAAACAATCTAATGGGCCAGAGGACACATGCTGGAGGGCCGGATTTGAATGATGGGTGTTGGTTACCTGGTTACCTCCAGTAACTGAATGGCACAATTACAGCCGTTAGCCACTAGAGGACGCCCTGTGAGATTATGTGTGATTTGGCTCGAGGTGCGGGCTTTCCCAGTTGTTTTGTAGTTAGCCATATTATTTTATCTTGTCAGCACAAAAGTTGCTCCTACTAACTACTCTGAAGTCTCTCTGCACCGTGGTGAGTTCAAAACCAACGTGATATTTCAAAACAACATAAAAAAACTTTTTACTTTACTATATTTATTTACCTAAATGTTTGCAGATTATGTTCAGATCAAAAGGAACATATACCTAAAATGTGACTCCCTGATCTCACAACCTCTATAGTCTTACTGCCAGATTCCACATTCTCCGTGTTGGCCCCGTTTCCACCCCGGAATAAAACATTCCACATTGTCCACTCCGCTCCGAGGGGCCTACGTCATTTCTTTCTGATAAAAATACAGATCAACTCTATTTTCAGCTCCGTCAGCACCGGCCGGATCAACCTCCATAGTTCCATACGGGAAGGAGAACAACATCCGGATTTTCAAAGTAAATACCCTTCAAGTGGATGTTATTTTTCATGAAAATGTCACTATTTCAGACAAAATAACCCTCTGCGGAGTTTGTTATCACAAAAACAATCACAAGACCCGATTAAGCTTCTGTTGCTCTCATTCGTGCCGGACTGGAAGTGGAGGCAGTGGGTGTTACGTTGCTGCCGTTTGGAGGCAGGGAGGAGCGCAGTGGAGCTGAGCGAACAGGCGGAGGATGTGGAATCCTGGGTTAGCACCAGGGAGAAGTCTGCAGAGTCTGAATCCATACCAGGTCCAGCTGACTCCAACTCTCTTTCCCTCCCTTTGCTGCCCCTAGTATGTATGAAGCATGTTTTACATGTCAATTGATTAATACAGTGCCTTGTGAAAGTACTAATACACCTTGAACTTTTGCACATTTTGTCATGTTTTACAACCCTAAACATAAAGATTTTATTTTGAATTTTTTACTGAAAGTTCACACACAAGTAACAGACAACTGTGAAGTGAAAGCAAAATGATACATGATTCTGTTATTTTTTTTAAAATACAAAAGTGAAAAGTGGGGCGTGCATAAGTATTCATACAGCATTTTTCTGAGTGCATTAAATTGTGGGGCGACAGTGGCGCAGATGGTAGAGCGGGTCGTCTCATGATCGGAGGGTCGTGGGTTCGAATCCCGCCTCCTGACTGTGCACATTGTCGTTGTGTCCTTGGGCAAGGCACTTCACCCACATTGCCTCCAGTGTCTGCCTACACTGGTAGCCCCTAGGAGAGACCAACAGGCCCGGTTTGAACCGTGAGGCCGTCCTTCCGTGACCCACCACCTGCAGAAGGAGCCATGGGGGCTGGTGCAATGTGATATGGGCAGCTCCGGCGGCTGCCCCACGACCCGGCAACGGACAAGTGGAAAAATGGATGGATGGATGGATGGATTAAATTGCCTTTATAACATTCCTAATGACTGCAGAATGTTCACACTTTGCTCTAACCATTAAATAGAGGCCACCTGTGTGTAATCTACTCTCAGTATAATTCCAGCTGTTCTGTGAGGGCCTCAGAGCTATGGTCAGAGTGTATTGGTCACTAAACAACATCATGAAGGCCAAGGAGCTCACCAGAGAGGTCTGGGATAAAGCTGTGGAGAAGTTTAAAGCAGTGTTAAGTTATACAAAGATTTGAACATCTCACGGAGCACTGTTCATTCCATCATTCAGAAATGGAAAGAGTATAGCACCACTGTGAACTTACCAAGACATGGGCGTCCACCTAAACTAACAGACCGAACAAGGAGAGCACTGGTCAGAAATGTAACCAAGTGCCCTAAGATAACTCTGGAGGAGCTGCGACGTACTGCCGCTGAGCTGGGGGAATCTGTACATGGGACAACTATAAGTCGTACTCTACACAAATCTGGCCTTCATGGACGAGTGGCAAGAAGAAAGCCATTATTGAAAGGAGGCCATAAGAAATCCCGTTTGAAGTTTGCTAGAAGTCATATGGAGGACACAGCTACCATGTGGAAGAAGGTGCTTTTGTCAGATGAGACAAAAATTGAACTTTTTGGCCCAAATGCAAAACGTTATGTATGAAGCAAACCTAACCCCCGGCTCACATTAAATCCGGTTAAGGTCCGGTACGGCGTCCGCGATCTTAGAAAGTCATTAAAACCAATGTTGCAGACTCACACTGCTCCGCGAAGTCCGGGTCCGGCTACCGAGGCCATCCGACGGCCTTCCGGTGGCTACGGAAAGAATCCGCAAGAAGTCTATTTTTGCCGGAGACCGGAGCCCCAACGGATCAAGCTGACAGAAAACACGAGCCAAACAGGAAGTCAGGTCTCGTGAGGAAAGAAGATCCGGTGTATTTCAAAATAAAATCTGTCCGCTTACTACTTGTTTGGTCTCGTTTAGTGTACACGCGTAGGGGTGGGCGATATTGACAAAAATGAATATCTCGATATTTTTTTTCAATATCTCGATATCGATATTCAGACGATATTTTTGCAATCCTTCACAGAAATGTGTGCAAACTGGCAAAGAAGGTCCAGTTGGTCTTTTGACTTGCTGTATCTGACCTATGATTGTATAGAATTACTAGTACATAAAGATATGACACATTATTGATTTAAACATTAGAGCAGGGGGAACAAAAATGTATATCACGGTATGAAAAAGAAATATCACAATAACGATGTATTTGGCGATATAATTTACACCTGACAAAATACTTCAAAATCAAAGCCTTCAGACAATAGGGCAAATTCATTTAAAGCTATTTTATTCTATTTATTCATCTAAAGCTCTACCTTCATCTGGAAGAACCATACTGTCAATGGGAAGAACACGGAAGATAAGATAAAATAATATTGCTACAATATTTGCAACTTCATCTCCATCACAGTGAAATGCTCCTGTAAGTTCACCTGCCTCTGGGCAGTTTACTTACCTTTTAGTTTTAGTTTTAGTCTTAGTCTTTTGGACGAAAATGCTTATAGTTTTAGTCACATTTTAGTCATTTCTAAATGTGATAGTTTTAGTCACGTTTTAGTCAGACGAAAATTTAAAAGGTTTTAGTCAAGTTTTCGTCAGTTTCATTATAAAAGTTATAATTAATTTCGATAAGTATTGGAAATCAATCAAGTTTTATTTCTAAAACGCCTTACAACAACCACAGTGGACCGAAATTGGAATAAATAATAGTTATCTATTGGCTTTATAGCTTTTGACAAACAGATTACACCACAATAGAGCTCCACAGTCCCACCCCTTCCGGTCCTGCTGCTCCGGTCCCGAAGCAAAAAATCCCTTTCTACGAGACCGTCAATTTTCAAAAAGTTCAAATATTAAGAGTTTAACAACACCGCAAAAGCTAATCAGCTATGTAGCAATTTGTGACCATACAATGTTTAATTTCAATCCAAAAGAAGACATAATGTTAAAGAAAGGCAAAGGTACAAGCCTGTGTACATATTTTACTTCCTGACATTAGAAACTCCGTATCCCATAAACCAGCCATTCCCAAAGTCCAGAACATCGCGGCCCCTTGTCAATCCGAAATTCTCAATAGAAAATAATTTATCCTATTCATTGGAATTTTCTTATTGTTTCACTGCTAAAATTACATAAAAAGCAACATCTAGCAATGAGTGGAGTTTAAAACTGGTTTCAAGTAATACATTTTTGCGAATAAATGTATTTTTCCTTTTAAAATATATATTTTTTCAATGTACTTGTTTTCTAGACAAGGTTTTGGGGCCCCCTACGGTGTCTCCAAGGCCCCCAGGGGCCCCGGACCCCACTTTGGGAACCACTGCCATAAACCATTGCGACACGGCGCTGGTAAGTGGCAACGGTGGTTTTTAGCGGGTTCGGTGAGTTTCTTTTACCATTAAGACAACGGTTTCAACGTAATTTTCCTATTTAAAGAGCAAACGTGACCAGATTTGTAATGGTTTTCCCCTCTTTTCACACTTTTTATTTCATCGCTGAAATAATGCATCATGTCTGAAAGATCATGATTGCACATAATCATTACATTTGCCGCTAAAATATATATGTAGCCTGCATTACAATAAATAAATAAATACGTGGGGAACGTGAAGCTCAACCAATCAAAAGCCTTGGCGTAGATCACGTGACTACCAAGCATTCTGGGTAACGTAGTTCTAGGACGAAAGCTCGCTGTTAAACTGTATTTTTTCCTAAACTAGATCGATCTCATACGTGTTTTTTTCACCTACGTCTGACTTTGAGGTCGCTTTATAACCACATAGCTGGTTTCAGCCCAAGCTGACGTAGTTACGGAGTTAAAGACTTTTTTTGAAATCCATACGGCCCCAAAGCAAGGGGAATTTTACTTCCGCACCGGAGAGGAGGCGGGACTGTGGAGCTCTATAGGCAGTAGTAGAAGTGTCATTGTGAACAGGACTTTCCCCAAAAGCGCCCGCTCTCCTCGTCCTCTGATCACCGCTTCCAGATTTTTTTTTATCACCAGCGCTGTCTGCACATACGTAGCTTACCTCAACATGCTTTCTCCGTTCATACGCTACGATATTTAAAACTGTGCTACATCGATGTCAGACGCGCTCCGTGGAGAATGTACGCTAGCAGTGCACTGCACGCCACGGGGAGAGGGAGAGGGAGAGAGAGGGAGAGAGAGAGAGAGAGACACAGAGACGTCGCTGCCCGGCCACATCATGAGAGCTGACGGCGCCGCTCTGTGTCACGTTTACCGGTGTGTTCTCCCGCTCCGCGTATAAACTCTGTTTGTGAACGATCTGACGAACCACTTTCTCCCATTTTAGTCTCGTCTCGTTGACGTAAACTCATAAACGTCCCGTCAGGTTTTAGTCCCCAAAGAGCTATTTTTAGCTCGTCATCGTTACGTTATCGTCATTAAAAAAGGGGCGTCAACGAAATGATATCGTTATCGTCTTCGTTGACGAAAACAACACTGCAGAGAGGGAGACAAGTTTGTCCTGGAACTTACGTGATCTGAAGAAAACAGATGAGGAGGATATTATTAGCCTTTAACCGTGTTTGCATTGTGGTTTTCTTCACCGTGTTGTTAGTTAGCGCTAGACTAAAAGTTAGGAAAGTTAGCTAGCTAGCAAGGCAGTGCTACAACTTGTCCTGAGCCTTTTCCTCGCAATTGTGAGCGACTCAAGTGACAAACTTCATTCATATCATTAGATTCATCTCTGTAATCGCTCCACGCTGCCATGTTGTTGTTTTGAATGTGTTACGCAGAGGAGGGGGCGGCTGGCGCGCTACGGTAACCACAAAGACAACGCGACAAAGTCCGAAAAAAAAACATGTTTGGGGGGTCGGATTGTACAAATTATGAAATATCTCGATATCCAATTTTGCATATCGTCCAGACAACAATTTCGATATTATCGTCTAAACGATATATCTCCCACCTCTATATACGCGTGTAACGTCGGAAATGTAAACATTTCTCCATTACCAGTGACACAGGGGCACTAGTGTGTTTAAAGCATCCACTTCACTGGGGAGAGTCGTTGCACTGGCAAATACGGCTTTTGTTTACAAAAACTACCTATATATGGGGCTTTTTATCACGTGAACTCGCACCAAGAGGGAAACTCACGTGCACTTCTGTTCTCGCGAGGGCCGTTTCTGTGCCTGGCGCAGCATCTGGCGCCGGAGCTGGCAGAGCCACAGTGTCAGCCGGACTCACTGTGAGTGGTAGTTTGGGGCAAACCCGGACCGGATCAGGACCGAACCAGGACCGAACCCGGACCGTGGGGGGAGCATCATGCTATGGGGCTGCTTTTCCTCAGCGGGGACTGGGAAGATTGTAAGAATAGTTGGGAAGATGGATGGAGCCAAATACAGGGACATTTTGGAGGAAAACCTGCTGGAGTCAGCAAGAGAATTGAGGCTGGGCCGGAGATTCACCTTCCAGCAGGACAATGACCCTAAACACAAAGCTAAATCTACAATGGAATGGTTTAAAAACAAACATTAATGTGTTAGAATGGCCCAGTCAAAGTCCTGACCTAAATCCTATTGAAAATCTGTGGAAAGACCTGAAAACTGCTGTTCACAAACGCTCTCCTTCTAATTTGACAGAGCTTGAGTTGTTTTGTAAAGAGGAATGGGCTAAAATGTCAGTCTCTAGATGTGCAAACCTTGTAGTCATACCCCAGAAGACTTGCTGCTGTTATTGCAGAACAAGGGGGTTCCACAAAGTATTAAGTCATGCTGTATGAATACTTATGCACGCCCACTTTTCACTTTTCTATTTTTTGAAAAATAGAATCATGTACCATTTTACTTTAACTTCACAATTGTCTGTTACTTGTGTGTGAACTTTCAGTAAAAACTATCAAAATAAAATCTTTATGTTTAGGGTTGTAAACATGACAAAATGTGCAAAAGTTCAAGATGTATTAGTACTTTCGCAAGACACTGTAGTAATGTAATTACTTGAAATGGTCATTTGATATTGAATTTCTATTGCAACAGTTGCAACTTTTAGCACCATCATAACCAATGAGACGTATTACAGCAGTGCATTTATTCACAGATGTGAGACAAGCTTGGGTTACTTTATGTAATAGTGTAGGATCGCAGACGTTACCTTTATCCACCTATATAAAGGTAACACATAAAACCATAAAACTTAGAAATTTTGTACGAAGTGAAAATAAAGGCGGATTCCCGCTTCGCGGGCTGTCATCCAAAATGGCCGACACCCAATATGGCGGACGGCGTTGCCGTAATAATATGTTTTGCTCAATTTGTCATGATGCACGTCTGTACCGATTTTTATGATTCTACGACAAACTTCATTTTTACCCGCTTCCTATCTCGTGTTAAATGTTAAAAAACCCAGAGGAAATTTAAATTTGGAAATAGTCAAAAGTTGTGTCGGATCGGGTTTGAATTTTGGGCCAAAATCTGTGACTTTTCGTCGATGTTCACTGGGTGAAAATTGTGACGTTGCGAAAGAAAGAAAGAAAGAAATAAAGAAAGAAAGAAAGAAAGAAAGCTGTACGATTACAATGTAGATTTTTGCATTATATATGTATGTGCACGGGACGTGCACGACAAGAGGAGTGCATTAGTGAGTGTTTGAGAGGAGGGGAGCGCTCCGCGCACTCCCCCAAAGGGTGCAGAGCGAAGCGGAGCGCACTCTATACGTTTTTAAGAGCCCCTTCGCCAGCCCTGATGGCCCTCGGGCCTAATTACCATGAAAAGTCTGCTTGAGCGTACGCACCGGCTTACTTGGGTACAGTAGATCAACACGCACACCCCTAACACCAGAACAATAACAACAGTTTTAAAAAAACCACACACTTAAGTGCCACAACACCATGCCTAATCTGCGTTTTAAGGTGACGTTTACATGGTGTGTCAGTGTTTACCTCCTGATGAATGAAGAGCATCAGCGATGGTCGTTGTAATAAGTTTCCTTTTACATTGTTGTGGTGTAGGCTACAGCTCAGTCCAAAAGAAAGAAGCGCATTTCACCACTTTTTATTTTTGTCCAATTCAGCCGCTCCAAGAATCCTGCAGCTGTAGCTCAAATATTCCAATAAGTTACAATTTTGTGCTCTCCTGTACCTACACATTAGTTACAGTATACATGCACATTGATAACGTGGTACTTTTCCTTGTTTCACTTTATTTGTCTCTGTTCACTCTTGTTTCTGCTTGTTACAGGCAACGGTGTCTCACTACAAAAATAAACAACAATCAATAAAAATGCTTGGAGTTATGTCTTCACTTTCAAAACAGTAATACTGTTGTCCTGCAACATTAAATTAATCACAATTTATAGTACCACATTCCCTTTTGCCACAACTATGTGATAGCTCAGCACCATTAATTGCTCTTTGAATACCTTTACTACACCTTGACACGTAGTTACACCTTGTACTACCTTGTTACACATTGTTCCCCTTGTTACACCTTGTACTACCTTGTTACACATTGTTCCCCGTGTTACACTTTGTACTACCTTGTTACACATTGTTCCCCCGTGTTACACATTGTACTTCCTTGTTACACATTGTTCCCCTTATCTGTACTTATTATGTGTAATTACTTTCTTGTTACCCGTACTTACACCTGGAACTCGTGGGATAAAACATTATGTAATGCATCTTTAACAACACAGAGGTTGCATGTTCCAAAATGAAGTGATCTGGGACATGTTCATTGAAACAGTTGTCTCCCTGTGTCCCAGTGTCCCAGTGTTCCTGATCATGTTGTCCCTGGCTCCGTGCTGTAGGCAAACAGACAGGTCATGTAAATAGAGTTCTTGTACTCCGGCATTTTTTTGTGGTATTTTGTATACATTTTAATGTTGCAGGACAACAGTATTACTGTTGTGAAAGTGAAGACATGACTCTAGGCATTTTTATTGATTGTGGTTTTTTATAGTGAGACACCGTTGCCTGTAACAAGCAGAAACTACAGTGAACAGAAAAAAATAAAGCAAAACAAGGAAAGTACCACGTTATCAATGTGCATGTATACAGTAACTAATGTGTAGGTACAGGAGAGCATGGGCTGTAAATTAAAGTGACACCGTTGCATGTAACAAGCAGAAACAAGAGTGAACAGAAAAAAGTGTTCAACAATTATCACGCTTAATTATCATTCCTAAGTCAGACGGAGCCTTTCTGTGCTGATGTGAATTGTTTGTAGTTGTAGGGGAAACGGGAGGAAACCTATGTTGGCACAGGAAAAACATGCACCTCTGCACAGAAAGGCCCCGTCTGACTCAGGAATTGAACCCGGGACCTTCTAGCTGTGAAGCAAAAGCGCTAACCACTGTGTCATCATATCACTGTACTTATGGTGTACATGCACTTTGATAGTGTGATCATTTTTGGAGACTTATTTGTCTCTGTTCACTCTTGTTTCTGCTTGTTACAGGCAACGGTGTCTCACTACAAAAAATAAACAACAATCAATAAAAATGCTTGGAGTCATGTCTTCACTTTCACAACAGTAATACTGTTGTCCTGCAACATTAAAATTAATCACAATTTATAGTACCACATTCCCTTTTGCCACAACTATGTGATAGCTCAGCACCATTAATTGCTCTTTGAATACCTTTACTACACCTTGACACATAGTTACACCTTGTACTACCTTGTTACACATTGTTCCCCTTGTTACACTTTGTACTTCTTGTTACACATTGTTCCCCTTATCTGTACTTATTATGTGTAATTACTTTCTTGTTACCCGTACTTACACCTGGAACTCGTGGGATAAAACATTATGTAATGCATCTTTAACAACACAGAGGTTGCATGTTCCAAAATGAAGTGATCTGGGACATGTTCATTGAAACAGTTGTCTCCCTGTGTCCCAGTGTCCCAGTGTTCCTGATCATGTTGTCCCTGGCTCCGTGCTGTAGGCAAACAGACAGGTCATGTAAATAGAGTTCTTGTACTCCGGCATTTTTTTGTGGTATTTTGTATACATTTTAATGTTGCAGGACAACAGTATTACTGTTGTGAAAGTGAAGACATGACTCTAGGCATTTTTATTGATTGTGTTTTTTTATAGTGAGACACCGTTGCATGTAACAAGCAGAAACTACAGTGAACAGAAAAAAATAAAGCAAAACAAGGAAAAGTACCACGTTATCAATGTGCATGTATACACTAACTAATGTGTAGGTACAGGAGAGCATGGGCTGTAATTAAGTGACACCGTTGCATGTAACAAGCAGAAACAAGAGTGAACAGAAAAAGTGTTCAACAATTATCACGCTTAATTATCATTCCTAAGTCAGACGGAGCCTTTCTGTGCTGATGTGAATTGTTTGTAGTTGTAGGGGAAACGGGAGAAACCTATGTTGGCACAGGAAAAACATGCACCTCTGCACAGAAAGGCCCCGTCTGACTCAGGAATTGAACCCGGGACCTTCTAGCTGTGAAGCAAAAGCGCTAACCGCTGTGTCATCATATCACTGTACTTATGGTGTACATGCACTTTGATAGTGTGATCATTTTTGGAGACTTATTTTCTCTGTTCACTCTTGTTTCTGCTTGTTACAGGCAACGGTGTCACTTCATTTTACAGCCTGTGCTCTCCTGTACCTACACATTAGTTACAGTATACATGCACATTGATAACGTGGTACTTTTCCTTGTTTCGCTTTATTTGTCTCTGTTCACTCTTGTTTCTGCTTGTTACAGGCAACGGTAGCCTGGCCTTAGCCATCCGTAAACTCCGGTCAATTATATTTTCCCTGCATGTACGTCTGGGTTTGATCTCAGTGGCTGCGTTTCATCGGTTGAATTTCAACCTACCACTCGGCGAGTGGGGGAGGCGGGTGTTGTCGGTGACGTCAAGCATTTGCGCCGCATTTGCTGGTTGTAGTTTGGCAATGGCGGCGGATACGAACGTATAGGAAGCTCTTCAATCCGTTCTGGCTCAGCTCCCAAATATCCAGAAATTATAACTGAAGCCTTGGAATACGCAAGGAATGCTCCAAGAGTTATGATAGCTCGCTTCACTCAACACGGGCGCACTACATACGTCACGACCACACGCTAGCGAAAATCAGATCCAATCGTTTCAAAGGAGTTCACCCTCCCACCTGTTAACGGAGCTCAATTGAGAAAGTCCAGACCCTCTGTACGAAACGAAATGAGTACGAGGGGATGGTAAAACCAGGCTAAGGCAACGGTGTCTCACTACAAAAAATAAACAACAATCAATAAAAATGCCTGGAGTCATGTCTTCACTTTCACAACAGTAATACTGTTGTCCTGCAACATTAAAATTAATGCACAATTATAGTACCACATTCCCTTTTGCCACAACTATGTGATAGCTCAGCACCATTAATTGCTCTTTGAATACCTTTACTACACCTTGATCATGTCCTGATCATGTTGTCTCTGGCTCCGTGCTGTAGGCAAACAGACAGGTCATGTAAATAGAGTTCTTGTACTCCGGCATTTTTGCTGTCTTTCATGTTTAGGGCAATTTGATTCACTGAGACCAGGCTCAACTCAATGGTGACTTTATTCATAATGCACTTTGAAAACAGTCCCGGAACCACCACCTTAAAGGGATATTTCAGGATTTTTTACATTTCCTAGTTATCCAGAGTGTTGTTGATGTCTGGAGATATTTTTTTCATTAAATTCATGCAGTTCTTATATTTGAAGAGCTTAGTAACGCTAGGCTAACGCATTTCTATGGTATCAGCAACCCTGCATTAAAAACAGTCTGGCACACTCCACAATGCACCTGAGGCAAATCACGTATAACGCCAGACTACCCATATACAGTGCCTTGCAAAAAGTATTAATACACCTTGAACCTTTGCACATTTTGTCATGTTTACAACCCTAAACAAAGATTTTATTTGAATTTTTTACTGAAAGTTCATACACAAGTAATAGACGTATGAAGTGAAAGCAAAATGATACATGATTCTGTTTATTTTTTTTTTAATAGAAAAGTGAAAAGTGGGGCGTGCATAAGTATTCATACAGCATGACTTAATACTTTGTGGAACCCACTTTTTCTGCAATAACAGCAGCAAGTCTTCTGGGGTATGACTACAAGGTTTGCACATCTAGAGACTGACATTTTAGCCCATTCCTCTTTACAAAACAACTCAAGCTCTGTCAAATTAGAAGGAGAGCGTTGTGAACAGCAGTTTTCAGGTCTTTCCACAGATTTTCAATAGGATTTAGGTCAGGACTTTGACTGGGCCATTCTAACACATTAATATGTTTTTAAACCATTCCATTGTAGATTTAGCTTTGTGTTTAGGGTCATTGTCCTGCTGGAAGGTGAATCTCCGCCCCAGCCTCAATTCTCTTGCTGACTCCAGGAGGTTTTCCTCCAGCAGGTTTTCCTCCAGCAGGGTTTCCGGTAGCAACGGTGGCGCAGATGGTAGAGCGGGTTGTCTCATGATTGGAAGGTCGCGGGTTTGAATCCCGCCTCCTGAAGGTGCACATTGTTGTTGTGTCCTTGGGCAAGACACTTCACCCTCCTTGCCTCCAGTGTCTGCGTACACTGGTGTATGAATGAGAGTGTGAATGGGTGAGTGGATCCTTGCTGTAAAGTGCTTTGAGTGCCTAATGAAGGTGGAAAAGTGCTATATAAGTTGAGACCATTTACCATCCTCCAAAATGTCTCTGTATTTGGCTCCATCCATCTTCCCAGCTATTCTTACAATCTTCCCAGTCCCCGCTGAGGAAAAGCAGCCCCATAGCATGATGCTCCCCCCACCATATTTGACACTGGGGATGGTGCACTCAGGACAATGAGCAGTGTTAGGTTTGCTCCATACATAACGTTTTGCATTTGGGTCAAAAAGTTCAATTTTTGTCTCATCTGACCAAAGCACCTTCTTCCACATGGTAGCTGTGTCCTCCATATGACTTCTAGCAAACTTCAAACAGGATTTCTTATGGCCTCCTTTCAATAATGGCTTTCTTCTTGCCACTCGTCCATGAAGGCCAGATTTGTGTAGAGTACGACTTATAGTTGTCCCATGTACAGATTCCCCCAGCTCAGCGGCAGTACGTCGCAGCTCCTCCAGAGTTATCTTGGGGCACTTGGTTACATTTCTGACCAGTGCTCTCCTTGTTCGGTCTGTTAGTTTAGGTGAACGGCCGTGTCTTGGTAAGTTCACAGTGGTGCTATACTCTTTCCATTTCTGAATGATGGATTGAACAGTGCTCCGTGAGATGTTCAAATCTTGGAAAATCTTTGTATAACTTAACGCTGCTTTAAACTTCTCCACAGCTTTATCCCAGACCTCTCTGGTGTGCTCCTTGGCCTTCATGATGTTGTTTAGTGACCAATACACTCTGACCATAGCTCTGAGGCCCTCACAGAACAGCTGGAATTATACTGAGAGTAGATTACACACAGGTGGCCTCTATTTAATGTTTAGGGCAAGGTGTGAACATTCTGCAGTCATTAGGAATGTTATAAAGGCAATTTAATGCACTCAGAAAAATGCTGTATGAATACTTATGCACGCCCACTTTTCAATGTATCATTTTGCTTTCACTTCACAGTTGTCTGTTACTTGTGTGTGAACTTTCAGTAAAAAATTCAAAATAAAATCTTTATGTTTATGGTTGTAAACATGACAAAATGTGCAAAAGTTCAAGGTGTATTAGTACTTTCCCAAGGCACTGTAAATGTCTGTGTTAATAGATTTTTTTTTTTTTAATATAACAGATTATATCACATGAATTACCACATTTTGAGGGACTATTTTCTCACAGATCACTCCGCCGCTGCCTTAGCTTACAGCCACGAAGCTGATGCTGCTCAAATATAAGTTATTTTAAATGAGGAAATGAGGCCCAATGTCAAAAATTCTGAAAAATCCCTTTAACGTGGTGGAAGGGTTTGAGAACCTGAATGATCCTGGAGTTCTGTTGTCGGGGGCTTCGTGCCCCTGGTAGGGTCTCCCATGGCAAACAGGTCCTAGGTGACGGGTCAGACAAAGAGCGGTTCACAAGCCCCTTATGAGAGACCAACAGGCCCGGTTAGAACCATGAGGCCGTCCTTCTGTGGACCCACCACCTGCAGGAGGAGCCATAGGGGCTGGTGCAGCTCCAACAGCTGCCCCCACGACCCGGCAACGGACAAGTGGAAGAAAATGGATGGATGGAAAACAACCACCTTGAACAAAGTGCTACAAGATACAAGCAAAAAACATAATTTAACTCAAAGTCAAGTAGCCTAATAAAAGACAGTGGAGCAAACAAAAAAACAATTACTTAATGAGTTCATCTATAAAAGAAGCCAGTTTTGCAGCGTTCTTGCTGTTAATCAGTAATAAAGAAGTTTAAGCTCATTCCTTCAATGAAGGTTTTGTCTTCAAAAAGTGTGATATAATGATATTGATAATTGCAAATAAATTATGATTATCACAAAAAATACCAAATTTCCAATAATTGTTAGATAACAATCTGAATTCCTTTGGAAGTAATCCATTGTTGAAGGTCCCGCCAAAGTCAGTGTTGTTCACACAAACAGAAAAGGTGATCCACGTCTTCAGTTTCATTTTCACAGAAGCTATAAGTACCTACATCATCTTGAACCTCTGTTTTTGGAAAAAACGTTAGTTGGATAAATCTTTAAACATGAGTTCTATTGTCTATACATCTAATATATATATATATATATATATATATATATATATATATATATATATACTGTATATCCATCCATCCATCCATCCATCCATTTTCTTCCTCTTTATCCGGGGCCGGGTCGCGGAGGCAACAGTCTCAGCAGAGATGCCCAGACTTCCCGATCCACGCACACCTCCTCCAGCTGTTCTGGGGGGACCCCGAGGCGACACCAGGCCAGCTCGGAGACATAGTCCCACCAGCGTGTCCTGGGCCTTCCACGAGGCCTCCTCCCAATAGGACATGCCTGGAGCACCTCCCGAGGGAGGCGACCAGGAGGCATCCGGAACAGATGCCCTAGCCACCTCAGCTGCTGATCTCGGAGGGTGCGCCCAGCCACCCTGCGAAGGAAACTCATTTCGGCCGCTTGTATTCGTGATCTTGTCCTTTCGGTCATTACCCAGATCTCATGACCATAGGTGAGGGTGGGAACGTAGATCGATCGGTAAATATATTTTAATATGAGATGTAAAGACTTGACTTTTCTCTTGCGCGGTTTGTTTTACCAAGAGAATGGTGGTCTACAGGTACATTTACTTTTATCAAAGTGTGTTAAGAACTTCAGTTACATTATTCTTTAAATGCACATGTGTTCAGTGAAGCCAAAGCTTTGCCCGCACAGTGACTCCTCCTCAGGAGCGTGGCCGTGGTCAGAGCCACCCTCCTCGGCATGTTAGCTCACACAGCCTAGGGAGCTCGGGAATTTCCCAGTGTTCGAAGCTGCTCTGAGCTTGGTTTGTTGTGACCGCTTGAGGCGTTTGATACTCGCATATTGCTAGCCTGGACCAATCCACCGCTACGTTGATTCCATTTCCCACAGGTACATACGCAAGCAAACAGGAAGCGGAGTAAACCAATCAGCGAAGGCCTGGTGTCATCCGTTGATGCTGCGTTATTAGCGGTTTTAGGTTAATATTTGTGCAGGATTATGAATCACAAAACTCACCAACAGTCGATGTGTTTTTTGGTTATTTACCGTTGATTGGAGACACGCTCTTTCTCTCTCTCATGCGTAGATTGTTATTGAGGGGACTTCCGCGTCCCGTGAGTGACGTTGCTCGCTAGCAACGCGTCACGGCAAATAAACGAATCTGATTGCACGGGATCGTTTTGATTTTGCGGATACAGCCAGCATGGGCGGGGGGTCCAGACTGATCCCCCGCTGTATAAAAAATACAGAGGGGAATCATTCTGGTCCACCGGGCTAGCGTATTGCTGGACCCGCCATAATATTTCAGCAGCAATATTTCACAGAATTACATGTATTTATTTTGCACGCGAAGCCACGTTAGCTATAGCGCGGGAGGGCATCCTGCTGCCCCCGCCCCAGTGGACAGATGTGGAGGAAGACAGCGATGGAGTGACACATGACACTATATTCAGTATGACTATAAATATCTATAAATTAGGCACAGTATAAGCTGCAAGGTTCAAAGGGTGGGAAAAAAGTAGTCCGGAAATTACGGTAATTTATTTTGAGAGAGCTTGTTCGACAGTTCAGTAGTTTCTTATAAACTTGATGTTACATTTGGAATTCCGAAAATCAATATCATTAATGTAAAGTGGTATGTTTAAGGCAGGAGTGACCTTTGGATATCCTGCTTAATCGTAGCTAGAAGGGACATTCACTCACAAGGACCACAACCTCAGATAGTATGCACAAGGAATACGTTTATTAACAATTTTTACAAAAGTAGATAAGCCGTTCTGGGGATTCGATGAGGTAAGCTCCCAGGCTCGCGTCCCCATACTGTAGGAGAAGCAGAATAGAATTAATAAAGGGAGGTAGGGTGGGGCTGAAAACCCGAACGAGAGGACGAGGTAAGTAAACGGGGGGCTTAAATAGGCCGGCAGCCGGAAGGGGCGTGCGTGAGGTGTGGTCCTGCTCCTGAACCTCAGATAACTACTTATCCCCATTTGGTACTGCCTTCACAATCTGTTTATATTTCTTATTCTTGTCACAGAATTCATGATGTTGTAGAGAACCATTCTGTTAACCAATATGATTATACTGGTGTATTGTTTGGTGTGAAGTTGTACCTTGAATAAAGGTTTTCAACTATCTGAAAGTTTCAGAGGGAATATTTGAGAAGAAAACTGAATCCGCCTGCTTTTTCAAAAACCAGATTGATTGTGTAAGACCATAATGAATGTTGATTTTGTAAATAGTAAATCACCCATCTAATTTCCAACACATACCAGATGAACTGGTCTGACCACTGCGGCCTCAGTCCAAAGCAGGTCAAAGGCCATATGACTGGGAGACGTTCATGGGTGGATCAAAGCAACGATTTGAGCCTGTGCTGGCCTGTGTGAATAAGCCTCTCAACATCTCCAGTGTTTTGCTACTCCCTGCAGTTGAACACCACTTCTTAACCACATGTAAACCAGGTCAAATATTATTCCACTTAAGCTGCTCTTATCCTTGTTCACTTCTACCAGCGCCCAGAGAGCCCCTCAGCGCTTTTCTTCGGATTGCACTTGTCGAACGAAGTAGTAAGTAATTAATTAATCCGCTTTGCAAACACATCCACAACTGCTGTCCCTCACCTTGGGGCTGGAAACTTAAAACATTTAATGGAAACCACAATCTCTTATTATTGGTCAATCTCAATAATCGTAATGGAAGTTTTTTAATGTCGGGTTTACAGACATTTTGTTTGGATGAGACAATGGAAGATTTTTGTGTGTTTATGAATCAGCTACATGTATGTGTGTGTGCGAGATCGATCAGTATAAGAAAGAAAATCGTGCTCTGGCGGGTGATGGTGACTGTGACGGCGACAACTCACCTCTATTCAAAGTAGGGGTGGGAACCTCGGTACCTCACGATTTGATACGCGATACATGGCTCATGATAAGGATAACCTATTGCACAAAGATAACCCACGATTCATCACAATTTTTTAAGAAACATACGATTTTTTTATCTTTTTTAACATATTGTTATTCACCATTTACATTTGTTTTCATGTGCTTTGATCCCCTTTTTCTTAAATTGATCTTTCAGTGGCATAACTTCATTTACATTTAAATAAACAAGAAACCACAGTTATGATTCAAAAGGAATAAATCAACCCCAAATTAATCTAAAAAACATCATATAATTAAAAGTAATACCTTTGCGAGACAGTGTTTCCTCCAAGTGCCTAAAATTATGCATGACGTCTTCAAAAATATCAATACTGGAATAAAGAAATAGCGGATCGCAAAATATCATGATATACAGCGTGAACACTTAGTAAGTAATATTTTTTATTTATATAGCACCTTTCACAGACAGAAGTCACAAAGTGCTTCACAAAAATACATACAATACAATACAGTTACAGTCCCAGAATAGACACAGAAAAAGACACATTAAAATTTTTTCTTACTGTCTGGCATGAAACCATGAATTAACGTTTTTTTTTTTTTAGGTCAATTAGAATATTTTTATTTTTCTATTTGTCAAATTCCAGAAGAATGAGAGATAGAATTTTCTACATATTACTTTTTACAAAACCAAAAGTTGACATACATGTAATTAATATTTAGTAGCATTGTCTTTAAACTGTATATTTGTATATTTGGATTTCCTTCCACAAGCTTCTCATAATAGTTGGCAGGAGTTTTGGTCCATTCCTCCAAACAGAACTGGTGTAACTGAGACACATTTGTAGGCCACCTTGCGTGCCTATGCCTTTTCAGCTCTGCTCATACATTTAAACTGGACTGAGATCAGGACTTTGTGATGACCACTTCAAAACATTGACTTTGTTTTCCTTAAGTAACTTTGTAACCAGTTTGGCAGTTTGCTTTGGGTCATTGTCCATTTGGAAGACCCATCTGTCCCCAAGCTTTAACTTCCTGCTGATGTCTTGAGATTTTGCTCCAATATTTCCACAGTGTTCTTTCTTTATGATGTCATCTATTTTGTGAAGTGCACCAGTCCCTCCCACAGCAAAACAACCCCACAGCATGATGCTGCCCCCCCCCCCCGTATTTCACAGTTGGGATGATGTTCTCAGGCTTTTTCCTCCAAACGTGACCATGGTCATTATGGTGAAAAAAATATTATTTCGTCAGGCCACAGGATATGTCTCCAAAAATTAAAGTCTTTATCCTTTTTTTATTTGCAATCTCCAAACTGGCGTTTTGATGTTTCTTTTGGACTATGGGGTTCTTCCTGGCACAATTCCCTCTCAGTCCATGTCAGTACAGGACTTGTTTCACTCTGGATAATGACAAACTCTTACCAGGTTCAGCATCTTCACCAGGTCTTTTGCATTTGTTCTTGGGTTGACATTCACATTTCAGACACAGCACGTTCATCTCTGGGACACAGAACCCGCCTTCTTTCTGATCTGTATGATGATTGGACATTTCCATCATTGTTTTAACAAATATATCTGGCATCTTCAAGTGTTTTGAAATTGAACCCAAGGATGAACCAGACTTATAGGGAAGGGAATCTTATTTGTATAGCGCTTTTTATATGACACAAGTCACACCCAAAGCGCTTCACACATGAAAGGGAGGGGGGTTCATTCACTCCATGCTGATGGTGGTAAGCTACATTTTGTAGCCACAGTTTCCCCTGGGGTAGACTGACAGAAGCGAGGCTGCACACATCTGCGCCAACGGTCCCTCCGACCACCACCAACCACTCACACAAAGGCATTGGGTGAAGTGTCTTGCCCAAGGACACAACGACAGTCTGTGTCCGCTCTACCATCTGCGCCACTGTCGCCCCACTTATGCTTCCAAGGACATGACATCGTCATCTGGGCTTTCCCAAATTGTTTAAAAGTATAGTAATCTTAGTGTATGTAAACTTCTGACTTCTGACAGAAACATAAAAAAAATTATATCTCTCATTTTACTGGCATTTAGCAAATAGAAATATTTTTTTTAAATTCTACTTGACCTAAAAATAAATAAAAGTTAATTCCACACATTTACACTATGGCTCCAGCAGTCTTTAGAAAAAAACAAAAAACACCATGAACGTCTCTGTGCCACCGGTGCCCAGGTTCTGGTCCGGGCTGAGCTTCTGTGCTCGGGCCTGTAGCGTAGAGGAGGATGTTGATGCAGTGCAACACTGAGTCAAAGTCTGTCCATAAATATTAACGCCTTGTTTCATGTTTATCTCACCAATAAGATGTATAGGCAATGTGGCAATACAATTCATGCTGTTAAAAACGGTTTTCCTGCGCTATTTAGTGTTTCGTTAACATTGGTGTATTGTGTACACAGAGTGCTACACCTGAGCTACTGCTGTGAAAGAAGCAGTGCTACACCTGAGCTACTGCTGTGAGAGAAGCAGAGTGCTACACCTGAGCTACTGCTGTGAGAGAAGCAGAGTGCTACACCTGAGCTACTGCTGTGAAAGAAGCAGTGCTACACCTGAGCTACTGCTGTGAGAGAAGCAGAGTGCTACACCTGAGCTACTGCTGTGAAAGAAGCAGTGCTACACCTGAGCTACTGCTGTGAAAGAAGCAGTGCTACACCTGAGCTACTGCTGTGAAAGAAGCAGTGCTACACCTGAGCTACTGCTGTGAAAGAAGCAGTGCTACACCTGAGCTACTGCTGTGAAAGAAGCAGTGCTACACCTGAGCTACTGCTGTGAGAGAGAGTGTTGGTTCTGGTCTGTCTCAGACTGCAGCTGAAATGCCAAAACCAAGAGCAGAGGCTAAACCTGATGATGAATTTGTTACAATTGCACAGGTAACTGAACTGCTTCAGCAACAAAAAGAAATGTTTTTGCTGTTGCTAAAGCAACAGCAGGAGATTTTTTCAGGATTTGTCAACACTATCATGGACAAAACTGGCACAAAAATGGAATATCTCACAAGAGAGTTGCAGGATTTGAAAACCAGCCTGCAATTCACACAAAAGGAGGTGGATGATATTAAGGCAGCCTTGGGCAAACAAAAAGAAGACTGCAGCTCAATACAGACAGACTTGTTCAAAGTATGTGACAGTATGCTTACTGTTACAGATAAAATGGATTATTTGGAGTCTCAGTCAAGGAGAAATAATCTGGTGATAGAGGGTGTGGTTGAGTCACCGGATGAAACCTGGAAGGACACTGAGTTGAAAGTGGAAAAAGTTCTGAGGGAAAAGCTGAAGATACAAAAGGAGATTGAGATGGAAAGGGCTCACCGCACAGGAAAACCTAAAGGAGAGAGACCACGACCCATCGTTGTCAAATTGCAAAGATTTAAGGATAAATCTGACATACTCCAGAGAACCAAAGCCCTCAAAGTCACAAATATATACATCAATGAGGATTATACGGACGCTGTCAAGACAAAGAGAAGGGAGCTGATGCCAAAATTGAGGGAGGCCCGACAGAGAGGAGACATTGCATTTTTACGCTATGACAAACTCATTGTTCATCCCAGGAGCAGTACCCCAATACCACAAGGAGACAAGGAGGACACTGATTGAATGTGTCCACTTATCATGTGAAAAGGTATTTGATAAACACATTGTTATCACACCTTCATGTTCTCTATATTACCAAAAAGAGGTCTAAGAATAGCACATGTAAATGTATGTAGTATGAGAAACAAGTTGGTAGATTTAAGTGAAGTTTTGTCATCGGCGTGTCTAAATATCTTGGCTCTGTCTGAAACACACCTTGATGACACATTTCAAGATGGAGAATTACTCATTCAAGGATATAATATCTATCGTAAGGATAGGAATGCATATGGGGGTGGTGTAGCTATATATGTCCAGAGTCAGATTCCAGTGAAAATCAGATATGATTTAATGAAAAATAATCTTGAAGTCATATGGTTACAAGCACACATACCACATCTAAAACCTGTTTTAATAGGTTGCTGTTACAGGCCACCTAGTTCAAAAGCAGAGTATTTAGACTCTATCTGTGACATGTTGGATCAAGCGTGTGACACAAAATATGAGGTGTTTTTTATGGGTGATATAAACATTGACTGGAATTCTATGAATTGTTCACAGAAATCTAAACTTGAGGCATGTGCTGCTGCTTGTGGTCTTACTCAGCTGATTAACAAACCAACCAGAATAATGAAAAGTAAAGATGACACTGTTAAATCTTCTTGTATCGACCATATGTTTACTAATGTGGCAGAGCGTTGTTCAGAAACACTGTCAGTGCCAGTTGGCTTTTCTGATCATAACCTCATAGTAATGGTTAGAAAAAACAAAAATATTGTTTCTAAGGAAACTCCTCAGATTGCATGTAGACGCTCATACAAACATTTTTGTTCTGAGAAATTTGTATGTGAGGTAAGAAAGCTGAACTGGGTAAATGTTTTATCAGAGAATAATCCTGAAATAGCACTACTGAAGTTTGAATCGATACTCTTGCCTGTTGTAGAAAACCATGCACCTCTCAAGAAACATACAGTTAGAAAACAAAGCTGTCCATGGCGAGATAACGAGCTGAAGGAATATATGGAGAAAAGAAATCAGTCAAAAGTGGAAGCAATATCATCAGGAAATGAGTCAGACTGGCAGAATTATAAAAAACTGAGAAATCTAGTGACAAAAATGAACAGAACGAAGAAAAGGCTATATTATGAAAACAAAATGAAAACTTGCGGATCCGATAGTAAGAAAATATGGAGTACCCTGAATGAATTAACTGGAAGAAACAAGAAGCCAATGGTTAGTTTTTTGGAAAAAGATGGTCAATTTCTCACTAAACCTAGTGTAATTGCAAATAACTTAAATAATTACTTCATAAATAAAACATGTGATTTAAGAAACAATATGCAGGTCACTTTGAATAATAGTATTCCTTTAATACTAAATACAATTATGAAAGAAAAAACATGTGAATTTAAATTGCAAAATGTAAGCATAGAGGATGTAGTAGTTGCACTGAAATCTTGTAAAGAAACATCCTCGGGGGTGGATCAATTAGATGGAAAACTTGTTAAACTAATAGCAAATGATATTGCCCCAGTCGTGTGTCACATTATAAATAAAAGCTTTGAAACAGGGTCAGTGCCGCAAAAGTGGAAAATAGCGAAAATAATCACACTGCCAAAAGATAACAAACAACCATTCTCAGAACTAAATAGTCGGCCAATTAGTATACTGCCGGTGTTGTGCAAAATTATGGAAAAAGCTGTGTTTGAACAACTAAAACTATATTTTGATATAAATAATCTGAACACTGAATACCAACATGCATACAGAGAGGGACACTCCACAGCTACAGCCCTGGTTCAAATGACAGACGACTGGTTGAAGGATATCGATGAAAAGAGAATGGTAGGAGCTGTAATGTTGGATTTTACTGCTGCATTTGATATTCTTGATCATGAACTTTTGTTAAGCAAACTGAAATGTTATGGCTTTGGAATGTCAGCTCTGCAATGGTTCAGGAGTTATCTAACAAACAGGATGCAGAAAGTGTTTTTTAATGGGTCATATTCTGATCTCAGGTCTGTGAGCTGCGGAGTGCCTCAGGGCAGCTGTCTTGGACCATTGCTGTATACCATTTACACAAATGATTTACCGACTGTACTCAGTGCAGCAAGAATATCCATGTATGCAGATGACTCTACAGTGTACATGTCAGCTACAACAGCTAATGAACTAGGTGCAAATTTAGACAAGGAGTTCATGGCAGTTGTTCAGTGGATAATTTCAAACAAATTAGTTCTAAACGTAAAGAAAACAAAAACTATGATATTTGGCTCAAAATCCCTAATAAAAACAAATCCAGTGTTGAACCTGACTGTAGGTGCTACTAAGGTGGAGCAGGTCGAAGCGGCAAAACTCTTAGGCATCACTTTAGATAACACATTATCCTGGAAGAAACATGTGGACAACATAATTAATAAAATGGGAAATGGTCTCTCCGTTATAAGAAGATGTACAGGACTACTGAACATGACAAACACAAAAAGTAATTGTTTAACATGGAAAGCAACTAAACAAATAAGCCAAGCTCTGGTTCTGTCATATCTTGACTATTGCCCAATAGTGTGGTCAAATGCTGCAGCTGGGGTGTTAAAAGGGCTACAGACCGTACAAAACCGAGCAGCTCGACTGGTGTTACGCTGCGATTATACAACCAACACCAAAGTCATGCGGAATCGACTCAAGTGGTTATCAGTAAAAGATAGATTATTGTATTCATTATTGTCTTCCTTCAAAAATATAATAGCATCAAAGCGGCCTAAAGTTCTTTACCAGAGACTCCTATTTAGCAATGATAAACACGGCTATCCAACTAGACACGCCATAGCGGGGAAATTTGTTTTACCAAAAGTACATTCAAACAGTGCTCAGAAAACGTTTATGTACAGAGCAATGCATGCATGGAATATGCAACCAGAAAATCTAACGTTGGTAGTAAATATCAAAACATTTAAATCGGTATTGAAACAATTTCTATTCAACGACGGTGGCACGGATGGTAGACCGGGTCGAGAGTTGAGACCATAAATTATGCAAAACGAACTGAACTGAAGATATATTAACTATGGCTAGAGTTTTTTTGTTACATAATTGGCGAATTATGTCAAGAAAGTATTGATTACGAATTGTGATATAGTGATTATTGTATACTTTGTTGCGTGGCTTTTGTATCTTATTGTATTTGTAATGTATTTATTTTTTTGTTTTTATACGTGGACCCCAGGAAGAATAGCGACAGCCTTGCTGTGCTAATGGGGATCCCATCAATAAAAAAAAAAAAAAACACCACCTCCTGACCTGGTGTAGTACGTTCACGTTCAGATGAATAAATGCCAAAACAGGTGGTGATTCTTATTCACCTCACATACGCACTGATTTCGCCGTACACAAGTTTGATAAATGAGGGCCATTGTCTTTGGGCAGTGTCAGTGGAAGCCTGAGCAGATCTCCATTAACATCCAAAGACCTCCTCAGACAGGACCATTCATCCCACTGCAGCCCACTCATACCCACTCTCCAAAAACACTGATGGGATTTAAGGCTGCTCCATGGAAACCTGTTTATTCCACAGAGACCAGCACGTTTGAGTGATTTACTTAAAGTCACCCAAAGAACTAATCACTCAACTCACAGCACATAAGCCATGAGTTAAATGTGGCAGGTTTGTAAATCCAGTCACTTCCAAATAACAATCGGGGAAAATGTCTGGACATTTCCTTTTAAAATGGTCTCATTCCAGAGTGAGTGAAACGCACACCTTGGCAAAACAACCTAAATCGTGCGACAGAAAATCCTCACTTTTTTCAATGACATTTTTCAATGTGCACGCACAAAAGAGAATTCTAAGTGGATAAACCCCATAATGCATCGCTTGTAATGGAAGAAGGGTCCAATGTTCCACCTGTAACCACGGGGCAAGGCTAGGGGTTCCCTTTTTAAACAAAACCAAAGCCCGAGGTAAGTCTGGTAACAAAGGAACCCAAGCAGATGTAGTAAAAATATACATTTCTTTTATCTTACATAGTAGTTCAATTTTATTAATGTTGCTTAAAACGTTACCCTTCCATAAACAAAGTAACACTTAAAACTTAGCTAAAGTAAATGGGGAATTTAAACCAATAGAAAATATTTCCAAAAATAGCAAACTAAGGTTAATAAATCAACTCAAACAAATGAAAAACGTTAATAGAAACAAACGCAAACAAATCCCTCATAAACCAGCGGTGCTTTAAGTGATGCAATGTCAGTAACAGATTATATTTTTTACTGGTTGAAACGTTGTGCTTTACGGCAAATGATCCATCCACACTTTCGGCACCGTGAGAATTGCCCTAAAGCCACTGGGACGGCAGTGTGAACTTTGCCACACCGTCTTTTCTCGCACCCAAATAAAACCAGATGTAAAGCCAAATCATCTTCAAGTCCCCGTTGGCCCCCTGTGCTCCAGGTGGATCGATGTTCGACCCGCCGATTGATACGGTAAAAGGGGCTCGAAAATAGCAGCAGCTGGTGTCACAATCCGACCTTTAAACCGGGATTTAACTCAACGCCATGGTAAAAGTCCATGCATTTATTACTCATTAATACACATACAGGGCTGTGGTGTTTATTTAGCTGCAGTGTGACCTAAACTAACATACGGTTAGACGGATCAGCCAAGGCAACAGCACACAACAAGCCATAAAGAATCAACAATGTTTTAGTTCTCATTTTTCCTGTGGTGAACAGGAGGTCAGAAAACCAGTCAGTATGTGAGATGACGACCATTTGCCTCACTCAGTGCAGCACATAGGGCCCGATCTTCCGCCTGGCGCAACAACAGCATTGCTCACGACGAACTTGGTATCTTGCGTACAAACAAAGTTGCACCAGTGCTTTGGCCGTTCGCCTGAGTTAATCCGTTTGAAAATATGACTTATTTAGTCATTAATTTTAATTCAGTGAAACAGCAATTTTAATAATGAAGAATTGTTGGGAAGTTATTTTTATTTGAATAATTTAGCTGCTAACAGGAAGTGACATAGATAGAGGTAAAGTTTGACTCACTCATTTCCCATTCCCATACAGCGGGAACCATATGTTTACATACAGCTCATTAAAAGACACATTTGCATTTTTCTCACCGTCTGATATGAAACCAGAATTAACTTTTATTTTTTTTAGGTCAATTAGAATTTAAAAAACTATATATTTGTCAAATACCAGAAGAATGAGAGATAGATTATTTTTAGAAATGTTTTTGTTACTTTTTACAAAACCGAATGTTTACATACACTAAGATTACTATACCTTTAAACAATTTGGGAAAGCCCAGATGACGATGTCATGTCCTTGAAAGCACAAGTCTGGTTCATCCTTGGGTTCAATTTCAAGACACTTGAAGATGCCGAGTGCATTGGTTCAAACAATGATGGAAATGACCAGTCACCCGCGGGGGAGACAGAGCCACTGCAGTCAGTAGCAGGGGTCTGTGAGCTGCTTGCAGCTAGCTTAACAATAATGCTCATATTTGTTCAACACTAGACTAAAATAAGAAGAAAACTTACCCGGTAGTGCAAGAACATGACAAGTCCACACAACTGGGCTGGTTACATTTAATGCAGCTTGTGAGAGCAAGGCTTTAGATAGTTGTAGTGTCCCCTTCGTTGCGTATTTGAAATATACTCTTCCACTGCACATTGTAACCCATTTAGCCTCAGTAGAAAAATGGGGAAAAAATTACATTTTATGTTATTGAAAACAGATATAGTCTGTTTTTGCAACTGATCAAAAGTTTAGGACCACATGCCTTTGAAAGGCCATATCTGTACAAAAATGTGCATTCAGAGTGTTTTTTCTGTCAGGTGTTCACACTGGCACAGTACAAATTACATCATTAAACACACTCAAAATCAAGTAACAAAACATATAAACATTCCATTGTGAGATAAATCAGACAAAGCATTTGGAGCTTGCCGAGCATTTAACTTATGAACAAACTTTTATCTTTCAAACTTAATTCCAAATGTGTTCCAGGAGGCGTACAATGTACATAGTCTTGAAATAAAAGAAAAACCAATGCATAAAAAAGTGTTTGCAAACTTTTGACCAGTAATGTATGTGTAAAAAAGACGCTGTCACTCTCTCCGCTCATGTCTGAAAAATTACATAACTCATAAGGCAGGACATTCCACGTCTATTTCGAGCGTAAATGCCTTGATAAAAATACCCAGTGTTCCCCCTGGCTCTATTAAAACGCCTGGTGTGGGGGTCACTGTGAACTAGAATACCTTCAGACCATGTCTGTCGTCACCCGATCCTATGTATTTAGTGTCGAACGGTGTGAGAATTACCCTCCTCCGCCAGCAGGGGTCCATCACGCTTCTCCAATAGCAGCTGAAGCAACAGGTTTGAGCCGTCCCCTTCCCTCCCCCGCCCCCTGCCCTATCAGCTGGCCCTGTGCTAACTCAAACATTCTCCCATTGGTCAGACATTCTCTCACAGTCGCGCTCCATTGGGCCGTGCGGGGGAGCACATGACCCGCATATGCAAATGAAGCCTACGTGCTGGTTGAATACCCGGAGAGCCAGGCAGCCTTGACCACTGAGAGGCAGGAAGAGACGAAGCGAGAAGCGCAAAAAAAAAAGAGAGGACACATTGCCAGAGAAGGGGGTGTGACGCAGTTATGCACTTTGGGGAACGCTGCTGAAAGATTTCCAAAAGGTTTTGGGATTTAAATTATATTATCGGAGACACTTTCGCGCTGTTCGATGAGTGCTGCAAGGTAAGAATGGTCAATTGATTGTACTTTGTCAAAAAAAAAGTGTTAAATGACATGTATTGTAGAGCATCTTCAAACTCGATTGTCAAATGTGTGGGGCTCTTAAGAGATACTGTCATTTTACCCAACAAAAACTAATTCCATGTATGTACTTTGTGTCACAAAAGTGTGCAAAAGCAATGGTGAAAATGTCACAGTTTTATCAAAGATTCAAACCGATTCAGTTTTAGAAAGATTACATGTAGTTTGTTACATACCTCCATAAAAACAGATTTAAAAAAAGTGCACACAATGTGGACTTGTATACCTCTTATGTGCGATTAAAAGTTTGCACACAATGACTTACAAATCAAAAAGAAGAAAAAGAAGAATTACAGTTACAAATAATGGGTACATTTGACCTCTTGTAAAGACTTACTGTGTATAATGTGAGCAAATGAAATACAGCATTCCAACCCAACGTAAGCTTTGCACAATGTAAAGTCAAGCAAAATGAGTTCAAAAACCACAACATAAAATCCCTATTCCTGCATCTCTCCACCACCTTAAGAGTGCTGTTTGTTCTAATCTCTTTATCTCCTTTTTTGATCCCTTTGCCCTCTCCCCTCCCCCTCTTCACAGTGTCCTGCAGTCGTTCAGCCCCACTGTAATGCCTGGCCCAGTCATGCCAATGGACGTGGCCATGCGCTTCTACATCAGCCACTCTCCTCCTCCTCTCAGGGGCTTCCTCAGCTCGTACGAAGACCTGCAGCGCGGCCAGAAGAAGCGGCACAGGGCCGTCAGCGAGAAGTTGCACTACAAACCCCTGCGGCCTTGCCTCAGCAGCCAGAAGGCGCCTGAGGACGAGGGCTGCTGGGCCAAGGCCGATAAGAAACGGGTGGTGTTCGCCGACATGAAGGGCATGTCGCTCACCGCCATCCATGTCTTCTCAAACTTCGACGACGAGTTCTACCAAAGGAACGACGATCTGCAGTTCGATTTGTCCGATCTCGAGACTGCCACTTTGGATTTAAAGATCACCACCAGGCCATCTCTGGCGCTCGACTTCAAACAGCCATCCGTAGACTACCTGGACTTCAGGAACAGGCTGCTGCGGAACTCTGTGTGCCTGGAAAACTGCTCGCTGCTGGAGCGCTCCCTGAGCGGCACCATCAAAGTGCGGAACGTCGGCTTCGAGAAGTCGGTCCAGATCCGCATCACCTATGACTCGTGGGCCTCCTTCACCGACGTGGAGTGCACCTACATGAACAACGTGTACAGCTGCCAGGACACGGACACCTTCACCTTCGCGCTGGAGCTGCCGGTGCATGTCCAGCCTCACAACCGCGTGGAGTTCTGCATCTGCTACAACACGCAGGGGCAGAGCTTCTGGGACAATAACGACGGGCACAACTACAGCCTCAAGCACGTGGGCGTGAACGGCGAGGACCTGCCCGCGCCTGCCGCCCACCCCACGTTCCAGAGCAAACCGTGCAACCAGCCCGACGTCGACTTCGACCAGTTTGGCAGCCCGCGCATGTCCAGCGGCATATTCCCGGCTGGCAGAGCTGGGGCCAGGCCAACTCCAGCGTGCCTTACTGGTAAAGCGGAGCGCCCTTTGCTTCTGGGACGTTGACGGCAGGCGGGGGATTGGGGACATTGGGGGAAAGTTCCTGTCGTGAGTTCGGACTTGCACTGGCTCCCGGTGGGACTCTGGCACCGGAGGAAGTGCTGAAAACTAACTGCAACACGCTGACCTTTTCTTTTTGTCGATGGACTTGGCTCATGTGCAGCAGAAGGAAGAAGTGGAGGTTGGGTGTGTTTCCTGGATTCTGTAAGGAAAAAGTCATAATATAGACAAAACAAATCTGTGCCTTATTATGGTGCCTGCCTATTTGTACGATTCACAGAAATGTAAAAAAAAAAGAAGAAAAAACAAAACAAAAAGCAATGTAGCAATGTCCTAATTTGCACTGATTCCTGAGTGAGGTGTCCCTTTCAGTGTGATGTCGAAATGAGCTGAAAAATCCTTCATATTGAAGGGAAGCACGGGGAAGTCCTCCGAGACAGCGCAGTCATTTCCAAGTTTAGACAGCATGCACACTAGGGCTCTCTCACCTTTGCACTCACGGCGATTCCCAACAGCCTGTGACCCAAACCAACTGTGTGCAGCCTTTTCCTTTCCCCCTCACCGTGTGATTAAAAACAAAAAAAACATAGGCATCAGACAAACCTTTGAAGACGTGGTCACTTTACAAAAAGAGAAATTAGCGATAGGGAACGTGAGCTGCTATATAGACCATAGAGAGATTCCGAATGTGATGGGTCGCCTTCGCCGACGGGGAGGGGGCGTGGTAATGTCTGTGGTTTTCCTGTATGTCAGAAAGCGATGTGATAAACTCGAGAGTGCGTGTTGTTGTTTTTTTTTCACAAGTGCAATTGAGCGTACAGTATGTCTGAATCAAGCTTTTTTTTTTTTTTTGTAATCCCGTGCTCTGAATGTGACCATGTGCCCCTGCATTGTGTTCACTTGAAAGTGCGGGCCACGCCACAGATGTGTATATACTATTTCAGAAATAAATGTATATATTTGTGCTAAGACTGCACGTGAATCTGGCTTGTTTTTGTGTACGTGATTTATGCTTATCTTGGGTCTTAGGTTCGATGATGAAGGGAAGATAAACAACACTTTTTTGTTGTCAGGATGATTCACAAGTTAAGATAAAGCTTGAAGTATATTGAAGTCTGGGTACCGATACATTTGTTTCGATACATACCGGTACTTTAACGATACTTGTTTGTCGATACCGATAGCTGAACAATACTTTTTCCCCAATACCTATACTGAAATACTTGTCATCTAGAACCACAAAACAGAATAATAATAAACAAATCTACAATATCAGGTTAATCTCCAAGGTCAAGAAATGTATGAAAAATGGGGAATCATTTTAATGGGGGAACATTGGGAGAAATTGCGTCAAAAATAAGGAAAACATTCAGAAAGAAATTGGGAAAGAGATCATTTATTTGAGGTGAAACAATCAAGTCACTTCCTTTAATGCTGTCCCTGGACCAACAGCATCAAAACTGTATTTTTTCCAGAAAAGGAGTTAAATCTGCACATAAATAAACGTCACATGGAGATGAATGGAAAGATGAATGGTGTGACGTAAATATGATGAAATATAACCTTACCGAAGTTAACACGACGTTGCATAAGTCCTGTTAGCTGTTTGTTTGTAAACACTGTATTAAATAGGAATGCATAAGTGGGAGAGGCCTATAGGGCCTTTTATAGACCACAACATTAGGAAAGCTTCTGACCTTCTACGACTGAATTTAAACTGCACGACGGGCCAGTAGCGGTTTCACACAGGCACCTCTGCAGCTATAGCACTGGTTTCAAACGAGACATTTTGTTTTTCTTCCTCTTTTAATGCTGGTTTAGAACGACTTCAGTCCTTAAAGGCCCATGTTTACACCTGATATAGCTCCGTTGCAGATGGGGATTAGATCTGACGCTCCGAAGAGACACTTTTAATAAGGTGATACTTTGCGTGAAATGTTTGAGAAGCACTTTTCATACTTTGCTATTTCAAATGTATAAAACTATTATATATGTAATTATATATGTAATAATAACTACACTGAAAGGTGCATCATCATAGGTTTTCTGGTGAGAGGGTCCGTCTGCAGGTTTTCACATTCCATCCCACCATGTGATGGAAAGTAGAGGAGCCATGCTGACCACTCACATAGCTGCTGGGTCACTACGAGGTCAAATACGCACTAGTTGGCTGTTTCTCAATTGCGAGGATCCTCTGCCACTTCAGACAGAATCCATGTCATCACAGCACAGTCGAGTGGTGTTCCATTTCACTTGGGCCCCTCGCAGCTCCACTCCTCCATTTGGCTCATTTACCCAGGATACAACTCAAGCTGAAACTCAACCAAAAGCTATAATCATAACCCTAACCCCTGATCAGGGGTTTTGATTAACCCTGACCAACCTAAAGTATAATGCCTTGTAGTGAAAAGCCAGTGCTTCCAGACCGATAAGGCGGTTAAGGGTTTAACTAAAGAGGAGGTAACTTGGCTTCGACCGAAAACTTGGCACTCAATGGCTGCATTTTATAGCAAGAGGTGTTGTTCTCACCTGTCATATCACGTCTGGACACTCACATTTGTTGTTCCTTCCTCATTTTTTTCTTAGCTCCAATTTTAGTTCTCACACTGCAACTAAGCCTAGATCGGATAAGTATAATTAACCAGAGGGTGGTTAATATGCAGCTCAACTACAGCGGTGACATTTTTAAGGACAAACAAACCTGTGGACCAGCCACACTTCATTTGAAACACCAGAATTCTGTCTCTGAGCTTTAACTACTGGAGTCCTGCACTGGCACTAAATATAGGAGGAGAAGTGCTGGGATTGTGGAAGTGAAAGTCCTTTTAGGTCTTCTGCCGTGGGACCTGGCATTCCTGACCCCCAGATTCCACATTCTCCGTGTTCGCCCCGTTCCACTCCGCCCCGACCTCCGCAGCAAATGTGTTGCTATTTTATCCGTTCAGAAACATTCCACATCGTCCACTCCGCTCCGAGGGGCCTACGTCACCTCTCCAAGATAAAAATATGGATCAACTCTATTTTCAGCTACGTCTGCGCCCCGTCAGCTCCGGCCGTATCAAGCTCCACAGTTCAGCTTGCACCAGAAGACAGGAAAGAGAACGGAAACAACCTCTGGGTTTTAAAAGTATAAATACAGAACGTTTACAACATGTAACGTATTTTTATACGTATATTTACATTCAAGTTGAACTATATCTAATCTGTATTAAAAGGACACTACTTGTAAATCACAAAATTACATTTAAATTAATTGTTAAAATATACATCAATTTGTCACTTTCTTCGATACATACATATAATTGCATTGAGCCTGTAATAATACTGATTCAACTATTTCCACACTGTAAAGTAGGCCCTACGTGCATTTTTGTGGTCAGCAAATGGTGGTTATTCTGTAAATTATCTATATGTCCAGTCATATGCAGCTTGTATTTTGGATGGCCTCAATGTCATCACATCCTGTCGCACATATCGACACTTGCAAGCAGCGATGGACGAGGAGAAACCTATTGTTGAAGTGGAGAATCAAAAGATTTGATATGACCCAAGTCATCCTTTTTATAAGGACACAAATAGAAAGGAGCGCATTTGGGCCGCAATTGCGCGAGTTTTGGAGGTAGAAGATGGTAAGTTGAATTATCTTCCATCCTTACGTTGTGGGGAAGGTCGTTTGGGATGGGACACTTTCGAAAATAAGAGGCTGAGTTATGTATTTAAGTAGGCCTACATATATGTTTGATTAACATTCTAATTTTGTTGTCTGATCTTTGTACATAGTATAACTTTTTTTTTTCCAGTAAAGTAAAGATTTGTTGTTGACTTGTGAGGAATGTACAAACATGACAGACAGACCTGTTGTTCTGATGCAAATGTGATTAATGGCTGCTCTGCAAGGTGTTAACTCCCCCTAGCTCTAACCCCTTCTAAGCAGTGAGCTCTAATCAGTTGAGAATGAGGAGTTGACGTCACGGCACAGAGAGGAAAATACTTAAATCATCGTGTCCTGCCATGACACACTGCCTTCAGGAGAGTTAAAACATGCACAAAATGCATCCCGTATGTTCCTGGCCTCAGCAGCTGTGCGCTGTCCTGCCATGTTCCCAACAGGTCGCCTCCTTCTTCCCTGCTGTTGGGCTTCATCGAGCAGCCGCTGAGAGTCCCTTTGAGAAATCAGAAAGTTGTGGAGGATGCATTCCACAATAACAACGGTGTCAACATTTTCAGGGAGAAGGTTGATCCTGCGATAAAAAATCCTCCACCTTGAGGCCAAAATCCCAAAAGCATTCTCCACAACCATCCGTGCTCTTGAGAGGCGGTAGTTATAGATCCTCTTCTCACGGGCTAGGAGTGCTCCAGGATATGACCTCATCAGGTAGTTTTTCAGCAGAAAGGCAGCATCAGCAACAATCACGTGTGGCATCCTTTTACCAGTGGCCTCACCAGGCAGGGGGCATTTGGTGGCACATGTAGGGTACCGTGCTCCAGTCCAATGATCCTTTCTATAGCTTTGCAGACCATGTAGACAGAGTTCTGTACAGTTGTCTCTCCAAACCGATAACTGAAAGCCAGGCTGACAAAAGAATCCCCTGACGCCAGATACCTGTAGACAAACTGTAGAAAAATATTAATGTTTTATGTTTTCTTTTCTTTCTTTTTCAGTGGAGATGGTAAAAAACAAATGGAGAAGCCTGAGGAATGACTACGTGAAAATTAGGGGAAAAAATGGCAGAAGTTGGAAGTGGGTCCAAGAGTCACCCAGTTAAAGAACATATAATTCCGTTCATCCAATCCAGAAGGTAAAATATTTACTTTTATTACTGATTTTATATTATTATTTATTTATATGTCTTTATTTTGTAATACTGTCTATACAGCTCCTGCATCGTCCATGTCCATCCAGCTCTGTCCTACTGAAAGGCGGTCCCGGAGCCCATGAGAGAGGGCCATTACAGCAGCACAACGACACAGAGCAACAAGAGCCAGTAGTACTGCTACTCCAAGTACAGCTAGTGCTGCTGCTGCGTCAACAAGGGGGCGGGCCAGCCGACAAGGTGACCTCGGGGGTAGACCCCTGAACATGCTGCATGACCACACCGACACTTTGCGTCCCAGAGACAGAGGCTGATGAGAGCTACCTTGTGCCCATGCTGAACAGGCTCGATAAGGATGCCAGACAGGAGGCCAAACTATCTATTTTAACAACTCTACACCCTTTGGAATGCAGATTTCGACAGCTGCCAACTCATCCTCCTATTCAACCACCCTGTTCAACCAGTCAGGCAGGTAGACGGATCTCAACGACCCCTACGCCCACTTCAACCAATACTCCACCTATGGAGGAAATGATGACTTTCCTGACCATAGATCACGAACAATGTCAGGATTCTTCTTCATTTTAAAGCATGTTTTTTTGTTGTTGTTGTTGGTTTGGCTGAAGATTTATAGAGTTAGTTTTAGTTTACATTTCAGAGTGTGTGCTTTTCATATTGTTTTTGTTTCAGCACTTTTACATATATTTATATATTTGGGTGTTTTATACATAATTATATTTATTACGTTTGTATTTTTATATGCATGTTTTGTAGATTTTTTAGTTGTGTGTGCTGTGAATAAAAATATTGCTTACCTCAGTCCTACTGCCAGTCTTTGCTTGGGTTCGATGTTTATGTTTGTTTATTGGGTCGGGACAGTGCAAGTTAATGAACAAGGCACACCGGATTGTAGCCTTGGGCTAATTTCCATCCGTCGTCCCCCATGCGCACTCTCAAGCACACTCACATTCATCCTGGCCTATTGTACATGTTTTTAGTGGTAGGGGAAACCGGAGTACCCGGAGGAAACCTACGCAGACACGGGGAGAACATGCAAACTCCACACAGAAAGGCCCCGACCTTGGTGGGAATCGAACCCGGACCTTCTAGCTGTGAAGCACGAGCGCTAACCGCTGTGCTACCGTGCCGCCTATATGATGGCTGCTCTGTAAATTGTACACTGGCGTCTCAAATCTGGGCCAATAATAGACAAAAGCTCCTCCATCTTCTCTGCAGACATACGAGAGTATTGGTAGTGGCGTTTGCTGTCTAGTCTCAACTCTTGAACGAGATGGTAGAAATCCCCTTGGTGTCATCTTTGTTGGTTAATGGGATGGACCCAAAAGCGACTTCTTCTCCTCCTCTGAGTTATAGCCATCAGCAGAACCAAAGCAAAAGATTTCCTCCAGGAAATACGACCTATAAACATTCATCACACATATGAAACATTTATAATAGTGCTCTTCTTAATACCAAACAACTTCGGGGAAAGTATTAGCAATCAGGTTTACGTTAGCTTAAGCTGAAAGACAACATGGAATGCGTTTAAATCAAAGAAAAACAAAACTTTCTCGTGGTCATTGTACTCACCAATAGCGGATGAAACTCGATGTTAATCTGGAACAACAAAATAAACACCAGAAATGAAGCTCTCTGATGCTGTTGCAATGAATGAAAAGTTTGTTTTGGTGCCGGCTTTATCTGTACACACATTGTATCGCGTGATCTCGTATGTCTTGCGCATGCCCTTCTCAGCTCCGCGGAGTGGAGCCCAGTCGGAGCAAGACGTGTGCAGTGGGTGTTTGATTTCGGCAGGCCTGAGCGGGGCGGACACGTGAGATGTGGAATCCCGAGGTTAGAGAAAGGTTCATTCTGCTTTGTGATTGGATAATTGGCTTGTGGCATGATATGGCTATGCTATGTCCGCTAGTCTGAACATAAAATCGCCAGGACTTCCTATTCATTTTCACTGGGAATTGGCTTCCACTTACTCGGATTAATATATATTCTGAAGATTTCGTGGCGGACATGGAGTGCCCGGTTGATGATCACTGACTGACTGCTAAAATCTTAAAAGTTAAAGGCTATAATTAAATATATACATTGAAAAATAATAGACAAAACTTGTCTATATGGTTTTGGTCCATCTCCAACATCAATACAAGATCTTGGTGAAAAGTGAACGCAACACTCAATGAAAATAAATGTTGTAACATTGCAGAAGCTTATTCAAACAATGCTAGAGCAAATATGTGTCGTAATCAAAGCTAAAAGCGCTCCAATGAAACACAAGGATTTGCAACCATCTCTATTTTGTGTATACAACATAGCCTATCTGTTCAAAGGTTTTGATAGCACGCTCTAAGTCCTAGAGTATTAATTTGTTTATTGAATGGTTTTAGACACCGTAGCCTTTTCAGGTAAAGATGCATGGACCTTGAAACATTGTGGATAGGAATGGCAGTGTTGGAGCTCAAACTCAACCAAAAGCTATACAACTGTTGATTTGCAAAGGGTGGCACAAAAAAAAAGAAATTGTGCCATTTTCTGAAAGCATTACGTTTGTGATTAGTTTTGAGCGTTACAAAAATAAAATAATTAAGATTCAGTTGACACTGGATATTTTAAACATGTCCAGAAGAATTAACAATAAACACTGAAATATGTATGACGGAATTAGAGCACTACGTTTTGCTACAGGATTTATTTACATAATAAATCCCAATGGAGATTTTGTGTTGTGCTGATGACATTCAAAAACAGGAATCCTCTAACATCCAGGTGAATCAAACATGTGTGCACTGTCCTGTGACACCATTTCCGTCAAGAACCCAGCTCTGACAATGTGATATGGTTAGTCAAGAAACGTCAGCTTTCTTTGAGTCATGAAGGCCCAGCCCTCTAAATGAAATTTGACAATGACTTTATTATATGTTTCACCCAATTAAATAAAACCTTTATGATTTGATCATAGTCAAATTCAAAATGCAATTTCAATTCCATTACCACTGCCGTCCTAATTTAGGATAATTATGTCTCTATTATTGTACTCTTGTAATTATGTCTCTTGTGAACTGCACATGTGCCATACTTAGAGAGCTGTTTTGAGTCCTGTGACTCCAGCCCCAGGTCGTTCCTTTGTGCTTTGGCAGAGAGTCCACATTCTCCCTGTTCAACGAGTCGCACATGAACGCACCACTGACAGCTCTCATCAGTGTCCGCTCTCAAACACAGGACAGGATAGCAAAATAGCGTGCACACTTCAGATTTTGGAGGCACCCACATGACATGCAATAACCTTTCTACCCACAAAAATATCAATTCCATTTCAATTTGCTTTTGTCGAGCTCACTATCACGTCAGGAGTCGCCTCACAGGGCTCCACCAAATATGCTGATTTGATCAAACACAGAGACAAACAGTGAAACCAACAGGAGAATGTAATGCATTGAGTTGCCTTGTGTACGAAATGGGCGGTATAAATAAACTTGCCTTGCCTTGCCTAATGTCCAAATGTTCAAAAAAGTCTACAATGAAGCACCAGAAAAGAAAAACAGTGTCTATGCGTCCCCATCCTTAGATTTCCCTTCTTAACAAAGGGAAAAAGCTGTGGTGAGAAAGCACAACCTTGAAGAGAACCGTATTGAATGGGACGATCCAGACGGACAATGCTAGAATAGGGCTTCTGTGGAGCATTGAAACGTTTTTAAAGTCATCAAATTAATTGTCATCTGTACATTTCTAGAAAATAATGATCACATTTGGCATTTTGTGTCTATTGCTGGGTTTCAGGTGACATCACAGCGTTCTAAAGGCCTATAATATTATGTAGAGGTCAAATTATTTTGTTTTTGAGAAAATTGTCTTTTTAGATACAACTTTTGAAAATGTAATGCAGTTAAAAGGAAAAACTGGCTCCTGCCCACTGGTCCTGTGGCATCATACATTCTAGAACTGAAAACAACCATTGTATCAATATGTATATGTATCCTGTCTTTTATTATCCAATTTCCACAATGATATTGTGGAGATAAATTTCATTATTCTGTTTATAACCTTGTTTAAGAATCCTAATGTTAATTTGACCCCGGACACTAAACTCTGTAGAGTTTGTTATGAGAGCATTGCATCTGCCTGAGAATGGTGTCTGTTTTGTCTACGTGTACAGGGCTGTAACAACTATATAATTCTCTGTGAATCTCTGTGACTTCCTTGAATACTTGTGAAAGACATGGGAAAGAGCTCTGAAAGCAGCTCTTCTGATTGTTGCTCTTGTTAATAAATCTGGCTTTGGACACAATCCGTTACTCTCCGGGACTTTTTGTTGTAAGATTCCACTTCCACAATATAGAGTTCAAATCGGCTTCAAATCTTTTCTGGATGAATGCATTTGTGTTAAAAATATTGTATTCAGGCATTAAAACTGCATTAAAAAGCAGTGACTTGCTGCTATCTGTGTAAACCCTGCTATTGAGAGTGAGGAGTCACCTGCCAAGTTGGGTTGATTTGGGGGGGGGGGGGCTCTGAGCCGGTCGGCCATGATGGTAGCACACTTGAGGCACGCCCCCAGAATTTCACACATTCCTCACATTACAGAGCACTTACATTTTTGCGCATTTAATTTTTCGGCAGGACAGAGACGGACTTACGAATACGACAAAGAAAAGGAAGAAAGTAAAGCAATGCAAAGAGATAAGGCGAAAGAAAAGGGACCTTACAGGAACAAGCTCATACCAAGAGTAAAACAGCGGTATTTGGAGAAGCTTGCGGACATCCAAGACATCGACCCACACAAGCTCCCTGCAGCGGAATGGCACAGAGACCTGGACAGTGAAAAGACAGTTCTTTTCCAACACAGTATTTGTTGGTTAAATTAATTGATTTCTAAAGGCTTCTATGAAAACAGGAATTAATTGTCTTACACATTCATCTACTTCAAAAAAAAAAATTCTTCAAGCTTTTAAAAATCTTTTTAGGAGAACCTTTTGTAAATCCTATTAGCTTCTGAGATTAGCCTCATCAATGAGCTTTTCTGTGGCATTCCTGGCCCTCTCGTCTAGACTGTTGAACAGAGTAGTAAAGAGCTCTGATTGTTTAGATCCATTGTATTCAAGTTGTTAAGGGCATATGGAAATTTGACCTCTGCTTAAAGATCCCCTACGGGGCTCTTTGGAGTGCTCCCCCTCCAGAGGTCGCATTACAATAACGGGGGAGTGACTAAACAATGGTCAAGCTGGGGAGGGGAACCTAGGAAATAACAAATTCAAAACAGTCCATTGCTGGGACCTCATTTTAGTAAACACTATGTGTCCAAAGAATCAGCTGACTACCTGAACATCCCGAATGACCAGATTCCTTCTTCCTCAATGGCACAATGACAATGCCAGGAATCATTGGCCTCACATTGTGAAAGAGTGGTTCGGGGAGCACATGGATTGGCCACCACAGACCCCATTGAGAAGCTTTGTGTTGGATGTGCTGGAGAAGGCTCTGCGCAGTGGTGACACTCTCCCATCATCAACACAAGATCTTAGTGAAAAACCAATGCAACACGGGATCTTTTGACATTGCAGAAGATTATTAATGAACTGTTGCGCTCTTCCAAGAAGCTGATGAAAGACTGTTGTGGAGCGGAGGGAGCTGTGCAGGAGGTAGTGGAGGAGCTGACCAGTGCAGGACACCACGCTCTGAAACAGGGACAAACCCAGGAGGTGGTGCACCGTTTCAGAGGATCAGAGAAACACTGAAGGCAGCCAGCCAGGTTTCTTCCGGGTACAACAGTTTCCCCGACCTCCAAAAATATGCTGGTCAGGTTGGCCCACAGTGGCGGCGCGGCTCAGGACCACAATGACAAACAATGACTTACTTATTTATTGAAACAACGCCACAGCGAATGATGCTGTAATCAAAGCTAAGGGTTGTCCAACATAAGAAAAGTTACCTTTTTCGTGGCAACTTACATAGGGACCTAATTGGTGCAAAAAAGCCCCACAGAAAATAAACAATGTAATTGTTCAAAAACAGAGTAATAAAAGTAATTTAAAGAGACCTATTTAGATCTGTAGCTTTATCCACAATACCAGATTGTTTCATCAACTGACATAAGTTGTTTGTGAGTGGATGTTTGCTATGTCCTGGACTTCTCATCACGGCTTGGTCCGACGTTGCTTTGCCGTACTTTAGATAGTCTGAAAATAACAACCAAAATATGCCCAAAGAGTAGTCCGCACTGCAAAACAACTTCCTTGTATTAAAAACAGATAAAATGGAGATCATTGACCCACAAAAACAAAGAGAGGTTGTTATTGGTCATCTTGAGGCTCTTTCACTAGAACCAAAAAACATCTGGTTGGAAAATTAGAAATCTCTGGGTAATCATGGACTCAGACCTGAATTTTAACAGTAATATTAAGTCCAATACATCAGCGGCCATTCCATCTAAAAAACATTGCTAAAATAAAAAACATAGCGTCTAAACCAGACTTGGAGAGATTAATTCATGCGTTTGTCTCCAGCAGGTTAGACTACTGTAACGGCTGCTCACTGGCCTTTCTAAACGAGCTGTTAGAGCTGCAGAACATCCAGAACGCTGCTGCTCGAGTCCTGACCAGAACCAGGAAATTTGACCATATTAGTCCAGTGCTCCGGTCTCCTGGTGAGGCTGCGTTTCAGTTTCATGCAGAAAAGGTCTGGAACAGACTCTGTGAGAACGTGAAACAGGCCTCAACCCTGACTATGTTTAAGTCCAGGCTGAAAGCACACTTATTTACTGCTGCCTATGGTAACTGAATGTATTTATCTAATTTTAATATATATGTATATATGCATATATCCATTCTTTATTTAATTGTATTGTTTGTTTGTTTTTATTGTATTTTCATTGTGTGTTTGATGTTACTGTGTGACATGACACGTGCAGTAAAAGTAAACTTGCCTTGCCACTTAATAGCGTCTGTGTGAAACAGGTGAAACATTGGTTCCACTGCACTTAATTTCTACTGAATATATGGACAAAAATTGTACCGAAACGGTTCACAAGTGACCAAACCGAACGTGCTGAACCGAAACGGTTTGGATATTTTCTGTATACTGTTACATCCCTATCATTTAGTGATGTTATCTCTGCACGTCCAAGGGTATTCCAGACTTAATCACTAATGAGATTTTTTAACCTGCTAAAGGGACTTTTAAGCATCCGACTGCACAAAATTACATTCAATTTGGATTTCTTCCAGCAATGCTTTTCAAACAAATGATCAAAGAATTAACCATGCAAAAGCTTCTGATGTCGTAAGTGCTTAGGATTCATCAGGATGAGGAAGTAAAGTTGTTGTTCCTGCTGCGTTTGTCTATAGTGGTTCTCAAACTTTTCACACCAAGTACCACCTCACAAATTATCTTTCGATCCAGACCGAACCGAGAAAAAATAAAATCATGTTTGTAACTGGCCTGAAAATATAACAGCACCAACATGATTTTACCCGCTGTATACCACGGAACTTTATCTTGTGTAAATGATGGCAAACTCATAACTTCGGAGCACACTGTAACCTAATCATTTAAACCATTGGGGACTCCACAGTCACTCGCGTGTCTCTTAGCGTGTAGCCCCGACTTAGGAGGCTGGGAGTTTCATTTCCTTCACCATATGAATTGCAGGTTGTGCAGATGGTTTAACACAGGCCGTACTATGAATCAACATCAACATCTGAAGGGCAGGTTCAAAAGCAGATGGCAATTGTTTTTCTTTTGGGCCAATTGAGTCTGTACAGCTTTCTTCAACCACATAACCAGCTACGAATTTGTTGATGACATTGGAAGGAACAATCCTGCCAAACGCTATGCTTTGTTGTTTGGGAGGGCTAGCTGCATGGTTGTGTTCCTCTTTATCCAGCTTTGCAATTCAAAAGAAATTAAGGGCCCTTTGCCTAATTTTCAACCCTTTCCCTCAGTTTTTTACTAAAAAGGTCATAAAAAGTGATGCCGTTTGATGCTCCAAATGTGATTCCGTTGTTACCTGTGACAATAACAATAAATGATTGAATCCTAGAATATTGAATCCCTGAGAATCTGACAGAAAAAGGTATCATCGCGTCAGTTTTATTTTTTCACCAGTTTTACAACATACTCGACGGGGTGAAGCGGGTTTACCTTACACAAATAAACAATTGGACCCACCTTTAGGTTCGTGTGCAAATGCTGCTCAAATTATTTAATCAGTTTTGTCACTTTCTTTTTTTCGTTTGGACTTTTCCCCTGCAGATTGTGCGTCTCTTCTCCAGCATCGTCCAAACCCTAAACTCTCTGCCCTCAGGCTGAAATTCTCTGCCCATTTTTCTGAAACCTTTCATTTCCTATTTCCCCTCTTTCTCCAAAACAGCTGTCATTTTTCAAGCCCAGCATCAAAGACAAATAACAGCGCAGTTGAATCATTCCAATCCCACCACACGGTGCTGGCCAAAGGTCCGGCTTTGCACAATATGGTCTTGAAATGTGCATGTAGCCCCCAGGTTTGAGAGGGATGGTCAAATATTAACAGGAGTGTTGCAGACATGATACAATGAGTCATATCAGGGCAGTGAAAGACAGACCGCACATTCCATGTAGCGCTAATGCTCCGTTAGCAGGAGGGCGGTAAACCCACTTTACCCTCTAAAAGCGCAAATTGTGCTTATAAACTCATCCGTGTGAAGAATAGGGATGTTTGTAACCAAAGAGGAACATGATGCTAAATTCCAAATGTAACAACTGTTTTCTGTTTCATGTTATAAACCTTTCTCAGGGTATAGATACTTCAGTGGAAGTGTTTAAGCCTTGAAGCTAAAGGCTAACGTTAATCTGACGCTAACAAATGGTAAAATAACACCACCGTCTGAGCTAACTTTTATGAAACACATTCCTGATGATTATTTAAGTTTATCAGATTTTTTTTAAGTCAGATTTAATTTTTTATTTACTAAATATTTAGACCAGGTTCAGGCCTGTTCACTGCTCTCTCTAACAATCACAGAATCTCCGAAGTAAAAGCATACTTCTGCTCTGAATATTTGTACCAAAACAAACGCACTCACATTCAGATGATAAAACAGTACACCAGGAAAAAAATGCAACTTGTAAAACTGATTTCATATTTTTTATTTTCTAATTTAAAATCGTAAACTGTTGGAGTGTTTAACAAAAATAAAAAGGTAAGTTACTCTATGGTTAACGCTAAGTGAAAAAGTCAAGTGACTGATCCAAACTTAAACAGACCTGACCTTTCCACTCAGAGGTCAGCAAACCTTTCAATCATTCTATAGGGTAAATACAGGTTGTGCAATTTAAATGTTTGAGGGCTTTTTGTGTTCTTGTTGTTAAAAAGTTTCATATTGCAGATGAGACAATTACACATAATTGCATTTGTTTGTTTATATTACCCTTTTTAAAGAACACAAGATAAAGTAATACATTTTATTCATAGTTAGTTTTTTTTAATCTTGAGAGTGCATTAGAAGTTAAAGGTCCTATATCATACAAAATCGACTTTTTTGAGTTTTTAGCCATGTTCTTATGCTATTTCCTTCTCAAAAACACCCTCAGAGCGGTTTTTGGCTTCATTCACATTCTAAGTAATCCTCCTGAATCCTGCTCTCTGAGCAGCTGCTCTGCCCTCTCCTGGTAAACCACTGAGCTGTTCAGTTGTGTCGTCACAAAGGAACGGAAGTGCGCTACGTCTGTAATGTAATGCCTTACGGCCTGATTTTAATTTATAAAACAGCTTTTTTTTTTTTTTGTTGTAAGAGAGAAATAAAGAAAAAAAAAAAAAAGAAAAAAAAAGAAAAGAAAAAACTCTCCGTCTCCGACCGTCTGTGCTTTCCCGGGACAGTAAGCAAGCGCTCCTGCGGCCGGAGGGTGCATTGTTTGTGAAGACGGAGCTCTTTCTAACCTACTCTGGACACCGCCTGTTCATTTTGCTTACGATAATGTCACGAATGCGCATTTGGCTCTATTAGATCCTTGTTTTGGCTACGAGAGGAACAGGACTATTCAACCTTCCTAAAGAAGAGTGCACTCGACACAAGTTGGAATTTCTTTCTGGGATTCAGCGACTATATCAACCAACCTGATGGATGCTTGGTGAACCTTGGCCAGAATCAAAGTGGAATTAACTTTTATAACCAACGCATGTCCCATAACCCCATGGGGAGGCCAGACTGAGCGGTGATCAATCAAAACGCGTGTTAGCGTGTGTGTTAGCCATTTATGAAACTGTTGCACATGTCAACTCCTTATAACTGCATTATGTGAAGTAACTTCACTTTTTGCAGCGATATTTATATTTATAATACTGTGAATGTGGAATGAGCGGAGAGAGGGGCGGAGTTAACTGAATCGAAGCGTCTTGTCTTCCGGGTAGGGAAAATACCCCCCAAAAATACTTATATTTCTCTCAAAATGAGTACTCCATAGTGATAGAGGTACAATATATCATATATATACCTATACTTTACTTTGGAATGGCTAAAATAGCATGATACAGAACCTTTAAGATTACTTGGAAATATATGTAGTTTGTGCTATGACTGGTTAAAAGGCAAACTGGGTTTCTTGCTGCTTGTAGCCTAAACTTGAAGATTTCTCAGCTGCTTAGGTCCATTTAGCTGTAGGTTGTTTTCACATGTTAGAGGGCTTCGTAGGCCGACCCAAGACTGCTCTTGTTTCAGCTGTATTTACTTCAAAGCTTGTTCAGTCCGCATTCACATGCTCTCGCTCCAAAAGCTGCATCTTCAGCCATGTAACAACTACCGGTTGCTCTGTATTCCCATGGCATTGGGCCCTGTCAATGCGGCGACACGCACGGACGTGCAAACTTCCCTGATGTTTCGCGATGGTCATTTCTCAGTTGTGGTTAAATACATTGAGGGTGATGCACGAGACCAAGGAAAAATGCACTGTGTGAGGACATACCTGATGTTATAAAGCTGATCGATTTCGCCTGGTCAGAGCTGTAATCCAAATGTCCTGTCATGTAGCACGTGCTCATTGGATTCACACTGACTCAAAACCGCTCTCGGGCCGAGAGCCCCTCTAGGCCGACCTAACCAGAGCCAGTGAGAAAACCCCTTTACTTTATCGTTGTTGTTTATGCTGTTTGTTTTCCTTTGAACAGTCACATGGTCGTGTGGAGTCAGTTCTGGTTCTGTTCCACTCTCTGGTCCAGTTGAATTCACGAATCAAACGGATCAGAATTCAATTAACCAGACTGAGACCCAGGTCTTCAGCCGGACCAGGACTCACTTTGGTCCCAATCAAAATGGAATGCACCCTATCAATTCGATTTTAATGTTCAAATCTGGAGGCAAAAATAGGTCATGTTTATTTGAAAAATAATAATAATTTCCATGTACATCATCTTTAATCTATCACCAAATCCAGTTCAGTTCTCAGCGTTTCACTGCCTGTCTGCATAAAACAAACAGGCCTATTTTTACCTGGAATACCTTTGTGCTTCATTTCTCACACACAAAATCCATGGGCACACATGACCACAGAGAGAACAGACACAGCCAATCAGTGAAAGGAATTAGTGAAATATAAAAATTCCAAACATCTTAAGAACTTGCGCAAATGAACTTATAATTCAATGTGACAACTTGGGAGCGTGCCATGGTTAATTCATCACTCAACGGCAACCGCCCAACTCACACCGACAGGGTGTTTGTTGAAATGTTGAAATGTGATGGGAGCAGACACAGGAGTCACCGGTGTTTTGTTTGGTCCGGTTTGTCTGAAGAAATGTATGGCTGATGTAATAAAAGAGGGAGAAGAAACCTGTATGGGCTGCATGATGATGCAAGGTAGTGTGTGTCAGTGTGGGCTGATGGTGATCTGATATTGTACAGGGGGCTGATGGTCCGACACGTGAGCTGAGAGAGCAGGGGTCACAGCTTGTGTCTCTGAAAACACATCTGATAACAGAGAGGGACGTGTACGTTAATACACAGTCCACAGAATTCTGCTCCTCTGCCCATGCGCAAAAATGCTTGCTTGAGGGAACAGCAGAACGTTAGTTTGCATGTATTTAAAGGTCCTATATCATGCAAAATCGACTTTTTGGAGGTTTTTCACCATGTTGTTATCCAATCCTTATCAAAAACACCCCAGAGCGGTTTTTGGCTTCATTCACGCAGTTCTAAGTAATCCTCCTGAATCCTGCTCTCTGAGCAGCTGCTCCGCCCTCTCCTGGTAAACCACTGAGCTGTTCAGTTGTGTCGTCACAAAGGAACGGAAGTGCTCTACGTCTGTAATGTAATGCCTTACGGCCTGGTGTTAATTTGTAAAACAGCTTTTTCATTATTTCAGTCGTAAGAAAAAAAAAGAAAAAAAAAGGAAGTGCCTGACGCGTCCGTGCTGTCCCTGCGGAGTAAACACACCCGTCTGAACAGATGTCGTGTTTGCACTGAAAGCTGTGAAGAAGGAGCTCTTTCTAACCTACTCTGGACACCTGTTCTTTTTTTCTAACGATAATGTCAAGGAGAAAAGCGCGTTTGGCTGCGAAGACAGGACTTTATTCAACCTTCCTAAAGAAGAGGCCACTCGCCAGAACTTGGAATTTCTCTCCAGGATTCAGCGACTATCAGCCAAAATAGTGTTTGTCTGTGACTGTCACTGATGGATGCTTGGTGAACCTTGGCCACAATCAAAGTGGATTAACTTTTATAACCAACGCGAGTCCCATAATGGAAACATCAGAGTGGTGAGTCAATCAAAACGTGTGTTAGCATGTGCGTTAGCGTGTGTGTTAGCCATTTATGAAACTGTGTTGCACATGTCAACTCCTTATAACTGCATTATGTGAAGTAACTTCACTTTTTGCAGCGATATTTATATGTTTCTACTACTGTTAAAGTTGTATGAGCGGAGAGAGGGGCGGAGTTAACTGAATCGAAGTGTCTTGTCTTCCGGGTAGGAAAAATACCTCCAGAAAATACTTATATTTCTCTCAAAAATGAGTACTCCATAGTGATAGAGGTACAATGTATCATATAAATGCCTATACTTTACTTTGGAATGGCTAAAATAGCATGATACAGATCCTTTAAAAAGCCATTCTGAAGACTAGCAAATCAATAAATGGACTTTTGGAGGAAGAAGCCTACCATGATAAATCACATTATCAGAGAACTACCCACGATCTTCAACTGCCATTTTTTTTTTCTTCACAAAACGGATGACAAATCCATGGACTCCAAACAGAGTCTTTGAAAACATATTAAACTTTGACCATTTAATTCCAATTTTTAATTTCCGATCTTGAAAAATATTGCACCTCCATCACTGAAAAGTGTCCAACTTTACTCTGAGTATTTGAGCCCTAATGACTGAATATTGTCTGAATATAGCTTAACATTTTCAGAGACAGCCTTTCTTCAACAGTCTGAAACTCTCCTCTGATCTGAAGGACTTTTCTCACAATGTTAGAAAAGAGCTCTTATGTGATGTGTTATTATAGTGACATGATTTTGTTGAATAATGGTGCTAATAATCAGTGGTTCTCAAACCATTACTGGTGGTACTTGGGTTTCTTCAGGTGGGACACCAGGTCAGCTGCAAGAAAAGTGAGACTGGACTGTAGAAAGATTGGTTGTAAATAGGTATGACTGTGTGATTAGGATGTATTTGGACACATTTGATTTTGTATTAAAGGAATAGGCCACCGTTTTTACATACTGAGATAAGTTCTTACCTGAGCTTAGACGAGTTCATTTGTACCTGTCTGGTCTCCACGTGGGCCTTCTGTAACATAAACACAGCACAGACGCCGTTAGCATTTAGCCTCTCTCTTCTCCTCTATAGCTCCAAACGAGGTGAAGATAGAAGCTACCAAACTCTTCCACGTTTTCCCTATTTAAATATGGTTACGTGAAGTGTTACACTATAAAGTATAATTACACAAAATTAAACTATGTGGATTTTCTAAGCGGATAAAAAGGGGAACTATATTGTAAGGCGTAATAATACCAGGAGTAATTCGGCATCCGCGCAGTGATATCTTCACTTTACTGTGCGGATGCCGAATTACTCCTACTTTGAAATAATTTTACTCAAGTACAAGTAAAAAGTAGTGACCCAAACAATACTCAAGTAAAAGTTTTAAAAAACGTATTTGAATACTGTGAGTAACTGTTTGAGTGTAAAAGTCAGATTTATTTACTATGATGCCATAAATGGTGTGAACCAAAACATAAAATCCTGTGGAAATTGTGAAATTTACAAAGAAATTCCAAAAAAATAACAGAACATACAGAAAAACAAAATTTACTCAAAGTGGAAAAAGTAACAATTACTTTTACTCAAGTAAGAAACAGATACTTCATTAGAATTTGACTCAAGTATATGCCATACAAGTAGAGATAAAAAGTATTGCATGATAAAACGAGAGTTACGTATGTAACTACGGTTCTATGAATCCCGGATGACCGCCAGAGGCGGTGCTGAAAGCACTGAATGTTCCCTTCGCGCATGCGTAGTTCGAGTAAGAATACCAACAACGTCACAAACCTGTGACCCTCGGATGGCCAATCAGAGGCTATATAGCCCGATGACTTCCGAGGCTCTGTTCCTACAAAACCTTCTCGCGCGAACGCAAGGATTCTGAGTGACAGAGAATCTCTGGCGGTCATCCGGGATTCATAGAACCGTAGTTACATACGTAACTCTCGTTCTATTTCATCCCTCCTGACCGCCAGAGGCGGTGCTGAAAGCACTGAATGACGAATACCAGCCAAGTCACGAGGAAACCCGCCCACACACCTCACGGAGCTGACTCAGAGGATCCCCGAAGAAGTACAGCATCCAGAGAGTGAGAAGCCGCCACATTCACTCTATAGAACCTGGTGAAGGTAGTGGAAGACGACCACGAAGCAGCATCACAGATGGCATCCAAAGGCATCCCCCGCAAGGCAGCCCATGATGTCGCCACACCCCTGGTAGAGTGGCACCTAACAGGAGACGGCAGGGGACGGTTCCCAGCCTTGTAAGCATGGGAAATCACATCCACAATCCAGTGGGACAGGCGCTGCTTTATGAGAGCACAACCCAGCTTAGCACTCCCAAAACATACAAAAAGCTGGTCCGACTTACGTACACCCGCTGTGGCATCAATATATGCCCTCAATGCCCTAACAGGGCATAACAACTCCGAACCTGCACCCTCCCCTGCGGGTGAAGGCACAAACCGCACGAGCCGCACAGGCTGATTGCAGTGAAAACGAGACAATACCTTAGGGAGAAAGGCAGGGTTAGGCCATAACGTAACCCCTGAGCCGTCAGGAGCCCACCTCAGGCACTCGGCACTAACAGACAGGGCATGTAACTCACCAACCCGCTTCGCTGAGGCAACGGCCAGTAAAAATGCCGTCTTCAGAGATACCCACCGCAAGTCAGCCCGCACCAACGGCTCAAAAGGAGGGAGACCCAAGGCCGACAGCACAAACGGAAGGTCCCACGGCGGCGGCCGTGGAGCCGCCGGCGGATGCAATCTCCGTGCGCCCCTAAGAAAAAGAGACACAAGCCGGTGACTCCCGACGGCAGCATCGCCGACATGAACATGGTGACATGATATTGCTGCGACATACACCTTAAGAGTGGAGGGAGTGCGCCCCATATCCAAAAGTGACTGTAAAAACTCCAAAATTGTAGAGACGGAACAAGAAACAGGATCTTTACCATGAGCAGTACACCAACGAGAGAACAGCGTCCATCTGTTGGAATACATCCGCCGCGTAGACGGCGCTCTGGCGTTCAGGATGGTCCGCCTGACAGGACCCGACATATCCGTCAGAGACCCCTCGGAATCCCCAGGGGCCACACCCACAGCCGCAGCCGATGGGGGTCGGGATACCAGATCCTCCCGCCCAACTGAGAGAGAAGATCCACCCGGTCCGGAAGGCACCACGGCTGGCCGTGGCAAAGACTGTGCAGCCGCGGAAACCATGTCCGCGCCGGCCAAAACGGGGCCACCAACAACACCAGGTGACCCTCTTGGAGGACCCTCTGAAGGGTTGGCATAATCAGAGGTATCGGCGGGAAGGCGTACAGAAGCGTTCGAGGCCAGGGGTGAGCAAAGGCATCCTGGCCGAGGGAGCCCGGCTCCCTCAGGGAAAACCACAGAGGACAATGTGCTGTGTCCCGACTGGCAAAAAGGTCCACCCCTGCTTCGCCAAACAGGCCCCATATTGACCGTACCACCTCCGGGTGGAGGCGCCACTCCCCCGGAGGACATCCCTGACGCGAGAGGAAATCCGCAGACCGGTTCCTCTCCCCCGGTAGGTACACCGCCCGCAGGCTGGCCAGACGAGAGGCAGCCCATGTAAGGAGGTCCCGCGAAGCCGCCAGAAGCTCCGCTGACCTGGTGCCTCCCTGATGATTGACATGGTACACGGCGGTTGTGTTGTCTGATCGGACAAGCACATGCTTCCCCCTCAGATGAGGCAGAAAGCACCGTAGACCCAGGTGCACCGCACGAAGCTCGAGCACATTGATATGGTCGTTGCGCTCCCCTAAAGACCACAGACCGTGGGCCGCCCTGTGCTGCCACACGGCCCCCAGCCCGTAGGGCAGGCATCTGTCGTAACCACCTCCCTGCGGGACACGACAACGCCCATGGGCACCCCGCTGAGCATGTAGGCCTCGTTCCGCCATGGGACAAGGGCACACAGGCACCTCCACGACACGCGAAGCCTCCGACGCCTGTGTAGTTTGGGGTCTAAACGGAAACTGTTCAACCATCGCTGAAACGACCGCAGATTGAGAAGACCGAGAGGGACAATATGGGACACTGAAGTCAGCATGCCCAGCAGTCTCAGAAACGTGACATAAGGCAACAACCTCCCTAATCTGAACCGACGGAGTAGGAGGAGGATATTGCGGACCCGCGGAAGCGAGGGGCGAGCAAACATGGTGGACGCATCCAGGGTCATACCAATGAACGTCGCAGTCTATGAGGGTATCAGACAACTCTTCTCCAGATTGACGGTGATTCCCAGCCGGGCAATGTGCGAAAGAACAAGGGTCGTGTGTCGAGCCACCAGCGCACGAGAGGGGCCGCAAACCAGCCAGTCGTCTATGTACGGCAAAACCTTCACCCCCTGGGACTGCAGGGGTGCCCGGCTGCCGTCACAAAGCGTGTGAACACCCTTGGAGAGAGAGAGAGCCCGAAGGGGAGCACTCTGAACTGCCAACGTCGCCCCCGATATGCAAACCGGAGGAACCGCCTGTGCTGAGGTGAGATGGGTACATGAAAATAGGCGTCCTTGAGGTCTATGGAAGTGAACCATTCCCCCTCGCGGACTGACTGTACAACCTCTGCAGTGGTTAACATATGGAACGGAAGCACCTTCAAAAACCGGTTCAGTCCCCGCAGATCCAAGATAGGGCGAAATCCGCCTGTTTTTTTCGGAACGAGGAAGTAATGAGAATAATAACCCCTGGGCGGCCGCAGAGGACTCACTTCCTCGATGGCACCTTTGGCCAGGAGGGCAGCCAACTCCTGATCTAGCGCTAAAGCTTTTGCCGGGTCGCTGATGATGGTCATTGCGACCCGACTTGAAAGAGGAGGCCGGCGTCGGAATTGCAGCCTGTACCCGTGGGTCAAGGTCGCAACCACCCATGGATCCAAGCCATGAGTAGCCCAGCAACTGAGCTGCTCGCTGGTGAAATATCCGACTGCCGGCCGAAGACCCTCATCTCCTAGCCCCCTGGCCCCGTGGGAACCTGGGGGTGCGACGGGGACGATCAAACGGCTGTGCCTGCCCCGCTGGCGCATGGGCAGGTCCACGAAAATCCCTGTCCGGCCTCTGCTGGGTCACCTGCTGGCGAGAACCCTCGCTAACAGGATAAAACCGAGGCAAAAACCGAGTCCTAGGGGGCGGCGGTCCCCTGGACCTGGGAGGTGGCATGGCCCTATTAAGGCCTATCCCGAGCCCGAATGGTCCTCTCAAGCGCCTCCAGAGCAGCCGGACCAAAAAGCACACCAGGTTCCACAGGAACATCCCGAAGAGTTCTACGGCACGCCTCCGTCAGGGGTGACTGCGCCAGCCATACCTGCCGACGAGCCTGGCACAAGAGAGACATCATTCGGCCAAGTTCCCGCGTCAAAAGAGCGAATGCTTGCAGCGCAGCATCGCTAAAACCAACCGAGGCCGCAGGAGAGCTGCCCTCTGGCAATGACGCAGAAAGGGCAAACAGCAAATGAGCCAAGGAATTCCCCAGGCGACCAGCACGGGCGCCAGCATTGTAAGTCCTCGTCAGCAGATCGTCCGTGACACGACATTGGGTCGTGGGCATCGAACAGTTGGGCGCAGTGCCTCCTCGGGAGAGACAATCAGGGAAGCAATGGCCGGCTCAACCGCAGGCATGCGCTCCAGCCCAGCCTGACTAGCACCCTGCATAGCCGCCAACGCTCTACCATCAGCCGAGAGGCGAGCAAAGGCAGTAGGTTCCCTCCAACATACATGTAACTCCCTCAGATACTCTTCAGAGGGCGGGACGGTAAAGGTAGAAGGCGGCCGCCCCCGCCTAAAAAAGGCACTACCTGGGGCCTCCGCAGCTTGCTGCGGCATCTCCACCTGGAGGCTTTGTAGAGCCAACCGCAGGATAGACTGCATCGAATTATCCTCAGCCTCAGCCAACGAGCCCTGGTCAGAACTATGAGAGCCCGCCTCAGAACCCTGCGACGCAGCATCCGCAAAGTCCTCAGAGAAACGAGATGCAGAAGCAGCCAGTGAAAGGACGTCATCCTCAGGGGGGACGTCATGTTCAGGGGAAAGGACGGGCAAGGTCCGAGTAGACCGAGTGTCCTCTGACACGGTGTCCAACTGGCGAGCTTGAAACATGGATCTCATCTCAGCCAGTTCAGCCGACAGCCGCTCGACCTGTGAGGAGAGCGCCCTGTCCTGCGCAGCCCTCTTCTTAGGGGGAGCCGCCGCCGCTGCGGACGCACCTTTACGCTTTGAGCGCCTAGCAGGGGCAGGTGCAGCCCGCCCATCTAGGGGTGGGCCACCGCCAGGGGTAATCTGAGCCAACCGGGCCATTCTCATTGCCCTAGACATGAAACTGCAATTCATGCATGGGTCATCAGACAGCCCCTCCCTCAGATGATCGGGCCCGAGATAGGCAGGACAGAGATCATGGCCATCATCAACCTGGAGTGAGGCACCACAGGCGACACAACAGTGAGCACCATCCATAGCTACGACTACAGAAGGGAAAACGACAAAAGCGCAGTCTTGTGAGGAAGGACAAGAACACGCGCTAGGCCACGAACCGGGGGAAGGCGGCAAATAAACAATACAACGATACCTTATACAGGCACTATGAGTATCACAGACTCACACAAAAAAATCACACCATAGGCTGGGGGAAGAGGCGCGCACGCGGTCTACACCAGCAGAGGCAAAAAAACAAAGTCACCAAAAAACCCCAAGGTACTCACCAAGATTAACAAAAAACGACCACGGTGAAATAGGTAGGACCGTGGCGAAAACAGCATTCAGACGGGGGAGGACGAATGCTACATAGAAACCAGGCTAAACAGACATGCAAAGCCTATCTACCAACCGCCATAAGCTGGGGGAAGAGAGCGGCCACGCAGTCTACCCAGCAAAAGCGAGAGAGAGGGGGGTGAAAAACAAAACAATACACGTACCTGAGATGAATAGCGTCGCAGCCCTTGGAGGGCGGAGACCCCGCTCCTCCGACAGCAGTCGCAAGGCTACCGGCAACGCACGTAGTACGAATGGAAAAATAGTAGTAGTGTGTACAAATAAGCTTAAATCCAAAGCAGTAGACACACCTGCAGTACCAACTGCGCGCGAGAAGAAAAAAGGAACAGAGCCTCGGAAGTCATCGGGCTATATAGCCTCTGATTGGCCATCCGAGGGTCACAGGTTTGTGACGTTGTTGGTATTCTTACTCGAACTACGCATGCGCGAAGGGAACATTCAGTGCTTTCAGCACCGCCTCTGGCGGTCAGGAGGGATGAAATAGAACTACTCGAAGAAGTAGGCCTATAATTTCTTCAAAAAGTTACTCAAGCACATTAAAGATAAAAATAGAATATTCTTAACTAATTATTGGATATACGTAGTTGTTGGAATGTAATATTTTTCTTGTATGTTCGTGTTCACTGTCAGATCTGGATACTTCTGCATTGTGAATCTGTGATCCACTAGTCAGCCTTATTCTGATGAAGTAACGTGCTGAATGAAAAAGAAAAGTGAGCGGTCAAACTGTGGAAGAGCGAGGGCACTGTGGGCCCAAAACAGAGCGCTGAAATAACACCGGGCGTATGACGGGACATAAGCTTCTGTCATAGTTTGTGCGCTCATTTCACGTTGTATTTGCGCCCTCTATAAAGATAGTTAACTGACGCCATAGCCTAGTATCCCAGCCTTAGGAAGAAGAAGAAGAAGAAGATCTTTATTTATATAGCGCCTTTCACAGACATGGTCACAAAGCGCTTTACATGAGAGCATTTTACATTCACTCCATACTTGGTGGTGTTTCCCCTGGGGGAGACTGACAGAAGCGCTGTCGCAATTACACACATCTGCGCCAACGGTCCCTCTGACCACCTCCATGCATTCACACACATCATTCATCCTGGCCTATTGTACATGTTTTTGGTGGTAGGGGAAACCGGAGTACCCGGAGGAAACCTACGCAGACATGGGGAGAACATGCAAACTCCACACAGAAAGGCCCTGTCCAGGTGGGAATCGAACCCGGGACCATCTTGCTGTGAAGCGAGAGCACTAACCGATGCGCTACCGTGCCGCCAAGGAGCGGCCAGTACGATGCTGGTGCTGACCTCTGTCGGACTGCACACCAGGGACGCCGCATTGCTGCAAGTGGAGTGGATCCTGGACTATCTGAAACACTGTGGTGAACGTTCTGGGCAACATCTTATGCACTGACCTGGTCCACGAGATGATGCTGGAGGATGAGCAGAGGGTGAGAGGGAACAGGAGGAAGAACTAAATGTCGAAGCGGACACGAGGAGGGAGCGGAGTTCATGAGTGTAAACAGATCCTGTCAGACCGCAGAAGCTAAGCAGGGTTCAGCCTGGTTTGAAGTTAGATAGGAGACCGTATGGGAGCACCAGAAGCCTGTGTGGGGGAGGGATGTGCTAATGAGGAAACACTGCCACAAATATTCTTCCTGCCCCCCTGAGTGAGGTGGAACTGTAAATATGGCTCCCATCTTTTCTAGGGTTAGTTTGCACATCTCCAGCAGTTCACTCGGAGTCTTGTAGTGCTTAGCTCACCTTGGCGTAACAGACCATAGATTAAATTTCCTCTGGCTCTGGTCGAGTGCTCAACTTTTTGATGGCCATTTGGCTTTATCCTTTGACTTGCTGGTGCACTCAGTGCATTCACATGTGAAGAAGTCAGAGTCTGCTGGTGGCCTAGCAGAAATCACCACCCCGCCACTGAGACAAACCCAGGCGGCGGTGCAGCGTTTCAGAGGATCAGAGGAGACTGAAGGCAGCCAGCCAGGTTTCTTCCGGGTGCTACACTTTCCCTGACCTCCAAAACATGCTGGTCAGATTGGCCCACAGTGGCGGCACAGCTCAGTTGCAGTGGCTTAGGACTAACACCTGAACACAATTTTGTTGTACAGTTGTACAATGACAAATAAAGCCCTTACTTACTTACTTAATTACTTACTTGACACACTGCAGTTTGTTTTACTTGTTTGAAACTGCTCAAAGTCCGTGTCAGTTAGCCTATAGTATTTGCATATTTACATATTTTTCTCTCTAACAAATATTGATTGAGCAGATTTCAAGTGGCCATGGGGCCTGAAGTAGTGAGTTCAATATGGCAACATGGATCTTACATGAAATATTGTCAAAAATATCTGCCCTTTTACCCTGCAGATCTCACCCTTCTCTTAGACCTTGATTTTGTACTCAACAAACAATTCAAAAGTAGTGTAGATTTACAGTCGTACTGAAATATGCCTCTCGCAGTTACTGTACATGTGTTAGTAATGCGCACAGTTGTTGTCAGAGCACTTTGACTCTCAGCTATTGTTACAGTTTCCTGTTTTGAAAGCACTTCCCGTATGTTTGGCTAAGTTCCCATAAAGACTACAGATCAACTCTCTTACACATACTTGTTCCACTCATGAATACATCAAATTGAGGGAGACACAACTAGTTATTTATTTTGAAAGTTTTTTCACCTTATACTCTCTGTGCACTGAGGTAAAATGTGACTCCATTAAACCGTTAAGCTCAATTTTTTATAATTTGTGGTAGCACAGCAGTCAAGTTGTCAGCACTCTTTCTTCATAGAGGTTGCTGTCTTGTGATGCTCCTGACAGGTCACCCCAGCAGAATTGCAGCAAATTTCCCTATTGATAAAGTAAACTTGGAAGTGTGTTATAGTTTGAAAACCAGTTTCTCCTTCACCGCCTCTCTCTTCAATGGTTTGGGTCCGATCTTACTTATAGAGCTGAGCATGTTGCTTTGAGGATTTGAATTCCCACGCCAATACTGTCACGTGGGGTCCCACAAGGGTCAGTCCTAGGGCTGACCCTCTTCAACATCTGCATACGCTCCCCTTGGACCATATCATCTGAAAGTTGGAGTGTCATTTCACAGCAATGCCAATGATCCTCAGCTCACTCTCTGCAATAACATGACTGAAGGGAAAGGTGATTCGCCCGGCAGTCTTGTAGTAGAACAGGACTTCCAATACCCATGTAAACCACTTTACTTAATGACACAGGAATCCAACAGTTGGGGCCACCAATAGTACCAACAATACCAACAAGTACAACTCTTCACCGTTAGCTGTAAAATGAGCAGCAAGTATGTAGTTAGCATAAAACAGGGCTACTGCAAAAGTAACTGTAAATCAGTCTCAACACATATATAGTTTATATGTACAAGTATATAAGTTATCATTTAAAGTACATGGGAACAGCCCCTCTCACAGTGTGGATGTCTGCTTTTGCTTCACTATATTTGATGTAACCTGCGGTGGCGTTTCTGGGCACCTCCCGCTGTAACACGCCTCGGGCGTAAAACACAGCATGCAATATCAGAGCCAGTCCGCAAAACAGGTGAAGAGGCGCCAATGTGACGCAGCAAAATTTCACTTTTTTAATTTGAGCTTTTTCGATCCTTTTTCTCAGAAGCTATTTCTTGTTTTTTAATAATGCAGTGTATTTTTGTAAATATTTGGAGTTGAAGGTTAAAGTATTAAGACATTCTTTGACAGCATTCTTTTGTCACATTTTCCAAGGCAGAAGTGATGCTAAATCTATTTTTGAGCACTACTAGAGCTGGCACTAGTGCAGGGGTGGAGCATAGGGAGCAGAGGACGAGCTTTAAGTGCATACGATAGGTAGTTATGTTTTTTTTTATAATTCTTAAATTTGATTATATTATGTCTGTATTAATCACCTTTATACCAGTGAAGTGACAATTTACGAGAAAAAAATAAAGTGGATTTTATTTACATGTATATTTCATTGGTGACACAATCAGTGGGAGAATTTCATACAATGAACTCACTCAGGGCACATGGGCACAATAGTCAAACAAAAACAAGCAAAAACAATTAGTTACAATTAGGCGCATTGAGTTGCCTTGTGTACTAAATGCCCGGTATAAATAAAGTTGCCTTGCCTTGCCTTACAGTCATATCAAATATATGTTCTAAATTTTACTATTGTGTTTCAGGCTTTGCAAATAGTTCATCTAAAATGCATCAGAACAAACATAGATAAAACTGTTAAAATGTTTGAGTCCCCCTCCCCACCCCAAATAAACGTAGATCATAACAAACACTGATCTCAATACTATGATTGTTCCACATGTTTTGTACTGCATGTCTAGTTGGTCCCAGGCATGTAAAACATACTGTAGTCAAAATGTAATTACTCGCGATTAACAATAAAAATAATATATTCTTTCATTGTTTGTGAACAAAACACAATGGATAAAAGGCCTTTAAAGTTAGCTTAGCAGAATATCAATGGGTTAAGAAACACATCTGATTGAAGGTCAATTGTGTTGAACCAAGAGGGCACACAAAACCAAAACAACCAGCCACTACTAGAGCCATGTTGCACCATGGCAACCACACTCGCTGCACGGACAGGCCCTTCCCCGCCTTGCACCGACTGACCTTCCATCCAAGCCGAGCCAAACGGTGCACACTCATGGAAACTACAAACACTCCTCTCCGGAGAGGGAGCGAAGGCCGCAGGAAAAAGTAGCAGAGTGCAACAACAGCTTCCTTGTGCTGGCTCGGGCGCTGACGCAGCCCAGCTGGCACCTCCTCGGCATGGAGCAAAACTGTAACCATGAAACAGCACTTTCAGATATGGAATTCAAAGGGAACATACTGTATGCTGAATTTACTCTTAAAGCTGGGCAATCGCGCTGTAATGCGGTTTGCAGCTGATGAGGTACATGGAAAAGGATAGGAAGGCGAATGGAACAAAATGCCACTGCAGGTGTGTTTTTGACGGAGATATGATTTTATAACAGGCTCAGAAAAGTCGATTCTCTAGATCTTGTGATGCGATTGTGGAGACAAGGTGAGGGTCATCAGACAAGCAGAGCGCGTGGTTGGATCCTGAGTTACAAAAGCTTTCCGGGTACTCCGGTTTCCCCTACCACCAAAAACATGTACAATAGGCCAGGATGAATGATGTGTGTGAATGCATGGAGGTGGTCAGAGGGACCGTTGGCGCAGATGTGTGTAATTGCGACAGCGCTTCTGTCAGTCTCCCCCAGGGGAAACACCACCAAGTATGGAGTGAATGTAAAATGCTCTCATGTAAAGCGCTTTGTGACCATGTCTGTGAAAGGCGCTATATAAATAAAGATCTTCTTCTTCTTCTTCTTCTTTGCAGCCTGTTGCAGAGCAGCTCAAAGAATAACTATGATTGACGTGCAGAAATGAAGAAAAATGAATGGACGTTATGTAGAGAGGATGAAAGCTTTAACCTGTTGCTTGCCATCCCCTGATCAGGGAGTTAGGGTTAGGAACGGCAAATGTGATGCAAGTTGTATTTCACTCACACAGATCTTACACATATTTTTAGAAACTACAAGGTCTTGGCTTTAAAAAGACGCATCACACTGGCATAGAGGCTATAAACAAAAGCGCAACGAAAATGAGACAAAAAAAAGCAACAAGAGCAAGGGGGAAAAAATGCGACGAAAACACGTCAACAAAGCAACGAAAGCACGACTAAAACGTGACTAAAAGGCTATGAAAAAGCAACAACAGAGCAAGGAAAATGCGATGTAAACTCCCAAAGCCAGCTCATGGCATTCCTCGCTCAATCCCGAATTTTCAAGTGTGATCTGGATGCCTTAGTTCGGACACATGCTATCAAAGTTCGTTTTGCTAATGATAGCGGCAGGTTAGCACAAACAGAGGCTCGTACACCACTGTCTCCGTTTCCCCGTGCTCGAAGAGGGACTGGAGGGGGGGTTCAGAGACTGTCCCCCTGAACAAATCCGCTGTTTAGTTTCACTTTGAACCCGGGTGGATCCAAACAGTGAAACGTGTGCTCGTAAACCTTGACTTTTGAAACAGACAAAGACAAAGTGGCCATTGAGCAAAATAGTTGGACACAAAGCATATGTGTTGATTAGGCAGAAAAGACTCCCAAACTGCACATGGGCCTGTAAAGCAGGGGTGCCCAAACTTTTTGTCTTCGAGGGCAAAATGAAAATGTGCCTGTGGACTGTGGGCCAAACGATGTGAAGCGTGAAACACATAACTGCAAACAATAATAGTTACTTTATTTTATTTTTTGGTATACATTTGGAGTTGATTCTATATGCAAATATCATGCTGCATTAAAACAAATGTTAACTATGGCAAAAGCCTAGTTTTAGTAGAACAAAATCAACAATTGTAGCAACATAGTGCAAAATATAAAACAACAACACCTGTATCTGCAGCACCTACAGTGACTTTACCTCATTCATTTGTTAACTCAAAGAAAATGCTACAGTAGATCATTTTAAAGTCTCAGTTCAGCTTTAATTGTTTTATACGTACTTTTAAAGAGGGGTATTATGCTTTTTTCAATCACATAGCACCAGTCTATAGCATACTACAATGATGACGTAACCTTCTGTTGGTCTGTATATGCAGTAAATTAAAATAACTGCCTTGAATAAAATTGCTCTCTCAAAATGGCTGTACTGAACGTCTTGAAATAGGCCTCTGTCTCTTTAAGAAGCTTTCCGACACGCCCCCTTCAGCACACTGCTGTGGCATCTAAACAACACTACTGTGTGGGGAGGGGGCTCTGCTGAGCTGAGGAGCAGTGGTTGGTGGCTTGGCTGGTGACGAAAGGTCCAGAGGCGTCTCCAGGAGGTGGGGGCGTTCCTAGGAGGACTGAGGCATAGCTACACCTAAAATGGCTGCCGTCTAAGTTTTTACTGATTACTCAAAAATATGTGAATGAGCCAAGGCAACACTCCAGGCATGTGTTTAATGAGGGAATGACATAATAACATGATATAAAGCTGGAAAAAGTCCATTTTACATAATACCCCCCTTTAACACGTACCTTTGTTGATGTCAACAACCTTTGCAATAAAAGTTGGAAAACTGGGAAAGTTATAAACACCAAGACACCACAACAGTGTTTCCTTAACTTTACGAAAGGAGTGAAACAGCGCCCCCAATTTGACGCTGGTGGCTAAAAAGTGTACTGCATCCATATTTACTATTGAGAATTAATGGGAGAGACTTAGTACAGTATTAACCAGTTGCGGCACAAAAGTAGGCCACTCTCTGCTGTAAAGACTTCCTAAATGTTCCCTGATACCCACCCCCCTCCTCTGCCCCTCTGCTGGGTGTTTGTGTAGGCTGCACGTAAAAAAAAAAGTTTTGCGTTGCCAGGATCTTAATGCTTCTCAAAGGCCTGTTCAGTCCTGGGCTGTTACATAAGGCCATAAAGAGAGAGAGTAATGGAGCCCCGGGCAAATAAAAGTGCTGGCTAATCTGACGTCACCAACACACACTGTCTGGGGAAACAGGACTGGAGGAAAATGGATGCTTTGGAATCTGTTTGTATGTGCTTTGAGGGAGCTGGTTTTGAGAGCAAAGTTTGTCAAGTGCTGCGACCTAAGAATATTGAGAAGTGTTTTTCAGATCGATTTTTTTAACCTCTTAACCCCGCCTCAACCGAGCTCATTTACCCAAGTCTAAAGGCTTCTTGATTGGAGCTTAAAGCCTAACAGTGTAATGCCTGATTTGAAAGCTTAGACCTCCAAAACTGATCGAAGATTATTCCTCCAGCTGTTACGTGTTGTCATACTCTTTCGCCATATTTTTGAATCTTTTTGTTGCATTTTTTTCGTCACGTTTTTTTTAGTTGCGTTTTCATCTTTGTTTACGTCTAATTTTTGTCGCTATTTGGCGCTTTTATTTGAGAAGCTTTTTTTTTCAGGAAGCTTTTAGATTTGGGTAGTTTTTACAGATTTTTCCACTTATGATTAGCTTATTCAAAAACTAAACAACATCCAAAATCCCCTGTGAACAAATCTTTGTAACAAATTTATCAACAAAAATAAAAACATACATTCAAATCTGGGTCTATCCATTATTTAGATTTTGTCGCTGAAAATATCGGCAATTGTGTCAATTATGGATATAATGTTTTATATTTAAATAAAAACAAACTTGCAGTAAAAAAAAATTATCATATTTATTACAGTAATGTTCAGCAAAAGATTCAAGTTGGTATCTCTCTTCCTTATTCACCTGCAGTGTCTCGCCTTATAAGTTCCCATGCCTTTGGGGAGCTTCAGGATTTCGTGGGCATTTTCGTGATTGTTCCTAAAATGCCTGGATTTTGCGGGTCATTATTCCAGAAATGTCGATGAAAAGTTGTGATTATTTTCTGCTTAAAGGAAATAAGCAGAAAATAACATATCTCAGTTTTTCCATACTGAGATATGTTGTTACTTGAGCTTAGACGAGTTGATATCTCCCAGTATATTCCTATGGACCCAAACGGGGTGAAGTTAGCAGCGACACAAACTCTTCCATGTTTTCCCTATATAGATACGGTTACATGAGCCTTTACACGATTCAAGTATAGTACACAAAATTAAACAAGTTGATTTTCTAAGCGGATAAAAAGGGGAACTATATTGTAAGGCGTAATAACACCTTAGGAGCACTTCGACGTCCTTACTTACTGCGCGGACGTAACCATATTTAAATAGGGAAAACGTGGAAGAGCTTCGTCGCTTATAACTTCACCCCCGTTTGGCCCCATAGAGGAGAGGAGGAGGAGAGGCTAAATGCTAACAACATCTTTGGTGTTTTTGCGTGACTGAGCGCACGCGTAAAGACCAGACAGGTACGCATCAACTCATCTAAGCTCAGGTAAGAACATATCTCAGTATGGAAAATGATGGCCTGTTCCTTTAAACCAATGTATTTTTACATCGAAATTAAACTTTTTGTGCATCAGTTTCAACCAAAGAAACTCCTAGGAATAACAAAAGTCTTAAAATAGTATGATCTAAAAAACAGAAGCTCTGAGTCCACACATCAACCCTGATAAAATAGAGCCCTGGAAACGTGGCTATTGAACAGACCAAAGGACGGATGTGTATTTCACACAATGAGATTGAGATTGAGCTTTGGCTCCAGTTCAACAGCTGTGACTCCCAAAGAGAGCACCAGCTCCCCGCACAAACCACCGCATCACAGGGTAAAGCATCTAAATAAGCACGCTATGCATTTAGTCAAATTGAAGCCTATATTTAGCCTATCGCTAAATAAAGATCCAGGAGCAGATAAACGAAACTCAGAAAAGTAGTAAAGTAGATTTAACTGATCAGAAACTCACTTTGGTTGCACAGAAGTTGTGGAATTAAGGAATAGTTACGAAGGAAATTGCGGATTATTGGAAAAGTTGCAATGCTACACTGATTTCGTGGAGTGTGCTTGATTTTGCGTTAAAGGAATAGGCCACCGTTTTTACATACTGAGATATGTTCTTACCTTAGCTTAGACTGGTTGATGCGTAACTGCCTGGTCCGGATAAAAAGAGGTATTATATTGTGAGGCATAAAAACACCTGGAGTGCTCTGATGTCCGTGCAGTAAAATCGTCAAAGTACTCCAGGTGTTATTATACCTCACGATATAGTGCCCCTTTTTATCGAAAAATTAAACCGACATGGAACTATACTTGGATCGTGTAAAGGCTCATGTAACTGTATTTAAATAGAGGAAACGTGGAACAGCTTGGTCGCTTCAAACTTCACCCCAGTTTGGGGCTATACCTTTGCTGGGAGAGGCTAAATGCTAACAACATTTGTGTGACTGAGCGCACGTGTGGCATGGCGCCTGTTGCATCTCCTCCTGCCAGCTGGTGGCGCCGCGTGTATATAAGTGCAATGCATTCACTCCTTCGTTCTCTGACGTCACTCCGTTCCTGGTCCAGTCGGTGTGTCAGTGCGTTCCTCGCGCCTCCGAGGGACAGGTAGCATTTGCTCTAGATTTTATTGCCTTCCACGTAACTATTTACTGGCCCTAACTGGAGGTTTTGTCATTTAGCTCTGCGTCATGGTAACGGTTCCACGATGTAGCCCCCAGATGCTCCATGTGCAGGGATGGTGTGCGTCCCGCTGTCATGGCCCCACACCCGTGTTATGCCCTGCGTTCGAGCTTCAGTTTATATCCCAACAGTAAGGCCAGGTGTTAACGGTTTTCATTATTTACAGGTGATCTGCGATGACGGCGCTGTCCTAAACATTGTTGCCTTGTCTTATAACCCTTTGCTTTTGGTTCACTCACGGACTCATCTTTTTAGTTTTAATGACTCAGCTGGAACTGAGCGATTGATGGTGAACTAAATGTTGACTGTGCAAATAGTACAACCTTTTACTGAGAGAGAAAAAGAAAGTAATTTATTGAAACGAAAGATATAGTAAATAAAACTTATATTTTTGCTAAGTATGGACTCTGCCTGTGTCAATCATAAACAAACCTGTGTGCCTTAAGGTCCAGAGCCTTCTCTCCGGTGGCGTTGTCAATTTTATGTTAGTTTATTTTGGCTGTAATAATATTACTTTACAAATTGCTAAACCGCTCGTCTTGCTATACACGCACAAAGATCAGACAGGTACGCATCAACTCATCTAAGCTCAGGTAAGAACATATCTCAGTATGGAAAAACAGTGGCCTGTTCCTTTAATAATCGCCAAATCCTGGAGGGACTGCCTGTAGATGTTTTGGGGAAAGTAGGTGGCTGTGCTGTACGTTGTGATGATACGATGCCTTTTTGTTTAAAATACAGTCAGATAGTTGCCTTACAGTAAGATCGCGAACTCAGAGTTAGTGATTTAGTGCAAGATCTTCACAAAACAATCAAGGGGGTGAACTTGGCTGTAGCGGAGCACACTGGGGAATCCTGCTGTCCAACACTTTGTATTTTTAGACGGAAAAGCAGCGTGTTCTCAGTCAGAGGAATGTGAGAGCACACACTGCTCCCAAATCTTCACCAGGACCAGTTCATGAGCACGTTCCACAACTTTTAACATAATGTTCAGAGCAATCAGTCTGGTAAATGTTTCTAGCACCGGTGTGACTTTCTTGTTTACAAAAATACTTTTATTTATCCATTTGAATCAAGACAATGGAGACATGTCAGCAGAAAGCATCAATGTAAACATTTTCATCCATCGTCCTAAGGCAGGTAAGAACAATAAACGTTCATTCAGAGAAACACAGAAGAGAATACGTTGTTGCTACAAACCGGTCCCATTCAAGTTAAGATGCCTGTGAGTGCATGTGTGCTTTAGTGTTCAACCAATGCTTTAAGTCACAGTGTACAGTCCCCAACATGTGCAGCTGTTTATTCCTGATCATGATTTGAATATAATAAACAGGCCATAAAATATAAGTATTAGCCATATCTAAAGGAAGCAAACAGGTGCAAATGTTTCAAAACATATTCTATAAGAAGATATTCCCTCTGTGATTTGTGTCTCATGAATTCACTATGGCAGCCATTCCCAAAGTTCATGACATCGTGGCCCTCTTATCGAAAAAGGAATTTGTTATTGTTTTACAGCTCAAATGACATAAAAAGCAACATTTAGCAAAGACTGTAGGTTGAATACTGGTTTAAAGTAGTTTAATGTAGTAAATAAATAAATGTACAATATTTATTTCAATGTATTTGTTTTGTAGACAAGCCCATTGGGCCTCTGTGGCCCCGGCCCCCACTTTGAGAATCACAGCGTTCTAAAGGCCAATACTATTATATGGAGGAAAAAATATTTTGTTTTTGAGGAAATTTGTGGTCTTGTACAGAGAGATCTTGGACCCAGTGACTGATACTAATGATAATTTTTGTAATTCATACATTTTCTTTGAGCTATGACTTGTGAAAGTGTAATGCTGTTAATAGGAAAATATTAATATTAATATTAGCTTCTCAGGCTACCTGCAACCTTTGCAAAGTTCCTTTTTTATAGTTCAACCAAAGGTGCGCTGTGTACAGAGGTGTGCAATATGATTTGAGCTGTCATGTCTAGTTGGTAATTTACCCCAAAACAGGCAACATAGTAAATCGCAAAAAAATAGTGCACAACAGACAAAATAAAGATTGACGGAATGAAACTCCTGTTTAAACGGATGCTTCTATATCTAAGTGTCTAGTACTTATTTCACTAGTTGATCATTACTTGTAGAAAACCCAAAAGGCAGACTAATGGATTACCCCTATAATCATTAGTGGATGCCCTACAAATGGGTTATGGAAAGCCATTGTATATCAGTCGTGGTCTCCTGCCTCCACTCCCAGGTTAATCCTAAGCTCCCACAACACAAACATGGGCAGGTCTACGCTGAAGGCCACTGATAGGCAAGAGGACCATGAACCGGCTCCTCTCGTTCGACTTGAAATAGGCCAAAGCCTCACGTGAACGGGCCATGCACAGCAGCTGCTCCCGGGGGGGGGGGGGGCTTGGGGGGGGGGTGGTCGGCGGTTACAGTTCAGGGGGTCAGGCCGGCAGTGTCCCGTGACCGGTGTGGCCAACTCTCTGTCTGTATACTCTCTGCAATTAGCCCAGACAAAAATAAAGTGAGGAAAGGAAATGCCACAGGCGGATAGTATGCAGATACAGTATATTTAGCTACTCTACTAAAGAAACTTTTTAGAGACTCTCTCAGTTCACTTTGAAGTACAAGCACCACAATTGTGCTGTTGTGGGTCTTAAGCCAGGTGTACGCTGCACTATTTTGGCTGATGAACAATCTCTCATCATGAGGAATATCTTTGGTCGTAGCTGAAACAGTGCAGGTCCTCAGTCGTTCAGGGAGACAGCGACAAAGATTTAAAAGACAATCGTTGTACAAGCTGTGACAGACATCAGGCAGTGTCCCATATTTTGGAACGCTATAGTTGCAGAGTGAGCCATCCTCTCGCTGCAACTGTCGAGTCTCTGTCAGAGTCAGAGCAACAGAGTCCAGGCCTAAACGAGTCCACATTTGACTTTTTCTGCTTTTCCGCAGTCTATTTTAGTAATCGATTAGTTTCTGGTAAATACACAGACTCAGTTTGACCAAGACTTGCACATTTTAATGAAAAAACTACTACTATATAGTTTTATAATTCACAAATTGGCAATTTATGGATGAAGCGCAATAAGACGGATTGTGCAGCGTCAGCAGTGATGCGGTCGCTGTATCGGACTGTTGTGGTGAAGAGGGAGCTGAGTCAGGGGCAAAGCTCTCGATTTACCGATCGATCTACGTTCCCACCCTCACCTATGGTCATGAGATCTGGGTAATGACCGAAAGGACAGGATCGCAGATACCAGCGGCCGAAATTAGTTTCCTTCGCAGGGTGGCTGGGCGCACCCTCCGAGATCGGGTGAGGAGCTCAGTTACCCGGGAGGAGCTCGGGGTAGAGTCGCTGCTCCTTCACGTCGAAAGGAGCCATCCTACAAACGTTACTTTTGACTATGCTCTATCAAAATGTCTCCAAATGTCCAGTTGTATAAAACCCTGGGGGGTCGACCCGTCATTCCGACACCCCTCTATTGCGACATCCCGCCAATCCGACACTTTTTGGTACCGCTATTCCGACAATCGTTTTGAGCGTATCTGTTTGCCCTCGGCTTTTGTCCTGTGTTTCGTGAGAATAGCTGATGAGAGAGGCTTATTAACGATCCTCATCAGCTCAGCGTCTCCTTCCCTGTTCATCCCCGCTCTGAGCGTCCCCGCTGTCGGCCCAGGAGTGCAGTGGCTCATGATGGTTTTGGGCAAAGGCAGTGACAGGTGCAGGCTAGTCTGTATTTTACAACAAAGCGCTGAAGTTCGACGTGTGCGTTTCACACTCAGACACTGGAGCTGTCGCTCGAGGCTTTAAAGAGACTGAAAAGTGGATGCTCCGCTCACAGCGCTGACCAAGCCACGCACTCCCCTTCGTTCAAAACATTGTCCAAAAACAAGTCCTTCTCCACGAAGCAGCGCGCATGGGTGTGTGTACAGTATGTGGGGCACTGAGCTTTTGTGCATAATGGACACGCATATGACGCGCCCCACGGACAGTGCTCCAGATAACCTGGAGCCCATCATTAGACTCACATTTACAAAAACATAAGTCAGTTGTTTTTGTTGTAAAAATGTGATTGTGCTCTTATAGTTTTTGAGATATTAATTAATATTATTCTATTCAGGGCGCGTGCGTCATGTGCTTTTGTTGTCCCACTTTATGCGCCACTCATAATTAAACTGTCCCACTCAAACTTAGCATTTTTATAACTTGAACTTTAATTTGATGCATTTCTGATTTGGACTAAAAACGAAAAAATAAATAAACTAATAATATTAACCTAAACAAAAATGATCAAAGGCATGTAGCCTTCGATCCATGGTTATTCTGTCTCAAAGTACATTTGGAAAAACACAATATGTTTTATTGTGTTTCCCGCAATTGGAATCAATAGAAAATATTGAAAGGTGTAATGGCTAATAAATGTCCATCACGTGATGGAGTACGGACTGTTTTGTGTCCAGAAAACACGGGACCGTGCGCGAGAGGGAACCGTGTAGAGACATAAAGAAAATAACACTGCATTATCTGGTCCTAGGCTCTTGTGATCGTGACACTTCATTTTCGAAATCTTTTGTCTTGTGTGAGTGGATGTGAGCGTAAATATAGTTAATTCTAGTAGGCCTACGTATTTTTGATAATTATCTTTTATGTCGGAATGGCGGGACGTTGCACAAAAGATAAAAGTGTCACCACTCCGACAAAGGGGGAAAAATGTCGGAGTGCCGGGACGTTTAATAATAAATGGAAACACCGCCACTCCGACAATTAGACCTCAATGTCGGAGTAGCGGTGTGTCGGAATGGCGGGGTGTAACCCCCTCTAGGAAATGTGCTGCCTTTATCAATCAATATTTAACATATCATGTGGCAGATGTAATCTTACAGTATTGATTAGTTGATGCATTCCTAACCAGCGACAAGTGGTCCAATGCTGGAGGTCCAAACTGTCCTTGGCTTGCTTTTGAGAAGCTCTGAAAAAAGTAGTTGCCCTTACGGTGTTCTGGGATTTGGGTTTAGTAAGTAAGTAAAGTTTATTATATAGCACCTTTCACAGACAGAGAATAATGATAATAATGATAATGATAATAATAATAATAATAATAATAATCAACGTTATTCGTATAGCACTGTATGTAACAGTTACACAGTGCTTCACAGAAAGACATCACAAATTCATAATGAATAAAATTACACCAAGCAGAATTAATAACAATTACCTGAATGCCTTACGGTATAGAAATGTCTTTTGCATCGATTTAAACGACTTTATGAAGTCACGAAGTGCTTCACAAAATGACAATAGGGCTGTGAATGTTGTGTGTTTACTTAGCCATGTGCTTTTTGTATTTGGTTACTCTGAAATTAAATAACACTGCTTTATTTTCCTCCTGAGTGGTGATATTATTAATGTTGTGGAATGGCATAGTTGCACTTTCATCCTCAAAATGTAGCCATGAATGTACGTCGTCATTACAAATCCATGTATCAATACAGTGTAGATTAATGGATGGATTGCCGTTTTTCGCAATTGATCGGACACTGTTCCACATTCCACAAACTCAAACGTTCTTGATTTGGACCAAACTGTAAAATACATAAGTAGCAGAGATCGGTCAAAAGCGCTCTTAGTTGTAAAAATGTGGCCAAAACCTGAGAGAGAATACACTGCAGCAAGACATGAAACGCTGCTTTTTCCATCATGTGTGCTGTGAATGAACCGCCCGGCCTAAAGCAAGGGGGCGCTTCGCGCCCTTTTGTCTCCCTGAATCTAAAATTATGGTATTGCTTCTGCCTTTATGTTTGTTTCTAACTTTTTCCCAAGGGTCTTAGTTTAGGATTTTTGGAATGCGCTAACGCGCACTCTGCGCTCAATTTTGACATTATACAGATAAAAATTAGTATGAATTTGTATCACACTATATCTGCAAACTGAAGCATATTTTTACATTTTACTTAGGGCTGCGGCTGCGCCGCAGATCATCCACAAAGGTTATCCAAGTATGTTGGATAACCTTTGGTTCCTCACTTCTCGCTGAATTATGGAGTTTAACATTTTTCCATCAGAATTAAAATGGGATGGTCTGGTCATCGCTACGGCAACACCGTGAAAAATATGGCATGGGTGTAATTGACTTTTCTGATCGGAACGACCAAATAGAATTTTGTGCCAAATTATTTTAATTTTCGTAAAACTAAAATTTGTACTCTCCATATAATTCCTATAGGGGGCGCTATCGCGCCCAATTTGAATTTTGCCAAATGAAAGTGTTTAGGACTGTGACTTTAACAACTGATAACAAAATGAGCGAAATCGGGCTCCATATGTGCGAATGGGAGCCATTTTTTGTTCAAAAAAATCTCAAAATACTTCGTACAGTTTGCGGCTTCGCGGCATAAAAACCGTAAAACTTAGAAAAGTAATTTGGATAACTTTTAAAGTTCTACTTCTTAAGATTATTTTCCACCCAAAATTAGCTTGTTCCGATAAACACTCTAGGACAGGGGTCTGCAACCCATAACATTAAAAGAGCCATTTCAGACCATTTCAAACCAAACAAAAGCCTCAAGGAGCCGCAACAGTTTTAACGCTCAAACGTACAACCTTTAATATTAATATTATTGTTGTTTTGTTTATTTTATGTAATACTTATTTGTAGATTTTTTTATCAATGTATTAATACCATTGATAATTTCTCTTATCAATTCATTAAAAAATATGTGCTTCTTGTGTTTTTTATTTAAACAGGAGAGATAGTAAATTGACCTATTTTGACATAAACTTCCTATCATACAAAGGCTATTGTAAAATGGTTATTAAATTAACGGGATTTAAAGCTATTTCAGTGGGACAGACACTCCTTTCTCTAAAACGTTCGTTTGACTAATTCATCTTGTAACAGCCAGTGTTAACCATGGCGCGCAGAGGAGAAGCTGCACATTAACAGTTTGTTAGTGATTTTCTTAACTTTCTTTCCATTTCTCTATTTGTATGAACGAGGGTCGAAGGATATTCTTGTCAGCCCTTCAGCGCCGTAGTTTCTGAATGATACCAAGCGCGCAAAAGCACATGTTTCAGCACGTGCGCTTTGTTTTGGTTCCTAAAAACGTAGCAGCTGCACGTATAAGTGTAAATAAAGAGAACAGATTCTGGACTCATTGCAACGTGTAGCGCGGATCCTAAAACAAAACAGACGTTTGGGATGAAGTGCAAGTGGTGCGTGTATCTGCGTGTACCTGCAGGTTTATAGTATAAAGAGGCTGCGGCGCAAAGCGGCATCAATAAGAAGCATCGTTAATGAAGGAGTCACACGGTTCCGATGGATATCTCAATCAGAACCAGTTCTCCTTGTAGATATAGGTCGTGGCTGCTCCAGTGGGACAAAGAGCCACTACAAGGAGGCTCCAGAGCCGCATGCGGCTCTGGAGCCGCGGGTTGCTGACCCCTGCTCTAGGAGGAGATAGATTTTGTACGAAGTGAAAAATAAAGGCGGATTCCCGCTTCGCGGGCTGTCATCCAAAATGGCCGACAGCGTTGCCGTAATAATATTTTTTGCTCAACTTGTCATGATGCACGTCTGTACCGATTTTTATGATTCTACGACAAACTTCATTTTTGGCCAAGTCCTATCTCGCAATGTTAAAAACAAATGGAGGTGGCGCTGTCGCGCCACTATTTTGAAATTAAAAATTTGTAAATAGTCAAAAGTTGCGTCGGATCGGGTTTGAATTTTGGGCCAAAATCGAACATTGCGACGGTGCGAAAGAAAGAAAGAAAGAAAGAAAGAAAGAAAGAAAGAAAGAAGAAAGAAAGAAAGAAAGAAAGAAAGAAAGAAAGAAAGAAAGAAAGAAAGAAAGAAAGAAAGAAAGAAATGAATGAATGAATGAATGAATGAATGAAAGAATAATATTCCCATATGAAAACAATGTTCCCGCTTACGCGGGTACCATAAACTATATATTTTCGGAAAGCGCTTGCGCATTCCTACCTCATGGTAGAGGTCCTGGGCCCGTCAGTGACCCAGGGCTCTCAGTCGCCCATTGACTTTTATGGGCTCTGTACAATTACAATGTTGATTTTTGCATTATATATGTATGTGCACGGGACGTGCACGACAAGAGGAGTGTGTTAGTGAGTGTTTGAGAGGAGGGGAGCGCTTCGCGCTCGTTTCGTGCGTTTTGTTCGCACTTTGGGGGAGTGCACTCCGCTTCGCTCCGCACACCGTTCAATTACAATGTTCGTTTTCTGATACATGTGCACGTGGACGGAAAATGCACGACGAGAGGAGTGCTTTAGTGTATGTTTGAGAGGAGGCGAGCGCTTCGCGCTCGTTTTGTGCGCTCCGCGCACTTTGGGGGAGTGCTCTTGTACGATTACAAGAGCCCCTTTGCCAGCCCTGATGGCGCTCGGGCCTAATAAAAACAAAAACAAAACACACAAACAAACAAACAAACAAACAACAACAACAAAAAACTTTCATAGTAACTAAATCAACTGGCTTAATGGTTAACCAGTAATGATTGGTATTATACAGCATAAGGAAATACTCCATGTTACGAATCACCAAACATACTCGCACCATATTGATGCACACTGATAACCTGAACGGTACAATGCTTTCCTTTATGTAAACACAATGTACGGTATAATGTCAATGATGTCAGTCAATATGATCTTGTTGTATTGCTGTAAGAAGAACTGAATGTAATTCATTGGCAAGTGCACGCATGTTACTGTGTGTATACTTGCGTATGGAAACAAAATAATTCTGTATCGTCTTGCTGTTGAAGAAAAACAAAAAACAAAAAAGCCTAAAAGTTACCACTGAATATGTATAGCACGAGGGTGATTATTATTAATTATTAATGATGAATGAGGGGTAGGCACACATAAGCTCTGCTTCAGCCTACTCCTTTTGAGCTTTTTGTGATGAAATGCTTAATTACTGTGAAAATATGAATGTAAACAGCTCAAATAAACAGCTCAATCAATCAATGACAAATGTGTACTAAAAGCAAGATGTTCAATGTTTGTCAAAAAGCAAGTCATGTTTTTGAGAAAATAGATCAATGCTTTGATGACTTGGTGCAGTCTTTATCAATGGCCAAAACTTGATACATGGAAATGAAAAAATAAAACATTGGTAAACTTGTACGGTAACTGGGGTGAACCATTGTTGATGCTGTAAATGCTAATGAAGAATGCTAAGATGGCTAACCTTTCATAGACACATGCTCCGCCTCTATTTGGGGCCAGCTTGCACGTCACGGTTGGTATTTTTGTGTGAACGATGACTTTGAGCTTTGCTTTTGAAAGGTCAGCTGCAGATATGTGGTCCCATTCCATTCCAGGACACGGCAGCCCCTGTGTTCATGCCACCGCCCACGTACACTCTGCATGAAGCTACCGGGTCCTAAATCACAGGTGTATTTTTAGACACGCAGATAAGCAAGTATGTTTAAGTGAGATTGTGCAAGGCTATTACAAAATAGCATTGCATGGTTAAGCAGGTGAAAGGGTCTGCTCAATCATCTTTTGGAAAATCATCTTTTTGAGCTTTCAAAAAACATCACAGTGAAAATCGGTCACAAGTTTGTACACCTATTTTATATGTTTTATGTTGTAGACTTTTGCGTATAATTTTGAAACCATAAGAGACAGAGACTTACTGTTGTTTTGTTTTATTTTGGAATCTGATGATTTTTGTCTTTCAAATTCCCACTGAAGTTCTTACTAAACATGAATAAATCAGCCCTATGCCCCTCATACAGCTGTCACAGTTCAACACTGACTTAGAAGCATCATACACAGGATTATAGACAAGACATTTTAAAAAAAAATGTTTGAAAATAAAGTTTGTTTCCCCCAATATTTTATTTTATTTGTACAATGCTATGTTTTCATGGTCCCATTAAACTCATTCAGTCATTCGAAAGCCTATATAAACATCACAATTTGTTTTATTTATTTTTTTACCTTTAAGGATAAATGGATGCCATATTGTTTGATTAAAATAAAAACCCTAGCGCAGAACATGGAGACCCAAACATTAAAGTGAATACACAAAATGGAAACCAAGTCTATTTAGCTTAGCATTTGCTCCATCTTCTCACGTGTCAGGAGCAGTCATCCACCACTGTATGTCACCCATGAACCCTCAACTCCTGAGCTCCTGGTCAGGAGAACCTAGAAGATAAGCCTAATCGAGGGCTTATTACAGATGCACATTCTTTTTTAAATCTTTATCAAAGTTAAATCCAGTTTTTTTCCAACACCATGATAAAACTGTATTATCCTGTAATGCTCCATCAGCATTACTTCAATCATCAATTCAGAGTAGACTGCAGATAATACTATTTCAGATACACATGGAAATGTTTAGCTCAGACATGATAGAGGACAACGTGGCTTCTCTTTCTTTCTATTTTTACTCTTTTTATGTTAGACATAAACAATCCCGTTTTTTCTAATCTACATTACATAAACGGGGCGTGGACTGCTGATTATTCATCAGCAACTCACTATTTGCCTCTTATCCTTCACATATTGATTGAATGACACTTGGCTAATTTCCCATGGGACAATGGGACTGGAAATGGGGCGACATACTTCCTCCAAGAGGAACAAACTAAAAAGCTAAACTGAAAAAATTGACAAGGAACGGAAAACTTGATTAGGAAATTGTTTTGCTTTGAAGCTTGGGCTCTAAAAGTAATGAACAAGAATTGCATTGCATATACAGTAGCATGTGGCCATACCGCCTTTGCTCTGCCCAATCCCACCAGACCTTGGAAGCTAAGCAGGGAAGGGCCTGGTCGGTACTTGGATGGGAGACCGTTTGGTAACACCAGGAACCCTAGCGAATGTAGTGAGTGAGTGAGTGGTTGGTGGTGGTCGGAGGGCCGATGGCACAGACTGGTTGCCTCGCTCCCGTCAGTCTACCCCAGGGCAGCTGTGGCTACAGTAGTAGCTTACTACACCAAGTATGGAGTGAATGAATAATGTAAAGCGTCCTTGAGTGTCCAAAAAAGCACTATATAAAACCGATGCATTATTATTATTTTATTATTATTATTATATCCTTGAACACTACACTGTATATTCATTTTATTTATACAGAGTTGCTGAAAAAGCGTCAAACCAGTGTAGCTCAGACCAAGGAGCACAGAGCCAGGGAGCCCAGACTAGAGCAGAATATAATTGTTCAGACGATGACTATTAAAAAATAAATAAAAACTTTATTTAGATCCTGATGTTGTTCTGTATGCGAAAGTGTTTCATCACCTCAAAAGCTCTCTTTTGAAAGAATGTACGTTCATCCGTACGGATCAACAGAATACAACCAGCTGACATCATTTCAACCTGGATAGACTCAGAGACAAAAGCTGCGATTAGAAAGATTTATTGACATAAATATATTGGCGACAGTAAACATCCATATACAGATTATAGGTGGTGTGGATGGGTAGGTTGGCGTTAGGGATGTCTTCCCCCGGAGCCTGGACACTGGTGCTGGAATGGGAGACCAGCGAAGGATGTAGCAGGGTGAAGGCATGGACAGAAGAGGCGGTGAAGGGGCGGAGGTGGTTCGCAGCACAGCTGGGAAGCTGATGAGTCATGAACGCTTAAGCTTAAACACAGGTCCATGGGGGATGATTGGCGGCGACGACTGAATTTACACCTAGGCTTCATTATGTAAAAAAGATACATGAGCACAACAATTTAGAATTTAGCTGTTCGTACCACTTTGAGTACGAAAAACTATTCTGATTCTGAGTGATGCATAATCAAATTGAGTTGCCTATTTTCGCACCTGACTCCAAATAATGAATCACTATGACCCACACTGTTGGTAGAGGGTAGCAATTTAGGCCCATACAATAACTGGTTCAATGACCAATCATACATTTCACCATTACCCTTACATTTCCAAGATTGCTTGCCTGAATGATCTTTATTGCCACGTGAAGCATATAAAATAATCAGCCCACACCTAACTGCACACAGACGAGTGACGTCACGCGCCAATGAATCACGTTGTCAACTGGAGGGCAAACAGAAAGCACAGCACTTTTAGCTGAAAACGTTTCGACAAAAGATTGTGCTACATATAATAAAATCAAACACACACCACCAGTGTTTCCCAACCGGGGGGGTACATGGACACCTGGGGATACCTGACCACTGAGCTGAGGGGTAATGGTAAAAAAGTCTGAATTTTAGAGTATTGTAGCTTATCTTTGAACACAGCACTACTAAAAACTCAATAATAAGGAGTTTAGTGGATCCCTTTGTAGAAATATTCTCAGGATCCTTGAGGTCGGGTTCGTACTGCCACCGTTTTTACATACTGAGATATTTTCTTACCTGAGCTTAGACGAGTTGATGGGTACCGGTCTGGTCTTTGTGCGTGCGCTCACTCACGCAAATACACCAAAGATGTTTCTAGAATTTGGCCTCCCCCAGCATATTCCTATTGCTCCAAATTAGGGGTGAAGTTGGAAGCGACCACGCTCTTCCACGGACACGCACAAAGACCAGACAGGTACGTATCCACTTATCTAAGCTCAGATAAGAACATATCTCAGTATGTAAGGAAAAACGGTGGCCTGTTCCTTTAAGTACGGTATGAATGAACGACTCAAGGGGTATGTGAGACAAAAAAAAGGTTGGCAACCACTGGGCTACACAGACAAAGGAAAGAAGGAGAGGAATGGAATTCGATCAGAGTAAACACGAAGAAAGCAACAGCTAACAGGGATTAGAATGAGACTGAATGACCGTCCCATGATTGAATTTGAGGTGAGAAAATGAATCTCTGGGTCCAGGTGAGATCGGATAAGAGAAGATTACGTGCAGTAGTTTTATGAATCCGAAAAGTGATGCTTGCTCGTACGCACTCACAGTACACGCAGTTTAAAAAAAAAAAAAAGAAACCCCTGGATCATATGAGCATTTTTATGTCTTTGATTGGCTTTGCTTGTTAAGTTTATACAAAATAGTCATAACATACTTTAAACTGGGCCTTCTTTTGTAAATACAAAAGTCGCTGCTATCCAAACACTATTAATGGCCCACTGGAGGGACAAATAAGTGGAGCGAGCTGCCCTTTTGTGGAGTGCCTCAGACATGATTCCACTCAGAGATGGGCTGAGAGCGCTGCTTCACTGTGTGTGAGGACGGAATTGCTCTTTTTGATCCAGCCCGTGAAAGCAACTCTTAAGGACTCTTCTTTGGAGCAGTACAGTAAGCTAGAGCCCTTCATTCTCCACATCTTAAGACAATCCTCACTTTGCTTTCACCTGTGTCGCTCCCTCCTGGCTGACCTGACAGTGAACCGTGCCCCTGCCTGTGGACGGTTGAGGCGCTCCGCTGTCCTCTCTCCTGTCTCAGATTAGTGATAAGCCGGTGGATTTTTGTCTGCTGTCTCCTCTGGCTGTGAGCCTCAGCAGATTTAGGCTGTGACCTGTCTGACTTCCCTCGCACCTCACCTCTGTTTGGGTGTTTGTATCTAGCACTGGACATTCTCCTTTTACCACACATTCAATTATGGTGAGTATGTCGATGTGTGACATAGCTTTCTACAATGTCAGTTTTTGACCCAAATGTCTTACTATCTTTTTGCTTTTTCATTTAGTCGCGCAGACTTGAGACACAATACAATTATTATTGTTTTTATTTATTCCACCAGTCTCCAATACAGTGGGAGGAAAAGTGAGTACACTGTCTGGAATTTCTCACATTTCTGCCTAAATTGGTCACTAAATGTGGTCTGATCTTCATCAAAATCACAGGAATGATTAAACAGTGTCTGCCTGAACCAATACCACCCAAACATTTACATTTGATCATATTTTTATTTAGCTTGGAAAAATCCAGACTCACAACTGTACAGTCAATTCCATTTCTCACAGCGGTACATACGCAAGCAAACAGGAAGCGGAGTAAACCAATCAGCGAAGGCCTGGCGTCTGCCGTTGATGCGGCTTTATTAACGGTTTTGCGTTAATATTCGTGCATGATGATGAATTACGAAACTCACCTACTGTCGATGTGTTTTTGGTCATTTACCGCCGATTGGAGACACGCTCTTTCTCTCTCTCGTGCGCCGTTCGTAGATTGTTATTGAGGGACTTCCGCGTCCCGTGAGTGACGCTGCCCATGAACATCACGTGACACAAATAAACTAATCTGATTGCATTGGAACGATTTGATTTTGCGGAAAGCGCCACCGGGGGCGGGGGGTCTGATTCCCCGATGTATAAAAAAATACAGAGGGGAATCATTCTGATCTCACCAGGCTATTTTTTATTGGCCACAACATGTAAACATTCACAGGATGACACTGCGCGGATCAGCTGGCTCCCGTCTTCACAGACATTTTCAACACCTCCCTGGAGTCATGCCACGTGCCGTCCTGCTTCAAAGCATCCACCATCATTCCTGTCCCTAAGAAACCACGGATCACAGGACTTAATGACTACAGGCCGGTGGCGATGACGTCTGTGGTCATGAAGTCTTTTGAGCGCTTGGTCCTGCCCCACCTCAAGGACATCACCGCCCCCCTCCTGGACCCGCTGCAGTTCACCTACAGAGCCAACAGGTCTGTGGACGACGCAGTCAATCTGGCCCTCCACTTCAGAGCATCTGGACTCCTCAGGAACCTACGCCAGGATCCTGTTTGTGGACTTCAGCTCTGCCTTCAACACCATCCTCCCTGGACTGCTACGAGACAAGCTCTACCAGCTCAGCGTGCCTGACTCCCTCTGCAGGTGGATCACTGACTTCCTGACGGACCAGAAACAACACGTGCGGCTGGGGAAAGATTGTCTTGACCACTCGGACTACAAACACTGGAACTCCTCAGGGCTGTGTACTTTCCCCCCGGCTCTTCTCCCTGTACACAAACTGCTGCACCTCCAGTCACCAGTCCGTTAAACTGATCAAGTTTGCGGACGACACCACCCTCATCGGGCTCATCTTGGATGGTGATGAGTCCGCCTACAGGAGAGAGGTGAACCGGCTGGTGTCCTGGTGCAGCCACAACAACCTGGAGCTGAACGCCCAGAAGACAGTGGAGATGATCGTGGACTTCAGGAAAGACACAGCCCACCGTACCCCCTCGGCCTGACAGTCTCTCCCACTCCCATCGCCATCGTGGACTCCTTCCGTTTCCTGGACACCACCATCACCCAGGACCTCAGATGGGAGCCAACCATCAGCTCCCTCATCAAGAAAGCCCAGCAGAGGATGTTCTTCCTGCGGCAGCTGAGGAAACTTAAGCTGCCGACCAGGATGCTGGAGCAGTTCTACACAGCCATCATCGAGTCCATCCTCACCTCCTCCGTCACTGTGTGGTCCATCCTCACCTCCTCCATCACCGTGTGGTTCCCCGGCGCTACAGAACGGGACAGGCAGAGACTGCAGCGCATTGTGCTGCTGCTGAGAAGGTGACTGGCTGTGAGCTCCCATCTCTCCAGGACCTGTTCACCTCCAGGACCCGGAGACGTGTGGGTCGGATCACAGCTGATCCTTCTCACCCTGGACACGGACTATTCACCTCCTCCCCTCAGGCAGGAGGCTACGGTCTATCCAGACCCATACCTCCCACCACTTGAACAGTTTTTTCCCTCCGCCATCAGACTCATGAACAATAACTTAGTTACAGACTCATGGATGTAATCTGCCCTGTTGCACTGTGTGGTGTGTCCACACTTAGACCCCCACTCACTTTATCACTTAATCACTTTATATCACTTTATACACCTACACATTTATCTGTAGATATAATCCCGCTGTTGTTCAGTGTCAAATTGTGGTTGTCTTACCATATGACATGTACAATAAGCCAGGATGAATGATGTGTGTGTGAATGCATGGAGGTGGTCAGAGGGACCGTTGGCGCAGATGTGTGCAGTCGTGACAGTGCTTCTGTCAGTCTCCCCCAGGGGAAACTGAACCACAGAGTATGGAGTGAATGTAAAATACTCTCATGTAAAGCGCTTTGTGACCATGTCTGTGAAAGGCTCTATATAAATAAAGATCTTCTTCTTCTTCATATGTCACTTTTCATTTTATCTCATTTATTTAATATATTTTTGCATGCCCCTATAGCCTTATAGTTTAAAGTTGTTTAGCTTTTTTCTCTTAATTCTGTGTTACATGTTTTATGTCGCATGTTTGCACCGAGAAAAATTCCTAGTTTGTGAACCTGTTCTCAAACCATGGCAATAAAACCTATTCTGATTCTGAGGAGAGCGTGGAATCTCGCTGAACTGCAGCAGTTTTGTAAAGAGGAATGGTCCAAGATTGATCCTGATTGTTGTGAACGTCTAATCTGCAACTACAGGAAAGCAGTTATGGCTGCAAAAGAAAGATCAGCAGCTATTTAATACAGGGGTGTACTTACTTATTCCATGCAATATGTGCTTTATAAATAAATTTGACCTTGACATGCAGGTTGTGAATGTCACAGGTTTTTCTGCAAATATCATGCTAAACTTGTGAATATTTTTTTCTATTGATGATAACACATTGTCCAGGCCATGAGGCAGCTTTGGTTTGCGAAAGAGTTCTTGGATGCTCCACAGCACTACAGGAAACATATACAGTGGACTGTTGGACCAAAAGTCGAACAGTTTGGGAGGAACACACAACGTCATGTGTGGAGGACAAATGGAACAGCACATCAACATCAAAACCATCTCCTCACTGTGAAGTATGGGGCAGGAGCATCATGGTGTGGGGCTGTTTTGTTGCCTCAGGGCCTGGACAACGTGCTATCATCAATAGAAAAATTAATTCACAAAGTTTATCACGATGTTTTGCAGAAAAACCTGAGACATTCACAACATACATGGAATACAGTGGGGGGGAAAGTATTTAGTCAACCAACAATTGTGCAAGTTCTCCCACTTAAAAAGATGAGAGAGGCCTGTAATTTACATCATAGGTAAACCTCAACTATGAGAGACAAAACGAGAAAAAAAAAATCCAGAAAATCACATTGTCTGATTTTAATGAATTTATTTCATTCATTCATTCATTTCATTTATTTATTCATTCCGGGCAGACAATGGCAACAAAAAAACAAAAAAAACATTCAGCATACAAATAAAACGATCCATTTCCACCCGAAGGGGAGTGGGAAATTATGGTGGAAAATAAGTATTTGGTCAATAACAAACAAGCAAGATTTGTGTCTCTCACAGACCTGTAACTTCTTCTTTAAGAGGCTCCTCTGTCCTCCACTCGTTACCTGTATTAATGGCCCCTGTTTGAACTTGTTATCAGTATAAAAGACACCCGTCCACAACCTCAAACAGTCACACTCCAAACTCCACTATGGTCAAGACCAAAGAGCTGTCCAAAGACACCAGAAACAAAACTGTAGACCAGCACCAGGCTGGGAGGACTGAATCTGTAATTGGTAAGCAGCTTGGTGTGAAGAAATCAACTGTGGAAGCAATTATTAGAAAATGGAAGACATACAAGACCACTGATAATCTCCCTCGATCTGGGGCTCCACGCAAGATCTCACCCTGTGGGGTCAAAATGATCACAAGAACGGTCAGCAAAAATCCCAGAACCACACGGGGGGACCTAGTGAATGACCTGCAGAGAGCTGGGACCAAAGTAACAAAGGCTACCGTCAGTAACACACTACGCAGCCAGGGACTCAATTCCTGCAGTGCCAGACGTGTCCCCCTGCTTAAGCCAGGACATGTCCCGGCCCGTCTGAAGTTTGCTAGAGAGCATCTGGATGATCCAGAAGAGGACTGGGAGAATGTCATATGGTCAGATCAAACCAAAATGGAACTTTTTGGTAAAAACTCAACTGGTCGTGTTTGGAGGAGAAAGAAAGAACAGCATACCTACTGTGAAGCATGGGGGTGGAAACATCATGCTTTGGGGCTGTTTTTCTGCAAAGGGACCAGGACGACTGATCCGTGTAAAGGAAGAATGAATGGGGCCATGTATCGTGAGATTTTGAGTGAAAACCTCCTTCCATCAGCAAGGGCATTGAAAATGAAACGTGGCTGGGTCTTTCAGCATGACAATGATCCCAAACACACCGCCCGGGCAACGAAGGAGTGGCTTCGTAAGAAGCATTTCAAGGTCCTGGAGTGGCCTAGCCAGTCTCCAGATCTCAACCCCATAGAAAATCTTTGGAGGGAGTTGAAAGTCCGTGTTGCCCAGCGCCTGTCCCAAAACATCACTGCTCTAGAGGAGATCTGCATGGAGGAATGGGCCAAAATACCAGCTACAGTGTGTGACAACCTCGTGAAGACTTACAGAAAACGTTTGACCTCTGTCATTGCCAACAAAGGGTATATAACAAAGTACTGAGATGAACTTTTGTTATTGACCAAATACTTATTTTGTACCATAATTTGCAAATAAATTCATTAAAAATCAGACAATGTGATTTTCTGGATTTTTTTTCTCATTTTGTCTCTCATAGTTGAGATATACCTATGATGAAAATCACAGGCCTCTCTCATCTTTTTAAGTGGGAGAACTTGCACAATTGTTGGTTGACTAAATACTTTTTTCCCCACTGTAAGTAAGTGAACCCTTCTATTAAATAGCTGGCTGACCCTTCTTTTGTAGCAATAACTGCTTTCCTGTAGTTGCAGATTAGACGCTCAAACGATCAGGATGAATCTTGGACCATTCCTCTTTACAAAACTGCTGCAGTTCAGCGAGATTCAGGCGGTGTACTTACTTATTCCACGCTCTCCTGTGAATGTTTACATGTCGTGGCCAATAAAAATATGATCAAATGTAAATGTTTGAGTGGTATTAGTTTAAGCAGGCACTGTTTAATTATTCCTGTGATTTTGAGGAAGATCAGACCACATTTAGTGACCAATTTAAGCAAAAATGTGTGAAATTCTAGACGGTGTACTTACTTTTTCTAGCCACTGTAAAAAGTGATTCATTTGAACTACGCAAAGATTTCAACTTCTGCTTGCTTGGCCACTTTTACCTCGGGGCCTGGCACAAGAGACACCATTTCTACAGACTCCATTTGCTGGGAGGCAGGGGCAGGTAGAGGCAAATGTCCCACTTGTGTTGACTGGGCAGCAGAAGTTGAAGACAAGGAAAATTGCTCTGTTATGTCCTTTAACCTCTGTACAACTTCTGGAAGCTCCTTGATTGACTGAACAATCTGTCTAGCATTGCCTTCTTTGAGTCTCTTGTTCTCTGCTTTTAAGTCCTTCATGTCACGCAGTGTATGGTACCAATTCCTGGGAGGCTGGTCCTCATCTGATGTCTCCTCATATTCAGTAATTGACTCTAAAGCTTGTTGTTGAATTAGAATCCTCTTCAAGTCTTCAATCATTTTATCTGCAGCCACCTTTGCAGGACAGGACGCTTTTTTGGTCTTTGGCTGTTTTGATTGTCTTTGAGTCTCTTCTTTCTTGTTCTCCATCCACTTGCTGTTTGGCCTTTTCTTTCTTCTTTTCTCCTTTTCTCATTTTCTCCCAATTCTTCATCTTCAGTGCATTTCCAGATATCTTCTGCCCTTATACATTTCTCTCTCTGGTTACACAGGTCACTGTAGTTGTCGCATTAACACCTTTGCTGGAAAACTCTCTTACCGGCACTTCTTTCCTCCTTTCCACTTTACCAACTAGTAACAGGTTCAGCAGCTATTTCTTTCTGGTCTTCATCCGTCCTCCAGTCTACAGTATACTTCCAACCTCAACTGTGTTATCCTTAAATAGTATACAGTGTAAGCCATAACGATTAGTTGTTATTACATCTTTATGATGACCGATGACCAAGATTCATAATTTTATTGAATTAAAACAATAACATAACAGACATAAACATGTCCCAAAGCACTAACAAGACATAACAGACATAAACAAGACATAACAGACATAAACATGTCCCAAAGCACTAACAAGTGATGTTAATTTAATTCTAGGTTTACTGCAGCACTATCTACCCCATTGCCACAGCTGTCTCAGGAGTGACTTATCCATCCATCCATCCATTTTCTTCCACTTGTCCGTTGCTGGGTCGTGGGGACAGCCGTCCGAGCTGCCCAAATCACATTGCACCAGCCCCTATGGCTCCTCCTGCAGGTGGTGGGTCCACAGAAGGACGGCCTCATGGTTCTAACCGGGCCTGTTGGTCTCTCATAAGGGGCTTCTGAACCGCTCTTTGTCTGACCCGTCACCTAGGCAACCCAGTCTCTTCAGAAAAACGTACCCCAGGTACGCTTTTACAATATGGAATTACGTACCAGTAATACGTTTTTTTGCAAAATTACGTTGGTTATTTACGTTTTACAAATTCACTCAAATAACACATAGCGCGTTCACGCGGAAGCCTACGGAGCTTGCCGAGTGATTTCCGATGTTCTCCGAAATCTCCGACAACGTTTCTCTGCAAAAATACTTTTACTAAAGCTTTGTTTTTACCTTTCGCTGTCTTCGTGGAGCGAGTTCTCCATTACACGTCCCACAAATATGCAGCTCCTGCTCTGCCATGCTCTTGTTTGAGTGCATGATCCAATAAACTCCTGCCGGGTCTTCGCGGAGCTTGTAGCCCGGGGAAGGGCTTTCTCTTCGGCCTAGCTTAGCGCCACAGCCCGCTGGAGTCCCGTGGAGGCTCGTCCCGCTTCTTCCCGCTTCTTCCGTAATAGTCCTTTGGGTGAAAGTGATGCCAAGCGTCCACGATGATATAAATGTCCTTAGGTTTGCCTCGCTCAGCCATTTAAGGTTAAAAATTAGCATTTATTGATCATAATTTTGACAGAGGCGCGTAATGACCAGCTGTTTTGATTGACATCCGCGTCAACCAATGACACGTGTTCAAAATTGTGACATCACTAAGAAGGCGGGCAGAACACGTAAACCTGTACTCCTGATTGGCTGTGTCAATCTATTTTTGTATTGTAAAATATTAATATTAGTATTATTTAGTGAATTATTTATTTACTAGTTTGTTTTATTAAGTTATTAGTATTATGTTTTCTTTTCTTACAGTCTGTCCATGAACAAATATATATTATTAAAACAAATAATATTTTCTGGATTATAAGACTTAATGCATTTTTATGTGACAAATGTTTCTTAACATGAGTAAAATTAAGGATAAAACAATGGGATGGATACAGGAATATTTTAGGCTCCACAGTTTTGACGTCTGATTTTTCAGCCTGAAGAGACTCTGCTGTGGATGCAGGTGTGAAGTGGGCACGTCTTCATCGTCTAATATGCATAATATAGTACACATGCAATTTATAACAGTTCTTGCTTATGTTTGGACATGATCAATATAAAATATACATTTGAATAGAATATAAAGTTTAAAAAAAAGCCTCTAGACAAATTACTATCTGTATATCCAATGTAAAGAAATGTAAAAATAATTGTATTTAAATTATGGATGCAAAAATGAGCAAAGTCCAGCGCCTTGTCCTCTATCAATAAAGCTCAGGTGGATAATGCCACATGTGTCAGAATAGACTGTTTCTGCAGGTGACAGTAGCTCAGTATATTTCATAATGTAGCCTAAACAAACCCATCACATTTAATTACCATCATCATTAAGATGAATCTTCTTATCATGAGCATCAATCAGTCTGCAATTATTGTACCTTTCATGAATACATGTGGAGTATATTGTGTATCATTCAAACACTTCCATACAGAGTAATGTTATATGGGCTGTAATGGTGATGCTAAATAACAGTAATACCAACATGGTAATAAGATGGGTATAGGAAACAAAATTATTCACTTGTTATAAAGTGTAACATACTGTGAATGTTGACTTAATGTAATGCATTGTTGCGTCTGTAAATATGTAACCAACTCAATTGTTAATTGTTTAGTAAGATAATAAGAACTAAGCAGTGTTATTGTTGCAACCACATTATCATTTAAGTTTATGAACAGGGGTGGGAGTCAATAAGCTTGTCTTCTTCCCACTCCTTTTCGAGCTAGAATGTTATTTATGTTTTCTTTTTTTATATCTTTTCTGGCTTTTGTGCCTGCGTTGTGTTGCTCGAAATAAAATAAAAATCAATCAATCAATCAATCAATTACAAACCTCTCATTGTTAGTCTTGATTGATCTCACAATGGAGAAATTTAATTGTTACATCCAGCTCTTAGAAACATTCAGGGTGTGCATAATCTTATCTTATCTTATCTTATCTTATATAACCCATCTCTTGGTATATATTAAATATTCCTTCATGTAAGTGTTGGAGCAAAGAGCAGATCAGGTCATACTTTCGACAACTGGATGTAGGCAGATATCTAAGTTTTGATGGGTCATGGGCTCATTAGATTAGATTCATCTTTATTCTCTCCAAATACAAGAGATTATTTCTGTGCATCAAAAACAACATATCACAGAGCAAACATTTCTCACATCCTCACATTTCACCCACTAACAAACCAAGAGCAGCACATTATAGGAAAAGGTATTGCCCACATTACACCACAAAAAAATAAGAATTTGTATTCCCCAAATTGAATGCATGTGTAATGATACAGCTCACAGAACAGACAAGCTATTGATACAATATACTATATGTATTGTGTTAGACTGAGCTAATAAGTCAATGACTTTACCACAACAGGTGAAGGTTATAAGATTTATCCAATGGAATAGAGATGAAACTCAGGAAAAGGCACTCAAATGATGAATAACAATCTTCCTTAGTTGTAAATAGTTGTAACTTGTAACTAAGTTCCTTAGTTCTGGGTTGCTCTGCTGCTATCACTATAAGTGATCACACTGGCATACTCCAAAAGGTTCATGCACAATGAGAGGTTTGTAATTAAATGTGATGGTTTTGTTTAGGCTACATTATGAAATATACTGTGCTACTGTCACCTGCAGAAACAGTCTATTCTGACACATGTGGCATTATCCACCTGAGCTTTATTGACAGAGGACTTTGCTCATTTTTGCATCCATAATTTAAATACAATTATTTTTACATTTCTTTACATTGGATATACAGATAGTAATTTGTCTAGAGGCTTTTTTTTAAAACTTTATATTCTATTTTCAAATGTATATTTTATATTGATCATGTCCAAACATAAGCAAGAACTGTTATAAATTGCATGTGTACTATATTATGCATATTAGACGATGAAGACGTGCCCACTTCACACCTGCATCCACAGCAGAGTCTCTTCAGGCTGAAAAATCAGACGTCAAAACTGTGGAGCCTAAAATATTCCTGTTTCCATCCCATTGTTTTATCTTTATTTTACTCATGTTAAGAAACATTTGTCACATAAAAATGCATTAAGTCTTATAATCCAGAAAATATTATTTGTTTTAATAATATATATTTGTTCATGGACAGACTGTAAGGAAAGAAAACATAATAGTAATAACTTTTTTTTATTTTTTTCTTTTCTATTTCTTCTTTATTTTGAACATGTGAGCAACACAAGGCACCTTTACAAAATTTTAGACATGAAAGGCTGTTACAAATCAAAAAGACAAAAGCAAACTTGTCAGATCTCTTGAACAAAGCCAAAATATACAAGTGCACATAATAATAACTTAATAAAACAAACTAGTAAATAAATAATTCACTAAATAATACTAATATTAATATCTAACAATACAAAAATAGATTGACACAGCCAATCAGGAGTACAGGTTTACGTGTTCTGCCCGCCTTCTTAGTGATGTCACAATTTTGAACACGTGTCATTGGTTGACGCGGATGTCAATCAAAACAGCTGGTCATTACGCGCCTCTGTCAAAATTATGATCAATAAATGCTTGTTTTTAACCTTAAATGGCTGAGCGAGGCAAACCTAAGGACATTTATATCATCGTGGACGCTTGGCATCACTTTCACCCAAAGGACTATTACGGAAGAAGCGGGAAGAAGCGGGACGAGCCTCCACGGGACTCCAGCGGGCTGTGGCGCTAAGCTAGGCCGAAGAGAAAGCCCTTCCCCGGGCTACAAGCTCCGCGAAGACCCGGCAGGAGTTTATTGGATCATGCACTCAAACAAGAGCATGGCAGAGCAGGAGCTGCATATTTGTGGGACGTGTAATGGAGAACTCGCTCCACGAAGACAGCGAAAGGTAAAACAAAGCTTTAGTAAAAGTATTTTTGCAGAGAAACGTTGTCGGAGATTTCGGAGAACATCGGAAATCACTCGGCAAGCTCCGTAGGCTTCCGCGTGAACGCGCTATGTGTTATTTGAGTGAATTTGTAAAACGTAAATAACCAACGTAATTTTGCAAAAAAACGTATTACTGGTACGTAATTCCATATTGTAAAAGCGTACCTGGGGTACGTTTTTCTGAAGAGACTGGGTTGCACCTAGGACCTGTTTGCCATGGGAGACCCTACCAGGGGCACCAAGACCCCGACCACAGAGCTCCAGGATCATTCAGGCTCAAACCCCTCCACCACGTTAAGGTGGCGGCTCCAGGAGGAGAAAGTCCTTTTTAAACAGAAAGTGGAGAAAATCACACTTGTAAAACAGTTCGTTTATGCAACACGTTTTAAAGTATTTAAAACATTCCATAAAAACAAACTGCAACGTCCCACTTCATACATTTAACTGTGAAATACATTTAACAACTGTAAAAACAACTGAATAAAATAATCTATAGCTACAAAGGTACCCATTTGTCATTTTGCTTTTTACTTTGAATTTTGTTGTCAGACTATGTGTACCCGTGGAACATAGAAACATACTGGCATTTGCTGCTTTATCGTTCGGTTCACACTTCTCATCGATACTTCCTCAATCTGATCTGACTCTGTCTCATCGAGTCTTCATTTGGGGTCTGCTCTGGGGCTCGCTAGGACGTATCTGTGTTGGTTCTTCCTGGAGTTCTTTCAGAGTCGTTGCGCTCTTCCTCCGCTCCACGTAGAGCGTAGTCCAGGGGCCCACCTGTGGTCTGTTTTTCTCGCCGTCTGCAACATAATCCCCTCCGCAGTTTCTCCCGGCTCGTAGTGCCCCACCTCCCATTGTCAGACGCCATCTCAAGGTGTGTTTGCAGGTCGCTGGAGCTGGGGCGGGTAAAGCAGATCCCTTGCTATTCTTTGATATTAAAAAGTCTAAATGGCAGTAATTCTCGTCGATGGCGGTTCAAGAGGTAATATAATGGAGCCTGCTTTAATTTTTGAAACAGGAGTAAAACTTTGACAACGTAAGCAGAGAACCGGGAAGCTTGACGTGTCAAACTTTGTTTTGATTGACAGGATGCAAACACGCCCAAATGTTTGTTTCTTGACCCTCAGTTACATCTTTAAAAGCTACGTTGTGGGAGCTTTGACATAAAAATATGCTTGTGTAACAGCTAGTATATAGTAGTTCTTGTTGTTATTATTAGGCTAATCAGAAATCTAGATTACGACTCTTGGAGAGATAGGACGGACACCGAACATTGCTTTAAGATGGTACCAGTGTTATTGGTTATTTACAGTGGACACACAACAGTTAGACATGAGGACAAACATGGACAGGAATGGCCATTCAAATAGACAGAAATACATGAAAACCGACAATAACAATGCTGGCTGAGTACATTACTGGGATAGTTCATTTCATAGAGTTCAGTTGACGGATCCCACTGCTCAAGAGTTCATACGCCACAGTTCATACGGCCACACGGGTTGGGGATTTGTATAACAGTTCATAGTGAGAATAATTTAGTTTATGGAAACGGTGTGTGTGGGATAGTGCAAAGGGAGTAGGGAGGTGTGGGGCAAGGGGTTTTGGTCATAAGCCGCCTACCGGCCAGACCAGAGCAGGTGGAGTTCAGGTTAGTTGAGAGCTGGAGATCCTTGGGCTCAGGCTTGTAACAGGGCATTTATAAATCCGCCCTCCGCCTAGAAAAAAACTTGAGTCCACACAGCCTTGTTTTTTTTAAAACCGGCATCCACACTTAACCGCGCATCTGCACAGCACGTTGATTATTTTCTATGCAGCTGTATAAACTGTGGTCCCAAATGCACCGTTATAGCTTTACAGACCTGCCAAACAATTGCGAGGCCACATAGGCTATACCTTGACAAACGAAACACATTTCTTCCGTCAGATTAACAGTACAACGTGCAAACAAGTTTTTTGAACAGTGATCGCACGACAATAGACTGACCTGGCACGTAATGACTCCAACAACGGCAGCAGCGAGGACAGTAACATTTGTTTCACCGTTTCCTCCGGGAGGACGACTTAAAGTCTCCTGCATCAGAAACCCTCCTGTCTGGTGTAAAATAGTTGTTTCATCTGTGTAAGAGGGGGTGCATTTCTTGGCAGTCATGCAGTTTTGGGCGTAACACCTGTCTGAACCAAACCAGCTGTTACCGTCTTCGAGGAACATGTCGGATGTGGGACGGTTATTTGCCGTAAAATAACTAACTGTAAAGTGCTCCTTCGTCTGCCCGCTTCGACGTGAAGCAGTACTTGAGCTTTAGCAAAAAGCATCTGAACAATCGTTAAAGCAACACAGTTATGAGGCATCCATGCTGTTTCTGATGTAAACTGATGTCAGCAGCACGCTGGCAGTGACGTACGGCCGAATACTCCGGTTATTTATGTCCACACTCAAACGCAAAACCGGAGAATTCCCAAATCTTCACTTTGGCCGGAGTTTTTAGAAACCTTCGTTTTTATCGACAGAAAACTCTGGTTTTGTGTTGTTTGATAGGCCAGATCGTAGGAAAATATCTTTGGTTTGTGAGATACCCTGCTACGTGTAGACAGGGTCTTAAGGACCTGGCCTGCGGAAAACACAGGACCCTGAGTTTAATCATTGTGCGCACATCAAAGTAATCTATCTTTATCTATCAACCTTAATACTGCTCGCATTAACAATACTAAACTACAATCAACAATGTCATACGTGTAATATACATATTAATAATAATACATATACATAAGAACAAATGCGAACGTACACAGTGTTGTTACTATGACCGGTATAACTGCGCACCAGCGGCAGTGTTCATTATCTTTACCGTAGCATAAAACGTTCAGATGGCCTTAAAACGCCACAACACTTAGTCACCATTTATACATACATACAATGAAGACTCGACATAAATATGACTTAGATTCATTCAGAGACATGCAGGAAAACGGGGTTAAAACCCAATGCTAACCGCCCATAAGAAATACATGGATGCGGCTAGCTACCATTAGCAATAGATTGACTTACCAACTCCGCTTAATATCTTAGCATCGACACACTCTCCCGTCACAACTCGGCCTGATGGTCGGCACCTATAAGTTAACAATTAGTTGCAAGCTGTTGTTTTAGTGATAGGAAGGTAAACCAGAACTTTACACTTACGGGCTTCGAACTTTCCCCGAGGCTTAGCCACCGCACCAGTCAGCCATATTGGAACGCTGGATAATATAGAGCGCGATAGGCTGCAGCGGGTCACGTGGTCGGGTGACGTTACTCTCGCGAGATTAAACATGGGAACGGCGCGGGTAATGCAAAGGATGATATAAGAGGAATATAGCTTAATTCCCACCCGTGTTACACTTGTGAGGGTTAAGACATACAAACCTGCTGCATTAGCGTGTTCAGCTTCAGTTTTTCCAGTGTTTATCAGAACTCCGTTGACAGTCACACGGGCAAACACAATAACGCTCTCCACCTTGCCTGGCCTGCCAAACGACATGCCTTTTTCATAGATATTTCAAAGACTATAGTCTGGGAGCAAGCATGATCTCAACAATTTCCCGGTGGCCGTGATTGACAGACGGCATCAACCAATTAGAGCAACGCTAGATACGTTGCAGTAACAAGCGGCAGAAAGCCTTTCCAAAAACATCCTTTTTTACGAGGAACGCTTCGAACGCTGTTTCTTGGTCCGGTTTTATGCTGGGTTTACACATAAGCACGATGCGTTACGAATGGCATTTTTCCGTCATTCGTGACGTTCGTGACATGACTTAACGCATCTCAATGGGATTCTTAACAGAGCGCATCAGTTCGTGACATTCGTGATGTTCATGGAGAAAGTTTTTGGCTGTCAAAAAATCTTCCACGAATTCACGATTCACCCTCTGTTCGTGGAGTTCGCAACGGAGCGCGTCCTTTCGTGATGCGTAGTGGCGCTTCGTAATTCAGCGTGAGAGCATTCGTACAGCATTCGACAACATTGTAGTGCAGAATCACTGTATTCACGCTCAAATTGATAGAAACACACGCTACGCCGAAAAGTTAATGTTCGTACCTGCACTATGCAAAAGAAAAGTCACACAAAGTCGGCCAGTCCGCGCTCCAGGCCCGGGACAGCACCTGCTGCTGCCGCTCCTCAGGTGCTGAAGTTGTTCCTCCGGCTTTTCTTCCTCCTGAGGACGTTCCTCCTGATGTTCGCGAGCCAGTTCCTGCCACCCCTATAGCCGCCCCGCTGGAGAACCCGACTGTTATATATTTGTCCCGATTTTCCGCGCGTTTGTGTAAAAAAAAAAAAAAAACAGTAAGAAGTGCGTCTTTCCCACACTTCTTACTGTCCCTGAATGCATCTCCCACCGCTTACGCACCGACCCAAACAACAACGCGTGGTTACAGTAGCTGTAACATGGATAAGTGTTAAGACTTATTTACAACTTCTGACATGTAAAACAAGCGGTGGTGAACGCAGCAGGTGAAGAAGGCCTGTTGCTCTGGATTATGCAAAAGAGTTTTTTTTTCCAAATGGAGCTAATGATCAACCAGACGAGTGAGAATCATGGATAAAGAGATGAAGAGTTCTACCACAGATCCCAGAAGATCAAGTGCACAGTGAGTGTAGTGTTTTTATGCTTAATGTGGAGTAAAGTCAGGCTGAATGTGCCGCTGTTGCACAGACTCATTTGAGATAAAGCGAGTGTGTTTATTGCTATTGTTTGTTTGATAGATTCAGCATTTGCCGTGTCACACAGTGACAGGATAGTGTAGGGTTGAACTGTTGTAACAGCCCCATAGACTATGAAAAACGTTTGCTATTCTACAGTATATGGACAGGCCCGACGCTCAGCTGGTCTTTGCTTTTTGTGTAACCCGATTTGGCAAGAGCCCAATGAGTCATGTGAGAGCATGACGGAGCAAAACGCCTCTGCTCCGCCTCCAACCCGGTGTGTACGGCAGGCGGCTTGTCCACATTCGCCCGATTCTTGACAGATTTCTGACAGAACTCGACAATTCCCAATGACCCGCAACAGCGCGCAGCAGGGCGTAGGAGCGCGCCACGTCCCGCAGCAGTGCGGGATGCATGTTCGTGACCGTGCGTAATAATTCGTGCCATTAATCGTAACGCGTAGTAACAGGTCGCAACAGTTTGTGGCGGTGCGTGAAAGCTCTACCCCGAATCATCACATTCGTGATCCTCGACCACGAATGTGGATTCGTGGCATTCGTGACTTGTCGTCGTTATGTGTAAACTCAGCATTAGGGATTTCATATTTTCCAAATGATTTAAAACAGACGAAAGAGCAGAAGAAAACAGTGTATCGGCCGCCATCTTTAATGTTTTGGAAGAGTGCGTGGTGGTGACAGGTGATGGCTTCGTCTCTTGGTGCGTGATTGGACCGATGTGGGTCAAATCGTGAAATGATTGGCTGCGAGGAGCTGTTCAGACGGTTCTTCTTTTGAACAGAAAGGAGAAGTGTCTGGCAGGCCAGGCAACTCTCCACCATGAATGGTAGGTAGGTAGCGGTCCAGGGATATTTTACCAGCTGACTCCTTCAATATATTATAGTATGCAGATGAAAGAGGCCTTTTTTCCCCATCAGAAGGATTTGTGACTTGAATTTTGTGAAGGGCAGTTCCTCTTTTGCGAAGTTATAGGCAGTGTTGAACTTGATAATCATGTTGTTTTCTTCTGTCTTTATTGTTTCAAACGAAAAGAGGGCAGCGTATCAGAAGTCATGCAGCGGTGTCTGCTTTGTGTTGTTTACTCTCGCCGTGCAGTCTTTCATTCAGTTCAACCGGTGACATTTGGATTCACCAGCCATGGTTACATAGTTACTCTTACAATAAACACAGGTCATAGCAACCCCATCGTACTTTAGCCACGGATATTGTTTTAACCAGCGCTTTACATCAGTTTTAACAAAATAGACTCTGGGGAATGAGAAACGTCTTCAAATATCTGTTATTTTAAAGAGTTGTATGCTATCATCTAAAAAAACAGAACCATGTTTGCCCCCTCCCCTCTCGTCTCCTCTGCTCAGCCACGGAAAGTGAGCGGAGCTAACAGGCAGAGGCAGGCTCCGACTCCACACAAATCTGATAAGATAGAGCCAGGGCAAGAATGAGAATCCGAGGAGAACACACCAAAGGACGAATGTCTGTTTATTTCACACTTCGGCTGAGAACTGTAACACCTAAAGTTCGCGCAATAAAAGCACCAGCCCCTCACACAAACGCCACCGGATCACGGGGGAAAGAAGTGATCTGAATGCACACGCAGCGTTTACCTGTCAGAAAAAGCCTATATCGCTAAATAAAGATCCAGGGGCAGAGAAAAGCAACTTGGACAGAGGAGATCCATGGTAGGAGCTCACAGCAGCACACGCTGTAAAGACGGGGTCACCCTGTGTTCCCCAGTACCTATGTTCCCCCACTTCTATTGATTAAGGTTAGGCACCAGCCCACTATCCTTAAGGTTAGTGGTTAGGGCAGGGTCAGGGTTAAGCTGATTGATATATGTATGACATTTCACTCTCATAACTTGTGATTGGTTGAAGTACCAACTCACCTACGGAAAAAAAATCGCACCCGGGGAACATAGGACCCGGGGAACATAGGACCCGGGGAACATAGGTATCCACCCGTAAAGACCCCGGCGAGTGAGAGGAGGCGGAGCAGGCAAGGCGCTGGGCATACTGTACGCAAAAATATAACAAGTCAAATGGATTTAACTGATCAGAAACACTTTAGTTGTGCATAAGTTTCGGAGTTAAGGAAAAGTTGCGAAGGAAATTGCGGATTATTGGAATAGTTGCAGGAAAGTTGCGGGCTTTTGGAAAAATTGCAACTCAGCACTGATTTCGCGGAGTTTGCTTGATGTTGCGCTAATAGTTGCGATCGCAACATCGCAAAATCCTGGAGGGACTGGTTTACATAGGCTGCTCTACTGTAACATGTTCTTTGGTATTCCATTTGTTTACCTTATTTTGGACAACAGTTTAGTTTTATGGAATACACCATGAAACATGAAGCACAAGAGTTTTAAGAATGGGGAGATACTTTTGATGTAAATATACACACATTTCACAATGTTACACAGCTCCTGGGAGGCGTTGGAGGACTCGGCAGGACGGCAAGTGTGTTATTTCCTATTCCAATCAGCAGCTTTTTGGCCTGTATTGAACAGACAGCACAGGGTAAAAGGGGTGAAGAAGCAGCCTTTTCATCTGGGCCGTCAGAGTACACAAGTCATTATTGTGCACTCAGTGGTGAATAAAAATACAAAATTCGATTCCTTCAAAAAAAACAAAAAACATTTGAATTAAGTTTGGATAGCCTCTTGTGAAGCTTTGGGGGACACCAGTTTGGGCACTGACCCGAAGGTTGGGAATGGGAAGCAGAGTGAAGTGTGATTGCAGTATAATGAATTAATGATGAGCTGTGTGCTGGGACTTTGCTGACAGTGACATTTTATACTCCAAAAAGTTAGCTTCAGCGGCCACAGGACAAACGCCAAATTGCTTAGACAGGGCCATCTTTTACAGTAGCAGGCCTAAACATATGGAAAGCACTGCCTTTGCACCAAGCCTTGCTGTGTGTAAAAAAAACTGTCCAGTGATGAGAGTTTGCAGTTTACGTGACACGTCAATTAAAAAATAAATAAATTATATATATATATATATATATATATATATATATATATATATATATATATATATACACATATACATAAATCATGAGCAGAACAAAACACTTCACAAAATGATAGTGTTGTGTCTGTCCCTTATTGTTGAGGGAACCTCGTTTTCTTAATTCAAAAGAGTTAGCCTCCGCTCAGGTTAGTTAAAATTGAACAAGCTTTGTAGCCAAAAGTGTCTTTTAGGATGACGCTGGTTAAACACAGGTTAACTGATACGTTCAAAGTCATACTACGTTTAACTATTTGTGCAATGATCAGCTTTAGAACCGTCCAGAACTATAAAATGTTAGGTATCAGAATCAGAATCGTTTTTATTGCCATGGTTTGAGAACAGGTTCACAAACTAGGAATTTTTCTCGGTGCAAACGTGCAACATAGAACATATAACACAGAGTTAAGATAAAAATAAGATAAATAAATAAGATAAAATAAAAGTGACATATGGTAAGACAACAACAATTTGACATTTAACAACAGTGGAATTGTATGTGTAGGCGTATACAGTGATATAAAGTGATTAAGTGATAAAGTGATAGCAGCGGGTCCAAGTGTGGACACACCACACAGTGCAAGTGCAGATTACATCCATGAGTCTGTAACTAAGCTACAGAGACTTGTTTTTTCATGAGTCTGTAACTAAGCTACAGAGACTTGTTTTTGTTCATGAGTCTGATGGCGGAGGGAAAAAGTGCGGATTTATACCACTAGGGTTCTGCAGGCGAGAACATGGTGACAGCTTAACATGATTTGCATCTCCTCTCTGGCTGGGACGTCCTGTGTGTGTCTGTATCAGCACTATTTATAGAGCACTGCGGTTTATGGTAGGACATGAAAAGAAGCCCCTTTAGGCATGGGTACAACCTCAGAATACCTGCTTGTAAATCTGCTCTAGGCATGTGGATATTGTTTACTACAAGCAACACTGGAAAGTCAGGGTCGTCCAGTGTTAGGGCAACAAACAAGCAGACATGTGAGGACACCTTTTTGTTGTCCTTTTTGCATTAGTAGGGCTGCCCTTGGAATTTGGAGCTGAAATGATATTTCATGTCCCCCCTCAAAAGTCAAGTGATGACATATCAAATAATCATGGAGTTTCGCTGTTATGGTTTTAGGTGGATGTACCAGGAGAATGTTCAGTAAGCAGCGGGCATTTGCCTTCGCCCTCAGAAACAAGTTCTTCATACTCAGGCTGACCAGTGTGTTGATCAGTTTGGTTTTGGGCTGATCCTCACCAGTATGTCGGAGCTTCAGCTGCGTGACAAAACGCTCCAGACGATTCCGGGAGAACTCCTCGTGGACATACTTTAGTGCAGGCGTCTCAGACACGCGGCCCGGGGGCCAAATGCGGCCCGCAAGGTATAACTAAAAGACGTTTGTAAGGAAGAATGGGCAAGAATCCCTCAAAACTAGAACTGAAAGACTCTTGGCTGCTACACAGTGTATACACGGTGGGGTACTTGCCAAATGTTTTTTTTAGGCCTTAACTATGCTTTTATTGTGTGGCTTTTTCTCCCTGTTATCTTGAAGATGAAAATATCCTGTGATTTAGTTTGAAATGGAATGGAATCTGTAATACCTAGCGTTAAGTTGCAAAAAATGTTATATTCATATTATAATATTCATATATTATGTTCATTTATTGTTTTGACCAAATAAAAAGTGACAAAGTCTTCTCCTTGACAAACATGTTTACAAGTTGGTACATTTCCATGGCATCTAGCCAGAGTTGACTGTCAATAGGTCAATGAGGGCTAATGCACACAGCGGTGCATGCCTGTTTCTATGGCAATGACCTATTTACCAGAGGGAAAACAAGGGTTGTTTTAAAGGGTTCTGGTGCCTTGCTATGGCCTCTCCCAGAGCTCAAATCTGCTACACCTCAACAAACACACTGGGGCTTTGATTAAAATGGAAGCATTCAATTTGAAGATGTTAAAGCATGCAACAGCCAAGTTTTACACCCAAGATTCGATCAAATAACGTTCTCGTGATGCACTGGTTGCGGTCAAGATGGTGCTGAAACAATACCACAATCCATCCTGATCCAATTTCCTGACGGATTATGAGTACGAGCACACAAAAACTACAGAAATGTTTGTCAGCCGCCAAGAAATTCTACATGGCTGCCATTTTCCTAGAGGGTTTCCCAGGCTCCGGGGGAAGGGTATTTTTTTTTGTATTGCGCCTTTCACACACATGGTCACTAAGCACTTCACAAGGGACAATTTTTCATTCACTCCTTACTCATTGGTGGCAAGCTACCTTTGTTGCCACGGACTGACAGAACCATCTGGGCCAATGGAACCCTCTCTGGTCGCCACCAATCCTTCAACCAAGGCTACTTGCTATTCCCTCACGGTCCTCCATTCAGGTACAGATGTATTATTTCCCCAATCTGCAGAGCTACAGGACGGTACTGATTCATTTCTTGTTCTGTGGATAAAATAATCCAATCCAGTGATCAGAACCACAGGAAAATGGCCGTTCTTGATTCATACGGACAAATCAACTAACTGTCAGAAGATGACTGGAAGATTGTTAATTTTTTGTGGAAAATGATTTGAGCAAGTTTATCGATTGCTTCTCTGTCAGGGCTCTTTATTGGGGAAACCGTTCCATGTTGTGGCCGTGTATTATGCACTTTGTTACGTCTTTAATCCGTAAACATTCAGACTTATTAAACGTGCTCAGCGTTAGGCCTAATTAATGATTCTTTGGGTTTAAAAACACACATTAACGTTAGCAATAGCAGCTCATAGGTTAGCTGCTGAATGAACCATGTACATTTGCTCTCAAAAGCTACAAAGCTACATCGTGGGCGGTATGATTTTAACCATTCGACCAGGCCCCCACATAGGCCTGTCACAATAACTAATTTGAAGTTCGATACACTAGATCATGAAATACTCTTAAAGAAACTAAATAATAATGGGATTAGAGGGATCGCTAACAATTAGTTGAAGTCATATTTGAAAGAAAACAGTATGTACAAATTGATGAACATGTATCAGGATGGAAGTATATAATATGCGGGTCCCCCAGGGGTCGATTTTAGGACCTAAATTGTTTCTGCTCTACATCAATGATTTGTGTGAAGTCTCAACAAAGCAAAGACCTACAACTGCTCATATCAGAGGTCAAAACAGAAATATACAAAGTCAAAGAATGGTTTAACAGAAATAAACTATCGCTGAACTTATTGAAAATAAAAATATTGTATTTGGCAAACGGAATAGTGACACTCTTATTCAAATCAATATTGACAATGTTAAAATAGAACAAGTCAAGGAATATACATTTCTGGGTGTGATCTTCAATCATAAGGTTAGCTGGAGACCACAAATAAACATTATTCATGGGAAAGTGGTGAAAAATGTGGCCATAATGGGAAAGTGTAGATATTTTCTGGACCAAAAGGCTCTCTTCACCCTATACTGTTCCTTAATCCTACCGTACATAAACTACTGCTCGGAGGTCTGGGGAAATACCTACAATAATCATTTGCTGGTTTTATATAGATTTAAAAAGAAGGCCATCAGAATTGTTCATAAAGTGGGGTATAGGGACCATACAAATACAGTGCCTTGTGAAAGTACTAATGCACCTTGAACATTTGCACATTTTGTCATGTTTACAACCCTGAACGTAAAGATTTTATTTTGATTTTTTTACTGAAAGTTCACACACAAGTAACAGACAACTGTGAATGAAAGCAAAATGATACATGATTCTGTTATTTTACAAAAAATAGAAAAGTGAAAAGTGGGGCGTGCATAAGTATTCATACAGCATGACTTAATACTTTGTGGAACCCCCTTTTGCTGCAATAACAGCAGCAAGTCTTTTGGGGTATGACTACAAGATTTGCACATCTATGATGTGCCCATTCTTGATTTGTTCTTTACAAAACAAATCAAGCTCTTGTTAGTGACAAATACACTCTGACCATAGCTCTGAGGCCCTCACAGAACAGCTTAATTATACTGAGAGTAGATTACACACAGGTGGCTCTATTTAATGGTTAGGGCAAGGTGTGAACATTCTGCAGTCATTAGGAATGTTATAAAGGCAATTTAATGCACTCAGAAAATACTGTATGAATACTTATGCACGCCCCACTTTTCACTTTTCTGTTTTTTGTAAAATAACAGAATCATATATCATTTTGCTTTCACTTCACAGCTGTCTGTTACTTGTGTGTGAACTTTCAGTAAAAAATTCTAAATAAAATCTTTACGTTTAGGGTTGTAAACATGACAGAATGTGCAAAAGTTGAAGGTGTACTAGTACTTTCGAGAGGCACTGTACTATGTGCTCAGGCCGTACTTCCAGCTGAAGGTCTGCTGGAGGTGAGCTCCCGAACAGAGCTGCCAGAATTCACAAGGGAAACAAGCCCAACCAGGCGAGCCCATCCCCCTAAGAAGTAAACAAAGTGCCATAGAAGCTGACTGATCGCAATGTTAAAGAATAGGCTCTGTGCTCAGACTGTTTTTGGCTAACTTCCTTTTGGCCAGTGTAGGGTAAAGACTACTTCCAATTCACATTTGAACTTAAATTAAACCTGGATGAATGCAAGCTGAGTGTGTTTAATAGAAATTAGTTCAGATGGTGATGTTATTTTACCATTTGTTAGTATCAAATAACATTAGCCTTTATAGGGTTAAGCTAAAACACTTACAGCTGTAAAGATAGACCTCTCCTCAGGTGAAGTACTTTTAAGAGAGCCTTTATTGATCTCACAATGGAAAACTTCACTTGTTACATTCAGCTCTCAGAAACACTCAGGGTGTGCAGTATAGACAGGAAATGTGCAAACAATTAAATAGTAAATAGATTTACATCCTGAGTAAAGTTTTTCACATGTTAACTAGTATCCAACAGCTGCTTGTTTTCTGCCACGTACCGTTTCGATATTCATTTATCTCAACAAGACACTGCTAAGTCTCCATAGCAATAAAACTATTACAGGAAGTGATTACACAAGGAAGTTAGCATCATGATGCTATGAACCATTCTGTGCACAGAGATGTACGCTTGGAAATGCGCACATTTGTTAGCCATTGAATCCTAGACCCAATTCCCAAACAGATGAACAGGGAAGCCAGGCACAATACTGAAGGTATTGTGAGGCATGTTTTGTCCTGTGTTTATGTAATTTCTGTAATTTCTTTATCCATCCATCCATTCATTTTCTTCCACTTGTCCGTTGCCGGGTCGTGGGGGCAGCTGTCGGAGCTGCACCAGCCCCTATGGCTCCTCCTGCAGGTGGTGGGTCCACAGAAGGACGGCCTCATGGTTCTAACCGGGCCTGTTGGTCTCTCATAAGGGCTTCTGAACCGCTCTTTGTCTGACCCGTCACCTAGGACCTGTTTGCCCTGGGAGACCCTACCAGGGGCACGAAGCCCCCGACAACAGAGCTCCAGGATCATTCAGGCTCAAACCCCTCCACAACGTTAAGGTGGCGGTTCATGGAGGGGATCATTTCTTTATCATTAACATATTATATAATGATGTTTGGTGGACATTGGATATGTATCCAACCCAAAAAAGCAGAAACTTAATTGAATTAGATTAGGCATTTAGCTCAGAGGACACTTTTATACGCTAAGTTCTAATTTAATTTAATATCAGAAACATGGATTCATAATGACAGGGAAATGGAGTCCTCTATTGAAGGTTATGAGTTTATAAGCATGAACAGAAGAAATAAGCATGGTGGGGGCGTAGCCATGTTCATAGACTCAAATTATAACTACACAGTGATTGAAAATAAGACTATGGCAGTGGATGATGTACTTGAATGCCTTAGTGTGGAAATTGCAAGGGAAGAAAAGAAAAATATTATTGTAAGTTGTATTTATAGAACACCTGGGTCTAATATAGAGTTTTTTTCTAATTGGATGGAGGAGCACTTTTCAAGCTTCAATCATAAACTCATGTTTGTGGGGGGAGATTTTAATATCGATCTGTTAAACCCAAATAACCATAAAAAGACTGACGAATGTATCAACACTTTATTCACTATAGGTCCGTTTCCCCTAATTACCAAACCTAGTAGAATTACAACTCATAGTGCCACTTTAATTGATATTTTTTGTAATGAAATGGAAAATTATACTGTCAGCGGACTAATGATAAATGATATCAGTGATCACCTTCCAGTTTTTGTATTGTATACAAACAAAAAATTAACAAGAAAACTTGATAAAAACAGAGATAGCTATTGATGCATTTAAATATTAGCTATTAACACAAGACTAATAAGGCATATGATGAGTTTGTGCGAAAATTTCAAAAGGTTTATGATAAAAATTGCCCAATAAATAAATACTGTAAAAACAGAACGTGTAAAGAAAACCCATGGATGTCTAAGAGATTGTTAAACGCATACAAGAAAAAAAATTCACTTTACCAAAAATGTTTAAATAATAGAACAAAAGAAGTTGAGGATAAATATAAGAAGTATAAAAAATAAACTAACAAGTATCATTAGAAAATGTAAACAGGATTATTATAATAAGTTGTTAGATAGCAATAAGCGGCACGGTAGTACAGCGGTTAGCATTCGTGCTTCACAGCTAGAAGGTCCGGGTTCGATTCCCACCAAGGCCGGGGCCTTTCTGTGTGGAGTTTGCATGTTCTCCCCGTGTCTGCGTAGGTTTCCTCCGGGTACTCCGGTTTCCCCTACCACTAAAAACATGTACAATAGGCCAGGATGAATGAGAGAGTGTTTGAGAGTGCGCATGGGGGACGACGGATGGAAATTAGCCCAAGACTACAATCCGGTGTGGCTTGTTCATTAACTTGCACTGTTCCTACCAAATAAACCAATAAGAATGATATTAAAGGTTTATGGAATATCTTAAATAGTGTAAATAGAAATAAACCAAGAATGATCAATTATCCACAATATTTCAAAGACGAGGATAAAACTATGAAGGATATGAATGAAGTAGTCAATACTTTTAATACATTTTTCGTAGATGTTGGCCCGAACCTTGCTGTGAAAATTGTAAACATTGAGAAATATAATTGTGAACTGATAGACACAAATCCTCTGTCCATGTTCCTCAAACCTGTGGAGGAAAAGGAGATACTGGACATTGTTAGAGGGTGTAAAAATAAAACGTTGACAGATTAGTGTATAACTATAATATAATATAATGTATAAGATGAGTGTAGTATGTATATTAATGTGTCTTTTTAATGTTTTATTATTTTAATGTTTAATGTTTTTATTGCAATGATGTCGTGGGTGGGCGCTTATAAGCTTTTGCTTCGGCCCACTCCCTTTGAGCAGAATTTTAACTGCTCAAATAAACTAATAAACAGATTATTATAACATAGATATGAAAACTTTAAAACTGTTATTGAAAGTATCTCTAAGCCGTTAACATACATCTGAAATTTATCGTTGCAAACTGGACAATATCCTGATAGTATGAAAGTAGAAAAAGTGATATATATATATATACTGTATATATGCTTTATAGCATGAATTAACTGAATTAAGTTTATTAGAGGGTAAACTATGTAACAAACGGGAACAATGTCTAGCCCACTTGGTCGTAGTCTAATTAGATTTTTTAGATTAAACTCACAATTTAATGTTGGCTATGTAAGATGAAAGTAAAAGTTCTGTCACCAGGCAACTGCACTTAGCACAAATTTATTCAGACTATTACGGATTACAATATCTTAGTTTGAAATACCCATCAAGACTGGACGTTAATTTTAAATTCAGAAGCGAATAAGAAGTGTTTCTGTTTTTGAAGGGGGCGTACCAAACCAAAACGCCCTTTTTTTGCGGCTGGCCGGACGATATTGTAAATGTATGACTGAACATGTAAACTTATTATCTTATTATTGCTGTGGAAACTGAAGCTTCAGGGGTCGAGAGTGATTACGATTTCATTACATAGAATGATCATTGTTATTGTTGTAATCAGTATTGCTTGTTTGGGGAAGGTGTAGCCTATAGTACATGACAGACATGTAATATTAGACATGTAATCTTCTTAACGTAAATGCCATCCTGTCAACCATGACCAGACTGTGCACCTCATCCTTTTTTGCTATTGTTACTGGCTGTTGTTTTGTTCCCTTTACACTGATTGTACTATTGTGAAATGAAATGTTTTATCATATTGAGTTGGGGGTAGGCGCTCATAAGCTTCTTGCTTCGGCCCACTCCTTTTAGGGAAAAATGTATGCTCAAATAAATATATTAATAAATAAATAATTTGCAGACAAAAAAAATCACATTATGTGTGGTTGGATCTTAACAAGGTTCCAATTAGAACTTCAATATGCAACAAGAAGAAAAGGGAGTGAGATACAGTAACACCTTTTTTTGAGAGAACCTTTTACTGAATAACTGAAAGTAACTGTGAGTCTGTTTTTGCAGCTGATCAAAGTTTAGGACACGTGCCATTCATTCCCAGGGTTCAGCTTCAAAAGGCCAAATCTGTGCCAAAAATGTGGATTCACTGTCATTTTCTGATATCTGTCTGGTATTCACACTATTATGACGTCCTGATGGCAAAGGTAACAAAAACAAGTTCTTGTTTTGAACGTGTTTGGGTTGTTGAGCTGCATAAGCAGGGCCTCCCACAGCGTGCCATCACTGCTGAGGTGGGACGCAGCATTTCCTAAAAGATCCTATGGTTATGGAAGAAAAAGGAAATAACAATTTCCCAAATACATCTATGGAGAAGCTTTGTAATAATTGGACATTAACATGTGAAGATGAGGTATTTATTTGTTTCCATGTGAACGTTTAATAATCGAAATCTAAAAAGTCCATGGTGAAGTGATCATTACTTCCTGGGTAATGCTGCTGCCTAAACCCTCTCCAAAGGCTCATGCCTGCCCCCACTCTCTCCTCAAACTGACCCCCCCCCCAGTGTCCATGCGCCGCCTGCATGGACACTGCATGGCCCCAGCTAAATTACCGGCCCGTGTGGTGGAGCAGGATAGGCCCCAGAGAATGGAGAAAATGTGTGACACGTGAGGATCCCCTACTGCCATGTCAGGTGTGCCTGACAGAGACGCTGGTGCTGCCCGGCTTTCATTGCACGGGAGCTGAAAGGCATTACATCAGCATTGCAACATTGGTTAACTCGATTTCAAGCACAGACTGATAAACTAAATGAAAGAGGGATAGATTGTTCTTAGTCCGCTTGGAAAATGCTTTACGTTTTGTGCAATCCAAAAATAAAAAACACAGATAACATCCACACATTCCTTTCAGCTCTTGGGTTTCTGGTTGGTCTAAATACTGTAACTGTGGAGCGTTTTGACCCCATTTTAGTTTAAAAGTTAGTATTTCAATGAATACTGTGGAAACAATTACTTTTCATTTGTTTTACTCAACTTTTCTTGTAAGCAGAGAATGCATTATGAACCGATACTGGGATAAGACATAGATGTATACCACTTTGTACCTTTCTTATACAATTAGAATATGTGCCAAGGACAGACTAGTCAACAACAAGTACATTTTACAAAACACTGTTTTCCAGCAGCACCAACAAATCCCATCGCTTTCGTATTTCTCCTGCGATAATTAAATATGTTAAATAATAAGACGCACACAGCACACAGGGAGGTCCATTTTCTCACACTCCACGGGGCTTAAAAGAATTTCGCTCTACTACTAGTAGTTCTGTATCCTGCAGGAGCTCTTCATTAGACATGCAGAGCCCCTCATTAGCACAGCTGATAGTCCTGTTTGTCACACTGGAGGATAATGGGCTACTGTTGTATAAAAGTTAAACAAGTGCGTCCATGTGAGCCCGGACAAAAGGATCTTTCTGAGGGCGGGGGGTGTAAATCCGAGGCGTTCGACGCACCGGGAAGTCAGGGTGGAAATGCTGCCAGTCGCAGTCTATGGGCATTGAGGCAAGCTGCTTCTGCCCAATAACGCAGAAGTAATTGACTGAGGTTCAAGAGCCAGCTTCAGCTCGTAATTTTCTAAGATCAGACCGCGGGGGTGGGGGGGTGGTTGGGCCTTCTCTGTAATCGACACCACGCTTTGCAACAGTCCCTCACCGATGTGTTCGCTTTAAACGTTTTGGGAACTCTGTGCGGACCAGTCAATGTGCCAGTTTCCACTGGCACAACCCGCACGGCACGGCGCTACTCTACTCATTGTTCGGCTGCATTTCGTCCAGGAAAATGTGTGATTAGAAAACATTGTGTTCACACCACCCTTAAAAGTATGTGTATCTCCCAAGCAGAATAACATTGTGGATAGACTGCTCGTACAGCAGACCACACCCCCCCCCCCCCCCCCCCCCCCCCCCCCCCCCCCCCCCAGACTCCCCTGAAAGAGACTAATCAGATTGTAAAAAAAAAAATGAAAACTTAGATAAAGAGACAAAACAGAGCAAAACACTAGGACACTTTATAAGAACATGTAAAGACATTATCTTTAAAAAGTATGCTAGTGAAGTATCATAATTACTATCATTTCACAGACAGGCACACACTCGTGTTTTGTGTGGGGTTTGCCTGGATATGAATATCGAAGTATTATAAAGAAAGTTAAGACTCTAATGTATCATTGAGCATTGACTACAGTAAGTTTTAGTGTGTTTGGAATTAATTTTGTGTGACCTTAAAGTGAGATCAGCTTGTTCAAGTTTTTCATGACTGGACAAAAATAACACATGTTTCCAATGTTAACTGTTCATAGATTACACATACGTATGTACACTGTACAGATGTATACATGTCATTTTATTTTGTTTTATTCATTTATTTTTTACTTTAATTTTTCCTTTTTCCTGTCAATTTTAAGTGTATGACTATAGGCAGATAGTTTCTATTTCTACATGGTTATACAGAGCTTGTACATATGGGTATATTTGGTATAGTAGGACCGAGCGATATTGAAGTGTGTATATTTCTGTATGATCAGAATGAAAGAGAGATGTGCCCTGGTATAAGTCTTAAGTATCATATGGTGTATTTATTTTGTACGACCGTAAATGATAAATCCTTTATTTATTTTGTATGACTGTAAATGATAAATCCTTTATGACACGTTGTATGATCATAAATGATTTATATTAATACATAAGCACAGACTCATGCATTAGTTTCTTGCATGAGTGTAGCTGAAAGTTTGTGATGTTACTTGAATGAGAAATAAGGGTTAGGTTTATTATAAGTTCTTTGAACTTCTTCCTACTCCTTTTGAGCACAAAGTCTTGTTTTGTTTTCCTCTGTAAAAAATGCTTGAAATACTTTTCTGCTCAAAAGAATAAATAAATAAATGAATGAATGAAATGTAAGCCATTTTGGTTCCCTAAGGTTCCTGAGATTCCTCCATGCGTCGTATCATCGGTCACATTGACACACATTTGTATAGCTCTTCTTTCTCAAAGTTCTCATTGGGCCGTTGTCCACTGCGTTAATAAAACAGCGGCGTAAATACTGTCCAACGCCGGTCAGTCACATTGGCCTCAGAGACTTGATGCTCGACACACAGCGCGTCATGAGCGTGTAGGGAGCGACGGCACTGATTTTCACTGACCAGGGCTGATCAGTGCTCATCTTCTTACCGTGCTGATACTGACCTGCATCCTACTGACTGGCCAGAAGAGAGAGAAGACAGCCCTATTAAACAGGAAAGTCATATGTATGGGTGTGATGGTACACTGGGAATATTGGAGCGTTTCTGTTCAGCATGTTCAGTTCAGTTTCATTTTTTTCATTTAGCGGCACCACCTTTTGAGAGGTGGCAGCAATTATACCAATTAACTTTTGAGCTAGCCAAAGTATTCAAACACTTCAAATGTGAGTGCGTAGGTGGAGGTTTGGACTTACCAGAGCTTTGCGGGACATCGCAGGCATCCACTCGCCAACAACTTATGTCAGTAAAACTTTGTGAGCTTCTTATTGTTAGCGTAACATATTGGTCAGAGCTGGAGTTTTTATATTCCCATGAGGTAAATCATGCTAATCGGCAGGAGGTTCATAGCTACAGGTACTTTGCTTATGGTTTGCATGAGCTGATTTGAATGGTTAGCTATGGCTGAAGAATAGATGCACTGTCTATGGGTTAGCATTTTGTTTCAGGGCCAAAGGCATGTTTCTACAGTTTCCAATTCTCATTATGTGATGATCTAATAAATAAAAAAAGGGTAAAAATAGGCCTAATTGAAGTCGGGTCACATTTCTGAAATTAGCCATATCTTTTGATGTTTGTTTTTAATGTTATTCATATCAAGATGTCCAAAAGCCCAGATACGGCACAATATTTGAGCGGTTCAGAAAAAGAGCTTGCACTCGGCTTGCTTTAATATAAGTAAAACATGCCATCGTCAGGTCCCTGGGTGCACTGGGTTCAAAGAGGTGACTATATGATATTTCTGAATGCTGGCGAGTGGGGAAAAGGTCACACTATATATGTGAGGCATGGTGACACCCGTGAGTGCAGCTCATGTGACGGGGGCGTGTGAGTGGGTTTGTGGTCAGGTGGGTGTGAGGCGATGCTGCGAAGTCAAAGACAGAAGAGACGCATGGAAAAGTAGGTGTGGGAACAGACCGATAAGTTACAGGCGGAGCAGTGCACGACACAGAAGCACAGGCGGAGGTGGGCTCGGGTCACAGTGAAGGGGGGAGGCTTTGGAGTTGACATGTTAAGTGCAAATAGTAGATTTAGAAGAACCGGGTTAGCCATAACTGTGTGTTTGTGAATATCTCTTACTTTCTGTTTAAAAGCTGGAGTGTGCATACATGCAAATCTGTCGCCGTTTTGACCTCGGAAAATACCATTCACCTGAATCGTGTAGATCCGTAATAAAAAAGTGTGTGTGTGTGTGTGGTGTGTGTGTGTGTGTGTGTGGTGTGTGTGGTGTGTGTGTGTGTGTGTGTAAATAAACTATGCACTGGCTGAGGCAATTTTCCCGTGGCTGCAGCCACAGGAGCCTCCAGCTCCAGGCTGAGTGCATCTGTGGCTGATGCGTAGCGGACCCTGTGTTGTGTTGTGTTCTCTTCTTATAAAAGACTCTCGGGTCACATTTGGAGGCCACTGCACTCAACTCTGTTTATTACCTGGCAATAAAATAACAAGGCGTTAGCCCTGATAGCAGCCCAGCCCACTGTCTGTACTGTCTCTTTCCCATGGAAAAGCTAAAGGGCTACATACAACTCGAACATACCTGGCAAATAAAATAACAAGGCTTTAGCCCCGATAGCAGCCCTGCCCACATGTACTGTCTATAACACAAAAGAAAGAACATCCATAACATAAATAACTAATATGAACATAAATGATAATACAATATAATAACTTAAAAGACATGTTAAATTTACAACAAAATGGAATACAGCAGCCCCTCCTGGAACCGTCACCTTAATGTGGTGGAGGGGTTTGAGCCTGAATGATCCTGGAGCTCTGTTGTCGGGGGCTTCGTGCCCCTGGTAGGGTCTCCCAGGGCAAACAGGTCCTAGGTGACGGGTCAGACAAAGAGCGGTTCAGAAGCCCCTTATGAGAGACCAACAGGCCCGGTTAGAACCATGAGGCCGTCCTTCTGTGGACCCACCACCTGCAGGAGGAGCCATAGGGGCTGGTGCAGCTCCAACAGCTGCCCCCACGACCCGGCAACGGACAAGTGGAAGAAAATGGATGATGGATGGATGGATGGATGGATGGATGGATGGAATACAGCGGGACGATGCCTCTGGATATTACCTCTTTCCCATGGAAAAGCTAACAAAAGGGATAGAGGAACAGGAGGAGCCAACTTATATAGGACTGTACTCTGACATGACATGACATACAAAAGGGCAAACAACTCAACTCAAAGACAATGCCAGGTATGGGACAAATAAACAAACAAGAACCTTGGCGTGTAGCATCACGCAACGCCTAACACTGGCCCTTCACCAACTCACCAGGATTAACAACATAATGTTTAACCCTGTTACACATCTACACGTGAATCTATAAAGCTAACGGATAGCTACTGTAGTGGCTAAATGCCCTGTGCTAATAGCCACTATTGGTTGAAAGTGTACAAAGGTTATTTAAGCACGCGTGTCTTCAAGAATACCAAAACAGTCCAGTGGAGTCATTAAAACATATTTATTTTAGCTAACCTTTTGCCTTAAATTAGCACAAACACAGACCTCTGACAATGCCTGGTGCCAATTTCCTGTCCCTTATAACAGGTGTGTCTCCTTACAAGAAAAGATAAACCACAGTGCCCCATAGGGGCAGGAGGCACACATACACAGGACAGTCAAAATGGCTCCTACAATTACTGTGAGGCTAAAATTGACGGGCAGGCGCCCGTGGCTCCGTGCGCGCTCTGCGCTCGTGTGATTGTGAGTGCAATTGAGGTCAGAGGGAGAGGGCTGACCTCTCCATGTGGACCGTGTGGTCATTTGGCACTCACAGATACGAGCGGTTCTGGCGTGGTTTCTGTTGATCAGAGATGTTAACGTTGGCAAGTTTTCTAAAACCGAACCTGTCCAAAGAGACTTGTAACTATTCAAATATGCCAAACCATTTGTAAGCTTTTAGTAGCCTACTGTAGCCAAAAAAAACAACCTGATACCATTTATTTTGTATGATATAAGGTGGCATATTCTGCAGTGTATGCTATATGCCTGCTATAGACTGCAAATGAGCAGTTTTGCTATAACACTAAAAACAATGTATCTGGTTTGTCCAATGCAGTTGTTATGTCCATATCAAATAAACAAATAATAATAATATTCCTATAAATAGTCAGTACAAGTTTAAAATCTATATTTAAAAATCAAAAATGTAATAATATTTGTATCCTTTTTTTAAAATATATAATTCAAATAGAAGACAGTATCTTCTGATGTACAGAACCTGATTTGGAATTTCACATTATGTACAAATCCTTTACTCTCCAGGGTTTCCCACTAATACTTAGTTTGTGGCGCCCCGCCATACTCTATTTTTATCCGCCACAGTCTTGATCTCGATGAACAATGAGTCACTGTTTAAGTATTATTATAACAGAAAATGAAGGCATCTTAGCGTAGTTTTGTTTTTGCTTATAAACAAAAAGACCACATGGCTAATTTGCATAGTAGCCTAAACCTCTGTGCTGGTAATGCAGCTGTTGTTATCAAAATCAATCAATCAATCAATCAATCATCAATCAATCAATCAAACTTTATTTATAAAACGCTTTTCATACCGAAAGGTATCACAAAGTGCTTTACAGATAACATCTAAAAAATACGCCCCGATAATGAACTAAACCAGGAGTCACAAAATGGTGGACCTCAGTCTGGTTCTGGACCCACGCGCCAACCCGTCCGAACCTGAAACTTGGATCCAAACTTTGGACCCGACTGTGACTCCTCATCCTGCACTGCATCTGCGCTGTCTCTCCCCCTCACACCATGCACTAAGCCAGCTGAACAGAACGAGAAACTGCAGCCTCTGAGCTCCTTAACACGTTTTAAACTTTTAGAATCGACTGCAGAATGATTGAAATACGGCTCGCTAAAGATTTAAAACCCAGAAGACACGAATTATGTAATTAAATATGCACGCGCGCTGTTTCTCGATCGTTTAAAACAAAAGAGCAGCGAGCAGGACCAAACCTGGACAAATCCATTAAAATGCACCAGAATGCAGGAAAACACATCTAAATAAAATCAAAAAATCTCCCGGGGGAGGGCCCCTGGACCCCTCATTGGGGTGCTCTCTCCCACGGCAGTCTCCTTGAATTATGCGGGAAACACTGCTCTCTCTGCCCACTCTTTGATGAAACTGAAGCCATTAGTAGAGCTACAGTTCTAACACTAAAGGAAAGCCTAATAAATTCAGTGTTGAATCAATATATATATATATATATATATATATATATATATATATATATATATATATATATATGCACTACAAAAAAGTGGATTGTTTTAATTAATTAATCATAGAATCTACGTGAATCTACGTAAAAATTACTTGTTCCCCTGCGGCTCCGTGAACTGTCACCTTTTTCACTATGTACAGTGCCTCCCGAAAGTACTAATGCACCTTGAACTTTTGCACATTTTGTTATGTTTACAGCCATAAACCATTTGTATGTTGACATCAGTCTCCCCAGGGACTGCAGGTGGAAATTAGCACAAGTGCTACAACCTGGTACAATGCATCTCTCCTTTCTGAGGTTAATGTATATTGTACACTGTCCCTGTTTAAATAAATAAATAAACTAAACTAAACATAAAGATTTTATTTTGAATGTTTTACTGAAAGTTCACACACAAGTAACAGACAACTGTGAAGTGAAAGCAAAATGGTACATGATTCTTTTTTCAAAAAATAGAAAGTGAAAAGTGGGGCGTGCATAAGTATTCATACAGCATGACTTAATACTTTGTGGAACCCCCTTTTGCTGCAATAACAGCAGCAAGTCTTCTGGGGTATGACTACAAGGTTTGCACATCTAGAGACTGACATTTTAGCCCATTCCTCTTACAAAACAACTCAAGCTCTGTCAAATTAGAAAGAGAGCGTTTGTGAACAGCAGTTTTCAGGTCTTTCCACAGATTTTCAATAGGATTTAGGTCAGGACTTTGACTGGGCCATTCTAACACATTAATATGTTCGTTTTAAACCATTCCATTGTAGATTTAGCTTTGTGTTTAGGGTCATTGTCCTGCTGGAAGGTGAATCTCCGCCCCAGCCTCAATTCTCTTGCTGACTCAGGTTTTCCTCCAAAATGTCTCTGTATTTGGCTCCATCCATCTTCCCAACTATTCTTACAATCTTCCCAGTCCCCGCTGAGGAAAAGCAGCCCCATAGCATGATGCTCCCCCACCATATTTGACACTGGGGATGGTGCACTCAGGACGATGAGCAGTGTTAGGTTTGCTCCATACATAACGTTTTGCATTTGGGCCAAAAAGTTCAATTTTTGTCTCATCTGACCAAAGCACCTTCTTCCACATGGTAGCTGTGTCCTCCATATGACTTCTAGCAAACTTCAAACGGGATTTCTTATGGCCTCCTTTCAATAATGACTTTCTTCTTGCCACTCGTCCATGAAGGCCAGATTTGTGTAGAGTACGACTTATAGTTGTCCCATGTACAGATTCCCCAGCTCAGCGGCAGTACGTCGCAGCTCCTCCAGAGTTATCTTAGGGCACTTGGTTACATTTCTGACCAGTGCTCTCCTTGTTCGGTCTGTTAGTTTAGGTGGACGGCCGTGTCTTGGTAAGTTCGCAGTGGTGCTATACTCTTTCCATTTCTGAATGATGGATTGAACAGTGCTCCGTGAGATGTTCAAATCTTGGGAAATCTTTGTATAACTTAACGCTGCTTTAAACTTCTCCACAGCTTTATCCCTGACCTCTCTGGTGAGCTCCTTGGCCTTCATGATGTTGTTTAGTGACCAATACACTCTGACCATAGCTCTGAGGCCCTCACAGAACAGCTGGAATTATACCAAAGGTGTCAAAAGTACTCAATTTCCGTACTTAAGTAAAAGTACAGATACTCGGGTAAAAAATTACTCTAAGTACAGCTGCAACTAGTTTACCTAAGTAAAAGTACTTCATCAAAAATGTACTAAAGTACAAAGTAAAAATAGTCGATGAAACGTGATTAAAAACATTATCCAGATGGCTTTACGGCTCTTATTCAGGCTCTATTTTACTCAATGTAAGCTTGTTCATATGTGCTGGTTGAAGCTATATGTGAGAACAAACAACAACAAATGCTGCACTGTACGAACATTTGTTTTTCCTGTCTTTTTCTTTATGCTTTCAAAACATTTATTTAATTATTTTTTAAAAAAAAGAGTAAAAGATGCCGATGTAACTGCAGCTTATGAGCCCATATGGTTGATGTGTTTGAAACACGTCTCTCTGACTTATTAGACCTCATATCATCTCAAACTATGGTCTCAAAGGACAAACCTGTATAAAGATTAAATTAATATAGTAAAACAAATAAAAACGCCCCAAAATCGCTTATATCAGCCAATGGCCTGTATTTCTGAAACTTCATATTCACAGCAGAGACCAAAGGCAGATTAAGTTTGGAGTTTAGAACAGTTTGGACCTGTGCAGCTGATCTCACACTAAAATCACAGCAGGACCGCGGTCAAACGGGTCAGTATACCCGTTTGACCGCGGTGTTCATGCTGTCTGTCTGTCCCTGCACTACGGCTGCAGGCGGAGCAGGAGCACGGGCGTGGCTGCGCGCTCATGTCCATCTCTCTCACCTCCGCACTGGATTAACGTGAACCTGGCCCCCCATCATACTCAAAATTTTATAAAAAATATGTCAATCATTTGTGCTACGTTTGTGCTGTTTTGTGTTGTAAAAAGTTTTGTTTGTGCTGTTATCGTTTTTGAGATATTAATGATGTTTTTTGCATGCAGTGTGTGTTGTCGTGCACTCCCGACACGTGTGCGCGCTTCAGATGAGGACGAGCATGGACGCCTGAAGGCTCTAAAGTTTGTAATAGTTTAAAAACCGAACCAGCACAAACGGAAATCTTTACAGCACAAAACAGCACAGATGTAGAGGAAGCGGTTGACACCATTTTAACCCGTTTTGGAGCTTTATAACGAGCAGGGTGACCTTAGATCTGACCAATAAAACAATATCTCAAAAACGAAAACAGCACAAACACAATTTTTACAGCACAAAACAGCACAAACGACTGACATATTTTTTATAAAATTTTGAGTATGATGGGGGGCCAGGTTCACGTTAATCCGCGGCAAGAAAAAGGAAAAAAACAGCGCGTGATTCTAAAGAAAAGTAAGAAGCCCGTTTTGAAAATGTAGTGGAGTAGAAAATGTAATGGAGTAGAAAGTACAGATACTTGCGTTTCAAAAGTAAGGAGTAAAAGTAAAAAGTCGTCAGGAAAATAAATACTCAAGTAAAGTACAGATACCTGAAAAATTTACTTCCCACCTCTGAATTATACTGAGAATAGATTACACACAGGTGGCCTCTATTTAATGGTTAGGGCAAGGTGTGAACATTCTGCAGTCATTAGGAATGTTATAAAGGCAATTTAATGCACTCAGAAAAATGCTGTATGAATACTTATGCACGCCCCACTTTTCACTTTTCTATATTTTGAAAAATAACAGAATCATGTATCATCTTTGACTTCGCTTTCAGTTGTCTTGTGTGTGAACTTTCAGTACAAAATTAAAATTAAAATCTTTATGTTTATGGTTGTAAACATGACAAAATGTGCAAAAGTTCAAAGTGTATTATTAAATTTTTCGAGAGGCACTGTATGTGTTTGCATGTCTGTGTGTGGACAATACTAACAACTTTTTTGTTGCTCCAAACACAGATGCCAATTTGTAACATGTCAGTACAGTATAATTCAGACCAACATATAAAACTTCTCTCTCCTGTAACACATTACAGTAAAACACAAAACTGTCTTACATACTTTTGCATTCAGTTCACTCAAGATTTCTCATGATTGAATCCCAGTGTATTGTTGTTGTGGGGATGGGGTACTGTTGACCAAGCAATCAGTCTTTTGATTTTATCTAAAGCTGGTTTATGGGTTACTCTTTTCTAGTTCAGAACCAAAAGTTAGCATTTATTTGAATTCCAGCTGCTCTATCCATGGTTACAAACAAAAATATTATGTACAAATAAAGGCCAAACTTAAATGCACTGTCCATAAAGATGACAAGGCAAGGCAAGGCAACTTATTTAGGCAACTCAATGCGACAAACAACACTGGTGATAAAGGGCACCCCTGTCAGCATCCAACATACTGCAGTGAGCCTGCTCTGATCCTCACGGACTTGGTTTGCAATTCCGTAATGTATTTTTCAATACAACATGAACAAATTTAACCAATGTTGCCAACTAAATGATGCAAAAAAACAAAACAAAAATGTGCGTGTTTTTTTTAACCTTTACTTGTGTGTAGAGATGTTATGTTCTCTTTGTGTCTGGTTGGTTTCGTCCGGGTGCTCCAGTTTCTGGGGTTGGCCCATTAGTCCGACAACCCATTAGTCTGACATCTCATTATTCCGAAAATGTCCCTTTGAGTACAGTAGGTGTTGAAAAATAACATTGGCTTCAGGTAAGAGTCCACTGGCCTTAAGGTTAGGGCCAATGGTTGTATATGGCTCTCTAATACGCAACACAACTGGGTTGGACTAATGGTTATTTTTGGAATAATGAGACGTCAGACTAATGGGTTGTCAGACCAATGGCATGGCACCCCAGTTTCTGGCGTCAACACAAAACCAATATTCTAGGTCAATTCGTCAGCTTGGTATTCCTGACAAAGTTCCTGGATTTCCTTATGATTACATGAACGCAAACAGGAACAAATAAATGCCATTTACTCCCAAAAAATTTGGGAAGTGTTGGACCCTGAGTTCCTTTTTACAGGTCCATTCCATATCAAACAGGTACCGGCTCATCAAATATTTGAACTTCCAAGAACCACCTTATCAAATATAACACCTACTATGTACCACCAGGCATAGATCAAGATCAAATCAGGACTAAACCAACTCTAAAAAAGACCGAATATGAACCTACGTTTGTCTAAACAGAGTGCAAACCATGTCTAAACCAGAAAAACACCTGACAAACTCGTTATTAAAGCATTAATAAAAGTGCGAAATTGCCAATGACCATAATACCATACGATTCTCTGAGGCCACTATTGCTAATGTGGTAGAGCTTTTTGCTTAATAACCAGAAAGGTTTCTCTCAAATCCCACACTATAGGTTCAGATTGTCCTTGTACCCTTGGGCAAGGGTTTATTTGTTTGATTAGGACAGTGCATGTTAATGAAGAATACACACCACTCCAAAGTACAACCATGGGTTATTTCCAATGGCCGCTGGCTGCTCTGCTTTGTGACCGCAAACACTGGAGGCCGCCATTGCTCTTCCATTGCTGTAGTACCTCCATTTGGCCGCTAGGCCCCATTGAAAAGCATTGGACTTTAGACACGTTAAAAACAACTTTAATGCCTGGTTTCAATTTTTCAACACTTAATATGGCTACATATTCCTCCTGAGATAACGCTGGGTTAGTCAAAAAAATTGAAACCAGGCTGGTTTTCGAAATATATTTTTGTTAATCTCCTACTTAACGGAGGTCGGACTGTTAGCATTGGAGCTGCGCGAGCTACACGTCACGCAAGGGCCGAGTTTACAGTGAGATCCCGCCCTTTTGCCCTTATTAGGAACATGCGTCGTCAGAGCTGGGGAGGAGGAGTCTGTAAATCCGCCATGATTTCCCCTCGAAAGTGGTCATTATGGTAAACGGGGAGGAGTGAGGAGGAGCTGTCTATTCTTTTAACAGTCTATGGTTATTTCCATCCCACACTCACATTCATCCTGGTGCTACAGGTTACCCCATTGTGCATGTTTGTAGCCGCAGGGGAATCTGGAACACCCGCAAGAAAAGTATGCAGACATGGGGAAAAACATCAGCTGCCCCAACATAGATGGTGGTAAAGGTCGTTCTCTGTTGGCAGCTTGTCTGTGTTATGTGAACACACACCAGGCTCCTGACACACGGGTCCACACACGGGAACAAGGGGTGATGGAGTGACAGATGTGGACATGATGACCAGCCCTGTTTGATCTGGAGTCACTCAGTGTGAACAGTTTGTTATACTAACAACCTGTCAGCATGGGCCGTACTCCAACCTGTGAAATAGGTGCATAAAGGAGATAACAGCAGTCCCCGCAGGGCAGTTTAAAATAGAAGTAGCTTACAACACATTCCATTTAGGGCCTAATTACTCACTTCCGAAGCAGGTAGAGAGACTGGAAGTTTTCTCTCAGAAAAATCAGCACATGCATGTGGAAATGTAATTAATTGGGGATCGTTTGCAACTTTATGCAGAAAAAGCTACAATTAGTCTTCTGCAGACGCATGATTACGTTTTTAAAGTCTGCTCATAGAACACCGCCAGCAATGTTTATAAATCCTACTGCAAAATGATTTGAGTTGTATTCACTTCAGTCACGATATTTTGAGTCAAGTTCACTTGGGTTGTTTCTTCTACTGCAGTTGCACTTCGACTTGGCCTTTATGGTGTAACTGTCCTCCACACTTTTAAAGCCCATAATCCAGCATTGTTTAGGTTCTGAGCAGTTCATCATGGAACTATGGTGTCAGTGAACAGCGTGATTAGCAGCTCCAAATTGTTTTCACCACGTCATTCCCAATGCTGCCTGCATGGGGAGCTCCAGTTAAACTCCTGAGCATCCCCTGAGTTTCAGTGTCTTATCCTCACTTAGACAGTATATGAAATTATAAAACATAATATGTCAATGTTTGGGGCACCCAAAAGATTTTTTTATTTCCAAGCTTCAATTATTCCTTCTGTCGTCCCCCACACTGTCCCATTTACACTCATTGTCGCTTCGTCAGTCCCTACTCCTGGTGTTGGGCTGACTTCACACTGCATGTACGTCATTCAGGCACATTCTAACACTTTGACTCACCAGATTGATCACTGCCAGTATTTCTCAGTCACGCAACACAATGAGGGAGAAGCAGAAGATGGCATTGGTGGCAGCTGCGTCATCCTCAGCTGTAACTGTGAAATAATTCAAAACCTTGATTTAGGATTTGATTTAGGACTGGATTAGACATCATTTTGGCTCATTTGGATCCGTTACAGTCCCTTTTCATACCCGGTTCACAACCGATTTCATATTATTAATATGTACATTCAAATAATGTTAAACTGGCTAGTTATTTACATTCATTATGCCAATGCACAATGAGAAATTAAAAGAAAGTGAAGAAAGTACATGCCCAAGTACTTGTATAATCCCACCCTACAACTCTGTATTCACAAAAGAAATATACGCTTCCTTCAACAGCTGCATTTCAAGCTTGAGTTTTGAATGCGGCTCTTACAGTACCAGGACTGTAGGCTCAGAGACAGGACTGAGTAATAAACCAGGATCTTTATTGTTTGTCAGGCTCTGGACTAAACATGGACTACACCAGGATCTAGGATTCAACTCAAACTTTCAAGATGCAATTTCACTTACACTGGACAATTTTCAGAGAACTCAACAGTAGCTTTTAGCTTTTCGCAATTGTTGAATTGAATTGAATGTTTCACAAGTACAATATGGTTAGCTTGGTGAGCAGTATTATAATGCCTTGTTGCCTTTTTGGAAGCTTGTTTATACAAGTGAAGTAAGGCTCCGCTGCGCGTCGTGGTGTTCTTGACTCCGCGAAGTGCATTATAACCGTCTAATGCACGGCTCCTCGTTGTTTAATCCGCTTATACCATGGTCCCACAAACTTCACATTTTATAACAAATGTTGTTTTCATTTACTAAACTCGCTAAATATGCCAAACTACAGGGACTATTTTATGTGGGGTTTTAGCCGGTCTTGCCCTGTCTGAACGCTCGTCTCAGAGCGAGCATTCTCTCGCTGCTGTGAGAATCTCCGTCAGGCTCAACGAAACAACAGAAGCACACGCTGCATCGCCAGAATCACAACACAACAGGACTAACCTGCACTTTTCCGTGGAAGTAAACACCGATATGCGGCACTCCTGGGCAGGAGTTATTTCACTTTTACACTGTTAAACCTAAAGCTAGCTAGCTAGCAACCTGTAGCTCAACGAGCTCGACTGAAACAGCTGCAGTGGAGTCGCTTACACCTCGGCCACGCGAACTGAAACTTTTATGTTTGACTTTACTAATCCAGCCAAATATGCTTAAGTGCAGGGATCATTTTATGTACGTCTGAAATTAATGAATAGTGCCTTAACCGTTTTCAGTAGAAATGGAAAGCTCATTTTATTAACAGAAGCCTAACCTAGCTGCTTGCTCTCCTCTATTCCCCATTCATCAAAAGTTTTGTTTTGGCCAAAACGTTGAAATTAACCACAGAATCCATCTCATTCATTCATGTCAGTCACTAATTATATCACATATTACATAATCCATTGAACACACACAACAACAACAACAACAAAAAACAAACAAACAAACAAACAAACAAAAACTGAATGAAGAAAATGACAACTGGGAAGTTGCAGGATCACGGATAATATAATACGTATATTAATGTGCCTTTTGAACACAGAACTAGTGCCTTTTGAAATTGTTAGCTGTGTTTGGCAGTGGTAACTATCTGTAACCTTCTGTAACCATCTGTAAAGAAAGAGAAAAAAAAAAGAAAAAAAAAAGGATGTATATATGTGTATAAATAACTTAATGATCTCCTTTTTCACTTGCTTTGTATTAGTCATCGCGTACATGAAATGAGACAGTTGTTGTATTTGTGTTTCCTTTCAGTTGTGTTTCCTTTCCGTTCCGTTAAATTCTGTTAACTTATTTTATATGGACATTTCTAGAGGAGCTTTGTGGGTGTGGTCCGTGTTGAAACGACCGCTCTGGTGGGTTGTAGGTTCTCTTTTGCCGGTGGGGCAGTATGATGTTGCTTAATGTAGGATTGATATTGTAAATATAACAGGCAAAGTTGGGTCACGGAGGGGTACGTTGTGTGTGTGTGCATGCTGTGTTCCTGCTCTTGTGTCTTGTACTTTGTAACATACTCCCTGTACTAGTGTGATTTGATCAATTGTTTTTATTTCAATGATGTCGGGGGTGGGCGCTTATAAGCTTTTGCTTCAGCCCACTCCTTTTGAGCAGAAATTTTAACTGCTCAAATAAACTAATAACTAAACTAAACTAAACTAATTAAGCGTCTGTCTGATTCAGCTGTGTTATGGCGATGCGGAGTGATATCCCAGTGATTTAACCACCGGACTACGTGTGTGGTTATACCAAAATAATGCACTCCTGTTAGCACTCACCAGCCAATCAGAATCGAGTATTCACCCAGACCATGGTATACAAACGCTTAACTAGTGACTGACATGAATGAATGAGATGGACATCTCTCTGTCGGTCAGTTCACCTTGTATGTATTTGGCATGTTAAAAACAATTCATTCTACTATCAAACACTGTCCATAATCTCCATGACAAGCAGCTGTGAGTCTTCACAAACTTCCTGGCCCGTTTCATCAACGGCGAGCGTCTGAAACTGAAGCCTACAACTCTCGCTGTCATGAAATTTGAAGACGAGTATTCAAAGTCTGAGTAGAGGGTGCTAAAGAAGAGTATAAATAGCAGCAGGTTTGATAGTGGTGTGATAATGTCACTGCACCATTCACCTGCTTTAAAGCTGGTTAAACCGGCATAAACTGTGGCCTTGTTCTCTGGGGGCCAGACACAGCTTCCTGCCATACTTTTGTTTTTGGTTATTTTGTTGCATAAAAGAATCTCACAGGGTACAACATGTTAACCCTCTTGTTGTGCAGTGTTGTTGAGATTTATTATGTATAAGAATAAAGTTTGTTCAATCTGTCAAAGAGAACGTTTCTGACTTGATAAATTTAGATTTTTTTTATACCACAAACCAGCTCCAAATAATGTTTTTGTGCTTAAATAAAATTGTGAATTTTACCTTATTTTACAAATCAGAGTGCATTGCTTTAATTATGTGTTATAATCCCCCCTACATTGGTTTTGTTTGTCACCTTTTTCATGCCTTCTGTGTTACATGTCTGCTCATTAATGATTCTTACTGCCCTTTTTTTTTGACTGGACTAGACTAGATTTGGAGTAGTTTTGTAAGTATTGCCCCAGATCTCTCACCATATTTAAATATGGTGATGTTAGTAACTGTACAATGTATGTCATTTCAATCTAATATGTACAGTATAAGATTGCTATACTTTGTTATGTATACATTTTATGTGACTTCCAATTTAGATTCTCATCAATTATAACTCAAAGAAATGTACTTTCTTTTACCTTTTCAATATCAACACCTTGTATTTCAAGCTGTATTTCCTTACTCTTTTTCTACGAGCTTTCCAAAAACATTTGTTGTTGTTTTTGTTATGGTCAAATTTAAATTTGCGTATTACTATTCAAATTCTTCTAAGTTATTACATGCTGTAAATATAGCATAATAAATCTTTAAAGCAGGGATCTCCAACCATTTCCAAGTAGCTCGCCAAAGACTCTCTAGACCAGGGTTGTCAACCTCATTTTGAAGAGTAAATATTTCGTACACAAGGCAACTCAATGCGCCTTACAAAAGAAGATATGTGAAATTACAATCAGGTTAAGTTAAGGCAAAGCACATATATGGAAACATCAAGACATGGGAAATACACGATGACTGGCCATTGACCAGGGGGCGGGGCTGAAGAAACGTGTTGAGGCAGACGCAGAACGACGGGGGCGTGGTTAGGGAGAGGGTATGTGTGTGCAGTTATTTACAGTCTGAAAGTCAGTGTTTTGCAAAATATGACCCAGAGAGCTCAGTCCGTATCTGGTTTAGCTCCGTGGTTTGGCCTTGAAGGGAAGTGTTGACGGTGTAGGAGAGATAAGAGGTCTAGCTGCTTCAAACCTCCTCTCTCATGAGGAAGAGAATTATTCCAGCAATAGTTCATACATTTATAATGAATTAGCTTTTTCTTGGTCTCAGCTTTAGTTCAGTTCTCCAGAGCAGGTAGTTCCTTCACAGTTCAACCCTTTTCCTCCCAAAATATAGTCCAACTATTGTCCGTCTCCACAGTGAGCTGGCAGGTCGTACATAACAGTTCATCGTTGTGCGTTACTTTCCGGTGTAATTCCATCACTCGGTCACTCCCTGCTCCAAAGTGTTCGTTAATTTTAACGGACAGCAGCGTGGTCCGATTGCAAACTGCTGTCATTCCAAATTTCCAATAATCCAGGACAGTCCATCCAATAAGCAGGGACCCTGTTATCAAGAGTCCAAATAAGTAAATATCTTTGATGTCTCCGACCGACAGGACCGCTAGGCAAACAACATCCATCGCAAACCGAGCTGTGAAAATCCAGTCAGGGAAGACGACCTCCTCCGTGACCTCACTTTGTTAAAAAAAAACGTATCAATAGTGCTGAGATTCCAGTTAATCAATTCTATAGTTTAGCGGTTCGGGAGGACAGTGAGCAGGTGGTCCAAGAGGAAAATAAAAGTCAGACAAGTCGCTCGCAGAGACAGGAAAAAGCACGAAAGCCAAGAGAAGTGAGAAGACACGTCTGCACTCGACAGACAGGAAAAGCACAAACTCAATTTGTGTTTTTGTAGCAAGCTCATGTTTGCTAATAATTAGCTAATAATCTCACGGGCCAGATTTGGCCGCAGGCCTTGAGTTTGACATGTAGCCTATGCTCTATACCAAGGGTGCCCAAAGTGGGGCCTACTTTTGCGCTGTATGGTTAATACTAACTCTCTCATTCATCGTCAATGGTAAATATGGATGCAGTACACTTTTTGGCCACCAGCATCAACACTGTTGTGGTGTCTTGTTGTTTATCACAGAGCGTTGTAGCAGCAACTTTCCAAGTTTTCCAACTTTTATTGCAAAGTTTGTTGACATCAACATAGGTCATGTTAAATTGACTTATAGAAGAATGTATGCTGAACTGACACTTTCAAAATGATCTAATGTGGCATTTTCTTTGAGTTAAATGAATGAGGGAGAGTCACTGTAGGTGCTGTGGATACAGGTGTTTACATTTTGCACTTTATTGCTACAATTGTTGATTTTGTTCTACTAAAACTAGGCTTTTGCCATAGTTAACATTTGTTTTAATATAGCATGTTATTTGCATAGATATAATCAAATGCTAATATATACCGAAAAATAAAGTAACTATTATTATTTGCAGTTATATGTGTTTCACGCTTGACATCGCCGTGTTTGGCCCGCGACCCACAGGCACTTTTTCATTTTGGCCTTCGGAGACAAAAAGTTTGGGCACCCCTGCTCTATACTGTACAACCCTACTGTAAGTAACTCATGTGCAATAACGTCTATATGCAAAGCACGTGCAATAACCTCTATATCAGAGCCACTTATCAAGCTTTGCACTGTCGGCCAATGTTGACATTTTAACATTCTGATATATCTACATATTGTCCTCATTTTTATTGCTTGTATATATTTCCCCCTTCAAAGTTATTTCTTCATTGTATATAAGATACCTCTAGTTACTATTACTTGATTGCACATTTTCCTGTATTTACACCCCCTGAGTGTTTCTTGAGAGCTGATGGAACAAGCCTTTATTGATCCATTGTGAGATCAATAAAGGCTTAAAAAAAAAAAATCTTATTCCGACATATGGCCTTTTTGCTGCGTAAAGAGAGATTTTGACTCTGAGCATACATAACCATACATGCATATATTGTTTGTATTTAGTTATGGGGTTGTGCATAACTCTCTAAACACGTCACAGAAGTCAAACGCGCTGATATGGTCTCAACTTATAGCACTTTTCCACCTTCATTAGACACTCAAAGCGCTTTACAGCAAGGATCCACTCACCCATTCACACTCTCATTCATACACCAGTGTACGCAGACATGGTGGGTGAAGTGTCTTGCCCAAGGACACAACAACAGCATGCACCTTCAGGAGGCGGGATTCGAACCCCCGACCTTCCAATCATGAAATGATGCCACCGTCGCCCCAAATACTGTATATCTGCTGAGTGAGTTCTGAAGGTAGCCCCGCTCTGCTAAAAACAGCTACAGCGCAACAAGGCAGCGTAGCAACACTGTGGCACTGGTATTAGCCACATCAAAACAAATGCCTTCAAGATCTTGTGACCATAATCCGGTGCCATTTGGAGTGTGGGCCGAACAGGATCTGCTCATCCTCTTTAGCCTGGATTCTTTTGTGCGTTGGGCAGGTCATCCTGGACGCGGCGTCTCGGCTTTCTGTGCTGTGGTGAGAATGTCCATCTGAGCCGGCGGACGCTCAGCTGACTCAGTGTAGCATGTAAACAACAACCACGTGATCTGAAGGGAGCATATTCAGCATCTAAACGAAGGGTAATGGTGTAGGGTTTCTAAATAACTAGCTTTTACAATTCTACAAAGGCTATTTCTGTCTCAACAACTCATGTATTTAGTCACATTTATAGATATAGTCCACTATCTTATCGGTTTTGTTAGAAAATGCCAAAATGGCCAATCCACATTTTACTTTTCTGTCTCCGGTGCCACTGCAAATTGTCTTTGCGTCTTCACAGGGTTTACACAAGCAGCAGAAAATCTAATTACATTATTTTTAACGCCTAAACAGTACTTTTATTTTAAAGGAACAGGCCACCATTTTCCATACTGAGATATGTTCTTTGTGTGTGCACTCAGTCACGCAAAGACCAGACAGGAACGTATCAACTCGTCTAAGCTCAGGTAAGAACATATCTCAGTATGGAAAAACGGTGGCCTGTTCCTTTAATGCCACAAATGAAACAGTTTATTTACCTCTAAAGATCTGCTGGCATCACATTAAACAGAAGAATGAAGGAAATGGGCAACCTCTGAGCAATAATGAAGTATACTAGTATTTTTGATTAACGTCCATCCATCCATCCATCCATCCATTTTCTTCCACTTGTCCGTTGCCGGGTCGTGGGGGCAGCTGTTGGAGCTGCACCAGCCCCTATGGCTCCTCCTGCAGGTGGTGGGTCCACAGAAGGACGGCCTCATGGTTCTAACCGGGCCTGTTGGTCTCTCATAAGGGGCTTCTGAACCGCTCTTTGTCTGACCCGTCACCTAGGACCTGTTTGCCATAGGAGACCCTGGCCCCTGTTGTCGGGGGCACGAAGCCCCCGACAACAGAGCTCCCAGGATCATTCAGGCGCTCAAACCCCTCCACCACGTTAAGGTGGCGGTTCCTGGAGGGGTTTTTAATGAACTTATGGAGTACAAAAGATGAACCATGTCATTTGATGTCTGATATAAGCAAATGTATCGCTTTTCAATGACATTTAATTACTCAAAAGTGCGTGAATGATGTGAAATACTACTCCAGGTCTATTTTTGACAAAAGGTCGTTACAGCACAGTTTAAAGCTAATAGAAAGTTGATTTTGCACGATATGTAAAGGGTCTGGAAATTCCTGATATATTTCCAGAAATGTTTCTGAAACTTGCAATGGACGGTTGGAAATGATGGGAATTTGTCAAAAATGCTTACACATAATTTTGGATTTTTCGTTGAATAAACACCAAGTCCTCACTGTTGAAATACATGCTAGGCCAATGTTGGTGCGAGCTGCGCATGCATGCTGTTTTTAGGGCTCTCCGACCATTTCCGAGATTACTGGATGTGTGGAGGAAAACAATTGTTATAATATTAGACAGTGTTTTTGCCTGTGAATGACATATTGTGTACGATTAAGTGTATCTTTCTCAGTAAATCCTCCCTAAAGGCTGTTGCCCCTGGTCTGGGGCCCTCTGCTAAGGGCTGTCCGTTCCTTGTATGACCGAAGCAGGAGCTTGGTTCGCATTGCCGGCAGTAAGTCAGACCTGTTCCCAGTGCGTGTTGGTCTCCGCCAGGGCTGCCCTTTGTCACCTGTTGTGATCATTACTTTTATGGACAGAATTTCTAGGCACTGCCAGGGGCCGGAGGGTGTCCGGTTTGGGAACCTCAGGATCTCATCCCTGCTGTTTGCAGACGATGTTGTTCCATTGGCTTCATTAACTCAGGACCTTGAAGTATCTCGGGGTCTTGTTCACGAGTGAGGGACGGATGGGGTGTGAGATCGATAGACGGTTCGGTGCAGCGTCAGCAGTGATGCGGTCGCTGTATGGGACTGTTGTGGTGAAGAGGGAGCTGAGTCGGGGGCAAAGCTCTCGATTTACCGATCGATCTACGTTCCCACACTCACCTATGGTCATGAGATCTGGGTAATGACCGAAAGGACAAGATCGAGGATACAAGCGGCCGAAATGAGTTTCCTTCGCAGGGTGGCTGGGCGCACCCTCCGAGATCGGGTGAGGAGCTCAGTTACCCGGGAGGAGCTCGGAGTAGAGTCGCTGCTCCTTCACATCGAAAGGAGCCAGCTGAGGTGGCTCAGGCATCTGGCCTCCTGGTCGCCTCCCTCGGGAGGTGTTCCAGGCATGTCCTACCTATTGGGAGGAGGCCTCGTGGAAGGCCCAGGACACTCTGTTGGGACTATGTCTCCGAGCTGGCCTGGTGTCGTCTCGGGGTCCCCCCAGAACAGCTGGAGGAGGTGTGCGTGGATCGGGAAGTCTGGGCATCTCTGCTGAGACTGCTGCCTCTGCGACCCGGCCCCGGATAAAGTGGAAGAAAATGGATGGAGGATGTACTGATATTAATGATACAAAGGTATATCATTATAGTATATCATTGATGAACATAATTAAAACTTGGTAGACACGAGAAGGAACACAATACTGAGTTTATTTCTGTGTGTTGAAATATCATCTTGGCACCTGTTAAGTGTGTACTCTGCCTTTTAGCAAACATAGCTCATGCAGAATAAATAGAGACTTCAGACTTTAGCCAGTGCAGGAAGTTCATCAGGCCCTTAGTTGGGGCTAGTTTTTTCGCCCAGTGTTGACAGACATAAATATTAACATCATTTATTTATACAACACATAGCACAGATGGGTAAGTGTGCAAAGTGCTTCACAAACCAATAACACATAGCACACAAAGGCGGCATGACTAGGGGTGACCAGTGCAAACTCCATGTAGGTTTTGGCATACAGTGCCTCTCGAAAGAACTAATACACCTTGAACTTTTGCACATTTTGTCATGTTTACAGCCCTAAACATAAAGATTTAATTTTGAATTTTTACTGAAAGTTCACACACAAGTAACAGATAACTGTGAAGTGAAAGCAAAATGATACATGATTCTGTTATTTTTCAAAAAACAGAAAAAAAAAACGAAAAGTGGGGCGTGCATAAGTATTCATACAGCATAAATTAATACTTTGTGGAACCCCCTTTTGCTGCAATAACAGCAGCAAGTCTTTTGGGGTATCACTACAAGGTTTGCACATCTAGAGACTGACATTTTAGCCATTCCTCTTTACAAAACAACTCAAGCTCTGTCAAATTAGAAGGAGAGCGTTTGTTTTTAAACCATTCCATTGTAGATTTAGCTTTGTGTTTAGGGTCATTGTCCTGCTGGAAGGTGAATCTCCGCCCCAGCCTCAATTCTCTTGCTGACTCCAGCAGGTTTTCCTCCAAAATGTCCCTGTATTTGGCTCCATCCATCTTCCCAACTATTCTTACAATCTTCCAGTCCCCGCTGAGGGTTACACCCGCCATTCCGACACACCGCTACTCCGACGTTGAGGTCTAATTGTCGGAGTGGCGGTGTTTCCATTTATTATTAAACGTCTCGGCACTGACATTTTTTCCCCCCTTTGTCGGAGTGGTGACACTTTTATCTTTTGTGCAACGTCCCGCCATTCCGACACAAAAGATAATTATCAAAATACGTAGGCCTACTAGAATTAACTAATTTACGCTCACATCCACTCACACAAGACAAAAGATTTCAAAATGAAGTGTCACGATCACAAGAGCCTAGGACCAGATAATGCAGTGTTATTTTCTTTATGTCTCTACACGGTTCCCTCTCGCGCTCATGCGCTATAGCGCACGGCTCCCGTGTTTTCTGGACACAAAACAAACCCTGAGAATAGCTGATGCTGGAGGAGTCCGTACTCCATCACGCGGTGTGCGGAGAGCCGAGGGCAGCGGCTCGTGCCATAGCCGCTCCTAGCTCTCAGCAAGTTTTTTTTTTTCTGACGGCTGCACTCCAGCCATATGCACGTTAAATTGGGAATCTTTTTACGAATGGAGCAACACATGCATCACTCCTCTCTCAGTGCCGCCGCCTGTCATGCGCTCATTACGCACTGTGCGTCGGCTGTCTGATGCTCCAAGAGGCACCACTGAGGCCACTGTGATTGAATGATGTTGAACAGTATTTGTGCCGCTGTTTTATTAATGCAGTTGACATAAAAACGATCCATATTAAATGAGAACGATTAGGAAGAGCAGCAAAGGAAACATGCCAACATGTCCAGTGATCAGGGCTTATGGCACAATTACGCGGCACTGTCCATGGGGCGCGTCATATACGTGTCCATTATGCGTAAAAGCACAGTGACCCACACATACAAACCCCATGCGCGCTGCTTCTTGGAGAAGGACTTGTTTTTGGACAATGTTTGAACGAAGGGAGCGCTTGGTCAGCGCTGTGAGCGGCGCATCCACTTTTCAGTCTCTTTAAAGCCTTGAGACAGTGCGCGGCGTCTTTCCCGCGGACTTCAGCGCTTTGTTGTGAAATACAGACTAGCCCGCACCTGTCACTGCCTTTGCCCAAAACTATCTCATGAGCCGCTGTAGAGGGACTGGGAAATGCACATAGATGGGCCGACAGCGGGGACGCTCAGAGCGGGGATGAACAGGGAAGGAGACGCTGAGCTGACTCCTCTAGCGCCATGAGGATCGTTAATAAGCCTCCATCATTATCAGCTATTCTCACGAAACACGGACAAAAGCCGAGGGCAAACAGATACGCTCAAAACGATTGTCGGAATAGCGGTACCAAAAAGTGTCGGATTGGCGGAGTGTCGGAATAGAGGGGTGGCAGTTCGACCCCCCGCTGAGGAAAAGCAGCCCCATAGCATGATGCTCCCCCACCATATTTGACACTGGGGATGATGCACTCAGGACGATGAGCAGTGTTAGGTTTGCTCCATACATAACGTTTTGCATTTGGGCCAAAAGTTCAATTTTTGTCTCATCTGACCAAAGCACCTTCTTCCACATGGTAGCTGTGTCCTCCATATGACTTCTAGCAAACTTCAAACAGGATTTCTTATGGCCTCCTTTCAATAATGGCTTTCTTCTTGCCACTCGTCCATGAAGGCCAGATTTGTGTAGAGTACGACTTATAGTTGTCCCATGTACAGATTCCCCCAGCTCAGCGGCAGTACGTCGCAGCTCCTCCAGAGTTATCTTGGGGCACTTGGTTACATTTCTGACCAGTGCTCTCCTTGTTCGGTCTGTTAGTTTAGGTGGACGGCCGTGTCTTGGTAAGTTTGCAGTGGTGCTATACTCTTTCCATTTCTGAATGATGGATTGAACAGTGCTCCGTGAGATGTTCAAATCTTGGGAAATCTTTGTATAACTTAACGCTGCTTTAAACTTCTCCACAGCTTTATCCCTGACCTCTCTGGTGTGCTCCTTGGCCTTCATGATGTTGTTTAGTGACCAATACACTCTGACCATAGCTCTGAGGCCCTCACAGAACAGCTTAATTATACTGAGAGTAGATTACACACAGGTGGCCTCTATTTAATGGTTAGAGCAAGGTGTGAACATTCTGCAGTCATTAGGAATGTTATAAAGGCAATTTAATGCACTCCGACAATGCTGTATGAATACTTATGCACGCCACACTTTTCACTTTTCTATTTAAAAAAAAATAACAGAATCATCTATCATTTTGCTTTCACTTCACAGTTGTCTGTTACTTGTGTGTGAACTTTCAGTAAAAAATTCAAAATAAAATCTTTATGTTTATGGTTGTAAACATGACAAAATGTGCAAAAGTTCAAGGTGTATTAGTACTTTCGCAAGACACTGTATCTAGACAGGTTCAAGGACAAAAGATGAAGAAAAAAACATGTTTTACAAGCTTTTACATCCCTCTGCTTGTTGAAGATACAGACAATGTTTTTAAAGGAATTGACTGAGGAGAAGTAGTGCACTCACCTTCACGCGTAAACCTGTCCCGATTCTGGTGACCAGGATATATAATCCTAATCTCATGTTTCCATATCTTTTATTACTGACTGAATCAAAGATATCTTATCGAGGCTGCACTTAATCACCTGAACACGATGAATGATTGATAGTGCTGGATTTCCTTTGTCTTGTGTCATTAACAGGGGAAAAAAAGGTTTGCTTTTTGATGCCCGAAGATGTACTTCAGTTGTACTTTGTTTATGGGCAAAAATATCGGCCAAGATAAAAGGTAAATTCAAATACCCCAGACCTGTTCAAGTTTACCGTGCAAATCTTTATTTTCAAAAAAAGTTATGTTACTTTGAAGTACCCCCTTCACCCGGACCCCTCGATCTGTTTACAGCCTCAGTCCACCGCGTCAGCACAGCAGCAGACGCGACCTTTTCAACCCTGCACTGTTGCCACAACAGCACGCTAACAGCACGCTAACAGCACGCTAACAGCACGCTAACAGCACATGTCAACATAGGCTAGCATTTAAGGGGGCATGGGGTTCAGAGATAATTACACCTGTGGGTCACACATGCAAGCCTTTGGTAAAGCATTTGTAAACACTTCATCATTTTTAACATGTTAGGGTTAAGCATTCAACATAACATTCAATTAAAGGGCATATGGCAGGTTTTCATCCTTTTGTAAGGATTTATGACTCAGTTCGATGGATAACATCTAATGTAAGTAATAATCATAGTTTTATATCAGTGAAGTAGCGATTTAATGAAGAAAAGCTGGGACGGAAAGTTATTTCAGTTTTTAAGTTGATGACAAAGTTAGAGGAAAAATTCCTTAGAACAGTTTTAAAATGTTTACGCAGCGGTGTGCCGTCAGGGCCAGCAGGGCCTTCTCTGCTAGCCCTGGCCAAATGAAGAAAAAAAAAAAGGGGTAAAAAGTCTTTAATGTATAATGTACACTGCCCTACAAAGGAAAAAGCAGTAACTGCACTCTGGGTGAAACTGAGAAAACTGACTTTTTAGTTTTTTTGGTGCCCTGTCAAAATGGTTTGATCTTTATCATTTATTTCTTTTTTATTTTGTAGCTTTTTATGGTAGAATTATTATGGGTATAAAACACAAACTCTAAATTTACTCTAGTCCCTAAAAATGCACATACTGCACTTTTCCTTTGTACGAGCCTACATTCCACATATGGTTATACAAAGGAAATGTGCAGTATGTGCGTGTTTGTTGTGTCAAATGCTGTTTTTTTGCTTTCTGGTATTTTATTAAATAAAGTAAATTATCATCTGCGTCAGTATCAATCATAATTTGAGATGTAAAAGTAGTTCATGTAAAGCATTACTTTCTTATGGTAAGGGAAATCCATATACTGTATTAAGTGTATACGTGTATATTAAGTACCACATTTTTATAAGAACTCAACCAATTTGGACTTGAATCAAAGTTATTCAACAAACGAACAAATCTAATTTGAACTTAAATGTTAAACTTTCTACAAAACTAATATATAAAAACTAAATATATAAAAATAATCAATGAACCATGATGTAAGTTTTTACTTTGATTAAACCTTTCCATGGATAGTTCCATTTTGTGGCCATTTCAACCATCATCTGGTCCTGCCATAATCGCTTTTTTGAGCATTTGAAATACAACGCAGTGAAGGCTGATGAAGCCAAGACGGGTTTGCTGGAGAGGAGTCCTGATTGCCACGGCAACCTTAGTGGAATGCGCAGTAACTGCGTTCCCCTTGGTTTTTGTGTCAATTTTGTAGTTACTGCAAATTAAATTATGGATTTTCTCTAAAACTGAATAGTTTTGAAACAAACCACTTTGGTACAAGATAGTCCAGATGAGAAGAAGTTCAATCTGCTCTTAACTCAATTTTGACAAACTATGCAGTTACTGCATTTTTCCTTTGTAGGGCAGTACAGTTGAGTCTCTTATATTGGTTTTGTTGAGGTGTAACTGTAATTTCCTACTCAAAAAAACACCTCTGGCGAGCTGCTCCTCCTCAGGGCCTTCAGAACAGATTCTGCAGGCCCTGTGTTATCAGGCCGCACACATGATTGACAGCCAGCGTGACTGACAGAATTATCAGCCAATCAGAATTCGATATACATTGACAGTACGCCCCCCAGGGCCTGCAGTAGCTCAGCAGCTTCCCCTACGTTTCGTTCACCCGGGAAAACCTGTACAGTCTATGGGGAAAACCGCTAATGTAGCCGCGCATGGGCAAGACGTTCCAGCCACTCTGAAGAGAACCGGATAAACAGATATTGCTCTTGGAAACGTCCGAACGAGGCAAAATGAAGTGGATTTACTGATCACGGATATTTTGCACTCCTTCATCATGAAGAGCTTCGATAGCAAAGCAGCGGGAACGACAGCGGGACGTAGACGCTCGGCTCCCCGGACAGGAGAAGAGTTTCCCCGTTTCCCCACGTCAGCTGCGCTGGGACTCAGGCAGGGAACAGGTACAAGATTACGAGCGCTAAAAAAGCATCTCACATTGCACCAAACTGTAAGTTTAATATCTTTTTATTACGGTGGATTTGTGTTTGAGTTTATCTCTGATGTCTCGCTCTGTCAACAAAACATCTCCTAAATCAGCCGCCTGTTTCCACGTTATAACGCGCTCGTCCCGCCTGTCATGTGTCGTGTGTTTCCGTATTCTAGTACGAGTGTTCCCGAAGGTGTTGCTTTTGTTTGGGGTCGCTTTGGTTTGTGTTGTTGACAAATCCTTTAGCAAACAAGTGTCGCGCAAAAAGGCAGTTTTATCCATACGCCTATTGTTGATAAGTTTATATGTGTTTTGTTTACGCCTACGTATGTCACTTCCTGTCAGTGTCCAATAAGGAAGGAAAACAATAAACATTAAGGGCCGATCTTGTCTTGGGGAACCTCAGCATTGTCTTTGACATCTTTGATGGCATGGGTGTTTTCCTAATCCAAAACGCACTTTTTCCTACAGGCACATGTTTGGGTGATTTTCACTCAGCAATAGTGATAGAAGGTAGGTTAGGTTTAGTGTATAAAATCAGGAAATCTCGCCCCTTTCAAGGTTGACATTCAGGACTGTCACATTTATTTTGCCTACTTCAACTACAACTTTGTTCCTGTCGCAGAGTTGGTGTCTCTGGCGTCCCAGCAAGTGGTTATTACTGTATAGTCAGCTGGTCATTTTTACTCATTCAAAATATGACATATTTTGTTTCTCTCTCCTGCGGCTATTTGTGTGCCAAGGTCACTGAGCCTCACCAGGGAAGTCTCACATGTCCCAGGAATGGGGACATGTGAAAAAAAATTCTTAAAATTTTTTAGGAATTTTTTGTTCCCAAATTCCTAATTTTCCAGTAATTTTGGAGCATTTTTATATGGTCCTCTCATGATGCTTTACTTTCATTTTGTTAGACATGACACAGTTTAATATAAAAGAACACTACTCAAATGTGTCCTTATTGTCATGTTTTGATGTTTTGATTTTGATGACAGTACTTTTTATCAGGTGTATTATCTGGGGTAAAAAATTGTTTCAACAAAAAAATGTGTCTAATGTGTCATTACTTGCACTTGGGTAAAGTAAAATGTGTACTTTTTGGTACAAACTCCTTCTGGACAATTTGTTAAATTCTAATATGACATGTCAAATACATTCCAATAGTTACTTGTTGCTTATAGTCTGTCATTTTGGCATACATACATTCATTATAAGGCTATTTGTCAAACGGTCTCCAATCCTTATTGTTGTGTAAGGATTGTAAAGTCATCTATATTTAACGATATCATAAAAGATCTGGACACTGTGGTTCCATTGTTGTGGCTGGAAACATGAGCAGGAGTGGAGGAGTGCAGCACTCAGAGCAGTCTTAGCCTGACCTAGTTACACTTACTACCAGCTGATGTGTAGAATGTGCTGGCTGGGTGCTTTTACAGTATCTGGAAATAGCTATAGTGAGCTAGCTGTATATGTTGTGAGGAGTCAGGCAGATTTCCCACTATAATTTTGCTGTAAGAAGTGGTGCTTGCTCATGGGTTAAAGTTCTCCGTCACTAAATCAATAAAAAATAATGTCGAGATAGCCATTCAGCGACACATCCATGGTGAATATATTGGACTACGGCTATCAGCCAATCAGAAGGTGTGAGGGGGGCATTTGGGCTCTCGGCTAAAAACATTAGCTCCTTCGAAGCTAAAGCGTTTACTTAAGTGGTACCGCTCCTGTGTCAGTGTGGACTGGACTCACTGTTTTTTATGCTAGAGTATGCGCTCCGTTAGTAGTTTTTGCCTCCCGCTCGGGCACAGCGATGACACAGCGAGAGGAAGTCAAGAGGCCAAGCGCCCGCGGTCAAGGCAGGGATTCAAGTGACACGCACAAATCCTTCTCCAAACGCTGGTTACAACAATCTAATTATACAGGTTAAAATGCGCTAAGTAAGTCAGACCTGTTCCCAGTGCGTGTTGGTCTCCGCCAGGGCTGCCCTTTGTCACCGGTTCTGTTCATTACCTTTATGGACAGAATTTCTAGGCGCAGCCAGGGGCCGGAGGGTGTCCGGTTTGGAAACCTCAGGATCTCATCTCTGCTGTTTGCAGATGATGTTGTTCTGTTGGCTTCATCAAATCAGGACCTTCAGCGCGCACTGGGGCGGTTTGCAGCCGAGTGTGGAGCGGCCAGGATGAGGATCAGCACCTCCAAATCTGAGGCCATGGTTCTCCACCAGAAAAAGGTGGCTTCCCCTCTTCAGGTCGGTGGAGAGTCCTCGCCCCAAGTGGAGGAGTTCAAGTATCTCGGGGTCTTGTTCACGAGTGAGGGACGGATGGAGCGTGAGATCGATAGATGGATCAGTGCAGCGTCAGCAGTGATGCGGTCGCTGTATCGGACTGTTGTGGTGAAGAGGGAGCTGAGTCGATCTACGTTCCCGCCCTCACCTATGGTCATGAGATCTGGGTAATGACCGAAAGGACAAGATCGCGAATACAAGCGGCCGAAATGAGTGGCGCCGAGATCGGGTGAGGAGCTCAGTTACCCGGGAGGAGCTCGGGGTAGAGTCGCTGCTCCTTCACATCGAAAGGAGCCAGCTGAGGTGGCTAGGGCATCTGTTCCGGATGCCTCCTGGTCGCCTCCCTCGGGAGATGTTCCAGGCATGTCCTATTGGGAGGAGGCCTCGTGGAAGGCCCAGGACACGCTGGTGGGACTATGTCTCCGAGCTGGCCTGGTATCGCCTCGGGGTCCCCCCAGAACAGCTGGAGGAGGTGTGCGTGGATCGGGAAGTCTGGGCATCTCTGCCTCCACGACCCAGCCCCGGATAAAGCGGAAGAAAATGGATGGATGGATGGATGGAAAATGTGCTAAAGTGCTTCTAAAGTGGTCGTCATTGAGCGCTAAGGTTAGTTTATTATAGACCATTAAAGTGTGACTATAGTACAGTTACCTCACGAAGCAAAGAACTAATGAGATGTCCTAATACTCATCTTATCATGAGCAGTGGGGGAGCAGTGTGTCTCTTTAGGCGTGTTTGGTATGTTTCCAGTGACAAACCTGTCCATGTAACTGTCTCATGAGGTTCAGCCCACCTAAAGTACTGTGATACTGTAGCTTCTATCAAGTTCTCTTGATAATTTCTGTTTTATTACAGCAGCCTGATACTAAAATAATACACACATGTATTTTCTGTTCGTACAAACTACAGTACAGTACCTTCAATTATAAACCTGGAAATGTGAACACTTGGTAAATTTTATTAATTGCCCATGAACAGAAGATTACTGTGTTTAGATTATTCAAGATTAAAAATAACATTTGGAACATTTTAATCAGCAGATTTCAACGTTATATTATATTATATACGGTATATTCCTGAACCCATAGTTTTTGTAATGTTACTCAGATCATTGTGAGCTCTAAAAATGCACCCATCCAGAGTACCTTCATTGAAGACATATAGTACAGAGAAAACCCCTTCTATTTAAAATCTTACATATAATTCTTAATTTGAGCAAATTATCCATATTAGACAACAGCAAAAGGACCAGCTGAAAATATTATTCATCATTTAAAATGCACCAGAACGCAGGAAATGTCATCTAAATCCTTAAAGATCTCTTAAGGCTTCTGTTCTGTGATTACAGCGGGGGAAAAAAGTATTTAGTCAACCAACAATTGTGCAAGTTCTCCCACTTAAAAACATGAGAGAGGCCTGTAATTTTCATCATAGGTAAACCTCAAATCAACTGTGGAAGCAATTATTAGAAAATGGAAGACATACAAGACCACTGATAATCTCCCTCGATCTGGGGCTCCACGCAAGATCTCACCCTGTGGGTCAAAATGATCACAAGAACGGTGAGCAAAAATCCCAGAACCACACGGGGGGACCTAGTGAATGACCTGCAGAGAGCTGGGACCAAACACACTACGCCGCCAGGGACTCAATTCCTGCAGTGCCAGACCTGTCCCCCTGCTTAAGCCAGGACATGTCCCGGCCCGTCTGAAGTTTGCTAGAGAGCATCTGGATGATCCAGAAGAGGACTGGGAGAATGTCATATGGTCAGATCAAACCAAAATGGAACTTTTTGGTCAAAACTCAACTCGTCGTGTTTGGAGGAGAAATAAGCTAGGCATCCAAGAACCATACCTACTGTGAAGCATGGGGGTGGAAACATCAGGCTTTGGGGCTGTTTTTCTGCAAAGGGACCAGGACGACTGATCTGTGTAAAGGAAAGAATGAATGGGGCCATGTATCGTGAGATTTTGAGTGAAAACCTCCTTCCATCAGCAAGGGCATTGGAAATGAAACGTGGCTGGGTCTTTCAGCATGACAATGATCCCAAACACACCGCCCGGGCAACGAAGGAGTGGCTTCGTAAGAAGCATTTCAAGGTCCTGGAGTGGCCTAGCCGGTCTCCAGATCTCAACCCCAAGAAAATCTTTGGAGGGAGTTGAAAGTCTGTGTTGCCCAGCGCCTGCCCCAAAACATCACTGCTCTAGAGGAGATCTGCATGGAGGAATGGACCAAAATACCATCAACAGTGTGTGAAAACCTTGTGAAGACTTACAGGAAACGTTTGACCTCTGTCATTGCCAACAAAGGTATCAAAGTACTGAGATGAACTTTTGTTATTGACCAAATACTTATTTTCTACCATAATTTGCAAATAAATTCATTAAAAATCAGACAATGTGATTTTCTGGATTTTTTTTCTCATTTTGTCTCTCATAGTTGAGGTTTACCTACGATGAAAATTACAGGCCTCTCTCATCTTTTTAAGTGGGAGAACTTGCACAATTGTTGGTTGACTAAATACTTTTTTTCCCCACTGTATAGGAGGAGCATATTAGGGAAACGACAGTTCGAGAATAATGTGTGTACTCCGCTGCCCCGCATTGATGTACTGTGAAATCACTGTTGACATTTTCTTTTTCAGTCAGATCAAAATGTTTTGCTTTAACCCCCGTGCTTGCTGAAAATAGTCTGCGTTAACTTCACTTTGCATTCTCAAACAACCCAATTAAACACTGATGTGAAGGTAAATTTTTCCTTTTAACTGTTAAAAAAAACTGATGTTTTCATCTGGTTTTGATATGAGGAGTTTATGGACCTATCCGCATCAAAACAAAAACTTGTGTGAAAATAAATGTCCAGCCTACAAGCTGAATTCTCACGGTATTTGTGAGTTCACAAACACCCGAGAATCCATCTTGTGCTGTTTCTGCTGATCTGTTTGAATGCCAAACCACCGGTGCTTAGGGCCGTTTGGGCCAATCCCGTGGCAGTAGTGCTGTGCGAAGACTGGTGTAACAACAGACTGGTGTAACAACAGACTGGTGTAACAACAGACTGGTGTAACAACAGACTGGTGTAACAACAGACTGGTGTAACAACAGACGGGTGTAACAACAGACGGTGTAACAACAGACGGGTGTAAAAATGTAACAACAGACTGGTGTAACAACAGACTGGTGTAACAACAGACTGGTGTAACAACAGACTGTGTAACAACAGACTGGTGTAACAACAGACTGGTGTAACAACAGACTGGTGTAACAACAGACTGGTGTAACAACAGACTGGTGTAACAACAGACTGGTGTAACAACAGACTGGTGTAACAACAGACTGGTGTAACAACAGACTGGTGTAACAACAGACTGGTGTAACAACAGACGGTGTAACAACAGACTGGTGTAACAACAGACGGGTGTAACAACAGACTGGTGTAACAACAGACGGAAAAAATGTAACAACAGACTGGTGTAACAACAGACTGGTGTAACAACAGACTGGTGTAACAACAAGAAACACTTTTATTGATACTAATGGACAACTACAGTCCCCATCAAAAGTTTAAGACCAGTTGAAAAATGGCAAAGATTCATCAGTATGTCATGACAGTGTGAATACCAGACAGAGAATGACATTAAAGTCACATTTTTGCTCAGATTTGGCCTTTTAAAGGCATGTGGTCCTAAACTTTTGATCAGCTGCAAAACAGACTATATCAGTTTATTTGTTTATTTGTTGTTATTTTGTTATTTTGTTGCTTATCAAATTTCTACTTGGAACCTTCTTAAGATCCAACAATGCCAACTGGTCTTAACATTTTGCTCGGGACTTATTTAATGTCTTTGCGCTTTGTTGTTTTGAGACTTGGACAACACAACGTGTATTTAATCAGCAAATGCAGCAGGAAACGTTTGACCACAAACCATTTAAACCAGAGCAAACCTGAAATGATATGAGTGCAAAGTTGTTGGCTGTAATATCAGTCTGGCTCTTGCCAGATTCTTTACCACCAAATATGAACAGAGTAGCCTATTTAAATGATTCACACAGAGGCAAATGGGCTTCAAAACCTGGCTAAATTGATATTACAGTGGTAATCTTCAAAATAATATCTGTTACGGCTCTTTTTTAAATCATTCTGTGAGTGGATAAACTCTTACAATAGAATTTGTTTAACACATTTTACTTAGCTAAACAATAGCAAACCGAACTTTTTTTTTTTAAGTATTGGTGAAAGTTCAAGGCAATATGTAATTGCTCCCACCAGTGGGCCACATAAGAAAATCCGCTCAATCCGTCTTTTCAGTCCAGTATCTTATGTGGAAAACACCAAAAATAAAAATCTACATTTTGGTATCGATCTGCTCATAGAGTTTATACCTGAACTCTGATCAGTTTCTGGGATGTCGTGAACGTGACTTCTCACGGATATTGCAAATACTGTAATTTTATCAAAAGCCATGATGCAATTCTAAATCCTCATTTCATATCTTATCTTAGCTCTGATTCACAATTACCTGTACGGTGATGCAGCTCAGTGTTTCCTCATATTGCGTTGCCAGTTTTCACTCACTGACTCCAAACCGCTGTAACCTGCCTGAACAAATCAGCCGGCGGCGTTAGTCTGTGAATGTGGGTTATGGGTTGTTTGTATTGGTGTGTTCTGCCAGTCGAGGCGTCAGTGTGTGATGAACACCTGGAGAATAATGTTGGTATTCAGGCACAAGTCTAGGCCTATAGCAAAAATGACTAAGTACCATTATAGCTCAGAGCACTTACTATATTGCAATGTTCACTAGCAAGGACCACGCCACAACAAATTAAGATTTTATTCAAATCAAATCAAACTTTAATTATAAAGCGCTTTTCATACAAAATGTAACACAAAGTGCTTTACAGTGCTAAAAAAATCATTAAAATAGTCCCCACCAGCAAATATACATAAATAACAACAACCCCCACCTCCCCCCACCCCACCTGCACACACATACATACAGACAGCCCAGCAGTTAAAAGTGTTAAATAAAAATGGATATAAAGTGGGGACATAAGGCTGAGTACAGATGAACCTAAAGAGGAAACACCATCCAAGGAGCCGTCTGCACCAGGAGCAGCCCATCGGCCACAGCCACAGAGCGCCAACACAGGGCGCCCGGAGGAGGTGTAGGAAGACGTCCAACCTCCATCCAGGCACCCACAGGAGAGCGCCCGCACGGCCACAGCCAACCAGCACTCCCGGGGCAGAGGGCTCCCTCAGAGGAAACACTGGGAGAACATAAAAATAAAAGATAAATTAAAACAGCTAAAACTCGGCTAAAAATGTAAAATAGCACAAGATTAAAAAAAAGAAAAAAAAGAAAAGTAAATATAAATAAAGTTAATATAAATAAATATTAGTTCAAAGCTAAGCTAAAAAGGTGGGTCTTGAGCCTGCTCTTAAAACATGAACGTTCTCTGTGGTCCTGAGCTCCTCCTCAGGTCGTTCCAGAGGCGAGGGCCGTAATACTGGAAAGACGCCTCGCCGTGAGTCTTTCTGTTGACTTTAGGAATAACTAGGAGACCCCTGCCAGAGGAGCGCAGGGACCGTGAAGGTTCATAAGGTAAAAGCAGTTCTGAAAGATAACAAGGTCACAAGGTTATAGAGTGGAATGAAACTGAGACTGTGGGTGGGGGCTCCGTCTCGGATGAACCCAGCTCTTCGGGGACCCCCCTTCGAAGCAGTAGAATCATTGCTGAAATGGAACAGACATGAAGGGAGGGAGGGTGGGGTCGACAGTTTCAAACAAACTGAGATGACGAGGCTTGGTATATATGGCTCGTGAGTAATTAGAGGCGTGGTTAGGTGAAAGCAAGAGCGGTTGGTGTGCAAAGTGTGATGGTTGAGGCTCCCAAACCTAGTCAATAAATATCGACTCCATTTATTACGAGAGAACACTCGAAAGTAGGTTGCAAGACCGTGTTCAGTTGTTTGTGGGCTTTTCTGAAAAAAGACTCTCGATAAGTGATAAGTTTTAGATTTAAAACATTATGATCAATTTAGACCGACTACGCTAAAGATTTAACTCCATATGACTTTTTCTTGAAAACCAGTCTTGTCTCATTCTGCATGACAGCATATCTAATTGCATTGTCTTTCAGAGCGGCCGGCTGGGGGTTGATGACCACGCACACCGTTTCCCGTTGACTTTTGCCATGCTCATATTAGTTGTGACAGCCACGGTTAGCCCGAGGTGCATTCAGACAGAATCGATGTTTAGGTGCTGACTGCCATGTCCTACTGATCTGTAACACATTCATGGTCTACGCCATACCGCCTTTGCTTATGCCCAATCCCACCAGACCTTGGAAGCTAAGAGGGAAGGGCCTGGTCGGTACTTGGATGGGACCTAACGAATGTAGTGAGTGAGTGAGTGGTTGGTGGTGGTTGGAGGGGCCGATGGCGCAGACTAGTTGCCTCGCTTCCGTCAGTCTACCCCAGGGCAGCTGTTGCTACAATAGTCGTTTACCACCACCAAGTAATTACGCCAGGGTCTCCCTCAGGGCTTCAGCTCAAATCCACGAAAACTCTTGCACAGAGGCTGATTATTTGTGTTAAAGGCGCAGATGCGCTATGCCATGATAGGCTAAACTAGGCTTTGTTGGTGAGAAGTGCATAATAAACTATCAATTCAGGAAGTACAACTCAGTGTACCGTAATTTTAAAGGCCACTGATTTATTGATGGATCGATCCCATCAATCAGAGCAGATGAGAATCTTCTGTCTCATGGACCCAGATACAATTCTTGGTGCTGATCCAGCCACTAAAGTTAGTTCCCATCATCCTCACTGGACTTGTAGTGGGCTGTGTTGGAAGGTCCTTTTGGCTGCCTGATGTTTAGTTTCCAGGGCAGGGACAGCCTGCGCAGAAACATTGAGCCAGTTCAGTGTGCTTGGATTTGGATGTTACATGCTGTTCTAGTCTGACTAAAATCAGCCACAGACTAGGTGGGAGATTTGACTTTCCCCTTGTCCAAGCAGCTACCAGTGACTGACTGAATGAATAATCCGAGGGCAACAACAGAAGAGTTTGACATTTAAGAATGAGATAGAGCTACATAAATACTTCATAGCAAGGACAGTTTAGCATATTCTATGACCTTTTAGAGAAATAAATGGGGGCATCGAAGTAGGGGTTCCCCAGCCTGGTGTTAATGGGTTCTGATCCCAAGACAGTTGGTTACATAAGAGGCCATTTTGAGGACGAGACTTTGGCAGGTCCGCTCAGAGGAACAAAGAGACCGCGGGGAGACTGCCAGACCCAGTGCCCTGCCACAGCAGCAAGCCTCCGAGGCTCGGAGCACAGCCAAAGCAGCCGGAGGAGGAGGCTGTTTACATCTGAGCGCGTCAAAGTGCAGTCATTTCACAGTGAACTAAGTCTTCAGACCTTACAAACTGACTCATGACTATCCAACCAAAATGAGCCACCTGAGGAGGACGGCCTTGTAAACATGCCGGGCAAGATTCCGATGGTGGGCTTGGCTGAGCTCCTCCTCATTAAAAAAATAAATGGCCAAAAGGGTTTACCAGAGGTGCATACAGTTGGCCCCTAAAAAACAAATGACAAAGGCTCTTTCATTATAGCCTAACTACAGTTCGCACACAAACACCTTTAAAATCGAGTAAAATAAACTATAAACAAGCAAAGAGAGGGTGAATGTTGTGACTATGGCCGTTTTGGGAGGAGACGACCAATTCTCAGACTTTCATCTCCCCCGTCAGGTCCAAAAAAATATCCAGCCTATTGACCTGTCAGAAATCGACCAAAGGGTATGGTTCATTACTTTAGCCCAGGCTGGTGAGGAAGCACCAATGGCCTAAATTGTACTCTTTTGACTATTGGTAAATACTGTATATCTTCCAACAGAAATAAAACATATTCAGCTCGAAGTCAAAATAATAATTACTATCATGTTGCAGAATATGCAGAAAAGTGCAAAGCAGAAAAAAACAATGTCACGCTCTCTCCTCTGTCAGCCTGTAGCTCCTGGCCTCCTGCACCTACTCCTCTCTCTCTTCTCTAAGGACAGGCAAGAACCTTATGGGCAGAGGCTTAATGCCTAAATACCTCGTTTTCAAGTCAAATTTCAAGGAAAACATTGTTGACACGTTTTGAAACAAATTGAATGTGTTTTGATAAGTTAGCCTTTTTTGGATTTGTCACATAAATCAGATAGTTGCGCCCGTAGAGCAGGGGTGCCCAAACTTTTTGTCTCCGAGGGCCAAAATGAAAAAGTGCTTGTGGGTCGCGGGCCAAACACGGCGATGTCAAGCGTGAAACACATATAAACTGCAAATAATAATAGTTACTTTATTTTATTTTTCGGTAGCCCATATATTTGCATATGAACCTATCTATGCAAATAACTGCTACATTAAAACAAATGTTAACTGCGGCAAACGCATAGTTTTAGTAGAATTGCAGCAATATAGTACAAAATGTAAACAACAACAACACCTGTATCTACAGCACCTACAGTGACTTTACCTCATTCATTCACTTTGAAAGTGTCTGTTGAGCATCAATTCTTTTTAACATGTACCTTTGTTGATGTCAACGACCTTTGCAATAAAAGTTGGAAAACTGCCGGCCCACATAATCGTTCCAGTGGGCCAAATTTGGCCCGCGGGCCCCACTTTGGGCACCCCTGATTTAAAGGGACTATACAGAGTTTAAAAATGTTAAAATTATGTATTTTCCTCCCCCTACATGTTCCAGCCATGTCCTAATGTGTAGAATGAGCCCGGACCTGTTCACCACAATTGCCTCTAGAATCCTGGTTGATGGCCTAAATCCTTTACTTCAGGCATGTTTTTGACAACGTCCCCTTTGCTTGGTTGAATGTGGGTCAAAATGGACCTTTTGGAAGACCCTAAGTAAATACCTGTGTACATATCAACAGATTGATCATGAGGGACCAGCTGTTAGCGTTAGCGCAAATAAAGCACAAAGCCTTTCAGAGCCCACATGGAAGCACCAAATTCACAACTTTCCCTGCACCCTTGGGTCTCTTGGCTGAATATTTTCTGGACTATTGTGAATAAAAAGTGCCTGGTCAGCTGTCTGGGCCCTTATTAAAGATAATGGGTGGCCGGCCTGTTAGCCTTATACTTTGACCGGCTCTGCGCCCATGGCCTACATAGCTCCGATTGTTTGCCCAAAGATAAGACGGGCCGGTGTTTAAAGTGGGGCAGGGTTGAGCAATAATTGGTCAGGAAGATATCGCATGGCGAGGCAAACACAAAGACACTTTTCACTCCCTCCCAGCGTGTGCCAATCAGAGGCCAGTTTCCAGACAAGGCGACTTCACACTGTGGGTGCAGTGTTTTAAGGCGAGACTAGAGGAGGAAAAAAGTGATTTAGTGATATCAATTTGAAACTTCTGCTGTAGATTACTGACATCAATATGAGAAAAAAAATGTACTGCAAGTTTTATGTCATGTTATGTTTTCATATAAAAATAAGACATGTTGTGCCTAAAAATGTTTAAAATGTCACTATTTTCAGCGATGAAATCTAAGTAATGGATATACCCATGTGTATGAATTACTACGATTTTTTAGAGGGTTTTTTGAATATCTTATAATATTTATGAAACAATTATTCGTAGATGAAAAAATCTAATTTAGAAAAAACCTTCAAACTATTAAGTCCAAGCCTGTAAAGTGTGGAGTCTGTAGGAGCTAAAGAGGTGAGGTCGTTGCATGAGTGGAACAAAAATCTCATTTTGAGAAAAGTGTCCCTGAAGTTTTGTAGCGAGTGTGCATGCGTCATGCAAAATTCTCGGGTCTTTCTTCCAGGTGGCTCCCAGAAAGGAAATGGCCATATGTGGATTATAGCGTCATTTTGGGGGGAAACGCGGATGTAAAATATGTCAATATTTGTGAATGAATGTGCGAGAGATGCACTGAAAGCCTAACCCTAATCTTAAGGTACTTTGATTATAAATAGTTTTAAATTAAAAATGCAAGTTGGAAAAGGTGCCAATAGTTCTGCGCATGCACAGTAACATCATTCAGTGCAACTCCACAGTCGTGTGTTTTGATGGTACACCAGCTTTGTGAAGCGGCATACTAGTTGCTACTTCTGGGATATCTACGTCATAAAATAAGCATCGTACCCCAATATGGAATAACCCCAACATACAAATCAGGAAATCACCACTGCATTTTAATGCATCATGGATAGACAAAGGAAAATCACACATTTTAAACATGATAACGCTCTAGTCACATTTAAACATGATTTCAGGGGTGGGCGCTCATAAGCTTTTGCTTCGGCCCACTCCTTTTGAGCAGAACTTCAACTGCTTAAATAAAACAAACTAAACATCTCCACCAGAATTACAACATTGGGAACAATGAATTTTTGCATTACTTTCAGCTCTCTTCAGCAATTAAGGAATCATTCACCCTGAAAACATTAAATCTGAGTCCACCAACTTTAATACTAACCTTTCTGAATATTAAACCTACAAAGAAACTAATAGTCAAAATATATATAACCATTCAACAGTCTAATAAGGCATTGAGTTGCCTTGTGTACGAAATGCGCGGTATAAATAAAGTTGCCTTGGCTAATAAAGAAATATCTATACCAACCAAGAAATGGGAAAACATACCTAAATATTGCTCCGAATGAACACTTCTGGAAATCCATTTGACATTCACAACATGTCAAACAACACAAACTTACAACTTATTCAAAACAAAATTCTTCACAGGACACATTACACAGGACACAGGCTAGCACAAATGGGCCACACCACCTCGTACATGTGTAACTACTGTTCTCTGAATACCCAAGATAACTATAATGCACTTTGGGAGTGTCCGCCTATTAAACTTTTCTGGAATAACATTATAGATTATCTCTCCACATTCCAGGCCGTCACATCCCTTTATCATCTTCACTCTGCCTATTAAGAGATACCTCAGTAATCAACCCGGATCCCCATACAGATAATAATTTCTTATTGTAGCCCTGACCATCGTCAAAAAGACCATACTCGTGAATTAGAAATCTAGAATCAATACAAACATATCACACTGGAAAAACCTGCTCTTAAATCATATTTCTTTGGAATGTATGTCTCTGGACAATCAAGACTCTTCCACTACTAGCTGGTCATCTCTGGTTAATTTCGCATGTATGGATAGACGTCGCCATTACTATTATTATTGCTATTACTATTTATGTATTCATTAATTTTGCCTCCGTTTCCTACTTGTTTTTTCTATATTAATTTTAATCGTCTATAATTGTTAATATTGCCGTTTAGGACTGTTTTCAATACTTTATTTTATTGTCATTACTATTATTAATAACACTACCTTTTCTTCATTATTTTTCATTGCCCTTGCTGTTTTTTTGTCCTTTGTTTTTCTCTTGACGTTGCCTATTAATCTACTCTTTTCTTTTTGTGCTGCTTCTATCTACACTATAATTATTGTTAATATTAACTGATTACATATTCATCTATTTGGCATTATGTAGAGATTATGCTGACAATACTTACCCAAAAACTGTAAAAGCACAATTTAAAAACAAACAAACAAACACAAACAGAAAGAGAGCGAAAGGAGGGAATCAACTTCTAGATGTATTCTATAGTTATGCTGGTAACGGTACAGGTGTGAGACTAGATAACTGAAAGAAGAGCTTTCATAGGCCAGGCCAGACCTCCTCCACTGTGTGGGGTGGACAATTTGGGAGGGGAGAGGCTCTCCCCCTCTGCTGCCCTCCCCCTCTCCAATGGGTGGGCACAGAGGGGAAAATCGGTTCATTCTCCTATCACACTGGAGCCGGCAAAAAAAAAAAAAAAAAATAATAATAATAATAACACAAATCTTTAAAATAAAATAATAATAATACAAAACTCAGTTGTAGTCTGCATAATCCTCACGAATCCCAAAAAGAACCATTCAACAACAGAGGTAGTGACGATCGAAGCAGTGCTTGGATTTTTAAGCCAAGACGACATCTCAAAACAAACACGTCTTGAGTTTTGTCCTCACAATTTACTACATTGAACCATACGTTTGTAGATTATGTCCAACATGTTCAGAACAAAAGGAAACATAACACATGCACACACACACCACACACACACACACACACACACACACACACACACACACACACTACACTTTATTGTTTTTATGTTGCCTTTGTACGCATTCCATTTCCTTTACTGTACTGTCTCATGTCAATGTATTGTCTTGTGAGTCTGTAAGTGTTATGTGTATCTGCATTACTAAATAAAAACAAACAAAAAGTAAATAAAATATAATTAAATTAAATAAGCATCGTACAAGGTAAGCATTGTTTTTTTTTTATACTCCAACATAAAACTAAGATGTCAGGAGAACATAGCTAGAAATTCCACATGACCACTGCGTGAAAAATCAATATGTTGACCTACGTCGGCCTAAAGTTCGTAATTGTTCAAAACATTTCCGAAACCTGATGAATTTATGTCCGCAGATATGAGGAAAACATGCTCAAATCAAGTATATTTACTGATCACTGTCATAATGTTGGTTTATTCATGATCATAAAAACGTTACCATAACTGGTCGGATAAGGAGATCCTTGGCATCTGACAAGTCTGAGACATTGCAGGGACTTATAGAAACATCTCACAGGTGAGGACAATAATAGTATTAGCGACACAACTGCTTGAGACTGCATAGACCTCTCAGAGACTTTTTTAACTCTCCATGCAGTCTCCACTGAAACTGAACCCATGGATGTAACTTCCTTAAAGTCTGGTGTGGACATGTCCCATCGGGGTCGGCCCATTAGTCCGACGTCTCATTATTCCGAAAATGTCCCATTGAGTAGGGGTTGAAAAATAACATTGGCTTCAGGCAAGAGTCCACCGAGCTTAAGGTCAGGGCCAGTGGTTGTATATGGCTCTCTAATCCACAACACAACTGGGTTAGGTAGATTTCAGACTAATGGCACCTCTGCTCAATGGGACATTTTTGGAATAATGAGACGTCGGACTAATGGGTAATTCTTTCACAAAAGCTTTACACTGATATCGGCATGTTATGCTTTAGAGAGGACGGCCAGCATCACAACGCTTTTTGTTTCGTGTTAATTGGTGACATATTTGCGGAGTTTCGGGTTGCAACTGCCCTACAGCATGTTTATGGAGCTTATTTATGTTCGCCACATTTACCTGGAAACACGTGATGTCTGTAGTTTAATTTCATCAAAAGGTTTTACTCAAAAACGATCAGAAAATAGTTGTTATGCTCTTTCCATGACTTAGTTTTATTGAAAAGTCAAGTGCAGGAGTGGAGGAGAGGAGAGCGGTGTGTTCCTTCTTTGACGGACAATTTTTACTCTTACTTGAGTCATTATTTGGGCCACTACTTTTTACTTCTACTTGAGTAAAATTATGTTAATGTTACTCTTACTTGAGTAAATATTTCGGCTGCTCTTCCCACCACTGCTGAAAAGTAGTCTTATAAGCTTTATTTGTTGTCGTGATCATACCGCCTTTGCTCTGCCCAATCCAGTCAGACCTCAGAAGCTAAGCAGGGAAAGGCCTGGTCAGTACTTGGATGGGAGACCGTTTGGTAACACCAGGAAGCCTAGCGAATGTAGTGAGTGAGTGGTTGGTGGTGGTCGGAGGAGCCGATGGCGCAGACTGGTTGCCTCGCTTCCGTCAGTCTACCCCAGGGCAGCTGTGGTTACAATAGTAGTTTATCACCACCGAGTATGGAGTGGATGAATGATGTAATGTGAAGCGTCTTTGAGTGTCCAGAAAAGCGCTATATAAAACTGATGCATTATTACTTCTAATACAATTTTGAGTATACTTGGTTCAGTAAATATAAATCAAACTCTTTTAAAGGTGACAAAATGGTTTCTAGCCAGAATGGAAATCTGCCAGTGTTGGACTGACAGGTGCTAATATTGAGCCCTCCTAAAGGTCACTCCAAACACTCTGCTGGTGAGAAAGGCAGGTGGACATGATGAAAGGTCAATAACCGACTTGGGCAATTTCAGAAAAATACCCTAATGTTTCCTCACTGTATCAATTGCAACACTGCCTTCAACTCAAACACAAAGCTGATTTCAAGCAGTTCTTCCTTTCTCTGCTCCTCACCTTCAAACTACCCCCAACCTAAAAGCAGATTTCTGCCTGTCAAAGTAATAGGAGACATTTATTGTCAAACTCGATGTCATTGTCGCGTGATCGACGAGCAAAAAAAGGATTAGTGTGTGTGGCCTATCTGTGGGTCTCGAATGATGAAAAAAAAAAAAACAATACGAAGACTATTGCTATATAGACGTCAATTCAAAACGGAAATGTTCCATCTTTTGTGTGGTTAAAAGCGCTTCACACGGTATCCATAACGACAGAGAGTAATGCCGTTGAAACCCATGAACAGACCAGGTGTCGCTTAGGAACCAGAGGCCCACTGCTATATAGGACACCCTTTGGCCTAATTCCACTCGGACGTATAGGGGGAAAAGAATCCAAAGTCGGCCTGGGAAAGTGTAGGAGAAATAATGTTGATGTGGACCTCCCGGGGGTTCGAAGCGCCAAGGTTTATTTATTCAGTACACACTGTGGGTGTCTGCTGAAGTCGCTCCTGGCTGAGTTGGAGTAGACCTGAAAACATTGGGAAATAACATATTGAATCAGAATTATAGACAAAAATCCAGATTGATATTTTGGGGCTTCATGATTATTTTGTACTAATCAGCTTTGTGTGATTATTTTGTAGAATAGGTTGTGTTCATGTTCCAGAAGTTGATATCAAAAATGTGAGATAGAGGGCAGGGTCTCACCACAGTGTTGTGTCGTCAACAAAGACTGTAACGTTTAGGAATTCAAAGTCGAGACAACAAGTGGGAGAAAGTAGTTCGTCAGACCGTTCGCAAACAGCGATTGTGACACGCGACACCGTGCGGCCCTGTCAGGTCACATGGCCTCAGATGCAACAGGCCACGCCCCTCTCTGCCCGCACTCCAATCTGCTACATGAGCACGACTGACAGCGACGTCACAGCAACTTTATCTTTTCTCTGACTAAAACTAGACTAAAACTTTACTGAAGCCTTTGAGTATGGCTGGGTTTAATTAATCGAATAATTGATTTGAATCGATTTTCCTTTGAATAGACTGATGTCGATTCAAAAACACTACGGTTGTGCATTTCAATTGACAAGAACTTCAGAACTAAATGAGATAGAGACTTAGTTTTGACTTTTGTGTTCCATAACCCCTCTTTTAAATCAGGGGCGCCCAAAGTGGGGCCCGCAGGCCAAATCTGGCCCGCCGAAACAATTCTGTTGGCCCGCCAAAGAGTGACCTACTTTTGCGCTGTATGGTTAATACTAACTCTCCCATTCATTCTCAATGGTAATTATGGATGCAGTACACTTATTGGCCACCAGCGCAAATTGGGGGCGCTATTTCACTCCTTTCGCAAAGTTAAGGAAACACTAAAAGGAACAGGCCACCGTTTTTCCATAGTGAGATATGTTCTTACCTGAGCTTAGACGAGTTGATACGTTCCTGTCTGGTCTTTGTGCCCGTGGAAGAGCGTGGTCCCTTCTAACTTCACCCCCGTTTGGAGCCATAGGAATATGCTGAGAGAGGCCAAATGCTAACACATCTTTGGTCGTTTTGCGTGACTGAGGGCACGCACAAAGACCAGACAGGTACGTATCAACTCGTCTAAGCTCAGGTAAGAACATATCTCAGTATGGAAAAACTGTGGCCTGTTCCTTTTATAAATTCTCACCTCAGCGGTGATGGAACACGTTCAAAATGAGAACTTTTTTTATTGCTTTTGCCATCTTTTGCCATTTGATCTTATTCCATTGAATGAATTTAAGTCCAGATGAGAGCACTTGGTCGACCTCTTGTAAATGTTTTTTATAATGAGTATGTAATGTGTATGTAATTCTTAAACTGTATCTTTTGCTGCCCCTTGGCCAGGACTCCCTTGAAAAGAGGTTTTAATCTCAATGGGACTTTCCTGGTTAAATAAAGGTTAAATAAAAAAAATAAATCTGGACATCATGGCCGTGTGAAAAACTGACAGAACATAACACTGACTCCACATTTTTTCACAGATTTGGCCTTTTAAAGGCATGTGGTCCTAAACACTATTTTAGTTTATTTATTGTTTTCAAGAATTATTCTTTATTTTGTCTCACTTCTTGCATATTGAGTTCTACTTGGAACCTTGTTAAGATCCAACCATGCAAAATGTCAAATTTTGCCATTTTTCAACTGGTCTTAAACTTTTGATCAGGACTGTATAAGTAATGTTACAACACATGTTTATTGACACACTCATTGTTTGTTAAAAAAAAAAAAAATCAGGTAAAGGACTTTTAAGAGAGTAAACTGTCTCGAATGAAGAAAGAAAGGTTTGCCTTGGTATATTAAAAAGATCTATCAACAGCAGCGGAAAATGCCTTATGAACACACTTCTTGTCCTTTCAGAGCCAAAGCTTCCGTCCAAATGTGAGAGAAGGCACGTAGTCTATATTTGAAGCAAAGTGATGTTTGTGCCTTTTATTCTCAAATGGAGACACTGTGAACGCACATTTCTATTACAGAACAACTTTGCTACAACACGACTTCGGTCCAAACACCAACAGAAATGGTAACGGTTACTCAAAACACAAAAACGTGTAACATTGAACTGTTCAGACAGCTCTGTTTCAAACATGGGCACCGCATAAGGAATCTGTGCATGGCAAAATGGCTAGACTACAGAATATTTATCTTGTGTCGTTTTGTTTAAAGTATTTCATTTGGGGGAATAATATCAATGTGGAATATGGCTCCAGTTTAAATCATTAAATCATTAGGGTTACAGCCTACAGGTGCTCGGCATGAAAAAGTGCATTCACTTCTGTTATTCAACTTAAACTGTGAAACTAATATGATAGACTCATTACATGCAAAGTCACATATGTATAGCCTTTAATTGTTATCATTTTGATGATTATGGCTCAGCTTGTAAAAAACCCAAATTAAAATCTCATCAAATTAGAATATTATGAAAATGGACTGTAAGCCATAATCATCAAAATTATACCAAATAAAGGCTTGACATGTCACTTTACATGTAATGAGTCTATATCATATATTAGTTTCAAATTTTAAGTTGAATTACAGAAATAAATGAACTTTTTCATGATATTCTAATTATATGACGAGCACCTGCATATGCCAGTGTGATCCCTCATTTGAAAGCCAAACCTTCTAGTTTATAAAAAAAATGTGTAAGATCTGTGTGAAGGAAACACAATTTACATCACATTTGCCGTTTCTAACCCTAATCATAACCCCTGACTCTAACCCTAGCCCTCTGATCAAGGGGCACGGCAAGTGCACATCGTTTTAGCCAATCATAGCTAAGTCTTAGTACGTTGCTAAAAGTCCTAAAGCCAAAGGTTAAGGTGCTTTATTTGTCATTATACAACAACTGTACAACGAAATGTGTCCTCTGCATTTGACCCATCCTTCGACGCCGCTGATCTGACGTAACATGACGCTCATTGACGTGCCAAACGTGGCGGCGAGGCTAACTCCTATAGCACCCAATGCAAAACCCGGAGCTAAACTTTCATTGATCCAACGGCAGAATGTGAGATTTTCCTGCCCCGTGAGGTGTTGTATACGGAAAGTTCAGTAAGTGTATATAGTACTTACCGCATGGTTCTCAGAGTTTAAAATCATTTTAAATAAATAAACCAATTAGGCCACATTAAAACCAGTCAGAAACGTCCCTGAATCAAAATTAAACAAAATAATAATTTAAAAAAATGCCAGAGCCACTTTAATCTCTGTCGTATTCTGATATCAAGTCATTTTGTCAGAAGAAGACATTGTTCAGTGCGCACACAAACCCTGCTGCAGCCTCGCGTTGGACTGCAATGTCAAACAAACAAACTACAAAAACTGTACATCTCCACATATTACATCGACAAAGCCAATAAGCAAATATCATTTACATCCACACCGAGAAATTCATTTGGCCTCCGTCCTGCTCGAGTCCCCGTCATCCGAAAGGTTTTCATAAACAAATACAATAATAAACAGTCGACTGTGCAAAAAGAAAAACACACAAAACAAAAGATCCTTCTTTGTAGCTATTAGCATTAGCCACTTGTCGTACAGAGCGCTTTTTGTTTCCCTGGCCAATCGCAAGCAGTTGTCGGCACGCCGTGGTCAGAGCATGTGAAGACGTATAAATAAGGTTAGCGCGCGGTCACTGCAGCCCGAAGCCCTCGGCGTTGGAGATGGCGATGGTCAGCTTGTGTTTGAGCTCCTTCCTGGTGCGGTACGGAGGCAGGCAGATCTGGTTGAAGCACGTGTGGGAGATGGGCAGCCTGGAAGACACGAGGACAGGCCGGTTTGTTAGGATTCATGGCCTTACTTATGCCCCTAGAGGCCATAAGCGCCACTGCAGGTGTCGTAGCATGTTGCGTTTTTTTACTCATTAATTGTCCGTGAGAGTAAATACTACGCTGACAGAAAGACAAAGGGACAGAGGGATATTGTACATCCAATTACACAATGGAGATAATTTTGTTCACTCAAACTTGGCTGTAAATACTGTTTAAGCGGCGCTAGCCCGCAGTTAGCTTTGCCCGTTAGCCTGTTAGCTTCTTCTTTGTGATTCCATTAGTGTGTATTGCGCCTTCGACCCAGTGGCAGCGAAGTTGCAATTGTGGTTTTCTGGCCAGAGACACCAGGGGAGATGAAAGACCCCCCAATCATCCCATTAACACTTGTATTACCCCCAGAGGGACTACGGAAAGGATTTATTAAGGTAAACAAGTTACTTAGTGCTGCTTTAACGGTCAAATCCGAGGTTTAGCTCACCTGGATAACGGCGCGTCTTAGGACCGGATGACTCAAGTTTGCATCCACACATTGATTGTCACTTTCTTTTCAGCATAGTGGCCTACTGTGTATTATGTATCCAGGTCATTTATGCCTTTCCCTTTTTTTTTTATAGTGATAGTCTGTAAATTTGCAAAGTGAGGAGAAATGGAGTAAAAATGTTAAATAAAGTATCACAATCCTCCCCTCTTTAACCAGAAAGCCCTTCTTAGTTTGCAAAATGAGGAGAACAGGAAGCGATTTTTTTAAATTTATTTTATTATTTTTATTATCAAGCTCTTCCCCCTCCCTCCTGATTGGACCTGAAAGGCTGGTTCACAGGAAAGGCTTGTCTCATTGGTCAACGTGGGAAGATACACTCTGATTAGTTGCTCAGGGAAGGAGGAACTTCACAAAAAAATTATACTGATACAAATATGAGGATACATTTTATTTATTTTCATTTAAAAATAAGGTTCTTTGCGCATACAAATAGCCAATATTTTCAGCAACAAAATTTAAATAATGGATAATGACAGGTTTAATGTATGTGAAAATTAGTTATTAGTGAAAATATTACTAATGAAAGAATCTGTAAAACATTTAATTTTGCATTTGGTGGGTATTTGATGATCTGATATCTGCATTAACAACTGCACAAAACCTGATCTGAACTGACACACTTTTTCCAGTTAATGTTCATGTGCCTTATCTCTGCCTTCTGCAGAAAGGATCTTCTTAGAAACATGACTTGAGAAAACCACACACTACCCCTTCTAGTAATAGTCAGAATTAAACTAGAATTAGACTGGATCAGAATTCAGTCTCTGAGCTAGAAGGCGAGTCACTGCTGATGAATAGGGGAAAAACATAAATCTAGTGATTTCAACGGGAAGCCTTACTGATATAAATAATGTCATGCAAGTGTTCTGTCATTTTACTGTATGTTTCATTTAAAAATAAGGGATTTTATTCATAAACATCTAAATAATGGATAGAGCCAGGTTTGAATTTGTGTTTGTATTTTGTTGATATATTAGTTATAAAGAGTTTCTTCAGAGGAGAATAAGCTACTTGTAGGACGGAAAAATCTGTAGAAATTATAATCTTGCCTTGTTCAATGGAAAAAACTTCAGAATATTAAAGTGATAGTCTGGAAGTGTAATGTTTTACAAATTTCAATAAATGTGCAAAAAACCACCTGGTCTTGCATTTAATGTACTCCTCACTTTGCAGACTTACAAACTATCACTTTAACCTCTTAACCCCACCTGAACCGAGCACGTTTCCTCCTGTTCGGCTTCACCCAAATCCAAAAGCTTCTTGAAAAAAGTGTCAAAAATAAAGATGAAAATGAGACGTAAACAAGGACAAAACGCAATGAAAAAGTGCAATAAAAAAGTAAAGAAACAAAAACAAAAAAACGCAACAAAAAAGGTGACAAAAAGTTATGAAAAGCAACAAAATCGGTACAAACAAACAACAAACAAGGTGACGAAAAAGCAACAAAAAAGTGAGAGAAAAACGCAACAAAAACGCCACAGAAACATAACAAAAAAACATTCAAATACGACAAAAAGTGACAACAATGCGAGGAAAAATAGGCTGTAGGCTCCAGTCAAGAAACTTTCTAGATTTGGATAAAGCCAAACTGGAGAAAATGGAATGAAAACCTCATTTGGAGAAAACAGCCCTAAAGTTTTGGACATGCGTGTGTACATTTCTCCTGTCTTCTGCCGCTGCTGTCTCCCACAAAGGAAATGACCATATTTGGATTACAGCGTCATCTTGCTACAAATGGATACCAAACTTGTCAGTATTTGTGAAAGAATAAGCGTGGGAAAGTTGTGGCGCGATGTCGTAGTTACTTCCTGGAAATCTCCGGCTCACTAGCGACAAACAACGTACAGTAAAATAAACATGGCAAAGGGTCCCTGAACATCTAAGTTTTCATTTTCCGTGTCTCGCTTTAAAGGAACAGGCCACCGTTTTTCCATACTGAGATGTGTTCTTACCTGAGCTTAGACGAGTTGATGCTTAGCTGTCTGGTCTTTATGCGTGCTCTCAGTCACGTAAACAGAGGACTGATGGCGTAATATTACTGCGCCTTACAATATAGTTCCCCTTTTTATCCGCTTAGAAAATCGACATGCTTAATTTTGTGTAACTATACTTGGATCATGTAATTACTCATATAACCGTATCTAAATAGGGAAAACGTGGAAGAGCTTGGTCGCTTCTAACTTCACTCCCGTTTGGCCCCATAGAGGAGAGGAGGAGAGGCTAAATGCTAACGCCGTCTGTGCTCTGTTTACGTGACTGAGCGCACGCGTAATGATCAGACAGGTACGCGTCAACTCATCTAAGCTCAAGTAAGAACATATCTCAGTCTTTTTACCGAGAAGTGGCCAATTAGCATTTATTTCAAACAAATAGACAGCATTTGGATTTGGAAAGCTTTCTGTACATGTCGTCCTGGAAAGAGAACTCAATTGTGGGTTTACGTGAAGGTGTTTTTCTGAATACAGTGTGACATACCAGTCAGTGGAGACGTCGATCTTGGATATTTTGAAGTTGAGGTCGGCCATGCCCCCAACGGGCACGCGGTCACTGCCCGTGGCGAAGTGCAGCAGCTTCTTCTGCAGCTCCAGAGGGAAGGCCAGCACCACGTCCCAGAAACACCTGAGGGAGGGGAACAATATGAAGCATATGAAGAAGATCTTATGTTTTGTTTTTGGAAAAATCATTGGACTAGACCATAGACCGTTAAAAAGAATAGACAACTCCCCCTCACTCCTCCCCGTTTACCATAATGACCACGTTCGAGGAGGAAATCATGGCGGATTTACAGACTCCTCCTCCCAGCTCTGACGAAGCATGTTCCTAATAAGGGCAAAAGGGCGGGATCTTCACTGTAGACTCGGCCCTTGCGTGACGTGTAGCTCGCGCAGCTCCAATGCTAACAGTCCGACCCTCATTAAGTACGAGATTTAAAAAAAAATCTTTTTTTGTGACTAACCCAGCGTTATGTCCGGAGGAATATGTAGCCATAGAAAGTGTTAAAAAATTGAAACCAGGCGTTAAAGTTGTTTTTAATGTGTCTAAAGTCCAATGCTTTTCAATGGGGGCCTAGCGGCTATATGGAGGTACTACAGCAATGGCGGAGCAATGGCGGCCTCCAGTGTTGCGGTCATAAAGCAGAGCAGCCAGCGGCCATTGGACTAGACTACAAACAGCCACAAGTATTTGCTTGATCATCCCACATCCATCACTACCGTCTAACATCTACTGCAGTGAGGTTTGCAGCTGGTGAGGAACATGCTGTATGGACTCTTATAGAATTTCAACAAAAGTGTCAGAAGATGCAACTTGCAGTCTCTGGTAGCACAACAGCATTTTCCATTAAAAAGTTTTATTCTCACGATATTGCAAATACATATCAAAAAACAACAAACCCAGGCACTCTAAACAATATGCACAGCACGAGGAAGTAACTTAAAAGGCCTTTATTTATAAAAAAGGGCTTAGAATGATGAGTATCATACTAAGCCCTGATGAAGACCAAGTGGTCGAAACATGTTGGCTTGGCCATATAAATAAAGGCCTTTTAAGTTACTTCCTTGTGCTGTGCATAATATTTATTTTGAGTGCCTTTTGTTGTTTTTTACTATTTGTATCCCTTTCCCAGGAGTACCTATACAAACCTTTTTGGAACACATTGGGATACCTAGAGCAACCAGTCATATTGCTGTTTCCACATATTAAAAGATGTTGTGACCGCAAACCCCGCCCACCTGTGTGTTAAGTTGTCGATGCGCCAAACGTGTGCTGCCATTGTCGTCATTTGCACTATAGAGATCACAGTTCATCCTCAAACGCTGGTTTTAGTTTTAGTAGTAGGGAAACTGGTGTACACGGAGGAAAACCTACGGAGACACTGAAACTCCACACAAAGGCCCCGCCCGGGGATCGAACCCAGGACCTTCTAGCTCTATAGCACAAACCGCTGCGCCACCGTGCCGTTAAACGTGTCGTGCATGGGCCAGACTATTCATCCAGATGACGGGAAACCAAAGCTCCCAACAAAAAAATCATTTACAAACTTATTTATTTTCGGGCACAGAATAGGACCTTGCGTACTGAATGATCGAGCCCAGGTCAGTGTGTTGGGAGACACTGCTGCAGCTCCTCCCTCTTCTCAACAACTGCCTGGTTTTAACCATGAAACTGATTCAAATCATAGGAAATCCCTATCAGACTTGTTTTCACAAAGTTAATTGTATTCATTTAGTTAGTATTTATATATATGTTTGCGTGATGACTGACACGGTCTCATTTGACTCTGCTGACCACATGTCTCTGATAACTGCTCTCTGTCTACAGTCTGTGTCGCACCATGATAAGCAGGAGGTATTTCCTGTCCTAAATTATGCACAAGTTGCTCTGTGACAGCTCCTCTGTGCATACTGCAGTGTACTGTGGCCGTGTGACTGTTGCATGAACTTCCTGTTAACTCGGTGTGTGGTTATGTGGTTCAAACAGGAAGTGGGGGAAACTATTCTTAAAAACACAGAGCGTGTCACCCCCTGTCCAAAAGAAATGGATAATTCAAAGCGCTCAGTTTCTTCGAGCTTTTAATCAAGTTATAATCCTGAAACCCAGGTTGTGTTTTGTTGTAATGAGTTTGAATAACCTTTAAAAACACTCCAAAGCAGGGGCCATGTTGTAGCACCCACCAGCTGAATGCTGATTGACAGCTTCGCCAAAAAGGGGGGGGGGGGGGGGGGGAAGCTTTGACTGACAGTGAGAGCAATAGCATTAGCATTAGCATTAGCTGGTGTCACTGTGAAGCTCCAAGAGGAAAACTGAAGTAGTTGAGACCAACATGACAAGGATTTCAGTCACGGACGGCATATTTAATGGAAGCTTTCAAAGGATTGTACTTTTGTGGATAAGAGACTTCTGTGGAGAGTAAAATATACAGGCATGTTTTTATTTTTTTTTGTCCTAGCTTTGTATTGATTATTGTTAGACCTTGTTAGCGATGTAGCTACTGTATGGACTTGGTTTAGCTGCTGATGTAGGAACAACACATTTTCTTCTACATATTAGGACTAGCCTATTTCAATTGTTGAATTTTCACATTTTGATTTTAAGAGTCAAAGGTCTAAATAAATCCTGTTTGCATAAAAGACTGTGTGTGATAATGCAGGGTCCAATGTTGGTACAGGTTTATGCAGGCCCGTGATCATGAATACCGACACTGCTCCCTCCATGTTAGCAACGGGTGAGTCCTGGCATTTTGTGTGCTCACCGATCAGGGCAGAATGACTTCAATATGGAAGACCAGGACTGCACTACAACAATAAATGAATGAATGAACAAATGCAGTATTAGGTAAATAAATAATGCGTGTTTTGATAATTCCAATACACTTCAGCGCTTCAAAATAATTCTGTTATTCTTTCATGAATTCTTTTTTAGATACCGACCTTTTTTAATGTATTTTTTGACAATTACTGTCAGTAGCGTCCGTGTGAAACGAGTGAAACATTGGTTCCACTGCCCTTAAAGCAGTACTAAGTAACTCATTCCCCTAGAGGCCATAAGCGCCACTGCAGGTGTCGTAGCATGTTGCATTTTATTTACTCATTAATTGTCCGTGAGAGTAAATACTACGCTGACAGAAAAGACAAAGGGACAGAGGGAAATTGTTCATCCAATTACACAATGGAGCTCATTTTTTTCACTCAAACTTGGCTGTAAATACTGTTTAAGTGGCGCTTAAACAATTAGCTTTGCCCGTTAGCCTGTTAGCTTCTTCTTCGTGATTCCATTAGTGTGTATTGGTGACTCCGATCCGGTGGCAGGAAAGTTGCAATTGTGGTTTTCTGGCCAGAGACACCAGGGGGAGATGAAAGACCCCCCAATCATCCCATTAACACTTGTATTACCCCAGAGTGACTACGGAAAGGATTTATTTAGGTAAACACGTTACTTAGTTCTGCTTTAAGCTAGTTTTCAAAAGACATAACTTACCTTTTGTTGGCAATTCTTTGCAGACCCGGCCATACATACACGACAGAACAAACGTTTTGCCAACAATTGACCAAATTCTTTTGCACAAATGTTTTGTCCAATTCTCTTTCCTCTGTTTGATGAAGGATTTATTATACTGGGTTTACACATAACGATGACAAGTCATGCCACAAATCCACATTCGTGGCCGAGGATCACGAATGTGAGTGGAATTTGATTTGGGGTAGAGGTGTCACGCACTGCCACAAACTGTTGCGACCTGTTACTACGCGTTACGATTAATGGCACAAATTATTATGCTCGGTCACGAACATGCATCCCGCACTGCTGCGGGCTGTGGCGCACTGCTGCGGGCTGTGGCGCAATGCTGCTCGCTGTTGCGGGTCATTGGGAATTGTCAAGTTCTGTCAGAAATCTGTCAATTATCGGGTGAATGTGGACAAAACCGCCTGCCGCACAAACTGGGTTGGAGGCGGAGCAGAGGCGTGTTGCTCCGCCCTGCTCTCACATGACCCATTGGGCTCTTGCCAAATCGGGTTACACAAAATGCTGAATCTATCAAGACAAACAATAGCAATAAACACGCGCGCTTTATGTCAAATGAGTCTGTGCAACAGCTGCACATTCAGCCAGACTTTACTCCACAGAATAAAAACACTACACTCACTGTGCACTTGATCTTCTGGGGATCTGTCGTAGAACTCTTCACCTCTTTATCCATGACTCTCACTCGTCTGGTTGATCATTAGCTCCATTTGGCAAAACTTCTTTTGCATAATCCAGAACAACAGGCCTGTCTCCACCTGCTGCGTTCATCACCGCTTGTTTTACATGTCAGAAGTTGTAAATAAGTCTTAACACTTATCCATGTTATAGCAAACGCGTTGTTGTTTGGGTCAGTGCGTATGGCAGCGTGGGAGATGCATTCAGGGACAGTAAGAAGTGTGAGAAAGGCGCACTTCTTACTGTCCTTTTTGTTTTGACACAAACGCGCGGAAAATCCAGACAAATATATAACAGTGGGGTTCTCCAGCGGGGCGGCAATAGGGCTGGGCAGGAACTGGCTCCCAAACTTCAGGAGGAACGATCGCAGGAAGAAAAGCCGGAGGAACAACTTCAGCACCTGAGGAGCGGCAGCAGCAGGTGCTGTCCTGGGCCTGGAGCGCGGACTGGCCGACTTTGTGTGACTTTTCTTTGGCATAGTGCAGGTACGAACATTAACTTTTCGGCGTAGCGTGTGTTTCTATCAATGTTGAGCGTGAAAACAGTGATTCTGCACTACAAATGTTGTACGAATGCTCTCACGCTGAATTACCACTATGCATCACGAAAGAACACGCTCCGTTGCGAACTCCATGAACAGAGGGTAAATCGTGACATTCGTGGAAGATTTTTTGACAGACAAAAACTTTCTCCATGAACATCACGAATGTCACGAGCTGATGCGCTCTGTTAAGAATCCCATTGAGATGCGTTAAGTCAAGTCACGAACGTCACGAATGACGGAAAAATGCATCGTGCTTATGTGTAAACCCAGCATTAAGGTAAACAAGTAACTTAGTACTGCTTTAAAGTTGCGCTACAAATAAATGAATCAAAATTGTACTAAAATAGTTGAACAATTGAACGAACCGAACGTGCTGAACCGAAACAGTTTGATATTTTCTGTGTACCGTTACACCCCTATTATTTATTTATTGTTCTGGCATTTGTGGTCCTCCATACATTACCCTGTTTCCCTTTCATATACATTACTTTACATACTAAAACATGAACAATAGATGCCAAAAGCCTGAATCAAGTGTAAAACAGGACTTAAGAAGTGGCTTCAGTCTCTTCTGTCCGAACCTGTGCTTGTTTGTGAAGGCTGTACGGAGGACAGTGCTTAAGGGCCTATCTCACCGACCTGGTGACTAGTTGGAGACTCGAGTTGCTGCAGGCCACATAGTTGTCTCCGAACAGGTTTGATTTCAGCAGAGACTGCATGGAGACGTGAAAAAGTCTTTGAGAGGTCTCTACAGTTTTGAGGAGTTGTGTCACGAACACTTTTTGTTATCCTCAACCTGTGAGACGCTTCTGTGACGTCCCTGCAATGTCTCCGAGACCTGTCGGATACCAAGGAGAACTCAAGAGACTCCATACGACTCTTTAAGACCGCATAGACCTCTCAGAGACCATGCGCTGAAATCAAACTTGTTCATTTTCACAGAGACTACCTGGAGACTCACCATCTCCAGGGAATGTCTCGGAGACATCTCTGTGACCAGCGGCAACTCGAGTCTCCAGGCTGGTGAGATAGGCCCTTTCTATGTGCGCAATCAGTCCGAGAGTGCAGTGACTGGCAGTCTTCGCAACGTCTCTGCAACTCTCTCCGGTGAGATAGGCGCTTTACCTCACGGTGGAGTCCGTTTTGCCGTAGCCCTCGTACTGTGCGGCCTTCTGCAGAGCGCTCATGTCCAGCTCTGGACTCCCGCACACCAGCATCTCCACCTCCTCCGGCCGCAGCAACTGAAACAACACAAGGACATGTGGTCAACAACAGCCCCGGCCTCCACGCAACAACAGCCCCGGCCTCCACGCGACAACAGCCCCGGCCTCCAGCGACAACAGCCCCGGCCTCCACGCACACAGCCCCCCCGCACAACAGCCCCGGCCTCCACGCAACAACAGCCCCGGCCTCCACGCGACAACAGCCCCGGCCTCCACGCGACAACAGCCCCGGCCTCCACGCAACAACAGCCCCGGCCTCCACGCAACAACAGCCCCGGCCTCCACGCAACAACAGCCCCGGCCTCCACGCAACAACAGCCCCGGCCTCCACGCAACAACAGCCCCGGCCTCCCGCAACACAGCCCCCCCCCCGCAACAACAGCCCCGGCCTCCACGCAACAACAGCCCCGGCCTCCACGCAACAACAGCCCCGGCCTCCACGCAACAACAGCCCCGGCCTCCCGCAACAACAGCCCCGGCCTCCACGCAACAACAGCCCCGGCCTCCACGCAACAACAGCCCCGGCCTCCACGCAACAACAGCCCCGGCCTCCACACAACAGGCGGAGAGAGGGCTTTGCTCTCATATTAACTCGGAACATTGGATTCATCCATCAGGCTCAACTGCTTTAGACACCTCAGCCGTGTTATTTGTTGTAGCACACGTTAAAGCAGGAAAAATGCTTTGATTCAGATGGTTGTAGGGAAGGGCGATATGGCCTAAAACCTATATCACGATATAAAAAAGAAACAATAACAATCAAAATCCCAGCCTTACGCCTTTTGGGAAGATTCATTCTGTGATATTTTATTCTTTTTTTAACAGCATACTAATTTCCTCACAAATATGATCTACTCATTTCACTTTTTAAGCACCTGTCCCCGTGTTCTACACTCAGTGTTTATGCGGCTCTGGAGCTGAGCCGAATATAATTATATCGTGTCCACAACGATATACAAAATTACGACAATATCAAAAATTACAACAATATCAAAAAATGATATCACGACACGATATGGCCCAACCCCTAGATGGTTGTAACCGGTTTAGTTTAGTTTTTTGGTTTATTTGGTCGGGACAGTACATGTTAATGAAGCAGCCACACCAGATTGTAGCCTTGGGCTAATTTAGTTTAGTGTATTTGTTTATTTGAGCAGCAAACACTCTGCTCAAAAGGAGTGGGCCAAAGCAAGAGCTTTGCGCACTCTTAAACACACTCTCATTCATCCTGGCCTATTGTACATGTTTTTAGTGGTAGGGGAAACCGGAGTACCCAGAGGGAACCTACGCAGACACAGGGAGAACATGCAAACTCCACACAGAAAGGCCCCGTCCAGGTGGGAATCGAACCTGGGACCTTCTAGCCGTGAAGTGAGAGCTCTAACCGCTGTGCCACCGTACTGTACCGTGAGGTTTGTTGCTAGAGAGGCACATGTTTTATAGACTCTAAAAATAAACCTTTCAGTCTCTGGTAATTGTGTAAATGTTAGGTCAGTGTGTGTGAGACACAGCTCCGCCCTCTTTACACAATATCCACAACTGATAAAACAATTTTGGGCGTTCTTAACCAAGAAACTGAATAAAATGATAGGAAATCCCCAACATCATCAGAAAAAGAACTGTTTTTTACTGGTTGTAACCACCTGAAACACATTTGGATCACGATCTTGCACTGGTTTTAAATGTTCAATGTGACCTGCTTTGAAGATCCAAAAGGCACACAAAGATGATATAAATTGGTTTGTTTTATGATACTATACTTCTGGTTTGACCAGACAAAAATAGGATACTTTTTTAAACACTATACTATGAAACTTGTGCTATGAATGCTGTCATCGGTTTAGTTTTTCTCGTAGTTCCAGAATCTACCAGAACATGCTGCGTTTTGGAAATATCCCTGGAGCACTGCCCTGAGGCCTGTCAACACCACACAGTTACAGACAATACCAACACGGTGACACGTGGTCTCCAAAAGAACAGGAGTTCCTTTATGGTTCAGGCAACGACAGTTCCACTCACTGATATAGTGGTGGTGGGACTCGATTAACATTTTTTAAACAAATTAATTATGGCCTTTGTAATTAATTAATCGCAATTAATCCCATTTAAGCATCATTTATTTAGGCTGTATTTGTTATAGTTCTTTATCGTTCTAGATTTTTGATGCTTCTTTGTATTTTCCTCCATTTGAACTGATTTTGGTGCAGATGTGAGGCCTGTGTGATCATTTCAAACATTTCAAAGACAACGGCAGTTTGATTTATTTGGAGAATGATCTTTTTAAATAAGTTTATGTCAACTCAGCTGTGTGAACAAGTTTGACTGTAAAATGGTTTTGCTTTGCGTTCCATCCCTAAGCAACGTCTGCAGGAAAAAGGAAACTGAAAAAGTGTCTATGGCACTAAAGGAAAGTGGGAATAATTTAGATTCATATTTTTAATCGCTCTAAACCTTATGCAATGAATTAACTGGAATAGATATATAATCTTAATTATTGTCTAACGCAGTGGTTCTCAAACCGTGGAACATGCTGGTGGTGCTTGCACTTCTTTTCCCTTCCTTTTAAAAGGTCATTTCATTGATACTTTAGTAATGCATTTAAGTCAGTATTTCCCTGGGTTTGACTTAATTTGGAACAATTTTGGTTGATTTCAGGGCCTTTCAGATCTGGATTACTTCATTTCCTCATTGGACCTTGTCACAGGATGTGACAGAAGAAGAAGTAGCACCAATGGGCCATGAACAAGTCAAAGTTCCATGGAACTAACTCTCTTATAAATGTTATGGAACATTAACATTTTTCTGATACCTTTGCCACTGCGACAGTGGCTCAGATGGTAGAGCGAGGTAGAGGCTGTCGGATTGAATCAAGACACTTTATGTGTGGGTGTAGTGTGTGAGTGAGTGGTGGTGGGAGGGCCGTCAGTCTACCCCAGTGAATATTGACGACAGTGCAGCACTTTGAGAGACCTGTCAACACAGGCTTGCACCATTCAAGTGTAAGCCATTATTATTACTATGATTCATTCTTACACTAGGCACTATACAATCAAACTAGAGTCATGATTAGAAAAACACGTGCAACACTTAATTTCGGTAATAATTTTATTTGTACTGTTTCAATGCATTATTTAAACTGATATTTTCTGAATTAAACTAATCTTTTCTGAAGGCCTTTTCCAGTCCTAAAGCGAGTGTGAAATGTAAAAATATCCAGTATAGATCTATGTAGAGTACAGACACATCCCCATCCTGTAATGCTGAGTAAGAGCCCCGTCCTGAATGTGGGCCAGTGCCGTGTAAAGGCCTCTTACCTAACTGCACTGCACTTGCATAATGCTATTTACAAACAGTGGAAGGGAAGTACCGCCCCATCATGCACTCCGCGATCTGTCAATGATGGATTTGTGCAACATTGAATTTTTTTTGCTCTGTCACGTCTGCAGCCGCATGGAAACGCTATTGTGAAAACCAGGGCGATGCAGTTCCAACGCAGAGCGAGAGGAACTAACGATTTTACCGTCAATGAAACACTGGTTATTAGTCAGAGTAAGATGACAGTGATGTGTGCGGCATCTACAACTATTAAAACTGAATGTGGGTGTGACTGGCTGGGAAAATACAGTCAGTCAGAAGAAATGGGGAACTAGTCGTGAAAAAAGAAAAATCACATTGTTTTGAGTAGTTCTCGAACACGTTTCATACGTGCGTGTACGTGTTAGCGAGGAGCACTCTCAGATCAAATAAAACCCGGCGAACTGACCTCGGTGAACAGCTGGATTGGGCAACACTGTAAACAGCAGTGAAAGGGAACCAATGAAATATAAGTTCTACTGTTTACAACATTATATAATACACATTATAAATGCACTTGTATTAGCGAACTGGAGTCCTACCCTTTTTCATCGCCCACTATTATATGTTAACATTTAGAGAGTTCAATTTGAAACTTTTGCTGTACATTACAGATATTAATAAGAGTAAAAATATGAGTATGAGCAAGTTTTTTTTGTCATTTTGTTGTCATATTAAAAAATAAGGCATTTTATTGCATGTTAAGCCAATATTTGGATAGAGCCAGGTTTAAATGTATGGTTTTATTTTGCTGATACTGTACATCAGGGTATACAGGCAAGTGAAATGGAATGCTTTTTAATGCCACAAACGCAAACATTTCATCAAACAGAGGAAAGAAAATTGGACAAAACATTTGAGCAAAAGAATTTGGTCAATTGTTGGCAAAACGTTTGTTCTGTCGTGTATGTATGGCCGGGTCGCTGCAAAGACTTGCCAACAAAAGGTAAGTTTTGTCTTTTGAAAACTAGCTTAAAGCAGAACTAAGTAACTCGTTTACCTTAATTAATCCTTTCCGTAGTCCCTCTGGGGGTAATACAAGTGTTAAAGGGATGATTGGGGGGTCTTTCATCTCCCCCTGGTGTCTCTGGCCAGAAAACCACAATTGCAACTTTCCTGCCACCGGGTCGGAGGCACCAATACACACTAATGGAATCACGAAGAAGAAGCTAACAGGCTAACGGGCAAAGCTAACTGCGTGCTAGCCCCACTTAAACAGTATTTACAGCCAAGTTTGAGTGAACAAAATAATCTCCATTGTGTAACTGGATGAACAATATCCCTCTGTTCCTTTGTCTTTTCTGTCAGCGTAGTATTTACTCTCACGGACAATTAATAACATGCTACGACACCTGCAGTGGCGCTTATGGCCTCTAGGGGCATGAGTTACTTAGTACTGCTTTAACAACATCTCAACATTGACCACTGTGTGAAAATGTAATTTTTGCACGTGCCGTGTTTTGCCTTAACAGGACTGGGGCATAGGCACGATGTTTTTGCAAAGGCCTTTGAAAAAACAACTGCTGAATTGATCACATTGGATTTTGAAAGGAAATGTATGAAAGGTATATGTATTTGTCAAAAATGCTTTAAGACAGTTTTTGGCTTACGTATGTACAAATTCTTATTCAATATTTAATTTTGTCTGTAAAATAATGACCAATTCCTTTAAATAGAGTATATTATTCATATTAGAGGGGCCCTGAGGAATGTTCAGACTGGTAAGGGGGCCGTGATGTCCCAAACCTTGTGAATGGCTGGCTTAGAGAATTGGAATGCAACTGTGTTTTAGGTAATTAAGTATAGTTTTTACTGACTGATACTAACAAAGTGAACGATAGTGATCAAAATGTGCAGTGTTAACAGTCAAAAGAATTCACAAAATCATAAAGAGACACAGTGTTTTGTTAAAGCTTGTCATTTTGTGCAGCTGACATCTCTGTAATGCATGTGGGTCAAAAGAGGCCGTGCCTGCTCGCTGAAGCGCTGTCAGATTAAACAGGACTCTGACGGCATGACCTTGCTCTGTAATCATCGAAATAATCCGGTGCACTCTCTCACTCTCACTCGTAAACACTCCTGTATGTGCACAGACTGGGAGGGGCTAAGAGACAGGGCGGACGTGACCACAGCATCGTGTGCTCAGACAAACATCAGCTATGCACTGTTTTTATTTTTCCAGCGTTGATGCACACCTGGATGCAAATGGAAGAGGCTAAACTCTGTTGTTAGTATGATAAGACTTTATTGATCTCACAATGAACAAATTCACTTGTTACAGCAGCTCTTAAAAACACAAGAGAGGGTGGAGGTAGTAAGCAGGCAAAGAACAACAAGGTGAATGTGCGAATAAGAATCGGAGAGTGGTATGTTATGTACAATCTCATCCTCCTCAGAAGGTGTTGTGGGACCAGTCCAAGTTTAGGGTTTAGGTCAGGGGTACCCAAACTTTTAACCTCCAAAAAAAAAAAAAAAAACCTGCAGTCTGAAAAAGAAACTAAATATACAGTACCTTCTGAAACGATACTATATTAATAAAATTTGAAATAAAAAGGAGAAATGGCTTCGGTTCCGGGGTCACCCCATTATTCCGAAAATGTCCCATTGAGTAGGGGTTGAAAAATAAAATTAGGTTCAGGGAAGAGTCCACTGACCTTAAGGTCAGGCAGGGCCAGTGGTTGTATATGGCACGGTAGCACAGCGGTTAGCGCTCTCGCTTCACAGCTAGAAGATCCACTCCTTTCTGTGTGGAGTTTGCATGTTCTCCCCGTGTCTGCGTAGGTTTCCTCCGGGTACTCCGGTTTCCCCTACCACTAAAAACATGTACAATAGGCCAGGATGAATGAGAGTGTGTTTGAGAGTGCGCATGGGGGACGACGGATGAAAATTAGCCCAAGGCTACAATCCGCTGTGGCTTGTTTACATGCATGAGACCCATGTATGTTCATTAACATGCACTGTCCCGACCAAATAAACCAATAAATAAATAAAATAATCCACCACACAACTGGGTTAGAGATGTCGGACTAATGACACCTCTGCTCAATGGGACATTTTCGGACTAATGAGACGTCGGACTAGTGGCATGGCACCTTGGTCCCAAAGTACCCAAACAGTTAGCAAACGGACTAGTACAGAAAACGTTTCACCGTTTGTTACCCTGTGTAATCTGCTGTGTTTTTCATACACTGCGTGCAGAATTATTACACAAATGTGTTAATTGACCATATTTTTATCTTTTTGTCAAACTTAAAGACTGTTGGATTGAAGCGTCCCAGGGGACGGCGATGTTTGTAATGAGTGTGGTTAAAGCAGGTCCACGCTCTGCCATGTTCCCTTCACCAAAATGGAAAGGAAAAAAACGTCTGAAAAAGTCACAAATGTCTGATGCAGCCAGCTTGAAATATCAAAGTATTGTAACAGGCAGGGGCGTGCTGGGACCTAATTTCAGCCCGGGAATTTGGGGAAGACCAGCCCGGAATTATGGCTCCGTAATAGTGCGCTGGTCTCAAGTACAAGAAGTCGCTGGATCAAATACCACACATTGACAATTTTCTAACAATTTCTCTTTTCACATGGGCCGCTGCACACACAGTCTGAGCCTGATGCAAACCCACAATCAGCACAAGTTATGTAGATAAAAACATTTATTTGACCACTTTTCTACCTTTCACTGCCTTTTAGTCTCTTAACTGGCGCAGACACTTGTCTCCGCTGGATTGGACTGCACCAACTTGAACTAAAGCAGAGGGGTCTTCCACTTAAACACCCCTCTGAGTTAGTTCAATATCAAATGGTATCTCCCCGCCACAAGAATGAAAAGTTTGATGCGAATATTTTTCAGATTTTCATTCATCAGTCGTTATATTGATAGATTTCCATGACAATTACGCTTGTGTTACTTCATTTATATCTGGAACAGCAGGTCATGCTCCTGCTGCAGCCCAGTTAAAGCATTTAGGCCTGGAATAGTGAGTTCTTATTTTATTATTTTATTCTGATGGCCCGGCCCAGAAGCACCGGAACCGAGCGGCCCACCGGGAAAAGTCCCGACTCTCCCTATGGCCAGCACACCTCTGGTAGCAGGACACGGAACCATCAAACGTTTTGTTGCCAACAGGGTCGTAAGAAGTAAAATGACAAGAAAAAACACAAAGTAACTGTCAAAAATCAAGCAAAAGCAAAGCTCAGGATTCCATTATCTACCAGTGCTGTCATTATGAGCAGCTTTAACCGACCTGAAGTGCTCAAGAGTAAAAGACGTTCAAGACATCGTTAACGTATTTGTGGTGTCTTAATGTGTAGCAAAGACCCTGTCCAAACCAAAGAAAAACTAACAATACGGTCAAATGTGTGCAATAATTCTGCACGCAGTGTATAGTCGTTAGTATTAGCCATCAAACATTGCAAGTTCTGAACGATTTGTTTACATATGGTAATTAGCCACATGCTCTTAACTTTCAGTGGACAAAGCGCTTCCAATCAATACAGCGGGAAAAAGTTGGAGGAAACTTGCGCTACTTTAGGTGGATTCAATCGATTTCAACAGTGAGTGAAGGCGTGAAGATTCATAGACGTGTCATTTAGTTTATTAATAATGGAGAAACCACAGAAATGATCTCAATATCATACGTCGCCACACTTTATTAGAGACGATACTGTAGCTTCTAAATGGTGATGAGTGAACAAATGTTGACGGTTGAACCGCTTTAGTCTTTCTCCATGTTTCCGTGTCTTCATTTGGTAGAAAATACATTTGTTAAAGCAGTCCTTCTCAAATTGTGAGGAACGGGTGTGTTTACTGTGTCAAAAAATGTGGGCAGCGGACAGCATGAATCCAAATACAGTAAGGCGTCACTTAAAGATGTAACACCCCAGTCACGCTGATAAGCCGCTTGACTTTTTTTTTTTCACTAAAAACGTGCTGAATACAATCATCCCGCTTCGTGAGAGCGGAAGTGTAAGTGCAGCCCACACCTCAAAGTAGAGGAGTCCCCCGGTAAGTTAGAAGGACATAATGCACATTCAGGGGGCACAAAAATGTTTCTTCTTCCTAAGGGGGGCGCAACAGAAAATAATTCAAGTAACACTAGAGCAGTAAGTGAAGTCCCCCCCAATTTGGTTTCTTCCTAGCAGCTGTTTGCTTTCTGCACCTTGGACACCTTGGACACTGACAGCGTCTAGCTCCAAACCAATCCTAAACCACACATGTAGTAGGATTTGGTGGTGCTGCGGCGCTCTGAACGCTCTGCCAGAGAGAGGGATGTTAGATTGCAAATGTTTCTGAGAACTCGGGGAATGCCGTAATTACACGGAAGTTATGCCAGAGCAGTTTCACTTTAGAGAGGGCAGTGTCTGCTGGTGTACAAGCTATTTTGGGCTAGAGGGCCGTGATTGATTTTAAATGACGCATTTTAGCCAACTTTCCTTTCAGCTTTAAACCATGACCTACCCAGGTGGTGGAACTCTAATCTCGAAGACTCAGAACGCTACATTAGGTCGATATATGAAAGGCTGTGTGTAAATTACATGTAACAGAAGGTGTTTTATATTACTTTTAATTTATTTATTTGAAAAATAAGTTTAAAACCATTTCACAGAATAAGATTTCTTTATATGTGCTCTTGTTTGAGATACTCCCAGAAAGTTAGAGCAACAGCCAGTCCTACCCGGGATTTTTAAAAATAATCAGATACAATTTAGTGCAATCTGGTGTATTATAGGCAAACATATGCTGTTTGAATTAGCCTTATACAGTGATGAGAATCAGAACTGTCAACATTATGATTATTTTCCTAAAAGAAAGAAAGAAAGAAAGAAAGAAAGAAAGAAAGAAAGAAAGAAAGAAAGAAAGAAAGAAAGAAAGAAAGAAAGAAAGAAAGAAAGAAAGAAAGAAAGAAAGAAAGAAAGAAAGAAAGAAAGAAAGAAAGAAAGAAGCAACACTGATTTTGATAGCTGCAAATAGACTTTTATTATTTTATCTATTTATTTATTGTTTTTATGTCAAAATCCTGTGTAAGTGTTTCCCTGTGGGGCCCCTCTGCTATGGGCCCCAGTCCCTCTGCTGTCCGTGTCAGCTCCGCCCCTGTTCCTACTCCATCTGTAGCTGCTCATCGTGCTGAGCAATGAGGAGGAGACACAGGCTCCACACGAGTCTAAAGACTCAACTTTAGCCTGGATTCATGACTGTTGTTACTTGTAATGCGCGGACAGATTCAGAGGATCAGATCAGAGCAAATACTTTGTGAAAAAGGCCGACACTGCACTGTAACCGAGCGCCGTAACGCCGCACTGTTTATCGCCTTTTCTCTTATGCTTCCTAAATTTATCTGTAAAACCGAAAATATGAGGCTGATTGATGTGAAATAAAAAGCGGGCTAAAGCTTGGGAAGAGTAGACTCTGTTTATGGATTAGTTTGTGTCTGTAAAGTTGATGATTTCGTGATAAATGCTGTTATATTGAGGCGCATTAAACCTGCGCGCATGAGGAGCAGACTGACCTGCTGCTGATCTTATGATTATTTCTCCAGATTCTGAAGAGTGGACTTTTGTCCAGTGCAGCTTCAGTAAATTAACAATAAAACTACCAAAGGTGCCGGAACGCCGTTCCTATACCCCTGGCCCGGCCTAGTATTTTTACTGCATTGATTTATCTCACAGGCAGACTTTCGTATGTGTGCGAAAAGGACAAAGTCGCAATCATTAACTTTTTTTTCCTGCCACCCAAAGGTGAGGGAACGCTGTTCCCGACCGTTCCCGCCCACTTTAATCCCTGGACATACCGTAGTTCCCTCATCAAAAACATGGAGTTGGAGAACAGCGTTGAGAGAAGGAAATAAATAAGAGACAACTGTGCCGACCGGCGGCACGGTAGCACAGCGGTTAGTGCTCGTGCTTCACAGCTAGAAGGTCCCTGGTTCGATTCCCACCTGGACGGGGCCTTTCTGTGTGGAGTTTGCATGTTCTCCCCGTGTCTGCGTAGGTTTCCTCCGGGTACTCTGGTTTCCCCTACCACTAAAAACATGTACAATAGGCCAGGATGAATGAGAGTGTGTTTGAGAGTGTGAATGGGGGACGACGGATGGAAATTAGCCTAAGGCTACAATCCGGTGTGGCTTGTTTACATGCATGAGACCCATGTATGTTCATTAACATGCACTGTCCCGACCAAATAAACCAATAAATAAATAAATACAATTATTTTGGGCTTTAGGCCACACATTTTTTTTTAACTATGTAGGCCTCTAGTTCAGGGGTCCTCAAACTATGGCCCGTGGGCCGGATGATTTAACCTGGCCCCTGACTTGTAGAGCACAAATCCCTGAGTATGTCAAAAACTAAAAGTACGTCTTTAGCCCATTCCTGTGTGGAGTTATAATTTTTTAACCTAAATAACCAGTATACTCATTCCAGCCACTAGGGGGCAACTTAAATAAATAAAAAAGAATTTCACACGTGTCCAGCAGGGCCACTGACATAAGAGATCAGGATATAAACAACTCATTATAGCCACGTGGTAAGTGAAGCTTATCACCACAGAGTGTGGAGTGAATGAATAATGACTACAGTGTACTTTGAGAAACTTGTGACACAGGCTTGTAAAGCACAATACAAGTGTAAGCAGTTATTACATTGGTCACAATACGCAATTATGTTTTATTTGAAAATAAAAATAAATGGAATACCTGTGGTATTTCAAATTAAAACAAAGTGTGAAGACTTGATTACTATTTTTGCAAACCACTACAGCTAAATACGTGCCTGGATTCAAGTGTTGATTGTGGGTATAGTAGTGGGGATGACTGTGTCAGGCTAGTAATCTTTACTTCACAATGAGGTCTGCTGCATTTTGGTCTGGGTCATACAATTATATGTTATAGCCAAACCGGCCCAGCCCCCCATCACAGTCAGGAACGATAATGTGGCCCCAAGAGAAAAGGTTAGTTTTGCGCCGTCTGCACCGTGTTATGAACTACAGTATCTTTAGCAATTGCAATAATAGCAATATTAGCCTGGTGTTGTTGAAAACATGAGCTTGCTGCTTTGCCCCCAATAGCTGTGAAATGTGCTTACAAACCAGTAGCACTTAACCCACAGGCCAGTCCCAAACAGCCCGGAAGTATGTTTTTCACACTTTTTAGCGTTGGTTTGCGTTGCCTATTGTGGATCAGTTTATGTGCGTTTGAGTGAGTGAACTCAAGGCCTGAGGACTGAAACCCCACACACATGCCATGATAGGGGCGAGCTTTACAGGGGTGTGGCTTTTCTAAATGAGATGTAAATTAGCCCTATTGTCACTCGAAGCAGCAGAGAGAGGTGAGAAGTGCCCCAAACTTTCTCACCTTTAGGCTCTTTTCCACATGCAGGCGCGTGTCAGCCGAATGGCTCTTTCACCCGCTTCGTCGATCTTTCCATAACAAAGGCCAGGGCCAAACCGGTCTGACCAGGTATAGGTTTTGGGACCGACCTCTGGCTGTGGACAAAGCGCTGACCCGTGTCTGATGTGACGTGAACAGACTCTGGCCTCTGATTGGCAACGAGAGAGTGGACAGCCCTCACTATTGACACGCAGGTCATACGGATTTAATATTTCACAACATCATACCGCTGTGCTAAAAGGGGATTTTGCCGATATTAGCATTTAGCCACTGTTAGCGCAGCTTTAGCTGGTGTTAGCATAACATTTGCATGTAGCTTACCTTCATAGTTGTATTTAGTGGTTTCTTTTCTGTTTTAATACAGCTTGGCTCCTCTGAATGATTCCATAACTCCCACCAGAGGGCAGCATTTGTCCACATTTGTTCTCATCGCGGCTCTAAAACCTTTTAATGACGATCTGTACAGCGTGCTCCTCTGTGCGGCTCCGCCAACAACAAATACATGTGTGTGTGTGGTGGAAACAGAAAGGTCTGCGGTGTTGTGTCGGTACGTGCACGTAGATCGTGGCGTGTGCGGCCGGTTCACGCTATGTGGAACGACGGCTTTTGAGATATTTTGAGTTCCTACATTCAAATGGCCACATCTTCTCCAAATATGATCAGATTTCCATGTGTTACACATTGTTGTAAACTTTGGGGAACACTTTCAGAATCTGTGAATAGCTCAAAATGCCCCAAAACCGACTTGTGTCACTACTTTCTGTGATCTGTCACATATTTTCCATAGACTAGCTAATTTAGCTAATTTTAGTTTAGCTAAAAACAGTATAAAAAGTGGAGACAAAAGACACGGAACAACTGCGTTAGCTGCTGAGCCACTGCTGGTAAATACATTTAACTCACTGTAGTGTCCAAGTGTTTTAATGTGAACAATAACTCCAGTATTTTAGCTTTCCAAATCTCCATTAGTGCATTATTGCTGCAAACTCCATGATGCTTAGCGATATGACATCACAATCCTGAACTCTATAGTCCACATAAGGTCTTGTTCGAAGCAGCCATGGGGGAAAAAAAAGAAATGAGGAAAGGAAATGAACTTTCTCCCACTTCTCCACCATTACTTTAACAAATGCTGAATTATGAATATATGTTTCTGCTAAATAAAGATACAGATACATGGAGAGGAGCAAAGTGGTTCAACAGCCCATAAATACTTAAAAAATGGACAATGCTAACCTGGAATCTAACGTTAGCTTCTTGCAACATATTCTACCGTTAGCAACGAGTGTCTTTTTTTCTGCTTCTACTGAACAATTTCCTGAAAATAAATAAATAAATAAATAAATAAAGTGAGGGATTAGCTTTCCAATCCTGACACGTTCATCGTTTGGCTGAAAATCCTTAAAAAAAACTCCTTAAACGTCAATGTTTTGATGCCACTTTTGGACACATGTATGAGAAAATAATCTAACCGTAGTCATTTCAGCACACGGAGAAGACTTTGAACTTAATGCCAGTTTTTAGATCTGTTTGTGAGTGTAAAATGTATAATTTTACACTCACAAACCCTCACTAGCTCACATTTTTTGGAACAGGGCTAAAATCTTTAAATTAATGTCTGATGTTTGTGGAACACAGTTACACCTTGACCCTTTTGGAGTATCCCCAGTAACTGCTAATCTTATTAAAGGAATAGGCCACTGTTTTTTCATACTGAGATATGATCTTAACTTAGCTTAGATGAGTTGGCATCTAAGCTAGTTGACCAAAAACATTCTCATTTTTTTGGCTCTATAAACCACCACAATAGATTTGAAAAGAAACAACCAAGATGTGCTTAAACTGCAAACTTTCAGCTTTAAGGCGAGACACTGCAGGTGAATAGGTAAACAAAATAAATGTAGAGATATCAATTTGAAACTTTCGCTGAACATCACTGATATAAATATGAGAAAAAAATGTATTGCATTTTTTCTGTCATTTTATGTTTTATACATGAAAATGGCCAAAATTGGCTATATTTTGGGCAACAACAAAAAAATAATGGATTGAGCCAGATTAAAATGTATGGTTTCATTTTATTGACATATTAGTAACTAAGATTTTTTCAGAGGGGATTTTGGATATATTGTTTAGTTTTTTAATTAACTAATTATAGGTGAAAAAATTTGTAAAAACTCAAATTCCGCCTGTTTTTTTGTGTTCAAAGCTGAATAAATCAGGCTAGGAATTAGATATTAAAAAATCTGAAAAAACCTTCAAAATCTTGTTAAGTCCAAGACTGTAAAGTTTGGAGTCTGTATGAGCGACTATAAGGGCTCACCCGCTGCCCAAGTGGGGCCTTCTCTCATTCAGAGAAAACAAGCTCTGAAGTTTTGTAGCGAGTGGAACCTTCTTTGGCTCTTCAGCACCAGGCGTCTTGTAGGAGGAAAAATACCATATTTGGGTGATAGCGTCATCGCGGGGACCCTTCACAGGACACGTGGATATAAAATCCGTCAATATTTATGAATGAATACCCGTGTGAAAGACCGCTTTTTTTTGACGCAGAGTTGCTACTTCCGGGTTATCTCCGCCTCACTCGCGGCAAAAACATCATAAAATAAGCATCATGCGGGGTGAGTTTTGTCATTTTTATACTCTGACATGAAAACTAAGCTGTAAAGGGAGGGAAATAGATAAAAATCTTCACTTCGACCACTGCGTGAAAAATCAATACTTTCACCTGCCGTGTCTCGCCTTAATTTGAGGCTATTTACATCCAAATCAGATGAACGGAGTAGGAATTACCGTTTTTATGAGAGCCTCCCACTTTTTAAGGGACCAAAAGTAATGGGACAAAGTAACAATTATGAATCAAACTTTTTCCTTTTTAATATTTGGTTGCAAATCCTTTACAGTCCAATACAGCCTGAAGTCTAGAAGGCATAGACGTCACCAGACGCTGGGTTTCATCCCTGGTGATCCTCTGACAGGCCTCTACTGTAAATGTCTTCAGTTCCTGCTTGTTCTTGGGACATTTTCCCTTCAGCATGTGAAATACTGCTCAGTGGGATTCATGTCAGGCGATTGACTTGGCCACTGAATAACATTTCACTTTTTTGCCTTAAAAAGCTCTTTGTGGCTTTGGCAGTAGCTTCGGGTCATTATCCATCTGCACTGTGAAGCAGAGTCCAAGCATTTGGCTGAATATGAGCTCATAATATTGCCCGAAACACTTCAGAACTCATCCTGCTGCTTTTGTCAACAGTCACATCATCAATAAATACAAGGGAACCAGTTCCATTGGCCCATACAAGCCCATGCCATGATGCTGCACCACCACGTTTCACTGATGAGGTGGAATGTTTTGAATCATGAGCAGATCCTTTATTTCTCCATATTTTTCAGCCTCGACAGCCTTAAGGTGTCCAAAAGGATTTTCAAACAGTACTTGATTGATAGATTGTTTGCAACCCTTCCCATGAGTTCGGTGGGACAACATGTGCAGTTGTCCTAAAAAATGTGTTTGTACGGGTGCTCTCGGTGGGTGTTCACTGGGTCCATGGCAAAAACATGAGAAGTGGTTATCGCGCTGTGCTAACATCCAAACAGCTGATAAGGCTGAAGCCAGGGCAAACATTACAGTGCCCATTGAAAGTACTAATACACCTTGAACTTGAACATTTTGTCATGTTTACAACCTTAAACATAAAGATTTTATTTTGAATGTTTTACTGAAAGTTTACACACAAGTAACAGACAACTGTGAAGTGAAAGCAAAATGATACATGATTCTGTTATTTAAAAACAAATTGAAAAGTGAAAAATGGGGCGTGCACAAGTATTTAACATTCCTAATGACTGCAGAATGTTCACACCTTGCCCTAACCATTAAATAGAGGCCACCTGTGTGTAATCTACTCTCAGTATAATTCCAGCTGTTCTGTGAGGGCCTCAGAGCTATGGTCAGAGTGTATTGGTCACTAAACAACATCATGAAGTCCAAGGAGCTCACCAGAGAGGTCAGGGATAAAGCTGTGGAGAAGTTTAAAGCAGCGTTAAGTTCTACAAACATTTCCCAAGATTTGAACATCTCACGGAGCACTGTTCAATCCATCATTCAGAAATGGAAAGAGTATAGCACCACTGCGAACTTACCAAGACACGGGCGTCCACCTAAACTAACAGACCGAACAAGGAGAGCACTGGTCAGAAATGTAACCAAGATAACTCTGGAGGAGCTGCGACGTACTGCCGCTGAGCTGGGGGAATCTGTACATGGGACAACTACACTCACCTAAAGGATTATTAGGAACGCCTGTTCAATTTCACATTAATGCCATTATCTAAATAACCAATCACATGGCAGTTGCTTCAATGCATTTAGGGGTGTGGTCCTGGTCAAGACAATCTCCTGAACTCCAAACTGAATCTCAGAATGGGAAAGAAGGGTGATTTAAGCAATTTTGAGCGTGGCATGGTTGTTGGTGCCAGACGGGCCGGTCTGAGTATTTCACAATCTGCTCAGTTACTGGGATTTTCACGCACAACCATTTCTAGGGTTTACAAAGAATGGTGTGAAAAGGGAAAAACATCCAGTATGCGGCAGTCCTGTGGGCGTAAATGACTTGTTGATGCTAGAGGTCAGAGGAGAATGGGCCGACTGATTCAAGCTGATAGAAGAGCAACTTTGACTGAAATAACCACTCGTTACAACCGAGGTATGGAGCAAAGCATTTGTGAAGCCACAACACGCACAACCTTGAGGCGGATGGGCTACAACAGCAGAAGACCCCACCGGGTACCACTCATCTCCACTACAAATAGGAAAAAGAGGCTACAATTTGCATCAAAATTGGACAGTTGAAGACTGGAAAAATGTTGCCTGGTCTGATGAGTCTCGATTTCTGTTGAGACATTCAGATGGTAGAGTCAGAATTTGGCGTAAACAGAATGAGAACATGGATCCATCATGCCTTGTTACCACTGTGCAGGCTGGTGGTGGTGGTGTAATGGTGTGGGGGATGTTTTCTTGGCACACTTTAGGCTCCTTAGTGCCAATTGGGCATCGTTTAAATGCCACGGACTACCTGAGCATTGTTTCTGACCATGTCCATCCCTTTATGACCACCATGTACCCATCCTCTGATGGCTACTTCCAGCAGGATAATGCACCATGTCACAAAGCTCGAATCATTTCAATTTGGTTTCTTGAACATGACAATGAGTTCACTGTACTACAATGGCCCCCACAGTCACCAGATCTCAACCCAATAGAGCATCTTTGAGATGTGGTGGAACGGGAGCTTCGTGCCCTGGATGTGCATCCCACAAATCTCCATCAACTGCAAGATGCTATCCTATCAATATGGGCCAACATTTCTAAAGAATGCTTTCAGCACCTTGTTGAATCAATGCCACGTAGAATTAAGGCAGTTCTGAAGGCGAAAGGGGGTCAAACACAGTATTAGTATGGTGTTCCTAATAATCCTTTAGGTGAGTGTATAAGTCGTACTCTACACAAATCTGGCCTTCATGGACGAGTGGCAAGAAGAAAGCCATTATTGAAAGGAGGCCATAAGAAATCCCGTTTGAAGTTTGCTAGAAGTCATATGGAGGACACAGCTACCATGTGGAAGAAGGTGCTTTGGTCAGATGAGACAAAAATTGAACTTTTTGGCCCAAATGCAAAACGTTATGTATGGCACAAACCTAACACTGCTCATCGTCCTGAGTGCACCATCCCCAGTGTCAAATATGGTGGGGGAGCATCATGCTATGGGGCTGCTTTTCCTCAGCGGGGACTGGGAAGATTGTAAGAATATTTGGGAAGATGGATGGAGCCAAATACAGAGACATTTTGGAGGAAAACTTGCTGGAGTCAGCAAGAGAATTGAGGCTGGGGCGGAGATTCACCTTCCAGCAGGACAATGACCCTAAACACAAAGCTAAATCTACAATGGAATGGTTTAAAAACATATTAATGTGTTAGAATGGCCCAGTCAAAGTCCTGACCTAAAATCCTATTGAAAATCTGTGGAAAGACCTGAAAACTGCTGTTCACAAACGCTCTCCTTCTAATTTGACAGAGCTTGAGTTGTTTTGTAAAGAGGAATGGGCTAAAATGTCAGTCTCTAGATGTGCAAACCTTGTAGAGTCATACCCCAGAAGACTTGCTGCTGTTATTGCAGCAAAAGTGGGTTCCACAAAGTATTAAGTCATGCTGTATGAATACTTATGCACGCCCCACTTTTCACTTTTCTATTTAAAAAAAATAACAGAATCATGTATCATTTTGCTTTCACTTCACTGTCTGTTACTTGTATGTGTATATATGTATGTGTGTGTGTGTGTGTGTGTGTGTGTGTGTGTGTGTGTGTGTGTGTGTGTGTGTGTGTGTGTGTGTGTGTGTGTGTGTGTATATGTATATATATATATATATATATATATATATATATATATACACATACTTGTATATCTTTTTTTTTCAGTAAATAATTCAAAATCAAATCTTTATGTTTAGGGTTGTAAACATGACAAAATGTGCAAAAGTTCAAGGTGTATTAGTGCTTTTGCAAGGCACTGTATGTACAGCTCCTTTTTTTGGCCGAACTGTCAAAAACTCACCCGGGGGTCGGAGACCTCTTCCACATCACGTACAGTACAGCGCTTCGGGGAGGGGTAATATCAATAGAGGAACTAAAGTGTCTCCTGCAGTGTTGTTTTTGGCAGCCCTCTTAGTATTAGTCTTAGTTTTAGTCACATTTTAGTCATTTCAAAATGTGATAGGTTTAGGTTAATTGTAGTTTACGAAAACTCAGGTTTTTGTCTATAGTTTAGCCAGTTTCCTTATAGAAAGTAATTCAGTAGGCTATTAGTCTTTCAACAAATTAATTTAGATGAGTATTGCAAATAAGTATTGGAAATGTGGATGAAGGTTGACAGGTTGTATTTAGCGTTTGACAAACAGATTACACCACAATAGGCAGAAGTGTCATTTTGAACATGGCTTTTCACAAAAGTGGCCACTCTCCTCGTCCTCTGATCATCGCTTCAAGGTTGTTTATTAACAGCACTGTCTGCACTTTGGTTCATCAACCTGCTTTCTGTGTTCATACACTACATGATTTAACTGGGGGCTAAACTGTCCTGATGAAAGATAGAGCCCCAGTTTGATCTTAGCTCCTGTCATATGGTTTTACTTTTGTCTTTATCCAAGTGTCTTATTCTTGGCCAGGACTTTACCTCCAATGTCTGTGTACTCAGGAGTATGGATGAGCGTGCTACTGTAGGGCGGGGTTTGGTGGTGAGCTGTTAGCCGTCCTAACCAAATATCCTGATACCGACAATAACATGTATGTAGTCATTTCTAAAAAGCAAATTGGTGTACCCACTTACATGACACTTGTGGCGAGCAACTGGTTAAAGTTCTAATCATAGAAGATGCCCCAGTTTGTTTGTTAGTTTGTTAGCTAATTTCCATCCTGCACTCGCACTCTAACACACTCTCCCTGCCAGAGGAGAACCTTGTGCTGGTTTAAATAACGCTAAGACCAGGAGCTTCTTACAAGAGATGCAGTGTATTGAAAGCAATTTGAGTACTTCCTGGTTTACCAGTGGGTGATGGAAAGACTGATACTACAGAGCAAATGACACTGGCTGAATCAAATTGATCGGAAAAAGGCTAGACTTGCAGCAAATATAAATATCCTGGTGCTTGACTGAAGTGTGGCTTGTTTTAGCCAATCACAGCCAAGTCTCAGAACATCAGATATAACTTAAATATTTAGCTTAATTAATTGGGGTATTATCCAACATTAACTTTGTGGAGCTTTTTACCATGTTGTTCTCTCATCAGAAACAGACCAGGGCCTCATTTATCAAGCTTGCTTCGCACAAAATGAGTCCAAAACTTTGCGTACAGAGTTTTCCGTTACTTTGCTACGCACTTTCAAAGTCAGAGTCTCACGCACAGTTTGATAAATGAGGCCCCTGGACTCGTGTGTCCCGGCACTCGCGCATCCTTGAGTAATCTTTGAATCTTAAGCGGTTAGCATCGCGGCGGCAGCTCATAGAAGGCTCCTCCTGACGTCCTACGTATCCCGGAAATGCTTTCCTCACATCTAACCTTAATCTTCATCACGGAGTAAAAGCACTCGCCAAAGCTTTACTACAGCCTGTCTATTTTGTTTTATTTTCTTCACTGAAACAGCAGAGGACAGTGAGCTGCGAGAGGAGAGGAGTGGGAGGGACTTAAGAGTGAGATCACTTTGTAATCAGGAAGTGAAACTACTGGATATTTTGTTTCAGCTGTTTTAGAATTAATGAAGCATTTTCTAACAAACAACAAAGTGTAAGATCATGATAAAGATGTGTTCAAAGCATTATTTGTGTGTTTGTAAGTCTGTAGCAGCATATTGTTGTTCTGTTGCTAACAAAGTAGTAGATAAACGTGCTTGCTGACGTCGGCCAATGTTAAACGTGTCACTTTCAAAATGGATGTTCATTAGTATTGCTAATGTCAAAGGCATGACTCATCTAATGACTCATCTACAGAAATGATTCCTGAGAGTGTGGACGTACCATGAGAGCGTCAGACGCACACACACTGTGGAAGCCGTGGTAGAAGGCAGCGAACTGTTTGTAGATGCACTTGTTCAGCAGGAAGTCCACATACAGCTGCACATACTCTGAGGAGAGACAGAGAGAAATGGGATTGTCAAGATTCCAGCAACGGCTCCCTCGCTAACCCTGGAAAACACACCTCGGACTGGACAGAGTCATCCACAAAGGACACTCACAGCTCTTAAAGGGACGGTACTATGCATTATTGAGGCCAGGGGTCTTCAACGTGGGGTTCATGACCCAAAGGGGGCCAGAGAGGGGGTCTAGTTCATACTAAGTTAGCGTCAAACCTGCAAAAATACACTGATAGCTGCAAAAATAAACCAACAGTAAAAACTCTTTCAGCTGAATATGTCCAAGCTTGATTAATTTAACATAAAAGTGCATTGCTGTGGCAGGTGTGTGTTTACAGATACTGACCTTTGCGGTTGTGCTTTGTCACTGGGATCTTGTCTCCTCCTGGCTTCAGGTTGTACGGTTTAACCACGCCCATCTCCTCCTGGAACACCTGCACACAAGAAAACAGATTCCATATTACTGGACTTAATACGTGACAAAAACAACTTCTGGCTCCAAAGAATATTATTGTTTTAAAAAATAGAGTTCCCTCCTGTGACGCCAATGAAGGGAGAGTCATATTGTTAACCACACAGGTTTTCACTCAATAGATTCTTGTTTGAGTCTTTGATTGTGGTCCTCTCCCTTCCATAGACCCACAGTGAAGGACCGACCCAACCGACCGTTGTCTGCAGATAGGGAGCTAGCGTCCAGTCCTTGCTGGAGCTTCAGAGCAGCACGGGGAAAAGGTAAAGGGTTCATCCAGGCAGAAGGGTCTGTTGGCGGTCCACAAGTTTCTCATTTGGGGCGGCACGGTAGCACAGTGGTTAGTGCACGTGCTTCACAGACGGGCCGGGTTTGATTCCCACCTGGATGGGGCCTTTCTGTATGGAGTTTGCATGTTCTCCCCGTGTCTGCGTAGGAGAACCGGGTATTCCGGTTTCCCCTATCACTAAAAATATGTACAAAAGGCCAGGATGAATGATGTGTGTGAATGCATGGTGGTTAGAGGGATCGTCGCTACAGCATTTCTGTCAGTCTCCCCCAGGGGAAACTGAACACCACCGAGTGTGGGGTAAATCTAGAATTGTCTCATGTAAAGCGCTTTGTGACTGTCTGTGAAACGCGCTATATAAATAAAGTTCTTCTTCTTGTTTATCATGCATTGACATAATAACCTAATGGGTTTGGCAAATGTTTTGGAGGATTGATAAGTTGGATGACCAGATGTCTTGCATTGAGCATAAAAGCATCAGACAAATTGGGGCTGTGTCCCACATTTCACATGTCTTCAGTAATACCTGGATTATTTAAAAACCTCCAAAAATCCCCAGATTTTTGGACGTAATATGTCAACAAAACAAAGTTAAACCAAATGCAATTTTGGCCATTTGTCCAAATAGTGCAATAATTTCTATATAAAAACAAAAGCCTGATATCAAATGTTTTTCTAGTAGACGAATAAATATCGTTTTGTGAAAAAAAGACCATAAGCCTGTTTTTCTAAAGCCAGGCATTAAGTTCTAAGGCCTTTTACCGATGGTGAACTAGCATCTAGCTGTTGTTTGCATCACCTGACAGTGTTACTTCCCGAAAGCCGTGAAACTATAAACTCCTCCCTGAAAAACTAAAAATGTATAAGAAATGTTATGAAGGAGTTCAGAGCAAGCAGCAGTTTAAAAGGTATACACTTCATGTTTTGATGTAAACAGAGCAGATGCATGGAGCAGGGTGATAATGACTGGACCAGCGAAAGCGGGCTTAGAGTGAGGGTCAGCGGGTGCATGTGGTGTGACTGCCTGGGCCTAAAGCATGCACTGACTCAGGGTTAAAATGACACAGTCAGGACTTCTCTACTCCTCATATCCCTCACACTTAGCGCACAAGACCATTCCATAACTGAATACTTGCCTTAAAATGTATTTTGGAACGTATCCCGTGACTTTGTCCAATTACAGTCTCCAGTATTTACTTTGACAAACACTGAATTATGGATGTATTTTGTTACATAGAATGAGAATATACAGTGGCAAGAAAAAGTAAGAACACTGTTTGGAATACCACCCAAACATTTACATTTGAATATATTTTTATTGGCCATAACATGTAAACATTCACAGGACAGGGAGGAATAAGTAAGTACACCGCCAGAATCTCACTGAACTGCAGCAGTTTTGTAAAGAGGAATGGTCCAAGATTCATCCTGATCGTTGTGAGCGTCTAATCTGAAACACAGAAAAGCAGTTATTGCTGCAAAAGAAGGATCAGCCAGCTATTTAATACAGGGGTTCAGAATCAGAATCAGTGCCCTTATAGTCTACAATATAGTGTGGGCCTATGTATTGAATGAGGGGTTCATTCACTACACACTGCGGGACACAGCAGCCTGTCCTGCAGTGGGTTTTTTTAGCCGCCCATTCCCATCCACAGCTAAATTGAAACCGCCCATTCCAGATTTGCCCAATCCCAATGCAGACCTTGAATAGTATGGGAAGAACACACAACGTCATGTGTGGAGGGAAAATGGAACAGCACATCAACATCAAAACCCTCTCCTCACTGTGAAGTATGGAGCAGGAGCATCATGGTGTGGGGCTGTTTTGTTGCCTCAGGGCCTGGACAACGTGATATCAATGGAAAAATGAATTCACAAGTTTATCAAGATTTTTGCAGAAAGATCTGAGACATTCACAAACAGTGTGGAATATAAGTGATCCCTTGTATCACTTACTTATTCGGAATAGCTGGCTAACCCTTCTTTTGTAGCAATAACTGCTTTTCTGTAGTTGCAGATTAGACACTCACAACGATCAGGATGAATCTTGACCCATTCCTCTTTACAAAACTGCTGCAGTTCAGTGAGATGATGAAGCTCAGACCACATTTAGTGACCAATTTAGGCAGAAATGTGAGAAATTCCACACAGTGTACATACTTTTTTTTTGCAACTGTATGTATAGCAGTATATGTAGACAAGTATATAACAGGGAATGCTTACCATAATTCTAATGTTAGCTCCATGTTACATGCTAATGGCTAGTTTCGAGTACTATTTTCTTTTTTGTACTTCTAGTGGGCAATGTGCTGTGTCAAAACATTCATAAGGACCCGATTTTGACCTGATTATATTTGTGTGTGTTAATTACGCTCATAGTCCGACAACAAACGTCTATAAAGAGTAACAAATGTATTCCCATAATTAGCTTCCCTCGCCCTCATTTAGCACACGGCCATTAATATGACGCGCCACCTCTGTATCTACAGTATATTCATGCTTTTCATTCAAGGGCAACTGCACCATCTGAACATTTATTTTTACTCAGTATTACATTTTCCCCGTGTTGCCATGCCATCTATACACTTTCCTATTTAGCTATACACAGTGCACCGCCATGGATACTTCCCACTAATAACTATGACATCAAACCCTGTCCCATAGATTTACCCTGGCTCCTATACTGGGATGTATCGGGTTAGCCACTCTGCTGACAGGCGATGAGAGCTGAAATGACATAGCACTGACTATTAAAGCCCTAAATGTCCCGACATGAACATGTGAAGCGGTCAGGCCGAGCCAGGAGACCACATCTGTGCGTAGGGTGTTTAAGTCCGGGCCAACTCGTAAATATGTGGCCATTTTGAGACATTCTGTACATAGGTGCGCTCACGTGGGGGGCTGCTCTGGGAGGGTGACTCACATGCTAGCATCGATTACAGCATCTGTGGCATGAATGTGTCTATGTTCAGATAAGTCTTTTTTAACATTTCACCATCGCCAATCTCATCGCCAATATCTATTGCTGTACAAAGATTACCTACGATTAGCATTCCTAAAAATCACGTATTTGTCAAACTTGTGACATGCTAACATGCTAACAGATCTCTCAGACTATTTTTACTAGTTCTCCTGGCGCAGATATCATTATTATACTTTATATTGTGATTATGTTCAGGGCTGAACATTTGCAAATACAGAACTACAGTGTTGTCTGCTTTTCCCACAGCTGAGGAGACGCCAGGTGAGGAGTTTGGCTCACAGGCTGAAGGTAAGGAACATATTGATATAGAAATACTATTAGACAATGATGATGGCAGTGCTTCATCCATAGGCAGCTGACAACTTGTTTTGTTTCAGGGAAAAGCCTGTATCGTCATCTTGAGACTTCTTTCTGCCTGTGTGGACGAAATCCCAGACCCTCTACACTGAAGACGCGTACAGTGGACTGTGTTGAGCTCCTGCAGACCAAGTGGTGCTATGAAGACCTCAGAAAGGAGACACAGCTCTCAGGATGATCTCAGGCTTTCACATGTGGACACAGGGATGATCATGTACTGTACTGACTGGTGTAAACTGTCATGTTTTGTAGAATATAATTGACTAATAAAGTTAGAAAATCTACTTCCATACTTGAGAATTACACCATCACATAAAAACACGGTTCATAAGTATATAAATGAAACATGAGCATTGTTGTATAGTAACTTTATTTGAATTGTTGTATTGCTGAACATGAAGAATTCTTCCTATCGCTCCACAAAGTGGCAATCCATCTTGTCAATAGTTTGACCTGAAAACAAAAATATTACACTATGAACACATGTGACATTATTTCTATGTGACATTTGAAATAAAGTAACTATAATACTGAAACTACAGTAAAGTGAAAAGGTCATTTATTTGTTCACGCTTGATTGGTTTACTAATTATACAGTATTTACACAGCGATTGGCTTTGACTTGAGTCCTTTTGCGATGTAAATGCCACATTTGAAGAACTAAAAGGTATAATATCACAGTGGCAGGTTTCTGCACATTCATTACTGAATACAATGCTAACGACCACATTAGCATAATAAAACAAGTCCAGTGGAAGCTTCAAACAATCAGCCAGGCTCGTCCACAGTCCTTTCACACCTAATCCAAAGCTACGTGACAACAAAACACTGAAATGTGAAACTACGAATCTGCAGAGAATGCTAACTTAGCTCAGTGCTGCTAGCCGTTTTCTTTTCTTTTACAGAATGATACACTTTCAGAAAAGCGAGGATTACTGCAGCTCCAATATCATTCAAAGTAGCGTTTTACTAGCACCAAATAACCGTGAATAACTTTTACCTGTTGCTTGAGCAGTAGTCAGAGAGAAGGAGAAACAGCATGGAGTCCGCAGCGTAAACACGGGCGGGGGTGTGTGGTCTGAATCAGGAAGGTGGGGGCTGTGAGCGAGTGGCGCTCGTTGATTGACAGATCTGCATCCCGGAAACTCAAATCCTATTGGCTTAGATAAACCGACGACTCAGTCATTTTGTATAGAAGTATCACACTGATCAACAGCATCAGAAGCTGTTAGCTTAACTTTAGCTGCTGTTAGCATTGAATTAGCATGTAGATTACTTTCGTAGTTTGTCTTTAAACTGCTTCTAGGTTTTGTCTTGGCACCTCACAAACCACAAAGCTTCCATGCTTTCCATTCAGTCCTGTATATTCCAGTGTTGTGCATCCGTGGGAGGACCTGCCTTAACCTTACTTAAATAATAGAAGAGTAAATTCAGGCAAAGTCGGGGGAAATACTAATTCAGTGAAATTTCTGACGTGATAACATGTTTCAAAGTTCTCAGTGCACATCCACATTCCTGCTATCATTGCACTCATTTCAGCAGAAGTGTCATCACTTTTTTGGTGACTTTTTGTCACTTTTTTGTTGCTCTTTTGTTGTCACATTTTTGCTGCTTCTTTGTTGAGTTCTGTCACTTTTTTTGTTGGGTCTTTGATGCTTTTGTCGTTGCTTTCTTGTTTTTGCCACATTTTTGTTGGGTTTGGGTAATGCCAAACTGGGGAAAATGTGCTCAGTTCCGGTGAGGGTTAAAAATGTTAAGAACCCGATTAAGATGCATTAAATAACGTGACGAATGACGATAAAATGCCATCCGTGACGCATCGTCCCTAAGTTTAAGCCCAGCATTACTTCCGCCCATTCTCATGCATCTTTCATACCGACTGCACGTTGAGCGATTTGGGCGCATTGTGTCACCGAAGTGCCAGGCTGAATCCTATAGAAGGTTTGTTAGGTAAGTGCGTTGCACTGGCTGTGCTTCTGTCATGACTTGGACATGCCCGCGCTGACACATAGACAGGCTGTTGACATTACTGCCACCCCTGTGAGGATTTGAAACGCTATTATTAGACGTATTATACAGAGAGGTGACTTATTAAATGTCAAGCTCTTGTGGCATGTGTGCATTTGTCGTCTATAGTTGGACATTTTTTTTGTTTTGCCGACAGCTGATGTCAGAGGATAGAAAACTGCTGATGTTTTTAGATGGGATTTCTGCCGGATATATTTGAATGTTTACGGACCACTTGAGAGGCTTTTAAGATACTCTTGATCAGGTCAATGTCAGTATTTTGTGCTTTGTATCTTAAAAAAGGACATATTATACAACCTTTGTTTCTATTTGTTCCGTCACCAGTGGACCTGGCAGTTTGCCGAATTACTCAAAAATAAAAATCAGGACAACTTCAGCTTGGAAATTAGCGACATTGCAGATTTGCACAGTTAGAAAGTTTGAGGATATCAGTAAATTTACCTACGATGGCAAGATAATTCTACTCCCATGTGGATAGGGCTTTATAAAGTAACGTGTGGGGGATTGAAGGGTCTGTCACTTCCCCTTACTGCAGGAGTGCCCAAAGTGGGGCCACAATTCTGTTGGCCCGCCAGAGAGTGACCTACTTTTGCACCGCGTATGGTTAATACCAACTCTCTTCCCATTCTTCCCAATGGTAAATATGGATGCAGTACACTTTCTGACCACTAGTGTCAAATTGGGGGCGCTGTTTCACTCCTTTTGCAAAGTTAAGGAAAGTCCCAGTTTTCTAACTTTTATTGCAAAGGTTGTTAACATCAACAAAGGTACATGTTAAAAATGCTTTTACTCATTGTACATAAGATACCCCTTTATTTACTATTTAACTGTTTGCACATTTCCTGTCTATTTTGCACACCCTGAGTGATCTTATTAAGTGCAGATTGTAACAAGTGAATTTCTCCATTGTGAGATCAATAAAGATTATCTTATCTTATCATATCTTATGTTACTTTCTTTGAGTTACCAAATGAATGAGGTAAAGTCACTGTAGGTGCTGTAGATACAGGTGGTGTTGTTTTTTTACATTTTATACTATATTGCTGCAACTGTTGATTTTGTTCAACTAAAACTAGGCTTTTGCCATAGTTAACATTTGTTTTAATATAACATGTTATTTGCATAGATAGACTCAAATGCAAATATATACCGAAAAATAAAATAAAGTAACTATTATTATTTGCAGTTTATATGTGTTTCACGCTTGACATCACCGTGTTTGGCCCGCGACCCACAGGCACTTTTTCATTTTGGCCCTCGGAGCATTGGCGTAGCCACGGGTGTGCCAGGGTGTGCCAGTGCCTCCCACAGAGCCAGCTGGCACACCCAAAAAACTGAATGCATTTTTTTTTTTTTTTTTTACATACAACGTAAATCCTCTAATGGCCTGTATTACATGTAGCTGGCGGAGGCAAATAAAAGCTGGTCTCTCAAACAGGCCGGGGCTGTTATTAGAAACTATAGCGGTAGAAATATTTCCCATGTTCGGAATTTGTCTCATACTCGTGTAAACGATAACTCACGTGCAGGATGTAAACAAACGGGAACCCAGGCCGAGAGAGGGAACGCTGCTGCGGAGTGGAGCTGATCCAAGCGTAACTTTGAGACAGATGTGACTATAAACAGGGCAAGCAACAAATGTTGTGTGACCCTCCAGGGTTTTAATAAAGCTCATTAAGGTAATAAGGCTCATTAAGGTTTTAATAAACCTCAAAGCTCATCCAGCGGCTCCGCGTGCAGGTAAGTTCCACACCTCAAAGTAACTCCTCCGATCGGTGCGAGCGTCTCGTCTTCTCTCAGGTCTGTTTTATGATCGATCACAAACACAAACGCTCCGTCTAAACTCGCCTTTACACCAGATAACAACAAATAATCCAGTCCGCGGTAAAAAAAAAAGAAAAAAAAGAGAAACCTGCAGTGACATTGATGTCAATGTTCCGCTAACAGCAGCGAAACACTTCCTGTTGTCCCTACAAAATAAAAAGTGTCAATGTTCCAGCCGCTGGGAGAGTGTTTGCAATGTTAATTAATAAATGAACCTAATATTTTAGTTTCAAAGGACACAAATCTCGTTTTTCTTCATTCTACTGGTCGTCCGTTTTGCTCAAATAAAAATAAAAGCTTTTGGCCTGGTTCCAATAAAGGCCTGGTCCTCCATGTGCTTGAGTAAATAAAGGCCCCGGCCTATATTAGAGGATTTACGGTATGAAGCTTTTCCTAACATGTTTGATAACCACTCGATCAATTTGTAAAAATTGCCACCAGGCGATGCGTTGCGACACCTGCACTGGGCATGTTAACTCGATCAATCAATAAAAAAGTGTTATCAGGCGAAGGGGGTTGTGACACCTGCACCTGGCAACCAACCTAATGACCTGACTGTGACCCTCCTGCACAGCGAGCACTGCAGGAGCGATAAAAGTGTTAGTAGCCTAGCTACTACTTGCAGACAAACTGGACTCTGACGAAATAATAAACCTATTCAAGGCCAAGCCACGCCGCCTTGTGAAGCTGCAATAAGAAGGTGGGAAGTTCAGATGCTTAAATAATACATGTGATAGTGTGAGTAAGAAATAAAAAGGATAAGATAAACAGGTTTACTTATAAATATGACAGGAAATACATGTGAAAAGTGTTAACAACTCATTTAAATTGCGTTAAAAACATGTGTTTAAAGGTTGAAAGGTTATTATGATGTATTTCAGAAGTTGAGAATGTGTTTGATTATACAAGTTAATGCCAGCCAGTGATTTTGAATATGTAAGTCAGAATTTATTAGTTTTGCCTGCAGGCCTGCAGGGGGAGCCCTTGCCACTCTGCTTTAAGCAAATTATGAAACTGGCAACATTTTCCCCGTCAGAGGGGCATTACATGTACACAGTAAGAAAAAAAGTTCTATTTGTTGAGAATAAATTTGGCACACCCAGTGTTTGCTGGTGCACACCCAGTGTTTGCTGGTGCACACCCAGTGTCCTTTTTCTGGCTACGCCAGAGTTCGGGCTCCCCTGCCCTACTGTTACATACATGAGTGAACCTGGAGGTCGACCATTATGGGGGTTTCTCAGGCCAATGACAATGTGCACCGGTGATGTTTTTGGCTGATTTTTATAATCTTGTGTATGATGCAAAATGATGAGGCTGATTTATTCAGGACATTCAGGTTTAGTTGGTACTTCAGAGGATAAATCAGCAGAATCCAAAACTAAACTAAAAGTCTCTATCTTTTTGGTTCTGAAATTATAAAATACAATCGGAGCTGCCAATAGTTGTGGCATGTTCGGAGAAGTCCCTATCATGCTCAGTTCCGGAGATATTTAGTCTTATCTGCATTATAACGGCCGATAGCCGATATTGCAAAATACCCATATATCGGCATGATCTGCTGGCCGATACATCGGTCAACCTCTAAATGAGACAAAATACAACTCCAGTTTCAGTTGTCATGAGGAACACTATAAGAACATAAAATGTTTGAAATAAAACTTAACATGTGACAACAGTGGCACAGTGCTCACCAACCAGCCGAAGGATTGTTCATTCAACCTTTATCCAAGCGTCCAAGTGACCTACTCGGTGTGGTGTGATATATTAATGACTGGGTGTGTCCGAGTGTTTGGATATAATACCAGCCATGCTATTATACAAACAGGTTTCACCAAATCATGGCTCACACACTGCATGGCAAAGGGGAACTTTCATGTTCTACTCCAGTGTACTGCTGCTGCTTCTTTCTTTCTTTTTTTTTTCATTTATTGTTTGACTATATGTTATACATGAACACATGTATAACATCTCTCTGTGAAGAACTGGACGTAGGAAGTGGTGTCCAGTGCCTCCAAGGGTTGAAGTCACTTAGACTGAAGCGACAGGATCTTTATTTGGCGATAGGCTTTGACTAAATGCACACTTTGTACATTTCGATCGCTTCTTTCCCCCATGATGCCGTTTGAGTGAGGAGCTGGTGTTTTCTTTGCTGCACAAACTTTCGGAAGCTCAATCTCAAGCCTGCACTCATAGAGACAGACAGGTGCCCGTTTGCTCCGCCCACTGTCCACCGCTGAGCACATGGTTCTGTTTTTTAGACCAGCCATTCCCAAAGTCCGGCACCCTTGTTGCTTGGAACCCAAAAAAAAACATGCGTCATTTGAGTTTTACAGATTTTTTCACTTATGATTAGTTAATTGAAAAACTAAACAATATATTCAAAATCCCTAATATGAGTTACTAATATGTCAATAAAATGAAACCATACATTTTAATCTGGCTCAATACATTATTTTTATTTTGTTGACCAAAATATAGGCAATTTTGGCCATTTTCATGAACAAAATGTCTTATTTTTTATATGAAAACATAAAATGACAGAAAAACTGCATTGCATAAATACATTTTTTCCTCATATTTATATCAGTGATGTTCAGCAAAAGTTTCAAATTGATATCTCTACATTTATTTTTTTCCCTATTCACATTGTGCCACTCATTTATTAATTCATTTCAGGACACTGTGTAACAGCACTACCACTTCCTTGTAACCACAGAAAAGAAGGGTCTTTGTAATGTATTTGATTTGGTTTAAAGTGAAAAAGTTGTTTAAATCATCACTCGATCTGTTCAGTAAATCCGCTCCACAATTTGAAAGGCACAAACCCTTAAATTTGATTCTCCTCTTGAATAATAACCACTCTGTCTGTCACGGGAAAAAATATCCGGAATGTTTCCAGGTGGTATGTTTGTCCCAGCTTTAAACACTGTAATTAGTGTCTGTATCCTTTCCCATCTGTACAGTGTGTAAGTCTGTCTGTCTGGCAGGAACACACTTGTAGGACGGTTACCTGGAAGGTGAGGTAGAAGTCCTCCTCCACGTTGCCGTCATAGGTCAGCAGCTCCCCCAGACCGTGAGCCAGCTCCTGCACAATCACAAACACGTGTTCAAGTGTCAACTTCTTCAAATGATTTATTAGAACGCAGACCTTTGGCTGCTAATTGTTCTTTTGGCTCTGCATTGATATTTTACCTTTTTACAACTCGAAATAACTTACAGAAAAGTCATTACGTGACACACGAGAACCAAGCTACTTCCAAACTGTTGAAAGGACTACTCGTTCACCCATTACTCCACCCTTTCTACTAAATAAAGATACAGACACACAGAGGAGAGCAAAGTGGTTCAACAGTCCATAAATACTTAAGTAATGTTAGCTTCATGCTACACGCTAATGGCTAACTTCAAATGCTGTTTTTTCCCCACTTCTAGAGGACGGTCGACTGTGTAAAAACATTCATAAGGACCCGATTTTGACTTGACTGTACTCGTGTGTGCTAAATATTAATAGCCCGGCAGAAAACGGCTCAAATGACTGAAAACAATAGGAGTGTTTAAGATGAAGTGTGTCTGGATTACAGGCGAGACCAGGCGGTGCGGCCGAGGGCGGAGAAAGTCACCTGGAATCAAGTCGAACACATCACAGAGGAGCCTCACGCAGCGTCTCGTGTTTGTGAATAAAACTATTTATAACGTTTTTAACACATTTCTGCTTCTCCCACTCACTAGACAGACCTCACCACCAGAAGAACAGACTCTCCTCTCACAGTTTGACCTGTTACCTGATCAGGGGGTTAGGGTTAGGTAACCCTAATCAGACTTATGATTAGAGTTAGGAACAGCAAATGTACTGTAAGTTCTGTTTCACTCACACAGATCTTACACATACACAGTAGTTTTAGAAACTAGAAGGTCTTGGCTTCAAATGAGGTCTCACTCTGGCATAGGTTGTAAGCTCTCCAGTCAATCCGCTTTGAGATTTGGATACAAATGATTGCTAACCCTAACTCCTAATCCTAACCCTAAAATGGCAGGTAACTTCTGCTTATTTAAATGTAGGTTATGTTGAACACATCTTTGGCCCTTTATGTCAAATATGAAGGCCTCCTGAGAAAAGAGGAGGAGGCTGTGGAGCGTCATCTGTCAGTCCACTGTCAGCGCACGTGTTGTTGACCGCACTTAATTTCCCATCATCCCTTTGGCCTTTGTAGTCCAGGTAGCAGAGCAAGGTGGCAAAAAGCAACTTTGCCCAGCGCTCGCCGGCAGCGCCTGAGCCCGCCTGGCTCATCTTAAACACACCTAAAGATTTCCATTAGAGACTTCCTTCCCCCTCGTCATACAAAAGGAGCGCCTTATATGCCTTTGTATCTTCATTTGTTAAGTGATGATGTCATCGCTCCACTTCTGGGTCCAATAGAACTTTAGCCCTATTCACTATAATGGGATTTAGCTGATTTGAACCTGCTGTAGAGCCGACTACAGGCTCTTTTTAAATCATCTCATCTTTCATCTGGTCGCACAGAAACATTTACTATGGATTTCCTTTACATTAGTTATGATTATTATACAATGAAGGCTTATTATATCTTCATTTCGACTGGAGAAATGGTGACATTTCAGCAGGAGATTGAGTTAAAATGTCGCTGATTTTACGGTGTTTCTCTATGGAACTGTCAACAGTTTGGAAATTATTTGGTTATTGATGTCAAACTTAAAGTGCATATGACAGGTTTTAAATATGACTTATTTCGAAGGATTACATAAATTGCATAATTATCATTTTATTTCAGTGAAGCAGCAATTTTAATGAAGAAATGTTGGGCAGAAAAGAATTTTTATTTGAATTTTTAATCTCCTGACAGGAAGTGACATAGATAGAGGTAAAATCCCAGAGTATTTTGACTCACTTCCCTTTGACTCAACATGGTTGCGCGGCAACAGTTTAAAACTGTTTGCCTTCATCTATGTCACTTCCTGCCAGTGTCCATAAGGAAGTGAAACTAAACATCACAAAAATGGCCAAACTAAAGAAAGCTGGGCACGATCTTTAGCAAAATCTTAAATATAATTGTGTTAACTATGTTAAAGCAAACATTGCGTCTAATGTGTCATATGCACTTTAACAGCCTGATCAAGTTCAGGATGAAATGTTATAAATTCACCGTTACCATTTAAATCTGCCATGTTTGTTAGCAAGCGTTGCCCATAGGCTGAAAGCGTCATGGAAAAGCTCCGTTAGCTGTCGAGTCACTGCTGACACACTTTAGTGCCCATATGTTTTAATGTAAACAGTAACTCATTTGTTTATTATAGAAAATGTCTGCGGCAAATCCCATATTATGACCTCATGATCCCGAACTCTACTGAAGGCCTTCATCTCCCATACAGCCTCTTAAATTCACAGCCTAAAGCTGTCCATAAGAGAGGATGTGTATAAATGTTCCAGAACATCCTTTGGGCCCAGGACAAACTTATACGAGCTGTCAACAAGTGCAACTTATATTGCTACATATGCAGATCATGTGCTAAGGCCACAGATCGGTGTATTAATACTGACTGTGTCGTCACGAGCCCGTGCACAGAGAATGTAAACACCACAAAGCTTATTTTATTTGAAGAAACTCTCTCATACTTTACTTCTCGGGCTTTTAAAACTATTTTCGGACCACTTCCCTTTGGTATTTTGGAGTATAACTTACAATGACAGCATCTAGATTAGAAAAGACCCTTACGGCCTAAAGGTCCAATACCTGATTGTATTCTTTACAAACAACGAAACGTCTTTCAGAAGCATTTCCAGCTTTTCAGTTTACAGGGCAACGTTTATGAGCATGTTTCATCAGCAGAGGGTGCAAACTTGACTCAAACTTATTTGACCAAAGCTCCAAAAAGACCTGACTTAACTTCGACTTGCCTTTTGTAACTTGAGACTGAACTCGAGACTTGAGGCCATTAACTTGCTGTAACATTTTATCCACTATTGATTTGAGTGTAACTGATGGAAGACAACAGGATTCAGTGTAACACACGTACAGGCGTCACACAAACGTTGTACAGCATTTAGCAGCTATTTTACACAGCCACACAGAGCCCAGTGACAGCAGGACTGAAGTGTGGGCAGAATCTACTGTGAGCAGGGGCGAATCCAAGCATACAGGGGCTGGGGCATTACAAGGGAACCACTGACAGAGAAACTGGCAGTTTTTTAAAGAACAATAAAATGTTGTGTCTATTCATTCATGACATTTTGGAAAGATTTTATATTAGCTTAAATTCTCAAAATTGCTACATTTGTAGAAGCACTTGCACATTTTCAAGTAGATTAAATATATTATTTTGAAAGGCGTTAACAGTCCCACTGTGAGAGTTGAGGTGACTTGCCGACTCAAGCGTGACTTGACACAAACTAAGACATGACTTCACCCCATGATCAATTGACTTGGATTTACTTAGGACTTGGACCTTCATGTCTTAGACTTGACTTGAGACCTCTGCCTTAACTAAGCCAAGTTAAAAGTTCAGATTTCTTTATAAAAGTGCGCGTTTGATTCATGACCCCAGTGCTTTGTTGAAATTATCCTTATTACTACATGAATTTGAAGGACATGTGAGGTATTAAGCAACCCTGAAACAGCCCTAAAATAGCGGCTCAGGTTCAGAAGAACGCTGTGTTCATGCGCCGCTGGAAAATGTAAACCATCCGGGACATGTGTGACATTCACTGAGATGAAGAGGACTTGAGGCGTCAGCTGTCTGTGGTCTCTGCTCGTGCTGTTCCTCCTCTCAGGTATGTGGCACTCAGATCAAAGCCCTATTGAGCAGGCTGCTCTCCGAACATACAAACTTTCACCTGGAAACAAATTCTGATTTGATTTAAATGGAATGACTTCAAGGCATATTTTCTCATAAGTTATGAACACCCCAAAAAAACAGGCAAACTTTAAATATTTACAGATTTTTTCACTAAAACTTGCTAATTCAAACAATAAACAAAGATATCTACAATCCCCTCTGAACAAATATTTGTAACTAACAATAAAATCATAAATTGAATCTTGGCTCTTTCCATTTTTGCAGATTTTGGTGCAGAAAATAGAGCAAAATTGTTTGTACAGATAAAATGACTTCTTCTCATGTTTGTGTCAGTAATCATGAGAGCGCTACACTTCTAAACCAAATTTGGTTTGCAACATGGCTTCTTGTACCTGTTTGTTATTTATTCAGACTAAGCAGAAAACTTCACTGATTATGATTTAACATTTAGCTCAAGTCAAATTTCAAAAGCTTTGTACCTCAATTAGTGAATTCTAAGCGGGTGCTTTCTGTGATCGATGGCCACAAAGCTTGGGAATATCATTTCTTGCAGTGAGGCCAGAGCGCTTACCGCAGCAGGATTGTGGCTCATTTTTGAGGCTTTGAAAATATTCTGCATCGATCTCACAGAACCCCTCCTGGAACCGCCACCTTAACGTGGTGGAGGGGTTTGAGCCTGAATGATCCTGGAGCTCTGTTGTCGGGGGCTTCGTGCCCCTGGTAGGGTCTCCCATGGCAAACAGGTCCTAGGTGACGGGTCAGACAAAGAGCGGTTCAGAAGCCCCTTATGAGAGACCAACAGGCCCGGTTAGAACCATGAGGCCGTCCTTCTGTGGACCCACCACCTGCAGGAGGAGCCATAGGGGCTGGTGCAGCTCCAACAGCTGGAAATGGATGAATGGATGAATGGATCTCACAGAAGGATGTTTGTTAGAAAACGGCGCCAGATTCACGACACATTCTTAAAGCTGCCATCAGCTATGCCTTTTTGATTTTTTTTTATCAGGAGGTGTCAGTAGTGAACCCTGTATCATGGATTCAATGAGATACGGAAATCTCATTAATCTTGTGTGAAACACACATTTATCAGCATAAAGATATGTAGCAAAGTAAACATTCTGAGACTTTTATTTATTTTGCTAAACTGCAACTTACATCAAACTCTCTGTGTTGTTGTTTTTGTGGTATTTAGAACAAAAATGTTCAATTTAGGAATAAATTTACAGTGTAAACATTCTTGTGTAAACAAAAACACCTTTAACTTCTTTTGAAAAGATCTTTTGCTGTTTTCTGACAACAAAAATCCAGGTAAAGCATTCCAGGCAACCATGGCTCTGTAACAAACAGTTCGCTGCATCTGATAGGGCTAGAACACACCTTGTTACACTGGTCTGACATGTTCCATAACTATGATTATCTGAGAAAAATGACAATTTATTATGTATGACTTTAGGTATTTTTGTCATAATAATGTTCCTAATAAATGTTATTAGGAGGTACTTTAATCTACGTTTGACCGTTAAAGGGACTATACATAAGTTTAACCACAAATAAATGTATACAAATTTAAAATGTCTTCCTCATACATGCTCCAGCAATGCCCTGGTGAGTAGAATGAGCCCTGGCCTTTTCACCGCGATTGCCTCTATATGACTGTAAAGTCACTGTCCGTGCATGTTGTACAAACTTCACTGAAACAAGCCATAAAATAATCATATTTGGAAGTTACCAAAATAGTTGATCTAATAGTTTTATACCTACAGAGAAGTTGTGTAGTTTTAGTAGCAGACTAGTAGTGTCAGTAATAACAGTAATTGTGCTGTACCTACAAAACATTTGAGTAGTAACGTGGTAATGGTGCTGTATTTACAATGGCAAAAATAATGTTGCTAATGTTAGCTTTTCTTGGCCGCAAAATAAGCATGACTGTTCACGGATTTATAAGCAGTGAAACGACTACAAAAAGTGGACATGTGCCGTTTACAATATAGTTTATGAGTTAGCTATGCTAACTTTGGGCCCAGGAAATTGAAGAGACGATTTAGGCATTTCTACCAGTGGAAATATTTATTATTACAATTAGGCCTACGTTTATGCATACAAAGTATTGTTTTTTCTCCTTCAAACGTCAGTCATTCGTTTATCTGTATTATTTGGCTTCTTCCCTCGATTCACTTTGCTGCATTTGCTCAAGTATCACATCTTGGATAATATTCACTCAAATTGATTTGGTCTAAATATCTTACAAAACAGTAACGTTTCTTACCTCCGTTGAAGTCAAACCTGCAAATCTGTAAATTGACCAGGACGGGACTGTTATTTCTGGTGCTCGTAAAGCCTGAGCGCCTCATGCACGAGCTTATCATGGAGGCTGCAGTTACGCGTTTGGCCTGAGGGGGCAATTGCGAGTACAAAACTGCCAAACTCCACACAGCCCTTTAACCACGCCAAACTATCATGCATTGTCCTCACATTGGTTCTGTATGGGCAACCTAAAACAATCCGTGCTGCTTTATTTTGAGCTACTTGTAACTTGTGTAAATTATTTTCACTTGTGTTTGACCAAACAACTGATGCATAGTCTAAGTATGAAAGTACAAGTGATTGAACTAGTTGTTGGTCAACCACCAAGGAATACACTTTCTACAATATTTAATTATGCCCATACTCCTCCCCATTTTCTGCAATACATAATTAATTTGACTGGTCCACGGCAGTCTAGAATCTACTATCACTCCCAACAATTTTGCTTGATCTACTTGTTCAATTCTCATATTTCCTGGGTCAGATGTAACTGAAGCTTCAGCGCAAATTCAACCTGAAGACGTACCAGCCTTCACTAATCGCCTCAATGGCAGCCTTCACCAATCACCCAATCACGGCCCCATCGCAAGCCGCACCTCCGCATCAGCAATCAGCACAGCGCCTATTCCGCTCAGCTATTCACTGTCCAGGATCCCCGTCTTAAGCTCCCCGGTCAATCACTCGGCGTTTCCCAGCTGTGCAGCGACCCTCCTCCCGGGCTCTCCTCAGGCTCTGCCCGTCGCATTGACGCGCTCGTCCCGTCCTACCACCACCAGTGTCCAGGCTCCGGGGAAGATTCTGGCCATCATCATCAACACCATGCATTGCCTATCGTTCAGCCATCTTCCGCTGGGGTCTGAGCCCCAGTCACGATCCAAGTTCAATAAAACGTTCTAATGCAGCTTGTCTCTGTGAGTCTTTTCAGGTTGAAATCGGTGTTGTTTTCAATAGGTGTTTTGAACCACCATGAACTACCATGCATTTAGTTTTTTTGACATTAACTACTAATTTGTTAGCTCTGATCCATTGAGTTACTAAAGCCAGTTCCTCATGTAGAATGTTATTAAGTTGGCAGTCTGTTTGTGCAGACGCAAACAATGTCGTGTCATCTGCATATACAGCCATGGTTGCATGTTTTAATACCAGGGGAAGATCATTTGTAAAAATCAAAAACAAAAGGGGTCCCAAACAACTTCCCTGGGGCACTCCACAATCCATTTGTCCAACATCATAATAAATTCCATTAAAATAAACTTTATACTCTCGATTACATAGATAACTTTCTAACCACTTTAAGGCAGGCAACTGAAATCCATAACCTTTCAACTTATTTAGTAAAATTGTATGATCTAAAAGATCAAAAGTGTGGTCACTGCAGCCAACTGGAATAGATACTGCCTCAGAGCATAGCTCACATTAGTATAAATTAAATCAATAATGGTAGTTGATAGTTGCTGAACATGGACCATTGGTTTTTAAATATACTCTTGTGACTTCACTGACAAGTTGTGACAAATTAAGTATAAGTATTAGCAAATGAAATTAATTTGATCTTAATGCACAACTTTTCAATTTCCAATCAATATTTAAATCTCCTAAAAAATAAATTTCGTCTCCTGTGTCACATACAGTATCCAACATTTCACATATTTGATCAAGGTACATTATAGCGCATTGGGTGGTCTGTAACAACATCCAATAACAACAGGCCTCAGATGAGGTAACTGTAGCTGTAACCAGAGTACTTCGACTCCTGTAGGTTAAGATCTGATCTTACTTTGACTGGGATGTGATTTTGGACGTAACAAGCTACACCTCCACCATGTAGATTTCTGTGCAGCCTAAAGATATTATTGCCATCTATACTTAATAAAGGGCTATTTATTTTTGCATCTAGATGTGTTTCTGATATTGCTAATACCTGTAAATTATATTTTTGTAAAATATCCTGAATATCATTTATTTTATTTCTTAAACTACACACGTTCAAATGAGCTATTAAAAAAAACAACTTTTGCAACAAAATATAGTCTTTAATCATCTGATATTTGTTCTGAATTTATTCTTTTAGTTTCCCATTGAGCCTCCACCAAAAACCTCACATTACTTAACACATTCATACACACATCCACACACACAAAATCTTTAACATTGTAATGAAATAAGAAATAAGAGATCAGCTGAGCTGCGCCTGCTCATGACATTATCTTTTTCCAACATAAATATTACACATTATGTGGGCTTGCTTTCCAATATACAACAAACAAAAATACAGCCTTTCTTCAGTCTTATTCATTTCTTCATATCCATCCAGCTGTCATTCAGTTTATCGTCTTATTTCTCCCTTGTTCTTTAGCCCAGGCTCAATCACAGTTTCGTAATACGCCTCAGCCTCACTTCGCTCTGTGAACTTTTTAGTCTCACCTTTGAAAGTCAGTATCAGCGTTGCTGGATGAATGATGCCGTGTCTCACATCAGCGCTCTTCAACTTGGCTCGTAACTCCCAGAAGCTGGCTCGTTTCTTCGCCGTCTCCTTGGTCAGATCCGGGAAAATCTTCAGCTTCATTCTGCGAATTTGCATCATGCGCTCATTTTCACCACTTTCATGATCTCTTTTACTGCAAACTTTTGGAGGTGCACAATCATCGCTTTTCCGTCTCCTTTACGCACTGGTCCAATCCGGTGCACTATTTCCACTTCTGGCTCCGACTTCAGCTTGTCTTTAAATAGTTCTTTGAACAACATGTTCATATAGTTGGTCAGATGACCATTTTCGATGTTATCTGTTAAACCAAAAATACAAACGTTGTATTTACGGCTATGCTTTTTGAGCCGCTCAGCTTTCTCTGTCAGTTCTGTCGTTGGTTTTACGCAGCGCCACGCACTCCGCCTCTAGCTTTGTGATCCGACTGTCCATTCCTGACAAAGTTTCGTCCAGTTCGTCAAGTCTCCGTGTACAGGCTTTGAGTAGGAAAATACTTTGCACCTGTGTAGCGTTTATGATCAATATTTGGGCATCTCAGAAGAATAATCCTCTCCCCACATCAGTAGGAGCCACTCTGTCTATAGAGACAGAGACTCTGGAATTGACCTTTGAATTAATACCTTTATCTTCCTCACACCTCCCTGCTAAATCTGATTGTGTCACCTACACCAGTGGTCCTCAACCACCGGGCCGGGGACCAGTACCGGGTCGTGACGCATTTGCTACTGGCCCCTTCCAAATGGGAGAACTTTGAGCAAATACAGCAAACAAGGATTTTGGACTCTGTTTTCCTCTGTTGCAAACCGGACCTTTCAACAATTGCAACCAAACAGTATCTGCCTTCTAAATGGATTTATTGCCACCTCTGGACCTAAACGCTGAACTAAATGGTCCCTGCCTACAGCCTGCTGAAGACCAGTGGCATGCTGGGTAATCGGGGGTGTCGGGACGTTTCCCGGTGGGCCGTTCGGTTGCAGTCCTTTTGGGCTGACAGAATAAAATAATGAATTAATACCAGACGCACAGTTGTGCCATTCCAGGCCTAAAGGCTTTAACTGGCAGCAGCAGGAGCCTGGGCTGTTCCAGATATAAACTAAGTAACACAAGCGGAACTGTCATGGAAATCTATCAAAAATAACGAGTGATGTGTCAAAATCAGAAAAAATGTTTGCATTGAACTTTTCATCCTTGTGGTGGGGAGATACCATTTGACGTTGAACTAACTCAGAGGGGTGTTTAAGAGTGTTTAAGTGGAACACCCCTCCCTTTAGTTGAAGTTGGTGCAGTCCAATCCTGCGGAGACAAGTGTCTGCGCGAGTAAAGAGAGAAAAAGCCAGTGAAAGGTAGAAAAGTGGACAAATAAATATTTATCATCATAACTTGGTGCTGATTGTGGAGTTGTATCAGGCTCAGACTGTGTGTGCAGCGGCCCATGTAAAAAGAGAAAGCGTTAGAAAAGTGTCAAAGCCATTTTTGAACCGGGGACCTCCTGCACCAGAGACCAGTGCGCTATCACTGAGCTATAAACCCACAGAAAAGTGGGCCGGTCTTCTCTAAATTCCCGGGCCAAAAGTAGGTCCCAGCACGGCACTGCTGAAGACCCAAACGGATCGGTCCCTTTCAACCTACGCCGGGCCCGACCAGCTGCCACCACCTCAGTGTAAGCTCCAAAACCAGTTCTGAGAATGTTTGGCGTCTTTTAGAGGTTAAAGTAAATACCCATTCAGAAACTCACAAGGGAAACTTCCCCCTTTCTCTGCATAACAGCAGACATTTGTGTAAATCTTATTCACACCTTAAAAGCAATGTCTTATATAAACTGAGGTTAATCATTTGTCATATCTGATTTGCAAATAGTCATTTTATGTCATGTGTGTGTGTTTGTTGGTTTCAACTGATTTTATGCTGAAGCATGTTTTCGTAAACAATTTAAGAGTTATGAGACAACAAGGCAAAAGTTAGTCAACCAGTAGGTGGTGCCCTACAATGCCCCTAAACTAAAATACAGGTACAAATATACTGTATATGACTCAGAAGGTTGGGTTTCATCAGGAGCAGGATCGTTAACAGAACTGTGAGAGTCGTCCTGACTGTTCTTAGGATTTGTTCTTCTCGAAGAACATTTTCAGCCAAAAACCTTCCTAAGGCAGCGTGAAGAACACATTTGTGCGTAAGAACGTGTCGTGAATGAGGCCCATATATCCTTACCCTGAGGTCTGGGATGGACCTGTTGTTGGTGCCATCTTGGTGAGGCCTGTGATGCCAAACGCAGCCACTAATCTGATAGAGACTGTTACATAAGGTGGGCATAATTTTAGCCTCTGCCCTCTCTCCCCCGTGTGTGACTCTATCCCTTTCGCTCTTCCTCTTCATCTGACTCTTTCTCTCCTCCTTTTCTCTCTCCCTCCCTTTATTCTCTTTCTCTACTTTCCCCTTTATTTCCTCTTCTGCCCCTTTCTATCTCTCTCTCCATCCCTCTCTCTTCCTCTCTTTCCATCTCTTTCTATCGCTCTCCCACCTCTTTTCTCTCTCTCTCCCCTTCCATATCCCCATCTCTTTCTCTTTCTCTCTCTCTCTCTTACTATCTCTCACCCGCTCTATCTTTCTGGCCATTTCTCTCCTCCCTCTTTTCTCTCCCCCCTCCCTCCTTTCTCTCTCTCTCCCCCGCCCTCTCTCCTAAATCGCGTTCCTGGCCTTCCACAGTGAGCCAGCAGAAATAACTCCTGAGGCCTGACTAGACTGCATCATGATTCTGAATAAGCGAATGTCTTAATTGTTTGTTACGTGCAAAGCGCGACATAATACTGATTTATTTAATTATTACTGTAGTACTCCAGTAGTCCTTAGTAATAATTTGCCTGACTACTTTTACCTTCTACTTGAATAACTTTCAAGTGACAAGACTCTTTCTCGAGTGAGTATTTTGTCTGTCTGTATCCTTTAAAAGACAACATTATGTAAAGCTCTGTCAAACATTAGGAGCCGCCCGGAAGGCTTACTCTAATCCACGGCCCAGGGGGAGCGGAGCTTTAAAAGTGTCCCGGGTGAATGCTGTGGCTGTGGCGCCCTCTGCTGGTGAGTAGGGGGAGGGAGAGCAGAGAGCACACAGCAGAGGGGAGCACTGAGTGAGACAAGAGCTAAGCAGATGCCGCCACCTACCGGCATGACCTGCTGCAGGTCCTCCAGAGTGGCCGTCGCCATGCCGACCAGGGCGTTTGGGTCACACGGTGCAGTGGGAGGAGTCAGGAGCTTTCTGGTGGAGAGAAGAGAGGAGGCTTCAGTTTAAAGTAGTAAAAAAAACAAATCCAAGCCCTCCAGAGATGAGCAGCTCAGGGAAGTCCTAAAAAAAGGCCAACATGTTTAGACCATGTTCTTCTTTGTGCTGCTCAGCTTTGAACTCTCCACACACACAAAAACATAGCTGGTCGCACATTGAAACATACCAAAAATGTAAAAAAGAATAGAAAGAGAAATAATACAATGATTCAAATCGAAATTGTCTTTTTTTGTAGCTTTATTGTTTACCTCCCACAGAATTACTCATCCATTGTCATTTATTTATTATTCATGAGGGTTGATTTATTTGACTTTTATTTAACCAGGAAAGTCTCATTTCCAGGGGAAACCTATTGTACATATTTTTGTTTGTTTAATATCTTACTTTTTGTTGACTTTGAAATAAGCACAGACAAAAGTGAAATCACAGTGTACTGGACATGATACTAGTTTTTTTTTTTTTTACTAGTGTGAGTCTTGTGTGTGCATTGAGTGCCATGGCCCTTATTCTAATGAATAATACAACTTTTTTTTTCATACTGTATATTCTTTCTTTCTTTTGTTGCCCATTGCCTGAAAAATAAATGAATAAATTAAATATAACTTTGACCCTGGAGCATGTGCACACATCTACATATGACCATGTCTCCCTGTCTTCTTCACACAATGGACTATTGAGTCACGTATTTAATACAGAGGACCAAAACTCACAAAATAATCAAGTCCATTTCTGTTGAAACATAACTACAAATGCTGAAAAAATAAATAAAACAGTACATTTTTTAGCTAGTATCAGTAATTTGATCCCCGTTTGGGGGAACGCATTCCCCCGCCTTTCAGTTTTACAGGATAAAGTATCCGGGAACTATTTTAGAGGATCCAGCAAAGAATTGATCTGATATAATGGTGTTTAATGAGAGTACTCCGGCAAATGTTTAGTTTTTTCCCCCGAATCCATCACATCAAACCAAAAGTAATTATTACAAACAAATTTGCAAATGAAGCACTGGGTAGTATACATCTTAAATAAAACGGTTTGGTCAGTTTTACGCATAAAGGGGATCATTTATTAAGTGCTAAGAAGTGACTGCAAGCTGGAAAAAGCATATAGCTATTTATGAACATGTTGCACCAAATGTACCTTTTGAAATTCCCTTCATTACCGATTTAAGCTCCCACATCTGATATGTGAACGAGAGAAAGCAATGATTAGATGACTCTTTGAGCAAAAGCTTTGTAAGTCACCTTTAATGCCTGATTTCCAGATGAAAACATTCAGCCTCACAAGCATTGTCAGATGGCTCTAAAAGTTGTAGAGTGACTTTGACTCATGCAGTACGTACCTGTAAACATAGAGAGGGAAGTGGATGTCCAGAGCGATACTGTTGTACACGGCTAAGCCCATCAGCTGGAGCAGGGTTAAGGAACAGGACAAAGAGGTTTTCAACAGTTAAACGATACACTTAGAGACCACTGTGTTTAAGCACCACGTTAAATAAGAGAGTAGATACGCTTACTTCTCTCTCCTGTAAGTCCTGTAAACAAAACAACAAATATGCTCACAGTTGGTCTGGATGAATACAAGCATTCAGTTTCATGTAACAGCAACGAGCATATCGATGGTGCCACGAGGAACTAAAATACTTTAGAGCTATTTCATCATGTTCTCATCGAAAACAGACCTGGAGCTGTGTTTCAAGCCACTTGCACATCTTTGAGTAATCTCAAAATCTTTCTCTGAGGCTAATCGTAGGGTCGCGGCAACAGCTCCCCAAAAGATCCTCCTACGTGAGGAATTTTCAACCATGGACATTTTCCATGGGAATTAACAGGAATATGTGGGACTTAAAGGGAATAATAAAAATCTAAAGATTGCTTCTTTACCGATAGATGTAAACTGAACATTTGATTTGATTAGTTACACAGTTAGTGAGTATAAAATAACCAACTTGCATCTAGTCCCTTTAAAGGGGGGGTATTATGTAAATGGACTTTTTCAAGCTTTATATCATGTTATTATGTCATTCCCTCATTAAACACATGCCTGGAGTGTTACCTTGGCTCATTCACATATTTTTGAGTAATCAGTAAAAACTTAGACGGCAGCCATTTTAGGTGTAGCTATGCCTCAGTCCTCCTAGGAACGCCCCCACCTCCTGGAGACGCCTCTGGACCTTTTGTCACCAGCCAAGCCACCAACCACTGCTCCTCAGCTCAGCAGAGCCCCTCCCCGCACAGTAGTGTTGTTTAGATGCCACAGCAGTGTGCTGAAGGGGGCGTGTCGGAAAGCTTCTTAAAGAGACAGAGGCCTATTTCAAGACGTTCAGTACAGCCATTTGAGAGAGCAATTTTATTCAAGGCAGTTATTTTAATTTACTGCATATACAGACCAACAGAAGGTTACGTCATCATTGTAGTATGCTATAGACTGGTGCTATGTGATTGAAAAAAGCATAATACCCCCTCTTTAAGAAAGAGAATTAAAACTGAATGTAGGTTTAGGAAAGGTCCTCACACTTCTTGTTTGGGCCTAGGGGTGACGTCACTCAAATGTTTTATGGTTCAAAACACAAATAATGGCTATCTAATAGTCCACCAATTATTTATTATTTATTTATTTTTATTCTAAATCTTCAACATAAAAATGATAACAAATCACATACAAATAAAACATTACACAAAGGGTACAATTCAATTTGAATCAGTTTAAAATATAATTTTCAATTAAAGACCATTTGTGCATAATTAAGTCAGTTTTCATTTGCTTCATATGACCCACTTGTTTCAGTTTATTTTTCCATTGGGTAATGGTGGGGGGCTGAAGTTTGAGCCAAGAGACTGTAATCATTTTCTTGAAATTAAGAGTAGTTTTTTTGTGTGTGTGGAAATGTTACAATTTAATCTGGAATTGCTAGGGAATATTCCCAATATTATGACATTCGGTTCTAATGTTTTTTTAAAAGCATTTTTACAGTTTTGTATCGGAAATGTATCAGGAATTTCCGCCCCTTTGCATCCTTAACCGACTCGTACGTATGCAGGGAAGACTTTCCTCACCTCCGCATCTCTCAATCACTTGAAAACCAGGAAGTAAAACTACTGGATATTTGGTTTCAGCTGTGATAGAGCAATATTGCATTTTCTAACCAACAAAGTGTGAGAGTGAAATTATTAAAGGAACAGGCCACCGTTTTTCCATACTGAGATGTGTTCTTACCTGAGCTTAGACGAGTTGATGCGTACCTGTCTAATAACAAAGATGCGTTAGCCTTTAGCCTTTCCCAGCATATTCCTATGGACCTAAACAGAGGTGAAGTTAGAAGCGACCAAGCTCTTTCAGGTTTTCCCCATTTAAATACAGTTACATGATCTAAGTCTAGTTACACAAAATCAAACATGTGGATTTTCTAAGCGGATAAAAAGGGGTACTATATTGTGAGGCGTAATAACACCTTAGGAGCACTTCAAAGTCTGCGTAGTAATATCCTCAGAATTCTTTAGGAGCGCCTTCTAAAGAATTCTTTACTGCGCCTTACAATATAGTTCATTTTGCGTGACTATACTCGGATCGTGTAAAGACTCACGTAACCATATTTTGTAGGGAAAACGTGGAAGAGCTTGGGCACTGCTAACGTCACCCCCGTTTGGCCCCATAGAGGAGAGGAGGAGAGGCTAAATGCTAACAACATCTTTAGTCTTTGTGTGTGACGGAGCGCACGCACAAAGACCAGACAGGTACACATCAACTCGTCTAAGCTCAAGTAAGAACATATCACAGTATGGAAAAATGGTGGCCTGCTCCTTTAAATAATACCAAATACCGGCAAAAAGCAGAATATTAAATTCACATTACACAGTTACATCAAGAAAAGCTCTGTATTGTGTCAGTGATTGCGTCATAAAGAGGCACAAACACACTCTCAACGTAGTAATCTCCAGAAGCAGGCACACACACAGCCACTACTGTAAATACTGCTGTCTTTGATGAGGTTGTGACATTGATAGAAGCTGACGATATGTCAAAGCTACGTATATCTATGGTAAAGTATATTGTACTCCTGTGAGCTTCAGCATAAACCCGGCCTGAGTGGAAAACGCGCTGCATTAGGCCGGGGGAATTCCCTCATAGAGCTTCAAATACAAGCTAACCTATATAACATGAGTGTGTGCATGTGGCCCCTTACCCCCACACACACACACACACACACACACTCTGTCCGAGCCCCATCTGGGACATGTGGCAGCCAGATGTGGACGAGGAGGAGGAGGGGGCCGGTCTACAGTACAGAGGGGAGCACTGCTGATTACAGGTAGGCCACACTATTGGATAAATAAACACTCACAGAGTGAGGAGCAACTGTATGGAGCCGTTACTGGAAACATTAAGAAGAGTTACAGTAACATTCCCATGATGCACTGTGACATCACTTCAGATATTTGCCGGCTCCTCCAAAATTCAACAGAAAAAGGAAATGTACCGATGCTCTCGTAATAATAACAACGATGCTTTACACTTTGAAGGCATCTGCTCGAGCGCTCTGAATGCATGGATTCCATGTGCTCTTGGATTCCTCAGAAACCTGGCTAACAACAAGACAAACTGAGTCATGCTATAACACAACTCTCCAGCAACTACTAAGAGTCAGACTACAAACCTTAGTATAACTGTATGAACAGGATACTTGGGCGCTATAACCATGATAAGGTCAAAACCTTTCTCCACAAACTCACACAGAAAAATGCACCAAATAGCAAAAGGTCAATCTTGACAACTTAAAATGACTGGAATTAAGATATTATACCCTGACAGGAGTCATTTTGACCTGTGAAATAGAAACATCTGCCAATGGAATGAGTAGTTTTGCACTTAACCTCTTAACCCCCACCTGAACCGAGCACATTTTCTCCAGTTTGGCTGGAGAAAATGTCTAATGACAAGCATCACAATAGGAAAAAAAGAGCCGAGAACAAGGATGAAAACACAACACAAGAGCAACAAAAAAACTGACGAAAAAGTGAAAAAAAACAACATTTCAGGCAAAAGTACCTATTTTTAGATTGCGTTTTGTAGTGAATTCTCACCATGCCATAAAAGCCATAAAACAAAAGACTCCAATGGGACGAGAAATGAAAGATCTAAAAAAAAAAAAACCAGTCCCCTACAAACATTTTGCAAAGAATTACATGATTGATGAATTACAAGTCATATTCTCCGTCTCAACCAGACGACAAATGAAGTTAAATAACCCAATCAATGAGCTAGGCAGGATTGTTTTCAGGCAAATAAGACTCGGCTCCCACTATCTACAAATGTAAACCGTTAGATGGTCAAGGATATACAGAGCGAGCTCCATGTCATCTCTAATCGTCCACTTACAAAACATTTGCATGACCAGTTGAATATTAAATTCAGCTCCACAGCTAATCTGCTTTGTACTTCTGAAGAAAACGTACACGTAGGCCTGCCACGATAATTACTATATCGAGTTATCGCTCGATAAGTAAAATGAAGGACGATAACACTTTTAGTCTCGATAAATGCACGTGCTGCGTGTGCTTAAAATAAATACAGAAACATGAAGCTATCACAGCGCGGAGCGGAGCGTCCATCCAACCCGTCTCCATGTAAAGACAGCGCTGAGCACATCAGCCGTATCCCCGCATGTATCCAGATCATTTATAGATCAGGCTTTTGGAGAGAGGCGGGGTGTAAACAAAGTGCTGTTTACTGATTCCAACACTTTGTGAACTTTATTGCGGAGCAAGAGGGACTCGTGTGAAAACACTTGGAGTTCCAGCCTAAAGAACTCATCACAGAGAGAATAACAACATTAATGCGACTGCAGGTTTGTCCAACTGAGAACGAAACGAAACCACCGCCCAGTCAGTGTATCAAAGCTAATCAGTGCTACTGTTAGCGAGAGGAACCGGCGCTTTAGCCACTATCCAAATACAAGTTGATGTCCTGAGAACATTACTCAGTGCTTAGGACTATGTTACTGTTCAAAAGCCAGAGAAATGCTGCAGCGGTTTGACAAACAGTCAACAAGTTTCCCAAAAAAAGCTGCTTCACTCCGACAGCCGTGTGTACAGGAGGTTATATTTGAAAAGAAAAAAACAAAACATATGGCTACTCTACTGTAGCAGTGATACAGTATTATCTGAATCCATACATTTAACCTTCGTGTGATTCTTCAATTTTGCACCCTTTAAAGACCCTAATGTCAAAAAATGTACACTTCAAAAAAGAGTCTGAAAATTACCACACATTCATATTTTTTTCTGCTTATTGTTACAAAAGTTCTTCAGTGGCTCTTGGGCCATTTGGATGGGCTGCGGCTCCAGTGGCTTTCAGGTCAAAATGACCCAAGGATACATGTTATGCTAACCAGGTTTTATTTAGTTTTTGTCAGGAAATATTTAACCAGAATAATGTAGATGAATTATCAATTTATTGTTATTGGGATGTTTTTAAAGAGGACACTGTATATTGACTATTTAAAAAGAAATGTCATGACAGACCTAGTTCAAACACAGAACCTGGTGAGAGAGTAAGTTATGTTAAAAGGTGAGAAGCACAGATGGATACAGTGTCCTAGAATATGTCGACCCTTCTAGTTTGCAGGTTCTTAATAAGGTATAAGGTAATACTGAATGTCAAAAAACAAACAAAAAAACATTTAATTAAAATAGTTACTTAGTTTTCTTTTTATTGCCTACAGTATTTGCATTGTACTCAATATTATCGTTTATCGCGATATTTTCTGAGACGATATATCGTCTTACTTTTTTTTTTTTATTGTGGCAGGCTTACATTTTTATTTTATTTGACCTTTATTTAACCAGGAAAGTCCCACTGAGATTAAGAATCTCTTTTTCAGGGGAGTCCTGGCCCCAAACATACACGATGTTGCGTTGTACTGCAGACAAATCCTAAAACTGATGTGTTAAACTGGACTCTTGTACATTTCTGGACATACCTACATGTATTAACGTATATGGACTTTCCCGTCTGCTGTTGTTTTAACGTTTTGTATATTTTTAGGTCAATAAACTATTGACTATATATCAACTATTGCGTTAACCAGCGGCTGAGTGGTTGTTGCCTCACAGCGAGTTTGTGCGTTCTCTCCGTGTCTGGATGGGTTTCCGCATTCATCAAAAACATGTGCAATAGGTTGATTTTCCAGCCACTGCGGTCGCTCACTGCTCCTCTGTCATCAAAAGATTGGACAAATGCAGGGGACAAATAAAGTACACCTTAAGGCAGTGTTCTCAACCTTTTCAGCTCTGGGGACCCTAGACACGCTTCCCACAGTCCATGGCACCCCGACATGGCACTATAACCCTAATGCACTATATGACATTGTGTCTCACATGACGAGAGCTGTTTATATTCAGGAACAATGATAGGATGATACAGGTTATATTGGCCACAATAACCTTTATTTAATCATCCATATACAGTATGCTGCAGCTGCCTAATTCTAGTCAAGGGCCAGATTCTATTCTTTTGGATCCTTGTTTCAGCCCAGGCTTGGCCTACACTGTACAATTCCAGACATAAATAAAACATATTCAGATTAAAATCTAAATAAGAATTATCTGTATCTTGCCGAATATGCAGAAAAATGTTAAGCAGAAAGACCAATGTCACACTCTCTCCTCTGCCTGTCTGTCCTCTCTCTGTCCTGCTGCCTGTCCTCCTCTTCTGTCTGCCTGTCTGTCCTCCTCTCCTGTCTGCCTGTCTGTCCTCCTCTCCTGTCTGTCTGCCTCTGTCCTCCTCTCCTGTCTGCCTGTCTGTCCTCCTCTCCTGTCTGCCTGCCTGTCCTCCTCTCCTGTCTGTCTGCCTGTCTGTCCTCCTCTCCTGTCTGCCTGTCTGTCCTCCTCTCCTGTCTGTCTGTCTGTCCTCCTCTCCTGTCTGCCTGTCTGTCCTCCTCTCCTGTCTGCCTGCCTGTCCTCCTCTCCTGTCTGCCTGCCTGTCCTCCTCTCCTGTCTGTCTGCCTGTCTGTCCTCCTCTCCTGTCTGTCTGTCTGTCCTCCTCTCCTGTCTGTCTGTCTGCTGTCCTCCTCTCCTGTCTGTCCTCCTTCTGTCTGCCTGCTGTCCTCCTCTCCTGTTGTCTGCCTGTCTGTCCTCCTCTCCTGTCTGCCTGTCTGTCCTCCTCTCCTGTATCTGTCTGCCTCCCTCCTGTCTGCCTGTCTGTCCTCCTCTCCTGTATGTCTGCCTGTCCTCCTCTCCTGTCTGCCTGTCTGTCCTCCTCTCCTGTATGTCTGCCTGTCTGTCCTCCTCTCCTGTCTGCCTGTCTGTCCTCCTCTCCTGTCTGTCTGCCTGTCTGTCCTCCTCTCCTGTCTGCCTGTCTGTCCTCCTCTCCTGTCTGTCTGCCTGTCTGTCCTCCTCTCCTGCCTGTCTGTCTGTCCTCCTCTCCTGTCTGTCTGTCTGTCCTCCTCTCCTGTCTGTCTGTCTGTCCTCCTCTCCTGTCTGCCTGTCTGTCCTCCTCTCCTGTATGTCTGCCTGCCTGTCCTCCTCTCCTGTCTGCCTGCCTGTCCTCCTCTCCTGTCTGTCTGCCTGTCTGTCCTCCTCTCCTGTCTCTGTCTGTCCTCCTCTCCTGTCTGTCTGTCTGTCTGTCCTCCTCTCCTGTCTGCCTGTCTGTCCTCCTCTCCTGTCTGCCTGCCTGTCCTCCTCTCCTGTTGTCTGCCTGTCTGTCCTCCTCTCCTGTCTGCCTGTCTGTCCTCCTCTCCTGTCTGTCTGTCTGTCCTCCTCTCCTGTCTGCCTGTCTGTCTCCTCTCCTGTATGTCTGCCTGTCCTCCTCTCCTGTCTGCCTGTCTGTCCTCCTCTCCTGTATGTCTGCCTGTCTGTCCTCCTCTCCTGTCTGCCTGTCTGTCCTCCTCTCCTGTCTGTCTGCCTGTCTGTCCTCCTCTCCTGTCTGCCTGTCTGTCCTCCCTCCTCGCTGCCTCCCTCCTCTGCCGTCTGTCCTCCTCTCCTGCTGCTGCTGTCCTCCTCTCCTGTCTGTCTGTCTGTCCTCCTCTCCTGTCTGCCTGTCTGTCCTCCTCTCCTGTCTGTCTGTCTGTCCTCCTCTCCTGTTGCTGTCTGTCCTCCTCTCCTGTCTGTCTGTCTGTCCTCCTCTCCTGTCTGTCTGTCTGTCCTCCTCCTGTCTGCCTGTCTGTCCTCCTCTCCTGTCTGCCTGTCTGTCCTCCTCTCCTGTCTCTGCCTGTCTGTCCTCCTCTCCTGTCTGTCTGTCTTCCTCCTCTCTGTTCTGTCTGTCCTCCTCTCCTGTCTGTCTGTCTGTCCTCCTCTCCTGTCTGTCTGTCTGTCCTCCTCTCCTGTCTGCTGTCTGTCCTCCTCTCCTGTTGTCTGTGTCTCCTTTGTCTGCCTGTCTGTCCTCCTCTCTGTCTGCCTGTCCTCCTCTCCTGTCTGTCTGTCTGTCCTCCTCTCCTGTCTGCCTGCCTGTCCTCCTCTCCTGTCTGCCTGCCTGTCCTCCTCTCCTGTCTGCCTGCTTCCCCTCTCCTGTCTGCCTGCTGTCTCCTCTCCTGTCTGCCTGCTGTCCTCCTCTCCTGTCTGCCTGCTCTCCTGTCCTCCTCTCCGTCCTGTCTGCCCTGTCCTCCTCTCCTGTCTGCCTGCCTGTCTCCTCTCCTGTCTGCCTGTCTGTCCTCCTCTCCTGTTGTCTGCCTGTCTGTCCCTCTCCTGTCTGCCTGTCTGTCCTCCTCTCTGTCTGTCTGTCTGTCCTCCTCTCCTGTCTGCCTGTCTGTCCTCCTCTCCTGTCTGCCTGTCTGTCCTCCTCTCCTGCCTGCTCCTCCTGTCTGTCGTCCCTCTCCTGTCTGTCTGTCTGTCCCCTCCTGTCTGTCTGTCTCCTCCCGTCTGCTGTCTGTCCTCCTCCTCTCCTGTCCCCTCCTGTCTGTCCTTCCCCTCTCCTGTCTGCTGTCTGTCCTCCTCTCCTGTCTGCTGCTGTCTGTCCTCCTCTCCTGTCTGTCTGTCTGTCTTCTCCTCTCCTGTCTGCTGTCTGTCCTGCTCCTGTCTGTCTTCTCCTGTCTGTTGCCTGTCTGTCCTCCTCTCCTGTCTGCCTAACTCCTGCTCCTCCTCTCGTGTCGGCTCTACAGCTGTGTGGCGTTACGCACCCTTAGACTTCATGCTTTATTTATAAAATTAATCTTTGAAAAAAAATAGTTTTTATTTCATGGCAAAACCAACTTAATCTAGAATCTTACTGTGTTCCAGGTGAATTCCAACAATTAAATTGAATATTTTTGGATAATTTAGCCCCATTTGGATTCGTCATATAAATCATCCATTTTCCCCCAGCACCCCTGGCCTTGCACTGCGGTTGAGAACCCCTGCCTTAAGGCAGTGGTTCCCAGGGCGTCCCCCAGGGATTGCAGGGGGGCCCAGAGCTTTGTCTGCTCAGAGGGTCCGGTAATAAATGACAGAGTTTGAGCAATTTTATTGGTTAAAACAATCATCAAATTTTCATGTAAAAATAAGACATTTTATACATAACATATTTTCACCGACAAAGCCATGGTTAAATTTATGGTTTTACTTTCATGATACAAATATTTTGGATCTTGTTTAGTTTTTGATAAAGCTCTTTATAAGTGAAAAAAAAAAATTCTGTAGAAATTCTAATTTCTCTAATTTTTTTTTTGGGGGGGGGGGGGGGGGGGGGAGTTTAAAGCTCAATAAATCAGGCTGTGAATAAGATATTGAAAAATCCCTCTGGAAAATAACTTCAAAATCAAGATCCATGAGTGTTCATTTGGAGGCTGTAGGAGCGACTAAAGTGGAGATGTTGTTACAAGAGTGAAACGAAAACCTCATTTTGACAAGGTAAGAGACAAAACTAGCTAAAAATCCTAACATTGACTGCTGCATGCATGCTGCCGCGTCTTGCCTTAACTGGATCATGATGTAAAAATAAATCAATAATTGCAACTCAAATTAAAATTGAGTTCAACATCTTTTCCAAAGAGTTCGCTGATGTTTCTTATCACCTGTTTGCCGACGACATCCAGTTGACTGTTCTTTTAAGCCTTCTGAGGGAAGGCTGAACTCTTTAGTCAACTGTTTGAAAAATATAAAACTATGGTTAAGTAAAAATTCTCTGCAGCTTAATGCTTGTGATTGCTCCTGATGACCTTATCCCAGGGATAAACCAGTATTTGGGAGATCTCAGTCAGTCCGCTGCACAGAGTCTCAGGAACCTTGGTGTGATTTTTGACAAAAACATGTCATTGGATCACCACTCTAAACAGCTAAGCAGAAATTGTTTCTTTCAGTTGAGGAAAATCTCTAAACTGAGGAAAATTGTGTCACGTAATGATTTGGAGCTCATTATTCATGCTTTTGTGTCGTCACGTTTAGACTATTGCAACAGTTTACTCTCGTGTCTAAACAAAAAAGAGCTGTCTCGTCTCCAAATGGTTCAAAACTCTGCAGCGAGGATTTTAACTTGCACTAATAGAAGGGCTCATATCACCCCAATTCTTAAAGCCCTCCACTGGCTGCCGGTGTCTTACCGGTTTCAATTTAAAATCTTGGTGCTGACTTTTAGATCCTTATATGGTCAGACGCCATCTTACATCAGAGATCTGATTCAGCCCTATGCCCCCTCTCGTTCTCTGAGGTCTGTAGATCAAAATCTCTTGATGGTTCCTCGCACTCGTTATCGAACCAGAGGAGACCGATCCTTCCAGGCTGTCGCACCTAGACTCTGGAACGATCTCCCGCTCTCTCTGCGATCACTTGACTCTGTTGATACTTTTAAATCCCAACTCAAAACGTTCTTGTTCAGTCGAGCGTTTTGAAAGTACGGTTTTATGGGCTGATATGACTGTCTCCACTGTTGTTTGATCTGTGTAATTTTTTTTGTGTTTTTAATTATTACTTGTTTTTGATGTGAATCACTTTGTGACCTTCTGTCTGAGAAAGGTGCTATATAAATAAACTTTGCTTGCTTGCTTGCAAATCTCTTCGTCGAGTCCACACAGCCTACAGAACATTAGTCAGTAAGACAAAGGCCTGCACAGCTGTGTCCCATTAGGACACATTCAAACATTACACACTGTTTTAGTGCCATTAGCCTGGACTGGCTCAGTGTTTGTGCTCAGAGGTCACACTTTCAACAACACGACCACACCTAGTAACGCAACAACCAACAGTACTTCCATCTGCATGTTCCATGGCTCTCATTTATTAACAGTAATGCAGTAATAATACTCTCATTGTAGCGATTGATAGCAGTTCAGAAAACCCTGCTCCACAAGGCTGCACACTCGGTCCGATCCATATTTTGGTTAGGGATGCTGAGAGACAAAATTGGCCCCAAAAATGCTTTTTCTGTGCTTATTTCCTGTTTATTGATATTTCCTGTAATGTGTAAACTATCCACCAGGGGGTGCTGCAGAACCCTCAGCACCCTGGGTTCCAACGGCCTTGCTGTACGCACTTCATTTTCATAATTTTACTGATTACAGCTTTAATAGTCCCACTGAAAGTACATTATAGGGCTGTCAAAGCTAGTGCATTTTCTCCAGTTCGGCTTTACCTTAATCTAAAAGCTTCTTGAACAAAAATGTGGATAAAAAAGCAACAGAAGAGTGACAAAAACATGACAAAAAAGGCGCGGGACAATAATGTGATGAAGACACAACAAAAAAGTGACAAATATGCAGCAAAGAAAGCAACTAAACTGTTACAAAAAGATTAGCAAAAGTGTAACAAAAAATGTTGAAAAAGTGTCAAAAAAGCAATGAAAAAAAAAAAAACTCAAAAAGTGGTGACAAAACGGCAATAACGCATGCAAAAATATCCATTTATATTTCTTTTGTAGGTATTAGCTTTCAAATGAGCTCCAATCAAGAAGCTTTAATATTTGGGTAAAGCCGAACTGGAGAAAATGCGCTTGGTTAAAGCAAGGTAAGGATTAAACACTCTGCTGCGCGACGTCGTGTTCTTGACTCCGCGTCGTGCATTTGAATTGTCTAATGCACGGCTCTGAGTTGTTTAATCTGCTTATACCACGCTCCCACAAACAAATGTTTTTTTAATTTCCTAAACTGGCTAAATCTACCAGACTACAGGGACTATTTTATGTGGGTTTTTAGACTGTCCGTTCTCTCACTGCAATGAGGATCTCCATCAGGCTCAACAAAACATCAGCAGCACAGAATCACAACACAACAGGACTAACTGCACTTCTCCATGGAAGTAAACACCGATAGTCTGCAGCACTCCTGGGCAGGAGTTATTTCACTTTTACACTGTTTAACCTGAAGCTCAGTTGTTTATGGAAACAGCTGCTGTGGAGTCCGCTTTGGTCCCACAAACTGAAACTTTTATGTTTGACTTTACGAATCCATCCAAATATGCTTTAGTGCAGGGATCTGCTCGAGTCCTGACAAGAACCAGGAAATACCACCACATTAGTCCAGTGCTCCGGTCTCTGCACTGGCTTCCTGTCACTCAGAGAATAGAATTTAAAACAGCTCTGCTTGTGTACAAGTCTTTTCATGGTTTAGCACCAAAGTACATCTCTGACATGTTAGAGCCGTATGAACCATCTCGGGCCCTGAGAACTTCAGGGAGGGGTCTCCTGGTGGTTCCCAGAGTCAATAATAAACACGGTGAGGCTGCGTTTCAGTTTCATGCAGCTAAAATCTGGAACAGTCTTCATGAGGATGTGAGACAGGCCTCAACTCTGACAATGTTCAAATCCAGGCTGAAAACAGCTCTTTTTACCCGTGCATATGAAAACTGAAAGTATTTTATCTGCACTCTTGCCTTTTACTGTAACTGATTAACTTTATGTTGATGTTTTATTGATTGATTTTTATCTGTTTTCTTGTAATTTTATGCAACTGTGAAGCACTTTGAATTGCCTTGTGTATGAATTGTGCTCTACAAATAAACTTGCCTTGCCTTGCCAGGGATCATTTTATGGACGTCTGAAAATAATGAATAGTGCCTTAACCGTTTAAGAGAAATGGAAAGCTCATATTTTATTAACAGTACAAAACAGTGAACATTTAAATAAATTACAAAAAAAAAGCGATTCAAATAGGGGAAAATACTGTAGCAAATAGGGCAGACGTAGGCTAACAAATTATCAGTCCATTTATTTGATTTAATGAAGCCCATTCAAACACAGCCTGCTTGCTCTCTTCTTCTTCCCATTCATCAAAAGTTTTGTTTTGGCCAAAAATGTTGAAGTTAACAAAATCCATCTCATTGGTTCCTGTCAGTCACTCCTGGAGTCAGAGCCGACTCGTCACCTAATGTAGGCTCATTAAGCCTTTATCTGATTTAGCTATGTTACGTGTTGCTATGGCGACGCCCACAGCGGAGTGATATCCCAGTGATTTAACCACCGGACTACGTGTGCGGTTATACCAAAATAATGCACGCCTGTCAGCCTTGGAATTCTCCCTGACCGTGGTATAATCATGAATTCATCGCAGAATATTCACGTCATATGTTTTGACCTAATACACTCCTGTATCTGAGCCACACACATGACCTCAGAGACAAAGCACTTGTAATTAACTACATATTGTAAGCCGGGGCCTCCAACCTTTTCACATACTTTACGTCACAAAAGCAACAGAGAGCTACTTGTGCATCAAAGAGGCTTGTCTTTCGACTCTGCTTTATGAACCTATTCTGTTCAAAATGTTCAGCACTCAAAGAAAAATGTATCTATTGACACGCACTAATTTATTTTCAAATGCAAAGCTATCTTGTAGTTTCATAAACAATGTTCTTTCTTTCTTGATCGACATGTTTGTCTGTGAATGAAACAAATGTCCTTCACCCAGTGGTCTACTTTTAATCGGTTTGCACAGCTTGTCTGCCCCGCATTCACCGACCTCCTCATCTCCAACGGTGACGCCTGCTGCCATGGCGACGCCCAGGAACCCGGAGGTGGATAAATGAGCCGTTAGCATTAGCCTTAGCCGCGGCGCACGTGTGTGGCAGGCGGGGGAACACCCAAGAACAGCCTGAATTGGCCCCTCACGCCGGCGCTGTTGGATTATATAACCTCCTGACAGTTCCCAGCTGGCCAGTAACCGCCGCGCACCGTCCATTATCGTTTACACGCAGAAACTCCACATGCTAGCGCTAATGCGAGCATTCTTTGCGAGTGACAAGATGTTCTACAGAGCGTTAGGTAACTTCTTGTAAAAGAACGCGGAAGAATATCAACATTTATTCAGCTATTCCAGGCCCACACTGTGGTTCAAATGAAGCCTGGACAAGGTGCTAAAATGACATAAGAAACACACACGCGGTGCAGGGCCAATGTGCAATAATCCATAATACAGGCTAGTCAAACAAGGGTTATGCTGCACAATGTGAAAGTTATGGAAGCCCTTTTTTTTTGCAAATGCGTGCTCTCACTCTGCCAATGAAAATCTATCACTCGGAGCGAAAAGAGCTGTGAAACTTTACAGTGCGGTTAACTGTTGTTTGGCGAGACGCGCTGAAGACGGTGTGTGGATTTATTGTTACGACACTCACCTCTGAGCGCAGCGTCCCTCCTGCCGTGTGATGTACGCCTGTGATGATACAGAGCGACGAATACGGGAAGTCTCCTACTGTCCCACTGTCTTTGAACTACTCATGGAACATACTGACCTTGTCATCCAGGCGTCTGAAACCGGCAACAAGACGGCTAGCTACACAGAGGAGATGGGGATTCTCTCTTCACGATGAGCCTCGCCGTGCAGTGTACATGGGTTTAAAACTCCTGTCTGCCTGTGTTGTTTCTTTATCAAAGGATACAGTTCCGACCAGTTGGAACTCCGAATAGTTGTCACACTTCCAGCTGCTGAACCAATGGCAGCGCGAGTCCTTCATGTAGGTGAACATACCTGGGAAGGAAAGGAGAGATAAAGTCTCTTATTACTGTTTTGTTCTTTTAGTAAGACGGTCCGCGCCACAGCGGAGGCTGTAGCTCTTTCTCACTTGAAACATGAACATTGTTTAGCTCACGATGGGGTTAATAAAGTTTTTAGTTTGACCTGTGAGAGCCTAAGGCTTATAGAAGAACACAAGGCCGCGCAATGTAAATGTGGAAATGAATGTCAGCGGTGCTCCCATCAGAGCAGTCACCTCCTCTTGCAACGCCCTCTCAGAAGTAGTGGAGGCGAATAGCGCATTATCCGCCACTCAGTTCACCAGAGGACTGTGCACCTCGTGGGCCTGGCCCAAAGTCTCTTATTGACAAGGAATAAATAAGATGAGTAAGCGCCTCCTGTGTTAGCTTCCTGCATTAGCGCCCTGTGTTAGCCTCCTGCATTAGCGCCCTGTGTTAGCCTTCTGTGTTACCCTCCTGCATTAGCGCCCTGTGCTAGCCTCCTGTGGTACCCTCTACCCTGTTAGCCTCCTGCATTAGCGCCCTGTGTTAGCCTCCTGCATTAGCGCCCTGTGCTAGCCTCCTGTGTTACCCTCCTGCATTAGCGCCCTGTTAGCCTCCTGCATTAGCGCCCTGTGGTAGCCTCCTGTGTTACAATCCTGCATTAGCGCCCTGTGCTAGCCTCCTGTGTTACAATCCTGCATTAGCGCCCTGTCTTACCCTTCTGCATTAGCGCCCTGTGCTAGCCTCCTGTGTTACCCTCCTGCATTAGCGCTCTGTGCTAGCCTCCTGTGTTACCCTCCTGCATTAGCGCCGTGTTAGCCTTCTGTGTTAGCCTCCTGCATTAGCGCCCTGTGTTAGCCTCCTGCATTAGCGCCTTGTGTTAGCCTTCTGTGTTAGCCTCCTGCATTAGCGCCCTGTGTTAGCCTTCTGTGTTAGCTTCCTGCATTAGCGCCCTGTGTTAGCCTTCTGTGTTAGCCTCCTGCATTAGCGCCCTGTGTTAGCCTCCTGTGTTACCCTTCTGCATTAGCGCCCTGTGCTAACCTCCTGTGTTACCCTCCTGCATTAGCGCTCTGTGTTAGCCTTCTGTGTTAGCCTCCTGCATTAGCGCCCTGTGCTAGCGGCGGTGCAGAGGGGATTTCCCGGCTCCGCTGATGAGGGGAACACAGCCCTCATTCACAGTGTTGCTCTGGGCACACGTCCCCTGGCCCCAAAAACACAGACGGAGCGGAAAGATTGAGAAGCAATGGAAAGAAAAACCCAATACATGATGCACAGACCAAAGTGGGTTCTTTACAAAACGTCTTATAGTTTAGTGGTGAGAGCCTTAGAAATGTGTGAATAGAATGGTAGGAATTGATGAAAGTTGAGGTAAAAGTGCTATAATGATAAAACATATTTTTGTTTTTATCTTCTACCTTCTCATTAATGGGCAAACCCCCAATATACTGCACCACTATCACCTCTAAGAGCCTTTGTTTGTTACTTCCTATTTTGTTATTTTCTGATACACAAAGACTCCTCAGCACAGAGGACCGTTACGGCTGGAGCTTATTCATAATAATAATAATAATTCATATATTGCATTGGTTTTATATAGCGCTTTTCTGCACACTCAAAGACGCTTTACATTGCATTATTCATTCACTCCATACTTGGTGGTGGTAAGCTACTATTGTAGCCACAGCTGCCCTGAGGCAGACTGACTGAAGCGAAGCTGCCAATCTGCGCCATCGGCCCCTCCGACCACCACTAACCACTCACACACCACATTCACCCAGTTACCAAACACTCTCCCTGGGTCTAACAGGATCAGGGAGAGCAAAGGCGGTATTATTAGTCCAGGTGGACCGACAGATGCGGCCCAGGGGCCGTTATGATACCGAGTTTTGGTCCCCATCCCTTAGAAGAAGTAGAATTTCCATAACTTCATACAAATATCTGTTTTATTTGTGTGTTTGTTTTTAAATTGGATTGTGTGTCTGTAATAAGGTTTGTAATGATAATGCCAATGATAAGTCCCAGTTTTAACTTTGGAATATTAAACTCTCCGTCTTCCTATGGTACTAGTATTTTAGGAAATTTTACACAAACAATTTTTGACCTTCCAAATTCTTTTTAACTCTTGATGAAATTGCCATGCCACTGGTTAAAACTTTGAACTTACACTCAGAATTGTCCCATCAGACTAAGTCATAATATTTAAAATGTCACAGAGTCAGTGTTGTTGATTGCTGAGATGGCAATGGTCATCAATATCAACTATGACCCTCCACACTTTAGGTGTTACTTCTTTCCACTTTTGCAAAAACTGCTGCAGTCTGAAAGTGTGCTGGTCTCGGCTGTTAACTAAATGTCTGTTTTGAGGTCTGTAAGGAGACACTGATTTTTAAAGCACATGGCTATTTTACATAAACAAAACCGTTTGTGAAGTAGCTCAGTTGGTCAGAATATGCAGCATGATTTTCCCCAAAAGTTCGGCTTCCTGAAGACTAAATGCAGATCTCACACAAATCTTTTTCCGTGATTATTGGAGTTTTTAGGCGCCTGCAGAGCTTCCACAGTCAGTGTTTTTTAGCCGTACTCTCCATCATGCTTGACTCCCACCAAAAACAGCTGCAGCGTGCATCGCGGTATTAAAACTTCATATTGTCCCCCAAAGAAACAGCAGTATCATCGTGAACGGGATGATGCGGCCCAGCCCTAAACAGCTCCACATGTGTTGGATGAGTGGGACATTTGCAGTGGGTTATGGAGAGAGTGCAGATGGTAGCGGACAGTTGAAGTCACATTTGGCCTGACTGAGACGTGTCCCTCCTCTGGCCTCATTCCAGGCTCACAGTAAGCTTTTTCATTCTTGGAGAGAGGCAGCTGTGGAAATCTTTATATCTTTCAAAATCAAGAACTTCAAGGCGGACGACACGGTGGCACAGTGTGAGCGCTCTCACATCGCAATAAGGTTCCTCTACCACAAAAAAAAAAAACACTTCCCCACAAGTTTATACAGATTGGTTGAGCTATGAAAGTGGACGGTATTTTAGCTACATGGTGTGGAGATGACGGAACATAATCATTAATGATTGTTTTTTAACGTGGAAAAACATTGAATTCCAAGACAATTTGGCTGTTTTTCTAACAGACTCACTAATGTTGGGGAATTTATAAAAGTCTTACCCTCTCAGATCGTTGTTATGCCAATTAAACCACCGCTGAATGGTTCTAGTGCCAGGCAGCAGTGACAAAAGTTGAACATTTCTCAACTTTCTTGTATCGCGTCGCAAGCCCGCATGTGCACGTCTACCTCCCGTGTGTCGGGCCCATTAAAGGAATAGGCCACCGTTTCTACATACTGAGATATGTTCTTACCTTAGCTTTGACGAGTTCATCTGTACCTGTCTGGTCTCCACGTGTGCCTTCAGTAACGTAAACACAGCACAGACGGCGTTAGCATTTAGCCTCTTCTTCTCCTCTATAGCTCCAAACGAGGTGAAGATAGAAGCTACAAAACTCTTCCACGTTTTCCCTATTTAAATATGGTTACATGAAGTGTTACACCATAAAGTATAATTACACAAAATTAAACAATGTGTATTTTCTAAGCGGATAAAAAGGGGAACTATATTGTAAGGCGTAATAATACCAGGAGCAATTCGGCATCCGCACAGTAAAGTCAAGATATCACTGCACGGATGCCGAATTACTCCTGGTATTACAATATAGTTCCCCTTTTTATCCGCTTAGAAAATCCACAGTTGTTTAATTTTGTGTAATTATACTTTGTGGTGTAACACTTTACGTAACCATATTCAAATAGGGAAAACGTGGAAGAGTTTAGTAGCTTCTATCTTCACCTCGTTTGGAGCTATAGAGGAGAAGAGAGAGGCTAAATGCTAACGCCGTCTGTGCTGTGTTTACGTTATGGAAGGCACACGTGTAGACCAGACAGGTACAAATGAACTCGTCTAAGCTCAGGTAAGAACATATCTCAGTATGTAAAAACGGTGGCCTATTCCTTTAAGGCGAGACACTGCAGGTGTATAGAGAAAATTATTTAATTGAGTGATATCAAGTTGAAACTTTTGCTGTAGATTAGTGATATAAATATGAGAGGAAAATGTATTACAAGTTTTCATTTTATGTTTCCATAAAAAAATGTAAAGACATTTTACAGTGTTTTTAATCAAAATTGACGATATTTTCAGTGACAAAATATGAATAATGGATAGAGCCCGGTTTAAATGTATGGTTTTATTTTGTTGATATATTAGATAGTATATTTTTTTCAGAGGGTATTTTGAATCTTCACATTTCACCATGTATTTTGGGTTCAAATCTCAATAAATCAGGCAGGAATTAGATACTGAAAAAATCCACGGAAAAACCTTAAAATATAATGTTAGGTCCAAGCCTGTAAAGTGGGGAGTCTATAGAAGCTACTAAAGTGGAGTTTTGCATGTCATTTCAGTATCCTGTGGTTCAAACTTAATCAGGACGCACATTCACATTCGAGGAGACAGCAGGGCGTCTAACCAGAACCTCAAATCTGCAATATCTGACCCCTGCAAAAGAGAAAATCATGCAATCGACAGGAACGGAGGCGAGAATTCTGGGGACAGACGAGCACAAACACAAAGGCTGGATATTAAGGACAGGGAGTGGGGGGAAAAAACAATCAACGTAGGATAAGGGGATACAAAAACATGTTAGTCTGACCGCTGAAACGAGTAAGGTAATACGCTAACAGTTTATTTTCTTTTCATTTCTTTAATTATTGTCTACATTTTTGTGTATAGGTTATATCTAGTCCTATTTTTGTGTTGAACAGCCCTTTGAGCAATACTTTCAGAAAAAAAACCTGATTGACTGAACTTGTTGACCAGTTCCACAACCGGGTCCAGGTGATTCCTTTCCTTGCCATATAGCGGAAAACACAGTTCAATTGACATTCTGACAGTAACCTCCCGTTCACACTGCAATAAAAGAGCATGTTTTACAGCCATGGGACATTTGAGTGCATATCTCGGGGAGCGAGGAAGAGTAGCGGTCCGGTGGAGCAGCCAGCGTTTGTCTGTCTCGTCTTTGAAGCGTCTCCAAAGACAACAGCGCAGTCTGGCCTCAGGTATGCGTCTCCATCCCGCTGCTGTTGACCTGAAGGCACCCGCTCCCGCCCGCTACTCCCGAAGCAATAAAAAACTACTTTACATGTGATCCCCGGAGAAGCTCGAACTGGGCCGCTCTTGTTTTCAATAAGTACTAGCTTGACTTTCCATTAAATGGGAGTTATCAGTTTGAATTTCAAGTCAAAGTATTGGTAAGGAAAAAAAGAATCTACAATGAAATCTATTCCACAGCAACATACCTATCAGACACTTCAACTTTTCCAGCCCCTCTTCTTCACCACCACCACCATGTCTAAGAATCAATAGTTTAATTTCCTTATAATTATTAGTAAAAGCACTGGGGGGGGGATCTGGGACAGTGTCTTCGTCATTGGTTCCCCTGCAATGCCCTAGCCCCTGTATGCTCAGATTCAGCCCTGCTCAGAGCAGATTCAGAACAGCTCTCTCGTTAAGTACACGAGACTCTCTGTGGCTTCACAAAACACTGAATGCTCCACAACCTTTGCGCAGATGCCCCAGTCCAGGTTAAAATTTATGAACTCCCAAAATGTGACTCAAATCTACCTATCTGGTGTTTAGTGTATACGACACTGCAGGTAAATAGGGAAAAATATATATTTTTTGCTGTACATTACTGCCATAAATATGAGGGGGGGAAATGCATTGCAAGTTTTCTGTCATGTCATATAAGGTTTCTATATTTTCAGCAACAAAATCATAAGAATGGATTAGTTTAAATGTATGGCGTTAGTTTGTTGATATATTAGTTCCAAAGATTTTGGATCATGCTTGTCTGTGAAAAAAATCTGTAAAAATTCATATCAACCTAATTTTGAGGTTCTAAACCTTTTTTTAACATCTTTGAACATGCACGTGTTTCCTCCCATCCTTAGCCGCAACTGTCTCCCAGAACAAAATGACCGTATCTGAATTACAGCGTCATCTCGGTCGCCTTTTGCAGTACATGACACGTGGATACAAAAAATGTCAATATTTCTGAATAAACAAGCGCGAGAAAACCAGCCGTTGTGGCGCAATGTTGTAGTTATTTCCAGGAACTCTTCAGCTCGCTAGAGACAAAAAGCCATAAAATAAGTATCGTAAAATAAAATAAAATTCAGGTTATGGTCAACGGTGGAAAATTGTCAGGGGAGATGGGTAACAGCAGCAATTTAGCAAATGGACCTAGCTAAGGTGTATCTAGGAGGATCAGCCTATTGTTCATGTTTTAGGTTGATAACTATAGCACCCAAAGTAAACCCACTGACACAGTGAGGAAATACACAATTAAACCCAAAAGTGCATTTACTGTATATTCACAGCTTTGCCACTGTGTATTTGTAGCTTTAGACTACATCATTTCCCCATTAATCATTAGGACCCACTAGTTGTAAGAAGAGAGCTCAGAACAGTGTCTTACCGTAGTCAGTGTGGAAAACCTGTCGCACCAGCAGCAGGAACCACTCCTTGGTCAGTCCGCCCATGTCCAGACCAGCCTCGCCCACGAACGTCACTCGCAACTTCTTCTTCAGATCACTCCTCTTCCTGGTCAGCTGGAGCAAATATCCAAGGAGACACATTATCTATTTATTCCACACTCGGTGGTGGTGAGCATTTTCAATGTTGGATGTCCGATAAAGGACTTCTCTCCATATGTAACGAAACACGATGAAAGTCAATCCAGTAACTTTTCCCCCACAATTACAAAATACCAGACACACTTGACTTCCATCTCACCTTCTCATGTTTCCAAAGAATTGCTCTTAACAATCCTGTAGAGCAGACCTGGGCAAATTACGGCCCGCGGGCCACATCCATTCAATCTGGCCCACGACTTGTAGGGCAGTATGTCAAACAAAAAGTAAGTCTCTAGCCCATTCCTTTGCGAAGTTATGATTTTTAAAGACATTACCAGATTGCTCACTCCAGCCACTAGGGGGCTGCTTAAATAAAAATAGAAGGAAAGAATTCCACACGTGTCCAGCAGAGGGCACTGACATGATAGATCAGGATATAAACAACACACTGGCTACAGTCCTATCAGGCTCATTATTATTCATTTATTGAAAACAGTTTCCTCAATAGTATTTTCCCAATCAAAACATTATTATTTTTGAGCTTTTGTGTATGGACTCCAGCAATACACTCCCCTTTGGCCCTAGGGAAGTTTACTTGGAGACCCCTACTAAGTTTGAAGGAAGCACAGAGGTGCTTTCAGTGAGATGGTAGAAGTTAATGACTATAACAAGTTGAATAACCTAAATAACGATGCACACACATGCACGTCCTTGACTTGATATAGCTAAATATTTACAGAAAATTATAGTCCTACTAAATACCCGTATAGGATATTCAAAATACACAATTTAGTGTAATGTACAATAGGATAAAGTTACAGAATAAATTCGACTTATTGTTGGTGTGGCCCTCCGACTCAATTCAGGCTTCTTATGTGGCCCCTTATGAAAAATAATTGCCCACCCCTGCTGTAGAGGCACGGCTCAGATATGCCGGCCATCCTTTGTTCCAATAAGTTGACACACACGAGCTGGACCTTAAAGTCAAGTCCTTACTTCTACTTCCAGTCACCATGATTGTTTTGAATAAGTAATCTCGGCCAATCAGCCCGTCCAATTCAACACATTGGCCGACGTGGAGGTAGAGTTCCATGGAAAGCAAACTTGTGACTGGTTGTACCAGGCTAAAAAAAAAAACTCTATGTTTTACTAGCCTAGCCAGCCAGTCTACTCTCCTCTATTTATTCATTTGGATGAAGACATAACATAATTCACTGTGATGTTTGGTTACCTACAGTCAAAGCAAAACAGCAATATCTCCATGGAGACAAGCTGGTGATGTCCCGCTCAATTTGTTTGTTGTTCTTTAGTGGATTTTGCCAATAAAAAATTATGCTTTTTTTCCTGGGTCAAATGTTACACAATGTGGCTTTAATATACAAATACCAATGCTATTAAGTCTAAATCTAGTAACAATAAAGATTATATAATGATGGATGATGAGCAAAATATTGCTCACCCTATAAAATCAATTTAGCAGCGGATTCCCCCAGGGGTGTGTCATGGATCCTACTCTTTTCATGCTGTTGCACCAGCTAAGCTAGTTCCATTTATTGATATGAAAAAAAAAATCATATTTTTATTTTCATTGTTGCCACAAAGCCGGGAGAAGCAGCCTCACGCAGAGGCAGGACTGGTGACTTGGTGGTGGTGGTGGCTCAGGAGAAGGATGAGGAATGATTTTTCCACAAAACATAGAAAAGGACTAGACCAGTGTGTTCTTTTATATTTTTAAGTCTAATTCTAAAAGACTCGACTGAAATTGATGTGGAAGGTTTAATCGTCGCTGAAAACATATTACAGCAGGAGAAGCAGGCTGTCAAACTTAATTTTGACAATATAATGTCACTACGCTCTCTAATGTGGCAGTAAACAGCAATGAGACAACAGACCCGTGTGACAACCAGCCCTAGTGCTCCCTGTTTATGAAGTAGATTAAGAAGCACTGACCTCCTCCAGGGAGTCACTGAGCAGCTGAGCCCGTCTCACTTTGATGTTGAGGAAGAGCAGGTTCATGTCCACCCTCTGTCTCCGGGACACTTTACTCACCAGGCTTTGCTGTAACACACACATTGTTAGTTCATGCATTTTAATCTTAGCATTACATGGCAGATGTTTTTGTTTTATTTTGTCAGCTTTGAGGCACGACAGGTGAATAGGGACTTAGAGATATCAAGGCGCAGATTGGCGTACTGGATCCAAATTCGAGAAATGAAAATAGAAAAAAGATCCACAAAGCTGGCAGCTCCCAGGGAAAAGTTTCATTTCTTAGCACCCAAAGTTTAGAAACATCTGCACATGCACGTGTATGTTTCACCCGCCTTTAGCCGTGGCTGTCTCCCAAAAAGGAAATGACCATATCTGGAGTACACTGTCATATCATGTGGACACAAAATATGTCAATACTTGTGAATGATTAAGCGTGGGAAATCGTCCGTTGACGCGCAATGTTGTAGTTACTTCCTGGATATCTCCGACTCGCTAACGACAAAACGAAATAAAACAAGCATGGTAAAGGGTACGTTTTGTCTTTTTTCACTCCTGACGTTAAGGGAAACAACTACTGTAGCTAAAAATGGTGGTGTATTGAAATCAATCATCCTATGTTTAGTGAAATGTGCTTCTTGCTGCGAGGCGAGAGTGTGTAGTGTCACTCACCCGGGCCTGGCTGATCATCTGCTGCTCTGAGTCCTTCTGGATGATGGCCTTCTTCACCGCCGTCGATAAGATGAACGGGAACTGACAGAAGGAGAACCTGCAGAACAAAACACAACATTTTACACCCAGGGATTTGGGATGAAATCACTTGGATTTGAAGGAATCTTCAAAATAAACCAAGCTAAAATCACTTGTTTTCATGTCAGTATGTTGCACAGTGTAAGAACGACAGCTGTATTGTCGTTGTCCTTTATTGCAGCTGTAGCAACATTTCTCCACTAATGAAACCTTTCAAACCCTCTAATAATTGTTGTACTGCATTACAGTACTGCATGGCCTCAAGCCCATGTGCTTGAGGCCAAACTATGCAACATTCCAGGTTACAATATACAGTAGGTCAACAAAATGATTATGTTTCCGTCAGGGCTGGGCGATATGACCAAAAAATAAAATCTGGATTTTTTAAATTAATTAGATTCATAATATAGCCTAGCCTGCTGTGTGCGCTCGAATCTTTTCGAACTTCACAACAGCCTGGGGACCATGGCCGACATTTTTCCATGGATTTGGGCACCAATCACAGAACGAGGAGGGACGGTAAGACGATGACGCGCTATTTGACATACGGAAGCTTGTAGTTTGTTTAGGGATAAAAAAATTTAAAAAATATTTACGGATCCAACATGACAGCAGCAGACGCGATGCCATCTTTCGATCAAGCTTTAGAACGTGTTCTAAATAGTTTAGCTCAAAAGTTTACAGCAGGTACGTCATACGTCATCTGATACCATGATACGATTGGCTATGGCTACGTGCAGACCATGAGAGACATTCGTAGTGCCCAATAAACGGCTATGAACAATCGTAAACCACACCTCTCCTACGAGAAAATGAATTGGTGGTCCCCAGACTAAATATCACTTGTGATTTTAGTCTGGCGTTAGCCAGGCTAAATATAGCCTACAATTAGGCCCATAAAAAATATTGTTTCTGTTTTAAATATTCCTTCTCTGCTCTCAAAAGTAAAACTTCTTAATAAGCCATGAAGTTTTCAAAACCGTTTCAGTTTTATCGTCCCTTGAGATGATTGTCTATGGTGACTCAAGGGGAAAGGGGCGGAGTTAAATTGTCCACTCAGAGCAGAGTGAGAGAAAGGCACAGGAGCAGACCCGGGAAAGTGGGAAACTCTGTTTAAGCAGAAGAAAACTCCATCACGCACTCTTAAAACACAACAGCCTTTGTGAAGCAGCAGATACCGTCAGATACCGGCTTCTCTGCTGATGTCATTTCCGAAAACAGTCGCTACCGAGTGTCTGAAACGCTGCTAAATTGGCAGAATGCCGCATAAGAGGCAATTTTACGATTTTGCCATTTTCCACATCGTCTGTTTTTAAAAGCATGTATTAATTAAATTAATTTAATTTATCGCCCAGCCCTAAATAGAAGTGAATGATTTGAAGTGTTTGACAGAGGAAAACCATGAACAATTGGAGCTAAAGCCTACCCATCTAATGCAACTGAAATAATATTTGAACAACTGTGAAACATGTATTTTCTTCAGTCATGAACGAGTCATGAAATAACTCAAAACAGATCAAAACAGTATCAAGGAAATATGAGGTGTTTCCATTTGATTACTGGATTAGAAGTGCCAGTCGCAAGATGGCCGACAGAATTGCCATGTACTATCTAGAGTTTTATCAAAGCTCTCTGGCTGTAAGTTTCTTTACAGTAGTCGCAGACGAGCTGGTGATGTCCCACTCACAACAAAGTTACGAATGAGGTATTTGAAGAGTTTACAGATAAGACAAAGTTTTGTTTGTTTGTTGTTCTTTAGTGGATTTTTGTAGAATTGTATTGAAATAGCCTAAATGATTTTTTCCTGGGTCAAATGTTACACAGTAGCTTTACTATACAAATGCCAATGCAATAAAGTCTAAATCTAGTAACAATAAAGATGAAATAAAGATGGATAATGAGAAAAATGCTGCATATTCTTGCTAACCCTGTAAATCAACTTATCAGCGGAGTACCCCAGGGGTGTGTCATGGGTCCCACTCTGTTCATGCTATTGATACACTTTGTCATTGTATCAAACAGATCAGTGTGTGGATGCAAACAACTTCCTCCAGTTAAATACAGATAAAACTGAGATCATTGTTTTTGGCCCACAAAAACACAGAGAGGTTGTCATTGGTCATCTTGAAACACTTTCACTGGGACCGAAAAGTCAAGTTAAAAATCTAGGAGTAATCATGGACTCAGACCTGAATTTAACAGTCATATTAAGTCCATTACATCAACGGCCTATTACCACCTAAAAAAACATTGGCAAAATAAAAAACATAGTGTCAAAACCAGACTTGGAGAGATTAATTCATGCGTTTGTCTCCAGTCGGCTAGACTATTGTAACGGTCTGTTCACTGGCCTTTCCAAACGTGCTGTTAGACAACTGTAGTATATCCAAAATGCAGCTGCTCGAGTCCTGACCAGAACCAGGAAATACGACCACATTAGTCCAGTGCTCCGGTCTCTGCACTGGCTTCCTGTCACTCAGAGAATAGACTTTAAAATAGCTCTGCTTGTGTATAAGTCCCTTCATGGTCGGGCACCAAAGTACATCTCTGATATGGTACAGCCGTATGAACCATCTCGGGCCCTGAGATCCTCAGGGAGGGGTCTCCTGGTGGTTCCCAGAGTCACCACCAAACATGGTGAGGCTGCATTTCAGTTTCACGCAGCAAAAGTCTGGAACAGCCTCAGTGAGGACGTGAGACAGGCCTCATCCCTGACTATGTTTAAGTCCAGGTTGAAAGGACACCTTTTTACTGCTGCCTATGGTAATTGATTGTATTTTAACACATTTTAATATAATATACAATATACATACTTTTTAATGTATTTTTAATGTAAATTTTAATGTAATTGTATCATGTTTTTTAATGCTTTTTATTGCATTTTTATTGTGTTTGGGTGTCTGGTGTTGAGTTGTACACATTGAGTTGTACATGTACATGAAATGTGCCATAAAAATAAACTTGCCTTGCCTTGCCTATTGTGCCAGCTAGACTAGTTCAATTTATTGATCAAACCATGTGTGTGTGCAATAATAAATAAATAAAATCATATTTTTATCCTGGACACAAAGCCGGAAAAATAAATAAATCATAATTCGGGGTTTAAATGCATGCCAAATCTGAAAAATAATAATAATAATTAATAAATTCTCCGTGAATATTTTTTGCTTTCCACCAGTGAAAACGTTCTGTAAATCCAACAGTGCTCACTTTGACGCAGGGTGTTGGCCATAAATTCACAGACTAACAGTTTGTCCAGGCAAAGAGCTGTTGCATTTGCTGGGTATGCCACAAACAGCTGGAGTTAAACCAACACAGATGCCCCGAAAAGCTGCGGCAAAATGTCCGTAAACAATGAAAACCTGGCTCATATTTGCCAAACTAAATATTCGTGTTGGGATTTTTCAGGAGGTGAGGAAAGTTATGCACTGGTTTACACTGGTGAGTACGCACTTCACCAACGGATACGGAATGGAAATGTGCAAATATTATGACATTTTTATGACCAAGTTGAAAAGTTTTAGCAAACAGCCAGACAAAAAATCAATGAAAAGGTTAGCACAACACGGAAAAGTTTAAAAGGACAGTAACTCTACAAATGCTTTAAATCTTTTTTGAGCGTGGCATTAATGGGAATTAAGTAAGAGAAAGGTGAAGGGTGCGTTCTGACTTGTTGGAGTTGCCGTAGCTCTGCCAGGTCCGGTACTGCTCCATGAAGTCGATGTGCTCCAGTGCGATGTTGTAAAAGTCGGTGAAAGGCATGATGGGAGGAGAGGACACGCTGTTGGCTGCATCTGAGGAGCAAGAGGAGCATGGTTACACTGTGGGCACTGTGGGCACTCAAGACAAAGGGTTTTAGTCACATTCAGAGAGCCATGTAGTTCCTGCGTGTTAAACCGTTTAAAAGCCAGAGTATCGATACCCGCTCAAATTAATATTTAGCTTAGACACTACTTTTAGTATTGATTCTGAATCGAGGAACCGTTTTTTTTTTTTTTTGACAACCCTATTTGTAGGGCTGCATGATTAACCTCTTAACCCCCACCTGAACCGGGATTATTTTGTCCAGTTTACCCAAATCTAAATGAGAAAAAAAAGCATCAAAATAGCGACAAAAACGAGGATGAGAACGCCGGAAAAGCAACAGTAACACAATAAACCAGGGACAAAAACATGACAAAAAACAATCCGGAAAAGAAACAACACAGAAATAACACAACAAAAAAAGCAACAAAAACGCAACTAAAAAGTGACAAAAGAGCAACAAAAAAGTGATGAAAACATGACAAAAAGCAAGGAAAAGCAACAAAAAACAAAACACAACACAAAAAAAGAGACAAAAACGCTGAAAAAATGTGGCATATATGTGGCGACAGCACGAAAAAAAAGTTACAAACAGTTTTGTAGGTCTTAGCTTTCAAATGAGCCGTTACATTGGCCTATAGGCTGTAAACTCCGGTCAAGAAGCTTCTAGTTTTGCGTAAAGCTGAACTGGAGAACATGCACTCGGTTAAGGCGGGGGTAAGAGGTTAACCTTTATCGAATCGAATTTGAGGTTTTAACTGCCGTGGTAAACTAACCTCAAGGGGCTGAGGTTTGACTGAAAGACATGTTCAGATGTTCCGGTGCTGGCCCTTCTGGGACCCTAAGCAAAAATCCACATGGGGGCCCTACAGTACGCATCCCATGACTATTCAACAAAGAGCGAATCCATTTACGGTCAAAAACAGTTCCACTGTACAGTAGTGCAGGGCAGAAGTGGAACATAATGACCTCAATTGAGGCCCTGCCCCTCTGTGTGAGAAACACTAACCGCTAAGCCACTGTCAGACTGGGATTCAGGACTATTACTAGTCTATTTCCCCACTTTTTAAAATGGTAAAAGGCAAATGGTCCCATTCTCTCACCAGGGTATATCGGTCTTATCACTGAGTATTAGCCTGTGAGTAGCCCAATTAGTTTTAGACTGTGCACATTCAGAGAACCAGAGTTACTGTAAGTAACTGTGCTCATGATAACTTTGTGGATTCAACTCCTCTTGGTTTTACATGGACAAAAAGACCATGTAAAACAGCTTTTTACTCTTGTCTATTCGCCAAACTACTGTCCTGATTCTCTGCTAGAGACAATAAGAAGAGTTTAAATGAGTGTGTGGCGATGCAGCCCCGAGTCCGAGCAGAGAAAACATGAGAGCAGTGCCCGGGACACGAGAGGCATGCAGACGCACAGGGGGCGGAGCGAGCACCAGGAGACACACAGCCGAGCGGGGACGTGAAGGGGAGAAGCACTCGCGCCTCGGGAGTGACGGGGGGAAGGCGGTAGGTCTCTCCTGCTCATTCACTTCAGCAGACTGCTGAGTTTTAGTGTTATATGTGACAAAGTAGGCGGAGAGTCAGAGAGCCTGTCCCCGTAACAACGCGTTTATTAAACAGTGAAACAACACCGTAGTTTGACTGAGATGCAGGGCCTTTGCGGCTGCGGGGGCCCTACACATCTTGCGTAATTTGCGTATAGGAAAAACTGGCTGTGGACATGTTCGCACCAGAATGGTGCACCTCACTTCCTTTGGCCGTTGGACAATCAGAAGTGGCTTCGGGAGGATCATGTTTGTCTGCGCTGCAGCCGCTGAAAACAAACTCCACGTGTGTCGCTGTGAAAACTGCTCATTATTCTCACCGCCAGTAACAAACAGTGACTGTTTTGCGACTCGTGGGTCAGGTTGTGTTATTGAATTTTTATTTAATTGTGAGATTGTGGGTAGTAAAAAAAAAGCCGATCTCCTCCACTCATCGCCGTACGCACCGATCATTGTACTGTGTTGAGCTGCATCTAATTGTAACCTCTTTACATACGGTTTTAGACGTGAATATGAGGTGGATTTTCAGAAAACAGCAGTGTTTTGCAGCTTTTGTTTCAGAGAATGCATTTATGTCACTCAATAGGAAAGGCGAAAAAGTGAGAGCGCCACATGTATTAGAGAATGATTAAAACTATCAATCAATCAATCAATCAATCAAACTTTATTTATAAAGCGCTTTTCATACCGAAGGCATCACAAAGTGCTTTACAGATTACAACATTTAAATCAAGTATCCAGGCAAACATAAAGTCCAAATAAGCGTCAGCAGTAGGTGGCGACGAGCGGCGCGGGTGTCCCCTGTCCTTAGACTCTCCAGTCTAAGGACAACTAAGCATGTTTTTAAAACGCCTCTTTGCCTCTCACAGATTTGTATCTTGTTGCTGCATGAAGCTGAAATGTAATAAAGAGTATAATGTTTAACTAAGCTGTTTTAGACGTTTCTCTGCAGCTCGATGCTCAATTACATGAAATGCTGCTGCATACATGAAATAAAACATGTGCTATATACAGTGAGGAAAATAAGTATTTGAACACCCTGCTATTTTGCAAGTTCTCCCACTTAGAAATCATGGAGGGGTCTGAAATTGTCATCGTAGGTGCATGTCCACTGTGAGAGACATAATCTAAAAAAAAAAATCCAGAAATCACAATGTATGATTTTTTAACTATTTATTTGTATGATACAGCTGCAAATAAGTGAACACCTGAGAAAATCAATGTTAATATTTGGTACAGTAGCCTTTGTTTGCAATTACAGAGGTCAAACGTTTCCTGTAGTTTTTCACCAGGTTTGCACACACTGCAGGAGGGATTTTGGCCCACTCCTCCACACAGATCTTCTCTAGATCAGTCAGGTTTCTGGGCTGTCGCTGAGAAACACGGAGTTTGAGCTCCCTCCAAAGATTCTCTATTGGGTTTAGGTCTGGAGACTGGCTAGGCCACGCCAGAACCTTGATATGCTTCTTACAGAGCCACTCCTTGGTTATCCTGGCTGTGTGCTTCGGGTCATTGTCATGTTGGAAGACCCAGCCTCGACCCATCTTCAATGCTCTAACTGAGGGAAGGAGGTTGTTCCCCAAAATCTCGCAATACATGGCCCCGGTCATCCTCTCCTTAATACAGTGCAGTCGCCCTGTCCCATGTGCAGAAAAACACCCCCAAAGCATGATGCTACCACCCCCATGCTTCACAGTAGGGATGGTGTTCTTGGGATGGTACTCATCATTCTTCTTCCTCCAAACACGTTTAGTGGAATTATGACCAAAACGTTCCATTTTGGTCTCATCTGACCACATGACTTTCTCCCATGACTCCTCTGGATCATCCAAATGGTCATTGGCAAACTTAAGACGGGCCTTGACATGTGCTGGTTTAAGCAGGGGAACCTTCCGTGCCATGCATGATTTCAAACCATGACGTCTTAGTGTATTACCAACAGTAACCTTGGAAACGGTGGTCCCAGCTCTTTTCAGGTCATTGACCAGCTCCCCCCGTGTAGTTCTGGGCTGATTTCTCACCTTTCTTAGGATCATTGAGACCCCACGAGGTGAGATCTTGCATGGAGCCCCAGTCCGAGGGAGATTGACAGTCATGTTTAGCTTCTTCCATTTTCTAATGATTGCTCCAACAGTGGACCTTTTTTCACCAAGCTGCTTGGCAATTTCCCCGTAGCCCTTTCCAACCTTGTGGAGGTGTACAATTTTGTCTCTAGTGTCTTTGGACAGCTCTTTGGTCTTGGCCATGTTAGTAGTTGGATTCTTACTGATTGTATGGGGTGGACAGGTGTCTTTATGCAGCTAATGACCTCAAACAGGTGCATCTAAATGTAGGATAATAAATGGAGTGGAGGTGGACATTTTAAAGGCAGACTAACAGGTCTTTGAGGGTCAGAATTCTAGCTGATAGACAGGTGTTCAAATACTTATTTGCAGCTGTATCATACAAATAAATAGTTATAAAATCATACATTGTGATTTCTGGATTTTTTTTTTTAGATTATGTCTCTCACAGTGGACATGCACCTACGATGACAATTTCAGACCCCTCCATGATTTCTAAGTGGGAGAACTTGCAAAATAGCAGGGTGTTCAAATACTTATTTTCCTCACTGTATATAGAATATTCAAATCGCAAATCGAATCACAGTATCTGTCAGAAAAATCACAATGAGGCTTGTTGTCAAAATTTTGCAGCCCTACCTATTTGGGTCTATTGTTATTTCCCATGAGTACTCACTGAAGAGGCCCAGGACTTTGGTCGCTGAGGGGATCCACCAGGAGCACTTGGCCAGAGGGGGCAGCTCGTCGGGCTCGGCGGGGAACAGGCGCGTGGAGATGAACTGTAGGAGGCGCTCTACCAGCTGTTTGAACCTGCGCGCTGACAGCCTGGAACACACAAACAAAAAGCAAAAGTGACTTTGATGGCTTTTAATGTTACGCTCCTAAAACAGAATTGTAGTAGTTTAATGTGTGCTCTTCCTGGGTGTGTACCCAGGAAGAGCACAGACCTCATGTTGCTCACTGAAGAAAATAAAAACGCTCAGAGCTGCTGGAGTAAACCAGAATGATTTCCCTCTATATTTATTATACAGAGGGGGATCAGTCTGGACAGGCCATTGTTTTTACATACTGAGATATGTTCTTAATTGAGCTTAGACGAGGTGTTGCTGTCTGGTCTTTGTGCGCTCAGTCAGGCAAAAAGACCAAACATGTTGTTAGCATTTGGCCTCTCCCAGCATATTCCTATGGCTCCAAACGGGGTGAAGTTAGAAGCAACCAAGCTCTTCCACTGGCACGCACAAAGACCAGACAGGTACGCATCAACTCGTCTAAGCTCTGGTAAGGACATATCACAGTATGGAATAACGCTGGCCTGTTCCTTTAACACAAAACCTCTAATAACACCACATCAACGGCAGACGCCCGCCCTTCGCTGATTGGTTGACTCCGCTTCCTGTTTGCCAGGATATGTACCGCTGTGAGAAATGGAATTGACGCTGCGATGACCAGACCAGCGGTGAGTCTGGCTCCCAGGCTAATGTTGTGTGCACCTGCCCAGAGACACATGGACATTAGCATTAGCTACATCTGGTACAAAGCATTGTTATTGTTTTTATTTTGGGGTGGGCGTTTATAAGCCTTTTGCTTTGGCCCACTCATTTTGTGAAGACTAACTGCTCAAATAAACAAATAAACTAAACTAAACTAAGCATCTCTTCTAATAAACTGAAAACTAAACTAAACTTGAAGTGGTCCCAAGATATTTATTTATTTATTGGTTTATTTGGTCGGGACAGTGCAAGTTAATGAACAAGCCACACCGGATTGTAGCCTTGGGCTAATTTCCATCCGTTGTCCCCCATGCGCACTCTCAAACACACTCACATTCATCCTGGCCTATTGTACATGTTTTTAGTGGTAGGGGAAACCGGAGTACCCAGAGGAAACCTACGCAGGCACGGGGAGAACATGCAAACTCCACACAGAAAGGCCCCGTCCCTGGCGGGAATCAAACCCCGGACCTTCTAGCTGTGAAGTACGAGCGCTAACCGCTGTGCTACCGTATAAGACTGCTGCTCCTCCAGAGCCAGCAACGGTGAGTAAAACTACGGTGAAATGGTTCCATTTGGGTAATGTCGTGTCGCCCTTGATGACCCAGGCGGCATCTGCTGGAGGAGGCGCTGAATTGCGCTTTAATTTTTTAACCCCATGAGGTCCATGCTCCCGCCATGCACAACATCAGCGATTTCCGGACATAACTTTGGAACAGAAAGATAGAGACTTGCGGTCTTTTGTGTTGGAATTTAATTTTCAAACACAAAGACCAGACATTTCAAGCTTCCAAACGAGCCCTCTCCGGTCCTTCTACGCCTCCAGGGAGCCGTGTAACATTGCGGTGAAAATTGGTAAATATATTCCAGACGTACAGGTTCCTCCACCAATAAAACTGTTGTGCACACGTCATGAAGCACATGCTCTGATTTTTTGTAACAGAATAGATAACCATAATATAATATAACAATGATAATCATAATAAAATAAAATAAAACTAGCCTTTTTAATTTCCAAAGTGTGTCCAAAAAGATTGGGATAGAGAAACACAGCAAAAAATAAACAAGTATAGAATGCTATTTGGATCAAGAAAATTCAGAGAAAGGCTTTGTGCATGTGTGCTAGAGAGAAACACACAATAATATAAATGGAAATTAATAAATTAATAATGTTAAAGGGGAAGTTCAATCTTGCCTATGGCGCCAAATTGGCTAGGGCTGGCCTTGAATATAAATACGCTAAACCTGTGACACGAACGTGCACTAACTTACATGTCTCATAATAAAAACTCTTTTGGGAGAGACATTTTAGCCTTGATGTTTGCTTAAGGACATGTTGGAATCAATTCCGTAGGCTTTGTACCAGAAATAAATAACTTGTGTCTATTTTGTTGTTGTTTTAGGTCCATACTGCCTCTTACAATGTTTAAAGCGTTGAATAATGTTGTATGTGTGTAATAGATCAGTGGTTTCCAGCCTTGCATCGTACACCTTGACAATTCAGTCAATATTATCACAGTGTGGTCAATTAAACTCCAGATTATCCAGAATTTAGAAGAGCGTTTGAAAGATTTGAAGGAAAAAACATCATTCAAATTAACTGGCCATACCGCCTTTGCTACACCCAATCCCGTCAGACCTTGGAAGCTAAGCAGGAAGGGCCTGGTTAGTACTTGGATGGGAGATCGTTTGGTAACACCAGGAAGCCTGGGGCGAATGTAGTGAGTGAGTGAGTGAGTGGTGGTGGTCAGAGGGGCCGATGGCACAGACTGGTTGCCTTGCTTATGTCAGTCTACCCCAGGGCAGCTGTGGCTACAACAGTAGCTTACCACCACCGAGCCTGGAGTGAATGAATAATGACGACAGTGTAGCGCTTTGAGAAACTTGGTAATATAGGCTTATAAAGCGCAATACAAGTGTAAGGCATTATTATTATTATTAACTTTGCCTTTAAATTCCGCATCCCCGTCCCCCTGGTTGGGAAACACTATAATTAAATAGATTATCACAAAATGCCAGTAAAAAAAAAGCATAATATGTCTCCTTTAATGGCGACAATGGACCATGAAGACAATATTTACCGTTCCTATTCTTTACGCTCTACTCTTTGGGAAAACTCTGGGATGTTTTGTTTTGAAGATCATAAATCTCGAAACAATAAAAAGAGCTCTCCATATCAGCAGCTGGGTTTCATTTTCCAGGGAACGCTTGGATTACTGAACCGTTGCAATTATATATACTGTATAGGATGAGCCAAAACATGTCAGTGTTCTGACCTCTCGCCAGTGTTTACAGCGCTGAGAGTTTGACTAAGCCCCGCGTTAGCTTCCATTATGTTAGCTTCTATGTGAGTGGGTTTCCACGGCGTCCTCATGTGCTCCCGGCTCAGTCAAAACAAAGACGTCAAAGGAAAACAATCCGGCTTCAGCACAAGCAGCAGCTGTACTGTGAACACCGGCTCGCCCCGTCTCTGCCCCCCTCTCTGAGGAACTGAGAGCTAGATGTTTAATACCAATCGTGTAAGGTTAATCACTTAACCCCCGGCGTAACCGAGTGCATTTTCTCCAGTTCAGTTTTACACAAATCACAAAGCTTCTAGACTAGAGTTTACAGCCCATTGGCCAGTGTAATGCCATCGGCCCTGGGTCTATCTATAGCCTGTCCGTCCATGGGAGTGGATCTCTCCTTCTGTGATTCTCCCTTTCTCTTTTCTCCCGCTGGGTTTTTGAGTTTTTCCTCGCCATGTCGGAGAGTCTAAGGACGGGACTTTTGGACTTTATGGACTTTATGTGTGCCTGGATAGTAAATTTGCCTGAAATTTACATTGTCTTGTTTTGTTTTATTGCTTTAATGTTTGTGCAGTCCTGTGAGGCAACTCCCGTTGTGATATTGGGTTATACATAACCATTGATTGATTGATTGATTGATTGATTGATTGATTGATTGATTGAATGCCTCATTTGAAAGCTAAGACCTATCTAAGATTTTTCTTTGCATTGTCGTCCCTTTTCTGTGGTATTTTTGTGGCTTTTGCGTTTTCACCACTTTTTTGTTGTTTTATCAGATGTCATTATCGTGTCATGAAGAGGAGCTGGTTGTGTGTGTGTGTGTGTGTGTGTGTGTGTGTGTGTGTGTGTGTGTGTGTGTGTGCGTGCATGCGAGGGACACCACTGTCCCACAAACATCAATACCTTAGTACCGCACTGATATGTTCGACAGACAAACTGCAACCACGCGACCCTCTCGTTCACCGGGGTGAACTCCAACACGTAGCGGCTGAGCTGGGGGGCTATGAGCAAACCCACCCCGGCCCGCCACCTCTCCCCGCGGGCAACTCCAGAAAAATGGAGCGTCCAGCCTCTCTCCAGGAGTTGGGATCCGGAACCCAAGCTGTGCGTGGAGGTGAGCCCGACTATATCTAGCCGGTACCTCCTACACAAGCTCAGGCTCTTTCGCCCCTTAGCGAGGTGACGTTCCATGTCCCGACAGCCAGAAGCTGCGCACTCTGACCGGGCCGTCGAGGCACCTGCCTTTGACTTCCACCCAGTCCTCTCTGCACTCAACCCCTACAGATCCCTCTGCAGGTGGTGGGTCTACAGGAGGGCGGGCCCACGTCGTCCCTTCGGGCCGTGCTCGGCCGAGCCCTGTGGGCAAAGGTCCGACCACCAGACGCTCGTAGTCGAGCCCCAACCCCAGGCCTGGCTCCAAGGTGGGGCCCTGGCTGCGCCATACCGGGCGACGTCACGGTCCTTGTTATTTCTCTATCCATAGGAGTCTTCTGAACTGCTCTTAGTCTGACCCGTCACCTAGGACCTGTTTGCCATGGGAGACCCTACCAGGGGCATAATGCCCCAGACAACATAAGTCCCAAGATCATGCGGGCACTCAAACAACCCCATCACGTTAAGGTGGCAGTTCCAGGGGGAGGAGAATGTGTTTTAATTATTACCAATACCTGAAAAATGCACTATACCCAGCTTGAAGGAGTTTTTATGGAATGATTGTGCTCGGCGGGATGGAGTGACCAAACTCAAAGGTGAAAGGGGACTTACTTCTTGAGCCAGTGCAGCAGGAAGTGATGGTCAGCCTCGGACAGGGCAGCGATCTGGCGCAGCAGGTGAGCGTAGATGACGTATGTGCTGGTGCTGGAGTACTGAGGGTTCTATAATACAGATAACAATACAGGTCACTGTGGTCAAAGTAGATGAGTCCCTCCACGTCTATAGCTGAGCTTAGAACACTTTCAGTTTGCTTTATCAACACAAGGCCTTTCACCTGGAAACAAACAAACAAACAAACAAACAAGTAACTGCCTCATTTTCACAATAATAATCTCGGAGAAAAAACATTTGAAACGTCATTTGAGTCGGAGCCTGTAAAGTGTGGAGTCTGTAGGAGTTACTAAAGTGGAGTTGTTGTTTAAGAGTGGAATGAAATCACTTTGTCTGCACATGCACAAGTATTTCTTTCGTATTTTGTTGCTGCTGTCTCCCACAAAGGAAATGACCATATTTGGATTACAGTGTCATCTCTGTCCCAGCCTTTTGTGCTACACATGGATATCACACATGTCTGTATTTGTGAATGAGTAAGCATGAGTAGTTGTAGCAACGTGTAAAGAGTCCATAATGGTCCTGAAGAAAGCAGCTTTTTAAAAGTAAACAGCTAGCTTATCAGCTAAGCCTATTTGAGACCTAAACATTTCCTCTTCTGACACACTGAAGAGGCACCAAGAGCCCCCACACCTGCAGCACAGAGGAGGCGTCACAAGAGGAGCTACAGGAAACAAAAAAGAACAAACGAGGAGATGATGAAAGACTGTTGTGGAGCGGAGGGCGCTGTACAGGAGGAAGAGGAAGGAGGTGTTGGAGGAGCTGACCAGTGCAGGACACCACGCTCTGAAACAGGGACAAACCCAGAAGCCGGTGCACCGTTTCAGAGGATCAGAGGAGACTGAAGGCAGCCAGGTTTCCTCCGGGAGCTACAGTTTCCCGTAACTCCAAAAACATGCTGGTCTGGTTGACCCACAGTGGCAGCGCGGCTCAGCGGTAGTGCAGCTCAGGACTAACACCTGAACACTATTTCATTGTACGCTTGTACAATGACAAATAAAGCACTTAGTAACTTACTTACAGTCACTTCCTATAAATCTTCGGCTCGCTAGCAACAAAACGTCAGAAAATAAGCATTGTAAAGGGTACGCCTGGTCTTTTTTTGCACTGTTGCTCTCCAGTTGAGAAGCTTTTAGATTTGGGTAAAGCCGAACTGGAAAAAAATGCACTCGGTTCATGTTAGAGGTTAAACTCTCAAAAACAAGGCAACATTATAATTTGTATGATTTCTTTTAACTAATATCTAGCACATTCAAAAACTAAACAAGATATCTGAAACCCGCTGTGAACAAAACTTTGTAACTAATATATCAACAAAATAAAACCATAAATCTGGATCTTCTCCAGTCCACTCTTTTTTGCCCAAAACCTCAGTAACTCAGGCCATTTTTAAACACATATTTTCCAGTCCATCCGTTGTTTTTAAATAACTGTTGTTTATGACTTGAATAATGAAAGTCTAACTCCTCGTCTCCCTCTTCAGTCTGATCCTCTTTAGTCGTTGGGCAGAGCAGATCTTCCACTGCGTAACTCCGAATGACGAGACAGGAGCACATATATAATCGTGGAAAATCTTTGCGGGCTGTTCCACTCGTCAGCTCTCAAAGCAGAACCAGACATCACCCCCAATACTTTCACGTCACACAGCTATGTCAACTGGCTATTTCTTTCTCGTTGGTTTTCCAGCGAGTGTTAAAAGGATTCCCCCAGAGAGTCCATTAATCTGTTCTATTCAAATATGCCTTCACGATAAAGCACATCTTGCCAATACCTGGTAGAAATAGTTTTAAGCGTATTTCACCCGATTCCCTCCAGGTCGTGCGCCCCCTGTTGGCAATAACTGCCATTTTGTGTGCACAGCTGAATTACTATGATTTCATACATACACATTCATATACATCAGTGGTTTGAAATCATGTTATTTTTATGGAAATGACAGTAAAACGAGACTAGGCTTGTCAGGGATTTTTTTTGTATTTCCATGGAGCACCCTCCGCAGGCAGTAGTGGGAATGACACATTATGAAACAGTGAAAACAAACTTGTCCTGACCTTAACTTAGGTCAGTGTTACGCTATGACCCCAGGACTGCGCAAAACGGGTCTGACGCTGGATTGCAGACTTTAATTCTACTGACACAGATCTTACACAGATGTTCAGAAACTACAAGGTCTTAGCTTTCAAATGAGGCATTGCACTGGCCTATAGGCTGTCAACAAAAATGCAACAACAAACATTGAAAAGACGACAAAAAAAGAGACTGAAATGCAATAAAAATGTGCAGGAAAAGCAACAATAACACAATAAAAAAGCAATAAGAAGAACAACGAAAAGCAATGTAGGTCTTAGCTTTCAAATGAGGCGTTACTCTGGCCTACAGTTGAGAAGCTTTTAGATTTGGGTAAAACTGAACTGGAGAAAATGTGCTCGGTTAATATTGTGGAGGAGAGTTTCATGTTCCATCTATGATATAACATAATCCAGGAAATCCAGATGGGACACTTCAGCAGAAGAAGATAAAAACTGAAAGTAAGGAAATAAAAACTGCAGATGTTTTTCTGTTTTTTTTCTTCTGTGGCATCTTTTCATCGGGAAAAAAAAGCTTTTTTTATTCTCTTTAATCTGGTCAAATGTTCCGCAGCGTGGCTTTAAGTTTACCAGTCCAAAAACAGACTTGAAAGAGCCATTCCGGTCACCATCAGACAGGAAACCAAAGAGCTCTGATCCAACATGACCTCACCCCGTCCCAGAGTGCACGAGTGTGGGCGTGCACGTGTGAGGGTGTGCGCACGAGTGGGTGAGCGTGCACGTGTCTCCGGGGACCATATGTGCGCTTCTATGGAGCGTGGAACCGCAGCTAAACTACTGCGGATTCTTGACTTTATCGCCGCCTGATTCCCACAGCCTTGTATGGGAATGAGCGGGAAGAGAGGGAGAGGCACTCAGTGGACTGGGTAGACCTGGTTTAGTCCTGTTTAGACCTGGTTTAGTTCTATTTAGGCCTGGTTCAGTTCTATTTAGACCTGGTTTAGGCCTGTTAAGACCTGGTTTAGTCCTGTTTAAACCTGCTTACTTCTTTGACTGTTAACCTGGTTGTCCTGTTTAAACCTGCTTACTTCTGTTTAGACCTGTTTAGACCTGGTTTAGTCCTGTTTAAACCTGCTTACTTCTGTTTAGCCTGTTAGACCTGGTTTAGTCTGTTTAAACCTGCTTACTTCTGTTAGACTGTTTAGACCTGGTTTATCCTGTTAGGTCTGTTTAGACCTGTCACAGTGTGACACTTCACCCTCCTTACCTCCAGTGTCTGCGTACATAGGTGTATGAATGAGAGACTGGTTCCTTCATATAAAGTGCTTTGGGAAAATCTCGAGGGATGCAAACAGGTGAATTGTCATCTCTGCAATCTTTAGCTGCATCAATGAATTTCATAATTGGCACCTTTTGGAAACTCTGACTGTCTGTTTGTTCTGGACCCAGCGACAAGCGTCCAGGGTCGGTTCATCTGAATGTCAAAACCCACGCACAATGTTTAACACGGTAACACTCTAGGGTTGGGCGATGTCCCCTTATTTGACAGTTAACGATGTTAACAGTGAATCATCGAGATGGACGATTATATCGGTGGTGGGAGGTTTGGAGCGTGCGTGCTGAGAATTAATGGTATTTTCACAGACTAACTCTGGCAGGCTACTTAAACTAGCATGCATATGTTCAGACGGCAGGCTGAAACAACCCAGTTCAGATTTACTTTTTGCCCCTATGCGACCTGTATCTGATCTTCTGCAATGCACATTTTTCTGACCTACATGTCATCGATGCGCTTCAAATACCATTCATTTTGCTGGGAGCGGACAGGGAAACTACACGTGCACTTGTTATGATGAATCGGCGAGTGAAGCGCTCACCTCCCTCTCCACCGCTGAACTCCAAGGCTTCAGGTTTCTCGTTAAAGACATCGCTGTCTTGCACCACAAAAGTCAATAGTCCAAAAAACGGTCTCTCTTCCTTCTCAAAATGATTTGGTTATTGATGTACTCGCTCCGTTAGCTTCCAAAACTTTTACATTACCAGATCCGCTGCACTTTTTCTGTTCACTTCCTCAAACAGCAGAGCGCTGTGCCGTCTACTGCCATGCACATTCGAGCACATTCATCGACGACCATGCAAAAAAACGGTTTTTTTTCTTCAATAAATCGGAATTGAGCATTAAGCAGTGCAATACCTGCAAAGTGTTTAGGTTTACTAGGCCTACAGAAGATCAGTGCGTGTTTCTGACAGGAGGGGGCGTGGCATCACGATGGTGGCTCTCCATCGTGATGTCGTCATCCATCATGATGGAAGATGATTTCGTCCATCGGAACAAACACTCATAATATTATGTGACTGAGAAATAAGTCTAGTTCAGGCACTCATCTAAACTCTGCCTCAGCAACATGTGGAGAAAAGGTTGTAACACGCGCTTTATAAAATCCTCGCTCGTATTTGCTCCACACACCGGGAGAGTTCACCTCGAAGACCAACTGGATTCTCTCCTGTGATTGGTCAAAGAGCCTCTTCTTATTTCAAATGGAGACTTAACCTGGCCCATAGCATCAAGGCATGTTACCACCCAACTCAGACCTGGTTCCGTCCTCATCCCAGACTGGTTTAGTCCTGATTTAGCTCACTTAGGCCAAACGTTTGGTGGTAATTGGTGCAAAGCTTGGCTGGACTGAATGAATGGATGTATAGAAGAAGTAAAGGAGCGGTGTGAGTGGAAGGAAAGAGCAGAGGTGCCAGCTGCTGCAATGGAAAATGTCTGGGGGCTGTTCCCGAAAAAGGGGCCAATAGTACATTTGGCTAAAGCACACGCTGGTGACTGTCTGTAGTTCTAAATGGAAGCTAGCATGTATTTGAGCCTAAAAGGATTGATGCAATTTGGACATTTTTGGGACAGTTATGCAAAGTCTTATCTACACATAAAGGTATTTTATTATGTCACTGGATTAACCTTCCCACTTTCGTAGCTACTTAAGCATCAAACACTCATCAAACACTCATAACTGTGAAACTGCACGACTTTGGTGGAGTTCACCCTGGACAGCCAGAGCCAAGGTGTCCTCAAAATCTCTAAAATACCACCACTTCCCATTCTCGACGTAATCCAAACATGGCCATTTCCTTTGCGGGAGATGCCAACCGCAAAAGACAACACAAGTTTCAAGTTGATAACTCTAAATGGACGGAGCCTTACCTGAATCAGGATGAAGTAAGCTCGGAGGTCGTCTTTCGAACGAGGCCTGAAACCCACCCCCAAAATGAACAAGTTAAATAAATAAATGCATGGGCAAAACTGCAGCAAAGACAAACAAACTGCAAACTGTGGAGTCTCTGTAAAAGCTGCCAACGCCGGAGTGCAGACCTCTACAAGCATGTTCTGAAATGCGTGTCAATCTTGAATTATGTTATCAGCTCACATTTCGCTCTCCTTTCCCTTTTTGCCACAATGGTGCAGCCCTAATACACTGTACAGTCATGATCGTGTTTCCTAGTAGTTGTCTCACCCTTTCCACTCCCGCAGCAGGCTGTTGATGATCCCCTTCAGCACCGACTTCTGGATGTCCTGAGGCTAAAGCACAAACAAAGCATTCTCTTCAAGGCCTGATTTACTCACAGTGGAGTCAAATGTGTTGCCCTTCTGTGTTCTGTGAAAGCAGCCATTTGCGTGATTACAACAAATAAACGTTAGTAGTACAAAACAATGTAGAGACATTTGTAGTGGTGCTTTACTTTGGGTCACAACTGGGAGGTCGCCACCAAGCAAAGTGACCTACCCCTGCTGCAAATGCTATCTAAAGTTGTCTACAAATTGGATTACTTACTATGGTCACGACAAAACCATACACATGGACGTTTTCAGACTCCAACATATTATTTTAGGTTGCTACAACACAATTTAAGGGGCATGTAGTAGACTAGCGAGTTACTCATCCGTTAGCATTTAAGGCACCACACAGGCATAATAGTTTTAAGATGCCACTATATTTTGTGCAGTCCCACGTAGCTCCAGTGGTTTTAGCAGGTCGTTACCCCGTCTGACACTCTGAGCATTTACGACCCGTTTCCTTTGGAGTTTGACATTTGTTTATATTAGCGACAAGGAGGGGTCATTTACCAAGCATTTGCTCAAGTGCAAAAGTGGATCAGTCATTTGCAGTTTTTCTCACGCAGCTTCCTCTCACTTTTGCATCAGATTTGGGGCCCTATTACCGTAATACAAGACATTTTGGTAAAACTTTATCATAACTACACCTTATTTAGCCTAAATAAATGATGAATTAACACTTAAAGGGACTCTACGGAGTTTTAAAATTTACATTTATGTATTTTCCTCCCCCTACATGCTCCAGCAATGTCCTAATGTGTAGAATGAGCCCAGACAGCTGCCTCTAAAATCCTGCACTGTCACTCAAAAAGTTAATTTAGGTCCAGAGTGCCGTCATGCACGAGCTTAATATAGAGACTGCAGTTACGCGTAAGACCTGAGGTGGCAGTAGTGAGCATAAAATGACCAACTTGCATCTAGTCCCTTTAATTCATAATGAACAATTCATTAGTTAAGTGTGACTAACACTTAATAACTACTTAACTACTACAGTTAAAGCCTCACTCATAAAGAATAGTTCTTCACATACTTCACTTATTCATTGCTAAGTAGTTATTAAGTGTTAGTCCCGCACTTAACAGCGTTAAATGTGTTTTATTCCCCCAGTTCCCAATGACAGCATGAACGCAGCAATAGTCTGTTCACTCAGAGAACCATGGTTACACTCTGTAACTTTAACAAGCTGAAGTGGTTTTACTGAGAAAACCAGAATTGTGCACATTTTACAGCCTCCACAATCAGGCCTATGGAAAGTGGGCATTTTACAAGTCTCCAAACAAAAGCAGGACGTCATAATGGTCTCATTATACGCTCTCAAACCCAGCAGTGTATCAGGTTTTTACAGACAGCGGCCGCAAAGCCACTGTATATACTCTCCTGTCCTTATAACCGACATGTGGGCTTACCGTGTTGAGCAGCGCGTCGTAAACCGCGTTGACAAACTTGGCGTTGACCCGGAGTCGTCGATGGTGTTAAAAGATCCGTTCGCCTCCCTCTGCGGGAAAAAGATATGAAAAAAAGAGAGGGGCGGGGCATGAGAAAATGGTACACAGCCAAACATTTCCTATAGAGAAAAATTGAAAACAATTGGGGGAAAATTGGGAGAAAAGTGCTTGTTTTCCAGAGATGTTTTTGTTTCCACCTCGTTCATTTTGGTTCGATATGTTAAAAAATGTGCAATCTCAAGAAATATGTATGCATTGAATATTCCTTTAAGATAGTATAATGAAGCGAGAGTGAGAATTCAAACTGAAGGATGAATCTGCAGCGTTTGAGGTAAACAAATGTATCTACATACAAAACTAAAATGTTATGTTGTGTACATAAATGCATTTCTGTCGTTATAAACAACTTTTTTATTTTAACAATGAATAGATGGTTAGAAATGCACTTGTCTTTTACAAAAAAACGAGTAGCATTCAAAATATTTTTGAACCATGAAGCCATTTGAGATGGATACAAATGTTCTGGCTACAGACTGACTGATGTGGCTTCTATCTGTGAAACAAATTTGAAGTGCCTCAGTAGTGACTACGTGGTCAAATCCTGCATAGACTAGTGGGCCATTTTGAGCTTTTCTGAGTAGGACCCATCATCAAAGACCCTTTATCCGATCGACATCCTGCTTCTACTGCAGCAAGGTCATATCCTAATAAAATAAAACCTAGAATATGAAGATGATCACTCAATACACTTATTTTCAAAATTCAAAGCCTGGCTATCCATAGCCGTTTATTGGGCGCTACGAATGTCTATCATATGTCTGCACGTAGCCATAGACAATCGTATCAATTATATCCGTGTCTGCGTAGGTTTCCTCCGGGTACTCCGGGTTCCCCTACCACTAAAACATGTACAATAGGTTCTCCTCTGGGGCCAGGACTCCCCTGGAAAAGAGATTCTTAATCTCAGTGGGACTTTCCTGGTTAAATATAGGTAAATAAACAAATGCAAAAAGCACCCGGGAGCAGAAAAGGTGGTCACAACTCCCTGTTTTGTAAATTGTCTAAAAAAATTTAAAAAAAGCTATTGGGAATTAAAGCAAATCACTTTGCATGTGTACACTGCACATGTGTAGGAACTCAAAAAGGGTAATTGGGTAATTTGGCATGGAATGACCCATATGCTTGGATCATGCAACTACTCACGTGGAAGAGCTTGATCACTTCTAACTTAACTTTGGGTCTATAGAGGAGATGAGAGGACATCTTTGGTGTTTTTGCGTGACTGAGCGCATGCACAAAGACCAGACAGGTACGTATCAACTTGTCTAAGCTCAGGTAAGAACATATCTCAGTATGGAAAAACGCTGGCCTGTTCCTTTAGCGTACCGGTATTAAAAAAAGACCCAACAAACATCCCAACAACATCCAAAGAATGGCGTTCACATAAGCGCTGTGAAGTAACGACTGATATGACGTGTTCGCCAGATAAATGATTGTACAGCATGATTGTATGAGCAACGTATTTTTGAATGACATTCTAATTCAGCTACATCCAGGCCGAGGTCCTGTGTTGTACCTTAAAAGCAGCGTTGATTTCGATGAAAGAGTCAAAGGTGGTGAGGTAGAACTCTCTCACCTCCCTCCAGTCGCCGGTCTGTGCCGCTCGCTCCATGTCCTCCCTGTAACACAGAGGGCACATCAGGAAGAGAAGGAACCTCATTCGGATCGCTCGTATCCGCCATCTTGGGCTTTCGGTCATGACCCAGATCTCGCTTGGCTAACACTTGGGTTTTTATTGAATTTCAGGAAAGGCGATCAAAGGAGCACACATATCATAATGTTGTACGTTTTGTTCTTTTTGCGCTACATTGTGTTCGGGTGCGCTCTCATTTGCATAAACTCGTAATGCCCCCACAGTACGGTTCGTTGTGTAGTTCGCTGTGTGCTCATGTACAGGCACAAGCAGCTGTATCTGTCACAGTAAGTAAGTGGATCTATACTTACAACACACCTCCAGGAGGCGGTGGTGGTACGAAGCCTCTCATATCCTTTTCCCTCGATATTCCTCGTGTGCATCAAACTTTAAAACTCAACAAAGGAGCATCTCATGAACAGGGCTCAAAGCTAACTCGCGTTGTTTTGTCCCGTTTCTACCAATGGCCGCTGGCTGCTCTGCTTTGCGACGACGACACTGGAAGCCGCCATTGCTGTAGTACCGCCATATAGCCGCTAGTCCCCCATTGGAATGCATTGCACTATAGACACGTTAAAACTACTTTAATGCCCGGTGCCTAATTTTTTGGAACTGTCTACAGCTCGATATTCCTCCTGTGATTACGCTGGGTTAGACACAATCAGAGGCACCGGGCTGGTTATGGTAGGATACATTTTAGAAATCTTGTACTTAATGAGGGTCGGACTGTTAGCATTGGAGCTGCGCGAGCTACACGTCACGCAAGGGCGGAGTCTACAGTGAAGATCCCGCCCTTATGCCCTTATTAGGAACATGCTTCGTCAGAGCTGGGGAGGAGGAGTCTGTAAATCCGCCATGATTTCCACCTCGAACGTGGTCATTATGGTAAACGGGGAGGAGTGAGTAATGACGGTCTATTAATAATACTGTATATCTATGGTTTCTACCCCTCTGATTTCTCACTCCCGTCCTACTCCCACAAAAGAATGCATGTCGTCCCAATCACTGTGCGGGGTGCGAAAAACTAAATCCTGTCGTGTCCCACTCCGGACAGAATCAATGTCCTTGGGCAAGACACTTCACCCACCTTGCCTCCTTATCACGTGACAAGTGGTTAGGAGCTAGGATGAGGACATAGGAGCTATTACTTCAGGAACTTGGATGCAGCATAAATTCTCTTGAATAAAGCAGTTTCAGCTTCCTTTCACAGGGCCAGTTGGACATGACACTCAGACCGGTATGGAAATGAGCTGTGATAGAGTTTTATTTCTTGTGTCTTTTATCCTTCACGGCACGGTTCAAGACAGACAAGTGCGAGTGCATCCTTGGCTCTCACTGAGAACTACTTTTGGCTTGGTTTAGTCCAGTTCTAGGCCTGGTGGTGCTTCGCGCAAATGGTTGGAGACCTGTAACTGGCCTGTAGGCGGTCACTGCGCTGGCCTTGGTGTCATTTATCTAATGAGTCACCCGACTCTTCACCCAAAACTGTCCCGTCTATGAAGCACAGCCGTCAGAAACCCAATCAATCAATCGATGAAATGAATTGACAGAGAGGTGCTGGGACACGTACTGGAAGTCCTTGGTGGTCTTGGTCCGCAGCGGGATGACGGGGTCGCAGGGAACGGGGCCTTGACCTCGGGGGCAGGGTGTCGATGCACAGGCGCTGCTTCTGACGCACATCGCTGACGATCGGAGGCAGCTCTCGCCCTGTGGACAACATCGGAGAGGGGTTCATGATCAGTCGCGGTTAGTACAGTATCTTCCACAAAGGAAATGACCATAATTTGGATTGAAAAGCGTTGTGAAGGCGGGTCATAGCTTCATGGCAAAACCAGGGACGGTTTTTGATTTTGTAAGAGTGAAGACGGCGGAATGTGGAAAACTTTGACATTAAACCTAAGCTGTTTAGAGGGAAAACTTTGTATGATATCAAATTGATACGTCTACGTTTATTCATTTTCCCCCGTTCACCTGCAGCGTCTCGTCTTACATTCTTCATATACAGTATGGTATTTGATCTTTTAATATAATTGTTTGCTTTACCCCTCCTTGAACCGCCAACCTAACGTGGTGGAGGGGTTTGAGCGCCCGAATGATCCTGGAGCTCTGTTGTCGGGGGCTTGGTGCCCCTGCTAGGGTCTCCCATGGCAACCAGGTCCTAGGTGACGGGTCAGACAAAGAGCGGTTCAGAAGCCCCTTATGAGAGACCAACAGGCCCGGTTAGAACCATGAGGCAGCTCCAACAGCTGCCCCATGACCCGGCATTGGACAAGTGGAAGAAGATGGATGGATGGATGGATGGATGGATGGATGGATGGATGGATGGATGGATGGATGGATGGATGGATGGATGGATGGATGGATGGATGGATGGATGGATGGATGGATGGATGGATGGATGGATGGATGGATGGATGTTTGCTTTACTCGACCGTGGTATAAAAAAACCTGACATGTTGAACAGGTCACTAAGTGGGCTCAGCATCTCATTATTCCCTTTGGAGGGGTTCCTCAACCAATGATAGCACGGCAGCCCTTTTGTTTATAATTAGCCCCCCCTTTGTCTCCGTCGCCGTGGCAACAGTCAACAACAGCCCTGCTCAGGTGCATTGTGGGACGGACAGATTGTGCCGACGAGGAGATGAAAAGGATCAGCAGATGGCCTTTCAACAGCTGCTTTTATGTGCAACGGGAAAGGGTGCCGCGTACATGAGTGGAAATGAGGGTATTCTAACAGTTGGCCTGTGTGAGTGAATAAAAAAAAAGTATCACAATTTTAATGGTCACATAAACCGCGAGAAGAAAATATCCTCCACTACAAATTGTCGCCACTAAAAATGGTATTGAACAATGCAATAACGATATTGCAATAACTTAAATAAGGTGCAATATGGGACTTTTTATGCAAGAAAAAAAACTTTTGTGACCCTATGGCTGTATGCAGGCCTTCACGGGGGCCGTGGCCTAATTTGACTTGGGGCCCCGCAATAGACTTGTGCTGATCAGGCTCAGTATGATCTTTGTGCGCTTTGTGCATGGTCCTGTGTAGGGATGTCAAGGTTACCGGTGTAGCGGGTGTTGTGCGGGTGTTGTGTGGGTGATGTGTGTGCGTGGTGACAGGTGTGTTAGAGCGGTGGGAATCAGCAGCAACGCACGCCAGCTGAACGCAGCGTGAGGAGACCAAACACACATTCAGGAATAATTTATTGATCATCTGAATTTGGAGCAACATCTTCTACATCATAAAGACACAAGTGAAATGGAAACGCCACAGCAGCTGTGGTTTGAAATGCCTTTTTCCCGAGCCCAGGCATTCGGATCAGAGGATTTATACCTTCAATTAACTTATGGCCGAAATAAAGGATGCGCTGGATTAGAGACATGTTTAAGGGGATTTTATCATGACACGAGGCTGACCAGACAGGTACTGCACACTCAAACCCACATGTATTGAAATAATATCTGAGAGCGGGAGAGAGGAAAGAGGCGAAATCTGCCTCAAATGTCAGAGAAATGTAGGCTGGTAAAACTATTCCACTGTCACTTATGTATAAACAAAGAATCAGGAAACCGTTTTCATCCATATCTTTTTTTTCCTACAGAATGGCGCAGCAGTGGCTCCGCCTGAGGTGAACACATACAGCGTCTGTACGGTTAGGTGTGTAGGCAGCATTGGTCTAACCTGTGCTTAAGTTATATTTAATTCTCTTACTTCTTGAATGGAAGGGTCCCACTCACCCCCCCGCCTACCGAGGGTATTCTCTCCAGTTCAGCTTCACCCAAATCTAAAAGCTTCTAGACTGGAGAGGAACAGTGTAACGCCTCATTTGAAAGCTACGACCTACAAAACTGAACGTAACTTTTTTCTCACATCATCACCGTGTTTTTGTCACATTTTTAAGCGTTTTTGTCGTGTTTTCATCTTGTTTTTGTGGCTTTTTTATCTCTTTTTATCATTCCTTTTTGTCGGGTTTTTGTGTGTTGCGTTTTTGTTACGCTTTCATCCTCTTTTCGTAGCTTTTAGATTTGAGTAACAGGAGAAAATGTGCTTGGTTAAGAGGTTAAAAACTAAGCACTTCTTCCACACATGAACAGTTCAAAAATGACTGTAGGCAACATAAATCTAGCTAAGCTAGGCTAAATAAACATAATTCCATTATTTTGCTAACTATATTGACTGCTGTACTGCAGTTTTCACAACATTCTTTTCATATTTTCTCATAATGTAGGCACTCTTCGGGGGCCCCTGGTTGCCTTGGGTCCCCAAGCTGCTGCTCAGTCTGCCGGCCCGGCCATAATGGGTGGTTAGCATGGTGCCTTTACTTTCAATCACAACGTATGCAGGTAGTTAGCAAGTCGGCTACTCCAGGAAACTTTTCCACAGTCTGTTAGCCTGCTTAATGTATTTTTCCTATGGTCATTATTAGCGTTAGCCATCAAGCATTTTCTAATTGTATTGTATTGTATTGTATTTGAAATTGGGGTAGGCACTTATAAGCTTTCTTGCTTCTGCCTACTCCTTTTGAGTTATTATTTTATTTTATCTTGGGTTTTTTTGTGATAATGTAAATTAAATGATGTAAATATTGTATATAATAATGCACTGTAAATAATAGCTCACATAAATAAATAAATAAATAAAAAGCATTGCAAATTATGAACGATCCAGATGTTTTCAGCTGTTGTCAACCATTTACAGACCTTTGGAGATTTTACTTTATAGCCTATAGAAATTAGCATCTCCTTTGAGCTAAAGGCTAACTCAGATTCAGTTAGGTTTCTCCTTTTGTGGGTCAGATACACATCCTGTGTCCACTAAACATTGTGTTATAAGATGTTACCGAATGAACAGGAAAGACACAGTTTTTGATTGAAACGCCCAAATGTTTTCCTTGATCATTATGTGAAAGTGATTGGATTCCCAAACCTGTCACATTCATCTTATGGTTTAAAGCAGTGCATGGTTCTCAAGTCAAGGCTTCGGGACCCACCATTACCCGAGAATGATGAGCCGCTAATAAAAATGTAATTTGGCATATAACTGTATAAAATATAGTTTTTTTCACACACGTTTTTTTTAACAAGCCGTAGATTTGCCTTTAAGACTGACATTGTGATTAAAACAACCCAATACCATTTATTTAACAGACTCCGGTGTCTCCATGCAGTTTCAGATGGAAAATATTGAAAAGAAAGTTCCCCGGAATAGGCTAACAACCCACTGAAAATGGTTCCGTGACACACTTTGGGTTCCGACTATGGCTGGGCGATATGGCCAAAAAATAAAATCTCGATTTGTTTACTCAGGTTGGTCGATTACGATTCTATGGACATCACTACCTTTAGCTCCACCCCCTTACATGTTACTATGACACGATTTAGAGACTGTCAGCAAACCTTTTCTCTGCTAATGACCTGTGTCCCGTCAGCGCTTACGTCACCTCATCGTGTCCTGACAGAAACATAACGCCATGTCCCCAGAAAACCCGTCGCCATGGCGCCCTCTCATCATCACACACGGCCTCATGTGCTAGTGTGACCGTGTGCCCTCTGTGTCATCTCCTCAGGCTCCTCGAGTGTGTTCAGCCCTGATTGTGTCCTGACCAGGTTTCGCTGACAATGGTCAGAAGGGAGTGGCAATTTTTGTCAAGTCATTTCCACTCATCGAAAAACAACATCACACTTATAGTGATAGGTAAGAAAACGTAATGGTGTGGGACTGCTCACAAACACACAGCCAAGAAAATTTAAAAATTTGCTTTAGAGGAAGAAAACTATGTTGCTAGAATGGCCCAACCAATCACCTGTCCTAAATCCAATAGAAAGTCTATCAATGAAAGAGCAAAACATATCCGAGGAAGGCGTGCGCATACTTTCTTAATGTCTGAAACTTTCATCACCAACAACAAACACTTTTATGTTAATAAACAAAATAAAAAGCCACAGGCCTAAATCTGATCCCTGCGGAACTCCACATATCACCTCTTTATAGACCATTCAGTTGTTTGTTACTGCGCCTATTTTATAAATGAAAATGAACTCTCAAATCAATGGAAAAATCAAATGATAACTCTATAGGGTCCGACCGGCCGATTTATCGAGCCGATATTTGGGTATTTTCGATATCAGCCGATATCTGCCTTTTATTGGCCAATATCTCCGGAAACAAAAATGAGCCCTCCCGCAACTTCCTCGGCCTCAGGGGAGCGTAAATATTTCACGGTGAAAGTCGGTCACCAGCTTGTTCACCTGTTTTACGTATTTTATGTTGACTTTTGTGTCTTTTGAGTCTAATTTCGGAACCATAAGAGATAGAGACTTACCGTTTTATTGTTTTGGAATCTACTGATTTTTGTCTTTCAAACAAGTTCCCTCTGAAGTACCTACTCAACATAAATATACAGCGCCCCTTGCTGTCAAATTTCAAGACTGACACGTTTAGAAGCTTCATACACAGGATTATAGACCAGACATTTTTTAGATGGTCCTGGGTTCGATTCCCACCTGGATGGGGCCTTTCTGTGTGGAGTTTGGAGTTTGCATGTTCTCCCTGCCAGGGAGAACAGGCATGTTCTCCGTGTCTCCCTGTGTCCCTCCCTATGTACAATAGGTTCCCCTCTGGGGCCAGGACTCCCCTGATTAAAGAGATTCTTAATCTCAGTGGGACTATCATGGTTAAATAAAGGTCAATAAAATAAAATAAAAGAAAGTAGTGGGCTTCTTGTCCGAAACACAAACAGAACCAGTGCACTAAATAGTCTACTATATAGTGTGGGCCTATCTAGTGGATGGGGGTGAGGGGCTAGGGTGGACATTCACCCTAGTGACCATTCTCAGGCTGTGTCTGAGAATGGTCAGAGACACAGCCAGAGAATGGTCTATAATCAGAATTTAGCCCATTGATATGTACATACATACTGTACACACATACATGCATACAACTTGTCAGAGTTAGCCTAGTGACTGTTCAATGGTTTTTCACACAATTTGCAATCTTGGGAACTGAGTTACCGTCATGGCCTGGGAGAAGTGAAGTAACAACGCAAGTTAAAGTTATATACTTATTACATATACTTAAACAGTGTAGTTTCTCTTTCTTTTTAAAGTAAGTCCATTTGTTTTGATTGACCCTTTTTTGAGTCTTAATTATAAATGCTATAATTTTTTATTTTTTGTTCCATCCAGAAAGCCAGAAAACAAACAGATCCTGGAGCGTCTTAAGGGCCACTGTGATGGAGAGTATTTGGTAATAATCTCAAAGACATCTTTATCACCGTCTTACACTTTGGTTAGAAAATACAGTATTGACCTAAAACTGATTCAGTACAGAGTGAGGCAGTAGAGAAGCTAAGGTGAGTGTTTTTACTCTGCAATGAAAAGATTAAGCTTAGCAAGAGATGGAGAGGTGAGGAAAGCAACTCCAGGCTTTGTAGGACCTGAGGAGGAGTTTTTTAGTAGCTGCCGCCAAGCAACAGTAATAGCCACTGGAGAAAATTTAAAGATGACTCAAAGATGTGCTAGCGGCTCGAACGTCAGAGCATGTTTTGATGGTAGAACATTGTAACATGGTGAAAAGTTCTAAAAAAAAGTCAATTTAGCGTAATATTCCCCCTTTACCGATCAGGAAACTGAATGAACCCCTCTCTTTTTAACTTAAGTTTTGAGTAAACACGTTAATGACATGTTTACAATGTGCACCGTGAACTGAATCTTTAATTGGAAAACATAAATCGCAAATTTAAACACCATACTTTACAAGAAAAGTCACAGTTAGAATGTTTCTCCCAAACCGCGCATCCCTAGGGAGGTTTAGTTTTCTCATATTGTTAAGTTTGCTGCTGTGTTTGCGTGGTTTTCCTTTTTCCCATGCATTTGTTGCAGTTGTGCTCACACTGACGCTGGTCTCACCTTTCATTAGCGTTTTACGAGCTCGTGGGAACCCTAACATTCCTCACAAATGAGCCTGCAGCCTGAGTCAGCTGATGTGAGGGAAACAGGGAGAGGCGGGCACCATTACCATAGACATCATCGAGCGTTCTATCCAGATTCTCTCCCCATACAAACAAAAAGTGAAGCCAGTCCTAGATAAAACCATGGTATGTTGATTTCATGAAATGTATGTATAGTTCCTTCATTATGAAACTAATTAAAAGAACAGCCATCTATAGGTGTGTAACCGACATGACACTCAATTAGGCCTGTCACGATTTTTTTGTTTGTGTGAAAAATATATAATCTCTAAAAATATACCAGTAAACGATAATTTCATGTACATTATTCTGGTGAAATCTTTCCTGACAAAAACTCACTTCTGTGTTAAATTAAACCTGGTTAGAATTAAATGTATGGATTCAGATAATACTGTACATTAATGCAAAAATAGAGCAGCCCAGAGCCTCACTCCAGCAGACTAAGAAATAGCTTTTTCCCGACAGCAGTCTCTGAGTTGAAAATAGTAATTTGGCCCAAAGCCATTTATTATTATTATTATCACTGTACTCGCCATACCGCCTTTCCTATGCCCAATCCCATCAGCCCTGGGAAGCTAAGCAGGGAAGGGCCTGGTCGATACTTGGATGGGAGACCGTTTGGTAACACCAGGAAGACTAGCGGGTGAGTGAGTGGTTGGTGGTGGTCGGAGGGGCCGATGGTGCAGACTGGTTGCCTCACTTCCACGCACACACACACACACACACACACACACACACACACACACACACAAGAGCGGATGGTCTGGATCTTCCATTATCTGTTGGGCTTTACATACAAACCTTCGGCTGTAGGTCATACAGCTGAGACTGCAGTAAACCATACTTGTGTTGGCCACAGAAAGAGCACCAAACCAAGACACAAAACAAAATGTTCATTGACTCATAAAACACTAGTAAAAAAACTGTCATGCGGACATTACAAACTCTAAATTAATTCATTTTTCTTAAAAAGAAGAGTCTTAGCTGCACCTTTTTGCAGATGGCATCGGTGTTGGACTCAAAGTGCAAGTCCTTGTCAATAATAGTTCCTAGGTACTTCTAACACACTTCCTCATGGACACTCATGACAAGGGCCACTGTGCAACGGGCAGCTTCTAGAAGCCAATGTAGCCAACTAATTTACAACATAATCCAAGAAAAAATTTGGGGGCTAAGCTTTTGGTGGAGCTTAGCCCATCGGCAAACTACCGATGTGGAGACCGGCACTGGGTAGAGAGGGGAGTGGCTTCAGTCACACAGACTTCAGTCTAAATTTCCAAAAAACAGTTCATCAGACTTAAATTAAATTTAGGAGCACATATCTGAGTAGCCTGGGTCGCATTAGGAAAAGATCGGATATGTGTTATACAGACTGTCATGAAAAGATCAGACACGGGTTGTATGGGGGGGGAAATAAATTGGGTCTTTAAGTATTTAAGGTGAGATACGGCAGATGAAAACATATTCACACAGTGGTCAATGTTGAGATTTTTAGCTAGTTATGACTGTCATGGCGCTCCTCCGTCTTTCCCACGCTTATTCCTTCACAAATACTGACATGTTTGGCATCTACGTGTAGCAGGAAAGGCGACGGAGATGACGCTGTAAACCGTAAATGGTCATTTCCTTAATGGGAGACAGCGAAGGAGAAATATACACTCTAACCATACCCACTCTTCTTCTAAAAAACTTTACGTGACATTTATCAAACCCAAATATAAACCTGGTGTAATGCGTCTCAGATGAAAGCGTTAATTGTGGTAATTATGGCAGTTGCCGCGGGCCCCTGGAATGCCGTATCTTCAGTTCCCGATGTGTGTGGGGAGGGAGAGGGCTCATCTGGTTTGGATTTGGGCGGTCGGGGTCCATAATGGCTCTGGCTTCGGTAGCCGTGGTGACAGAGGCTGAGGAGGAGGGGAGCGTTCTCACGGCAATCACAGACGGCAGACAGGAAGCACCAAACATCGCCACTGTCTGGACCTCCACAAGAGTCCCGCTAACCTTCCTCCGTAATCAGGATAATGACCGGACTGGCGGCAACAATCTTCAGTACCAGAGTCGGTTTGATGCGGAGGAGAGGGGATTAGAATGGGAGCCTCTAACTCGTTTGTCATATTTGAAAGATTATGGGTGTCATGAGAATTTGAATTTTATGGTGAGACACTCCAATTGAATGGGAAAGTCTTTCAAATGTAGAGATATCAATTTGCAAATCAAACATTGCAGGTTTTCTTTCATTTAATGTTTTCATGTGGGAAAAAAAAGCATTTTAAAAAAGCCTCCAGGGTTTGTCCCTGTTTCAGAGCATGGTGTCCTGCACTGGTCAGCTCATCCTCCTCCTCCTCCTCCTCCTTCTTCCTCCTGCGCGGCTCCCTCCGTCCTCAACAGTCTTTCGCCATCTTCTGGGAAGAGCTTAGCAGATGAATATAATCCACCTTATTCTCCAGTGAACGAACATTGGCCAGAACAATAGTAGGGATAGAAGATTTCCGTATCTTAGCTGTGAGTCTTGCCCGGATACCTCCCTGTTTGTCCCTTCCTTGTTTCCTGTTGCGCCTCTTGTGACGCCTCCACGGTGCTGCAGGTGTGGGGGGCTCTTCAGTGATTCAGAAAAAGAAATGTGTGGGTCTCAAATGTCTTTAGTTCATAAGCTAGCTGTTTGTTCTGTCCTTCTGTTTGTCCTTCATGACTTGTAAGTCCGAATAGTGACACTTTTTGATTTTATCGCAATATTACATAACATGATTTCCAAATTGCCTTCTGTGGACCCACCACCTGCAGGAGGAGCCATTGGGGCTGGTGCAATGGGATTTGGGCAGCTCCAACAGCTGCCCCCATACCCGGCAACGGACAAGTGGAAGAAAATGGATGGATGGATGGATGGATGGATTTCCAAATTGCAGAGGCAAACAATTTTGGCCCACGTCAGCAGAGGGCCGTGGTCAATAGAAGTGAATGGAGCGCTCCACCGTGTGTTTTCCTTTACTTCTCAGCCTAGTTAAGCGTTTACAGTGCAGCAACCGTGAAGAACTATTTTTCTCTGTTAGCATTCAGTGTTGTTTTCGTCATCCAAGACTATAAAAATATCATTACGTTGACGCACCTTTTTGTCATGACGTTAATGTAACGATGGTGAGCTAAAAATGATGAGACGTTTATGAGTTTACGTTAACAAGACAAGACGTAAATGGGACAGAGTGGTTCGTCAGACCAGGAGAGCACACCCGCTTACACGTGACACAGAGGCACCCCTAAAGTCACGTGACCTCCCACACGGCAGGCCGGTGTCTGACCTACAGAGAGAGAGAGTACATTGGCATTTGAAGTGATCATGTCCAAGACAAATTCATGGAGAAGCGTTGAATCAGTGCAATAATTAAACAGTTTATGGTAAAGATGGTGCAATTTATCAGTTTCCGAGGGAGAGTTCACATGGTACGATTCAGTTTTTTGGTGTGTCTGACTGACCGCTATGATACTGCCGTGAGCACTGACTTTGTGTCTCTTGTAATAAACCTACTTCCTCCAGCTAGCTCAAAAGGTACTTTCTCTGTCTGTTCCGCTCGGTATAAAGTGTGACGTCTGCGCTCAAGGCTCCATATAAACATCAGTCCATAGTCCTGCCGCACACTGTAAACAGAGGAAGTCACACATCATTTCATCGGAGACAAAACCAAGACCTGAATGTCTCTGTGGAACACTGGCAGACAGGAAATGCACCGCGAGACAAATAGGTTCACTTCAGCATAAGCTTATGGAGTTTACTGAACCTGGTTGGTAACTAAGCCGGGAGACCTTCACCCAGATACCTGAAGGTGTGTGTCAGACGCTCGCTACTGGCTTTAGGACGGGGTACCTTCAAATGAATACTTTCACAGTACTTGGTTGTACAGTGAGACACTGCAGGTGAAGTTAGCTCGTTTCTCCTCTGGAAAAGTAGTTTGTAACGTTACTGCACTACTTTATTATGAACGAAGTGTCTACGATGCCGTCGGACGGTTCCCGCAACTCCCCGGCTATTTTGCCGTCACATATGTTTGATATGGACGTATCCAACGCGGCAATCCGATACTATTTGATACCCGTGATTATAAACTCCACTATCCTTAAGGTTAGGGCTAAGGTAAGGTTAGTTTGTAAACTCCACTATCCTTAAGGTTAGGGCTAAGGTAAGATTAGCTTGTAAACTCCACTATCCTTAAGGTTAGGGCTAAGGTAAGGTTAGCTTGTAAACTCCACTATCCTTAAGGTTAGGGCTAAGGTAAGGTTAGTTTATAAACTCCACTATCCTTAAGGTTAGGGCTAAGGTAAGGTTAGCTTGTAAACTCCGCGTAGGAATGGCGGGGTGTCATAAGGAGACGGCAAAATAGCAAAAAGAGTTTGTAGCCGTCAGACGGTTCTATAGACACTGCCTATTATGAAAGTAAAGCGTTAGAGACTCAACCATTACCAACAATAGACATTTATATATAGCCTCATTTCTGTCCGATGCAGAATGCTCCAGTCCCAAACACACAGTCACAAACAGCCCGATACCAGTAAATGTATTCAATAATGTCAATAATCACACAGTAAAATTGCTTCACTGACTTTATTTTGTAAAATGACAACAATAGTCAACAATAATGAGGGCTCCTGAGGGCTATTTCATAAAACTCGCTCAGTAAAGCTCGGCTTAGGCTCCAAATCCTGGTTTACGTGAGGCACAACAAGTCAAGCTGCGATTACTGGGTTTCACCAAAGGGACACTGAGCTTGGCTAATCTCACTCATTCAAGGCAAGTTCAACTAAATAGCACTTGCCGAGTACATAAGCAGACCACACTAACAATCACAGAGTTCATTGAGAAATCATGGCCAAGCGGGAACACGCAGCATACTTCACAGGCCGCGGTGCAGAGTGAGCGGAGTAGGGGGATGGCTGCCGCGAGTGTTTGCCGTGTGTGCTGAAACCAACATGTGCTTAACTTCAGCTAAATAGCCAGCTTTTTATTTTTCACCTCTTATGACCTACATGGACGACGAGCGACCAAATATTATATGAACCTTTCAAATGCTGACCCAAAGGACTCCTTGGCTTTCCAACTACAGCTACTCAACTGCAAGCAACTAATCTTCAAACGGCCCTGCGCACGAGAGGAAATAGACTCTGTTTCGAGGCGTCATCGCAGCCGAGGCAAAGGCAAGCGCACGAACCAGCAGCCCCAAAGCCCAGGTGAGAGCCCGGAGATGGAAGGCCAGGGTGCGGTGAAGGTATTCCACTCCTGCAGAGGAAACCCCACTCAACGTATCCCTGACCTCTACACCTGAAGCCAAAACAGGCCAAATGGCTCTCACTTGACGAGGTTCATGCTGACATAATAAAGACTCTTAATGCATGTACAGTTTGCTCTCTAAAATTGAAAACAATGCAAAATCTATTAGAGATGTTTGTTCACTGATATGGAGAAAATAAAAAAAACTGTCCAAGCTGTGAAACAGGACTCCACTGAGTAGGAGAAGCCAATCAAAGCCTTGGAAGAAAAAAATCAACGAGCAAGAAGCCCACCACAGGCGCTGGAACCTGTGAAAAAAAAAGGAACTGGCTCCCAAACATCAGGAGGAACGACCGCAGGAAGAAAAGCCGGAGGAACAACTTCAGCACCTGAGGAGCGGCAGCAGCAGGTGCTGTCCCGGGCCTGGAGCGTGGACTGGCCGACTTTGTGTGACTTTTCACCTGCATAGTGCAGGTACGAACATTAACTTTTCGGCGTAGTGTGTGTTTCTATCAATTTTGAGCGTGAAAACAGTGATTCTGCTCTACGAATGCTGTACGAATGCTCTCACGCTGAATTACCACTACGCATCACGAACAGAGGGTGAATCGTGACATTCGTGGAAGATTTTTGACAGACAAAAACTTTCTCCACGAACATCACGAATGTCACGAGCTGATGCGTTCTATTAAGAATCCCATTGAGATGCGTTAAGTCATGTCACGAATGATGGAAAAATGCCATTGGTAACGCATCGTGCCTATGTGTAAACCCAGCATAACATTGACTAAAAGCAGTGTAGGGAGCGGAGAGTAAAGCCCGGGAACAACTCCGTCTCTGTTTAGTTATTTTTTTACTGCTGGTGTATGTATCTGGCGTGTTTCAATGTGAACAATGGCTCTAGTGTTGTTCACAATGGAGCCTCCACTGCTTTAAAACTGCCATGCATCCCGTGATGATTAGTGGGGTTACATCTCACCACCGAACTCTACACCAGGACTTCCTAAAATTGATCATGTAAAATGCCTCATATACTATAAAGTAAGGATTAACGAAACTAATGTTAATGTTTAAGAATGTATAATGTACATAATGTAAATATGTATATATACAGTACTGTAAAAAAAAAAAAAAAACTTCACAGGCTGCCAGCTTTGTTCCGCTACGTTAGCTCCATAGGTAGAGCGCAGGGCTCCCAACCACGAGGTTGCGAGATCGATCTCAGCCTCGAATTTTTTTTTTGGACTGGGCACCCACTGGGAGGAACATAAATCGGCGCTTATGAATTAAACACTTTTCTTTTTTTCCCAGGAATTTAAACACATGATAAAACTCTGACACAGGACACAGTGCTTAATTTGAGGTTAAATGATCCGGCAAAGATTTGATCTGATATAATGGTGTGTAATGAGTGTTCCGGCAAATGTTTTGGCCTGTTCCCTGAATCCATCACATCAGACCAAAAGTGTTCCGAAACTACTAATTTACAAATGAAGCACTGGTCCTGTGGGCTACGGTTCCTTTTACTGGACAAGCTTTTTGATGATACATAATGTCATTAATATGTCACACAACTTTGTATTTCACATATGACAGACAAAGACAATGTTAATGTGTATTTATAATTTATTGCATAAAGCAGCCATTCCCAAAGTCCGGAACATCGCCTTGTCGATCCGAAATTCTCTCGGGGCCCCCCAATATAAATAATTTATCCTATTCATTGGAATTTTCTTATTGTTTTACAGCTATAATTACATAAAAAGCAACAGCTAGCAATGAGTGGAGTTTAAAACTGGTTTCAAGTAATACATTTTAGCGAATAAATGTACTTTCCTTTTAAAATATATATTTTTTCAATGTACTTGTTATCTAGACAAGCTTTTGGGGCCCCCCTATAGTGTCTCCAAGGCCCCCCAGGGAGCCTCGGACCCCACTTTGGGAACCATAAAGTAATTGATTTTGTGATGTCATGTTTACTTTTTCACATTTTTAGGCCAACATACATTTTGGCCAGATGATGGCGCTAATACCCTGCATGTGTCATCACATTGCCCATTGATGTTGGATTCCACGAAGAAGAAACATAGCTTGTGCTCAGTCTGCTCTTAGCCTGGTCCGGACCAGGCTAAGTTCTCTGACTGTATTTCCATAGTAACTGAGCCAGACTCAGAGTGAGTCTGGTTTATGAAACCGAAAAGACAACACAATAAGCCAGACTTGGCCAAATAAGCCTACGTCTGGCCTATAGTCGTTCGCTATATGTAAACACAACATACTTAATTTGATTTAGATTGTTGTACAGCTTTCCTCAACCACATAAAGATTGTTGTTTACATCGGAAGGACCAATACTGCCAAAAGCATTGTTGTTTGGGAGGCGAGGGCGAGCTTCATCGTGGTTTTCCTCTTTAGCTTCATCACCAGCGCTCGCTGAAAACTCAGCCATATTGCAGACTTGATGTAAAGTTTTGGTGGACACAGTCACACAGGAGCACTGTCTGAGTCTGAGCAGCAGAAGAAGAAATGACACAAGGGAGAGATCAGGACCCAAACTAATGTGTTACTGATTTGAAAAGGAAACTAGTACTAGTACTAGTACCTGCAAATGACTAACTCGTTACTTTACTCGTTACTCTGAAAATGTAATCTGAGTACTCTAACTCGTTACTAAGTAGCGCGTTACCCCAACACTGTTCATAAGTGAAAAAATCTAATCTAATACTGTAATGCATTAATCTTATTTAGCGTTTTCTAGACGCTCAAAGTCGCTTTACAATTTCGAGAATTATTCATTTGCACCATACTCAGTGATGGTAAGCTACGCATGTAGCCCAAGCTGTCCAGGGGCAGTCTGACGGAAGCGAGGCAACCAGTCTGCACCATCCGACTATCACCACTCACTCACTCACTACATTCATCCAGGCTTCCTGGTGTTTCCCAAACGGTCTCCATCCAAGTACTGACCAGGCTCTTCCTGCTTAGGTTCGAGATGTGACAGGATCAGGCAGAGCAAAGGCGGGATGGCCTGGGAATCAGGCTGAGAATTAGATATAAAAAAATCCCCCTGAAAAAACCTTCATAATATTGTCAAGTCCAAGCCTGTAAAGTTTGGAGTCTGTTGGAGCTACTTAAGTGGTGAGGTCATTGCATGAGTGGAACAAAAGCGGCTCTGATGTTTTGTAACGTGTGCACATGCGCAAGAGTATTTCTCCAGTATTTCATCTGTAGGAGCTACTAAAGTGGAGATGTTGTTGCAATCAGTAGAGGTGCCACAATGTGTGGATGGAGTGAAAAGCTGGTGGGCCAGTAAAAACGTTTATAGTGCCGCCGCCTGCTTTACGCTCATTATGCACGTGCTTCGGCCATCAAAGGCCTGAGGCTACTGTGACTGAATGGTATTGAACAGTATTTGCATAGCTGTTTCATTAATGCAATTGACAAAATACAACCCTTGAATACAGGTTGTACTTTGAGAACGCGGAGGAACAGGAGCAAAAGAAACATGCGCCTATGCGGTCAGTGATCAGGGCAGATTTCACGCACAGGCATTGTGCTGAAGTCCCTGGTCATTCATCAGCCAAACCTAAAACAATCATCAGCAAATATAAGTTCATATGCCTCTGGAGCAATACAACTGGGTCTTTGGGTAAAAAATAACTATAAATAAATACTATAACTATTGATCACCATCTCGATTTTGCCCCGCATCGATCACAAACAGTACTGTGGGGATGACGAGCGTGTCGGGACATGAGGAACGGACACACGGTCTTTGGAGCAGAGCACGATGCGACGCTCTGCACAGACACAGACAGATGTGCGCGACAGGTTCTACAGACAAAGGTTCTACAGACAAAGGTTCTACAGACAAAGGTTCTACAGACAAAGGTTCTACAGACAAAGGTTCTACAGACAAAGGTTCAGGCCGCGCTGCTGTCTCTGTCCTGGGAGAGGCAGTGAACACTGAATGATGTGGGCCGTCGGGTGGGCCACAGATAAAAGTGCAGGCCAAGTCGTGGTGCCGCGTATGGTTCCAAGAGTGAAATGAAAACCTCATTTGCAGAAAGCGGGCCATAAAATAAGCATCGCTCTGGCATTAAAACTGTTTAACTCCTGTTAACAGCACAATACAAATGAAGCTGAAGTCTGGATTTCCTCATCGTTCCTACTTCCTGTCACCTGTCCCTCACTGCCAGCCGCTCACTCATCCAGTCACCTCTCAGAGCGTTCCTTTAAATGCACTCTCTCCCACACGAGTGCTTTGTTTGCTCGCAGACGGAGCTGTGGTGCTGCTGCGCTGACTGGTGCCACAGCTTTGAGGCTGGACATTTTTTCGCTCCGTGTAACGACTTCAGAGCCGGTCTCTGACGAGACAGTCTGCAGGGAGTTCCTGTGGTACACCAAACGGGATTATGTCCAGAGCATTTTACTGGCTGTCAAAACAAGCTCATCATTTGAGCTTCAATACACTGGAGCAACAAAACGTACGCACACGTTTTTTAATCCATTAGGACATTTTTACAAACTGGTAATTTCATAAATATAAGTACAATAATTACTGCCATATAATCAGGTCCAGATTTTCCCACTATCGGTCCAATCACAGACCTAGAGGCGGGTGCTCATCGCACCAAGAGACGGAAGTGGTCACCGCACTCTTCCAAAACATAACCTCAAATGAGTACAGAAAAGTAATCAAGGCAAATCCAGCAAATACACCTGTTATGGCCAGACATGCTGCTTAGAACACAAGTTGACTCGATTATGGGCAACATTTTACTACAGGGACATATATATGAATTAGAATATCAGAAATCACTTTAACTAAATATATACATTTATTTATCAACCAATAATATATCTCAACATGAGAAATACAAAACAAATTAGATCAAACTACCTAATTACCCATCCTTCTGAAAGCCAAAGAAATCCAATATAAAATCTTATCAGGTGTTTACCCCTCTAACAAATTCCTCAGAACGCAGTTTAGTTTCATAAAAATTGCTGCTGCTTTTGAGACGTAAACATTGAATCTATGGACCACCTTTTCTCCAAATGTATCTACAGCTCCACTTTCTGGGAGGATGTACATTTTTGGCTTTTCTCAAGTTCCTCATTTACAAGACTTTGCTAAAAAGGACATTATTTTTTAATCTTAAGATAAAAGAAGAAATATCAACTATTATTGAATGCCATCATTATTCTTGGTCAATTATTTATCCACAAATGTAAATGTAAGCCCCTTTGTCAAGTCTTCAACAAAAAACAGTTCTACAGTACTTTTCCATCCGCTTCATGGAAAGCAAGAACACTGTGACTTTGAAAGAACTTCTTTCAGATTGTGACCCGTATTCTTTATAACCCTCTTTATTCTAATGTCAAGACTCATCAAATGTGCGCCTACTACCTGGTTACTTACTTGTCAAGCACTTGTAAATGCAATTGTGTTTGTATTGTTAATAAAATAATAAAAATAAAAAACTCTTCCAAAACATTAAAGATGGCGGCATGGCGACTTATACACAGTTTTCTTCTGTTTTAAATCATTTGGAAAATACAAAGCAAGAGTTGGAAGCATTTCCTGCTTCCAAAGGGCGAACCCTTTTTTCCGCGTCATATCCAGCAGTTCTGGATATGACGCGCTCCCAGACTACATGTCTTTTAAAAAAGCATGTAGTTTGGCTGGCCAGGCAAGCTCAGGGCAGCCCTGTACATAAACAACACATTATAGCCACGTGGTAAATGATCAGCTGTGGCTACAATAGGAGCACATGAATAATGACACAATGTAGCACTTTGAGAAACTTGTGACACAGGCTTGTAAAGCGCAATCCAAGTGTAAGCCGTTCATTTATGAGGCCACAGTCCTGTCGGGGCTATCTATTTTAAAATCACAGCTCGTTATTATTATTCTTTTATTGGAAAAATGTTCTCATTAGTATTTTCACATTATATGTGGCCCACGACCCACAATGAGTTTGAGCACAGTCCCACGTGCCTGTACAGCAGGGGTGTAAAAGTTATTCACACGATTTTGCTCATGATCACGGATCAAATCAATGCGCTTCTCTTTGTCTCTTGTGAAGTGAAACCTGTCTGTGAAGGCCCGGTGATGTCATTTCCTGTGGTAGCATACAATATCTGGAGCTCAGAGAAGTCATTTAGCTCACTTTATATATTTAACACCCGTCTGAACCGAGTGCATTTCTCCAGTTCAGCTTTACCTGAATCCATGAGGTCACAGCCTGTAGGCTAAGACCTACAGTACAAAACTCATCTAAATGGAGCATTTTCCTCGCGTTGTTGTTAGTTTTTGGACATTTTTTCCATCGCTTTTTTGTTGGTTTTTGTCACATTTTTGCCCCAATTTTATCACTTCTTGTAACTTTTTGTTGCTCCTTTGTGGCTTTTTTCGTCACTTTCTTTGTCACTTTTGTGTTGCTCTTTTTAGGCTTTTTGTTGCATTTTCGTCACACATTTTTGTCGCTCTTTTGTTGCATTTTCATCCTCGTTTTCGTCTCATTTCTGTTGCGATTTTGACACTTTTTTCAAGAAGCTTTTCGATTGGGGTAAAGCCAAACTGGAGATAATGTGCTCGGCTCAGGTGCCGCTGATGTTTGTGTGGCTCGGCTTGCAAAAGGCTTTCAGCTTCGAAAACATGGTCCGTGAGTAAAAGTGGCCGTATAGATTCATCTTCATGGCATTAAAGAATTGAGTCTGAAACGACGCAGAGTAGTAACAAAAATAGGACAAGCCCGTCACTGTGTTAAACTTATGGCTCGGTGTAGAGCCATAAGACGTAATACATGTCCCACACAGAAACAAAACAAGAGACGTTCGAGAAATAAGACTTTATAAAAACGGAGAGCATGGATCTTCGTGGCTCTGTCGGGTCCTGGGGAGTTCACACAAATTAAGTGACATCGGGGAGAAAGACTGTCTTTAGATTTACCCATAAACATGAGGAGCGTGTGCGTAAACACATAAATCTAACGAAGAAATGACCTGATACGTCACAATGATATAAACGCTCATGTGGTCACTTTATGTCCTTAATCTAACGCGACCATGAACAAACATCTAGGGCTGCAATGTTTATCCATAAGATCGCAATCAGGGTTTTGACTACTGCAATAACCGAACCTCAAGAGGCTGAAGTTTATTTTCTTCTTCTGTCTCTGGCATTTGAGTGATAGATGTTCACCCATCTCTGATCTCAGGTTCAGCTGCAACAGATAAAAGTTTGTCTGAGTTTCCATAAAGCAGATTCTAATGTGTTAAGGCGCTCTGTGAGTCCATCTTATTTTAGTCACGTGGCTGTCCCCCAGAGGTACTCTGTCGGGGAAACTCCTCCAGAAGAGGGCGCTGTCCACATAAAACAAAATATTTTTAAAAGTAGATTATTGTCTTGACATGTGGAGCAATTTGAGCAAGAATATGTTGTTTGACTAAAGTCTAAAAATAATTCATTCACTCATCATTTTAGCAGTTTATGCATTTAAAGAGCAACTAAACACCAAATCAAGTTTTTTTTACTGATAAACTGTCTCAATGGGTGTTTCATAGTGTTGTCCACTGGTCCCTGACATTATTCTGACATTATAGCACAAACATGTGTAAAATCCTAACTTTGGCCTGAAAACGAATGGGTGCGCCCCCTTCAGGGTAAACTCTGCTACTAAATTAGATTTCCTGATTGACTGGAGACGTGTCCACGGCCTCCACAGAACGTCATAAGCCGCACCAGCTCCACACATCGTCATCAGGTGCTGCCCATTGTCCTGCCCCTGTACCTGTGGTTTATAACCAAGTCCCTCCCACGTAATCAGTCTGCTGTGATTGTGCCAATGCAAAGGCCCACACACACACCCCCCGCATGTCACCCCCAAACTTCAGAGACCGCCTCTTTCACAGCACTTTTTGACTTTGTTTGTGGGTGGGGAAAGGCTTTGGCACGCCCGTTTAGCTACTCTTTAAATGTATGCAATTAAGTTTTTTGTCAAAATTGTGCAGCACTACCGACATCAGCTGGACTTTGCCTCGGACTGTTGTTTTGGACAAACAGCTGACCTCAGCATCAAAGAACTACAGGAGGGAAATGTGGAGCGGTTTGTGCGTGAATCACAACCAGGTACTCCCTAAACCAGCCGCCAGGGAGACAGCACACTTTAGCAAAGGGTTCCATTTCAGTGCGGAGATTAAACAGTTAACCCATTATTAACCGTTAAGAGCCCTGACTACGTGCTCCAGGGGAGTAGCGAGGCAACGTAACACATGCTTGTTATGATAACACTCCTAGGTCGTCCCGCTCTGCCTCACCGTGTCGGAGTCCCAGGCTGTTGGAGAGGCCGGTGATGCCCGTGGTTAAGGCCCGCCCCCCTGGCTCCCGCCGCTGACTCAGAGTGGAGATGATGGTGCCCAGAGACGGAAACGGCTGCTTGGCTCCTCGCCCCAGGCCCTGGTGCACAGACATGACATCATCAGTATCACCCCCCCAAAACAAATAAGAGATGTCAGGATCAGGACGGGCTGAACCGTCTCAGAAAGACCTTAACTGTGTGGAGACATTTATAACACATGGCCTTTCTGTGACCTCAAATCAAATACTGCTTTTAAAACAACATGTTGTACAGTTTTCTACATCATCTGTTGCCCAATTTGAAAGGAATTGTTGAAATTTATCTTGGGGCCATCCAGATTTTCACAATTTACCCATTCAATAGGCAGATTATTGTTGCCATTATTGTTATGTTTCACCATAAAGATAGAGTTCCACAAAAGTATTTGACATTTTCAACAGCAATGGCTCGGACAGAGAGCAGTAGGAGCACACAGCGGTGCTCACTATAAAGTCAGACCCAGGAGAGTGAGAGGAGGCGGAGCAGGAGCAAAAGTCTGAATGACTTAAACCCACGGAGGCGCTGGACACTTCCTACATGCAAATAAAATAAGTAAAATGGATTTATTGGGCGACAGTGGCTTCGAAGCCCACCTCCTGAAGGCGCATACTGTCCTTGGGCAAGACACTTCACCCTCCTCGCCTCCAGTGTCTGCGTACACTGGTGTATGAATGAGAGAATGAATGGGTGAGTGGATCCTTGCTGTAAAGCGCTTTGAGTGCCTAATGTAGGTTGAAAAGCGCTTTATAAGTTGAGACTATACCATTTTACCGTTTAACTGACCAGAATTCACTTTAGTTGCAGAAGTGCAAATTAAGAATAGTTGGGAAAGTTGCAGACTTTTGGAAAAGTTGCAGTGCCGCACTGATTTTGGGGAGTTTGCTTGAATTTGCGCTAATAGTTGCAATCGCAACATCGCCAAATCCTGTGTGATGATCAGCTCACTTAATGTTGTGAGTTGTTTATATGAATACAACCTAAAACTTTTGTCACGTTTGCAAAAAAAAAAGGAGGAACCATTCACTTCTCTAACAAGCAGCTGCTCTTTAGAAAGTCAAATAGTATCGTATGGTATTGGATATCGGTAGATACCAATGGCCGCTGGCTGCTCTGCTTTATGACACTGGAGGCCGCCATTGCTCCTCCATTGCTGTAGTACCTCCATTTGGCCGCTAGGCCCCCATTGAAAAGCATTGGACTTTAGACACGTTAAAAACAACTTTAATGCCTGGTTTCAATTTTTTAACACTTAATATGGCTACATATTCCTCCTGAGATAACGCTGGGTTAGTCACAAAAAAGAAACCAGGCTGGTTTTCGAAAAATTTTTTTTTTAAATCTCCTACTTAACGAAGGTCGGACTGTTAGCATTGGAGCTGCGCGAGCTACACGTCACGCAAGGGCGAGTCTACAGTGAAGATCCCGCCCTTTGCCCTTATTAGGAACATGCTTCGTCAGAGCTGGGGAGGAGGAGTCTGTACATTTTTTAATTTTTTTATTTAACGTCTGTAACTGCAGAGACAGTAATATGCCGTGGGGCAATGACAGCTCAACAACGTCATGACAACAATACAAGAAGAAAGAAAGAAAAACAAAACAAACAGAAAAACAACAAACAACAGTTAGTACACAGGTAAGAGAAAGACAAAACAACAACAGATTTAAGACAGCGAGGGGTTAACCAATACACGAGAGCCAGAGAACATGTATCCACGAAGGAGCTAAAGCAAATCAATCAATCAATCAGGGAGGCCAAAGAAGGAAATAAAAGAACCAGACAAAACAGAACAAACAAAACAAAAGGGAGTCTGTAAATCCGCCATGATTTCCCCCTCGAACGTGGTCATTATGGTAAACGGGGAGGAGTGAGGAGGAGCTGTCTATTCTTTTTAACGGTCTATGGTAGATACTCAAACCCCCCGTATCTGTATCAGAAAGCAAAATAGCTGGATCGGTGCAATCGTTAAAAATGTTTTAAAAATCGCCCAATAATTAATTACGTAGTTAGCCTGGCCTCTAGTCTCAGGGTAATCTTCTCTCGTCCCAAAAAGAGTATCTCAGGTTTACAACTTTTACAAAATTCAGCAGCTCGTGTCCTGAGGAAGGATCGATTTTAAAGTTCTTCTAACGGTTTTTAAATGTCTTAATGGTCTTGGTCCTTCTTATCTTTCAGAACTGCTTTTACCTTATGAACCTTCGTGGTCCCTGCGCTCCTCTGGCAGGGCTCTCCTAGTTATTCCTAAAGTCAACAGAAAGACTCATGGCGAGGCGTCTTTCCATATTACGGCCCTCGCCTCTGGAACGACCTGAGGAGGAGCTCAGGACCGCAGAGAACGTTCATGTATTTAAGAGCAGGCTCAAGACCCACCTTTTTAGTTTAGCTTTGAACTAATATTTATTTATATTAACTTTATTTTTCTGTTTTAGTTCTATACAATTATTTCTTTTTTATCTTGTGCTATTCCACACTTTATCCGAGTTTTAGATGTTTTAATCTATCTTTTATTTTTATGTTCTCCCAGTGTTCCTCTGAGGGAGCCCTCTGCCCCGGGAGTGCTGGTTGGCTGTGGCCGTGCGGGCGCTCTCCTGTGGGTGCCTGGATGGAGGTTGGACGTCTATCCTACACCTCCTCCGGGCGCCCTGTGTTGGCGCTCTGTGGCTGTGGCCGATGGGCTGCTCCTGGTGCAGACGGCTCCTTGGATGGTGTTTCCTCTTTCGGTTCATCTGCACTCAGCCTTATAGACTTTTAACAACTGGGCTGTCTGTATGTATGTGTGTATGTGTGTGCAGGTGGGGTGGGGGAGGTGGGGGTTGTTTTTATTTATGTATATTTGCTGGTGGGGACGATTTTAATGATTTTTTAAGCACTGTAAAGCACTTTGTGTTACATTTTGTATGAAAAGCGCTTTATAAATAAAGTTTGATTTTTGATTTGATGTTTTAAGTTCTTAGAGGAGACAATAATATCCAGAGAGAATCTGCCCAGGCACGAGGAGGCAAAGCTCCACCACTCGAACGTGGACTATTCCTGGTGCGACAGGAGGAAGGCCGAGTGTGGGACAGATGCAGCACAGCCGGTGTTGACAGCACACACTCTGGGCTGGTGCCGAGTTCAGGGCCGTCAGGACAGGAGGACGCTACAGCGGCACTTCACACTTCCTCAGTTTGCAAACAAACAAGGCCCAGAGGACGAGCGGGCGGCGCAGAGGCACGGACGCTGCTGACGAGCCGCTGAGACGCAACACCAGCAGCCCCTTAGGAAATGAAGCCACGGCCGATACTTTCACATTTATTGAGCAGTGACCATGTAACCGTGCCGATTTGCGGTTTTAATGTTTGATATATAGGTTTTATTTTCCATGCACTTGAGCTTCAGATAAACTTCTAAAACTGCTGCTAACCTCTTAACAGTTTGGCTTTAACCAAGTCTAAAAGCTTCTTTAAAAAAGTGTCAAAATAGCGACAAAAACGGGGATGAAAACGCAACAAAAGAGCCACAAAAAAGTGAAAATATGCAAAGAAAAATTGCAAAAATCCGCTGAAAATAAACAAGAACATGGCAACAACGCAAGAAAAAAGATCAGTTTAGATCTGTTTTGTAGCTTCATCAGCAACAAATGAAAATCTGCAAGAGGCTAAGCATCCTTCGTTTTAATCTTTTCTAATAAACATGGCGCTGTCAACACAGCGTTTCTCCGTCCGTATTCAGCTACATAAAAGCCCCTCACAAGCTGCTCCATGATGAAATTCAGGCTACATCCACACGAAGACAAAACAGAAGCTTACTCTGTAAACACTGAGCCAGCTCAGTAAATGTATGCGTCCACATGATTGAGTCTAGTCTGTGAAAATGGCGCGATACATCTGCCAGGCCTGTGTGAGGCGCTGTAGTGCTACACAGAAAAGACAACTGGTCGAGCATGTCCTGTAAACTTTCTAAATTATAAACAAAACTCTGCTGGTAAATATGAAACTTCTCAATGACGTTATTATCTACAGAAGAGATGAAGAGGTGAATTTATGCTACCGACTCACGGGACTAAAGCAGAAGAAACTGTCAGACTTTCGCTGTCACCTGTGGCTCGCCCTGGAGCAGAGCAGTGGAGGATTGTGCAGAAAAAGTTATTCTCAGGTCAGTAGATTATGGATAACAGACACGACGCCGGCACTGTCATCGTTTTAGTTAAAGTTGCAGAGACTCCGTAACAATGGAACCATGTAAACGGCGTTTAGAGATCCTTCCACTCTGGGACCTGGTTTGGAAAATGTTCGTTTACACACTCCTAAAACGCACTTTTCATGTGGATAATATGCTGGATTGAAATTATTATTTTTTGTGTGTTTAGTCCCGAGCTTGACTTCGGGTGAACAGGGCCTATAATTCCTGACACAATCCGACCTGCGAGTCGCTGTTTGTTACTAGCAGTGGGAATAGTTTGCAGTTTGTGAGACACACATGGAGATCGTTTTCAGCGACTGCAGAGCAGACAAACTTGATTCTACTGAAGCCACTTCTGATTGGCCAGCAGCCAAAGGACGCGAGGCTAGATCATTCTGATTGCGAACCATGTTTGCCACTCAACCGGCGAAGGCGCAAGGCAGGAAAAAGAAAACTCAGCCCCTTGAGATTAGGTCATCGCAGCAGCTAAAACATACATTTCGATCCGACAAATGTTAATCGTGGGGCCCCAGTTAAGTGTGTTGGACACAATGAGTGTCAACCGCAACATCAAAACACGAAACAATTTCAAGCACTATGTCTCCTTCATCCTCAGCCCTCTCCCACGCAAAACAGCGTGATAAGCCTCATTTGCTCACGGCAGGCACAGAATAACATGCAAAGAACAGAAAGGAGAGTGTTTATATGTCGGTGGCTGGACGAGCCGATAACTCACGTGCAGCGATCTCAAAGTCAGATCATTCAGTGAAACGAGGGCCATGAACCGAAAGGCAAAGGAGCTAAAGAACAGTGAGAGGGAAAAAACACCTGACGCTTCATTACTGCAAAAAGGGACACGAACTCAAGACTGTTTTGGAGACAGGGGCAGGGCCAGTCCTGTTGAAAGCGACTTTGATTCATTCCGAGGTTACGTAACAATGAAAATGAGGCTCGCGCTGCTAAACCGTGCAGCACATGTGGATTTCCAGGAAAGAGATTGAAAGACCGGGGCAGCTTTTATAGATTCACACAGACCAATAAAATCTGCCCTGCGCACTCCTCCTCTGCTGCAGAACACATGCTCGCAGTGTGGATTCTTTCTTACACATAGGCTCGGGCTGGACGTAAACACGAGCCAAACGAGCCAAATGCGAGAGGACGTCGGTTTTAGCCGGTGATTAGTAGCAGTCACTTTCGCGATATCGCCAGAAAAGCAGATCGTCAAAGGGAGAAGATCGCGATTCGTCCTTTCTCGTCATGTGGCCCGGCTCAATGTCAAATAAAGATTGCTATGAAACAACACTTCAACTCCCAAGCATGTCTCTTGCTCTCGCTGTTTTAGAGCGATGAACGTCAAAGCTGACGAGTCCCACCATCACACTAAACCAGGTCCAAAAGGCCTAAACATACACTGGAGTAAATCAGTCCTACCAGGATTTGTGAGCATTTTTTGTGATTGTAGCTAAAATGCCTGATTTTGTGGTCCATTTTTCCAAAAGTTGCGATGAAAACAATATCAAAATCAAACAAATCACTGTTCTTCACTGCTTTACCTTTACGTTCGTGGCCCTCATTTCACTGAATGATCTGACTTTGATATTGCTGCACATTATCAGTCTCCTTTCTGTTCTTTGCATGTTAGATCTACGTGTCACTGACAGCAGGTGAACATGGGCCTGTAGATACCTCTGTCACTGCATCCAACAGATCAGTTTGTGGATGCAAAACAACTTTCTCCAACTAAACTCAGACAAAACTGAGATCATTGTCTTTGGCCCACAGACACAAAGACAAAGTGTTATCAGTCACCTTGAGTCTCTCGCTCTGAAACAAAAAATCAGGTTAGAAATCTAGGAGTAATCATGGACTCAGACCTGAACTTAAACAGCCACATCAAAGCAATAACATCATCAGCTTTTTACCATCTGAAGAACATTGCTAAGATCAGAGGAATAGTGTCAAAACCAGACTTAGAGAGACTCATCCATGCATTTGTCTCCATCAGGTTAGACTACTGTAACGGCTGCTCACTGGCCTTTCTAAACGAGCTGTTAGAGCTGCAGAACATCCAGAACGCTGCTGCTCGAGTCCTGACAAGAACAAGGAAATACGACCACATTAGTCCAGTGCTCCGGTCTCTGCACTGGCTTCCTGTCACTCAGAGAATAGAATTTAAAACAGCTCTGCTTGTGTACAAGTCTTTTAATGGTTTAGCACCAAAGTCCATCTCTGACATGTTAGAGCCGTATGAACCATCTCGGGCCCTGAGAACTTCAGGGAGGGGTCTCCTGGTGGTTCCCAGAGTCAATAATAAACACGGTGAGGCTGCGTTTCAGTTTCATGCAGCTAAAAATCTTCATGAGGATGTGAGACAGGCCTCAACTCTGACAATGTTCAAATCCAGGCTGAAAACAGCTCTTTTTACCCGTGCATATGAAAACTGAAAGTATTTTATCTGCACTCTTGCCTTTTACTGTCATTGATTAACTTTATGTTGATGTTTTATTGATTGATTTATCTGTTTTCTTCTGCAATTGTGAAGCACTTTGAATTGCCTTGTGTATGAAATGTGCTCTACAAATAACCTTGCCTTGCCTATTCTGTGCTTGCTGTGAGCCAATGAGGCTTGTGGGAGAGGGCTGAGGATGAGGGAGAAATAGTGCGTGAAATTGTTTCGTTTTTGATGCCATGTGCATCAGGTGCTGCTGACAATCACTGTGTCCATGGGCAGCCGCAAGACACTCAACTAGGGCTGCACCATTAACATTTATTGGATCAAAATGGATGTCGAGTGCACACGCTGCACATTTAGACAGACAACGCCTATATCGCCAAATAAAGATCCAGGAGAAGAGAAATGAAAACTCAGAGTCTGAATGACACCCGCGGAGGCCCTGGACACTTCTTACGTGTAAACATAACAAGTAAAATGGATTGAACTGATCAGAAACTCACTTTAGTTGTTCAGTTAAAGAACAGTTATGAAGGAAATTGCGGATTATTGTTGTAATAGTTTCGGGTTAGTTGCAGGCTTTGGGAAAAGCTGCAACGGCGCACTGATTTAGCAGAGTTTACTTGATTTTGCGTTAATAGTTGCGATCGCAACATTGCTAAATCCTGGAGGGACTGGTAAATGTAGGGTGTCACGGTACACTAAAATTACTTTTCGGTTTGATTCAACTACTTAGATGGCACGGTTCCGTATTTTTTCGGTACAAAAAAAACCACTGGAATACAGATGAGGTTTTACTTGTTTGTGGGTGGTTCTTTGCGATGTCCTGGAGATCTCATGATGGCGGCTACCATTTCGCATAGCTCCGGTAAGTCCAAACCTCCACCTACGCACTCACATTTGGAAGTGTTTAAATACTTTGGCTAGTTCAAAAATTGCTTAGTTTAATCACTGCCACCACTCAAATGAAGAATAATACACCAAAATAAGAGTTCCATCACTCAATAGCATTCCGCTGCACTTAAACTTGCGCTGCTAAAACTGATCAAAATTACCGTTACACTCCGAAGTAAATTAAGTCTAAACTGGGTGTAAAAACAATCTAAAACATTACCAAAGCTTGAACAAAATGATCTTGAACTAAACAAATCAAGTGTAAAGCTGCAGATGACCCTAAATATGGGAGATAGTGTCATGGGGAAATTTCAGCTCAGATTTGAAGTAGAAGGTACAGTATATAGTACATCACATTTCGCAAATGGCAGAAGCATTTTAAAGCCTTTTGTTTAAACCAGGGGTGTCCCAACTACGGCCCACTTTTAATTGGTCCGCTGCAAATTCTAAAACTGTAATAAATTTGTGTGTATATATATATAAATATATATATAAAAATGAAAATCCATTTATAGAAAGGTGAGATGAAGGCTATTTTTCCTTTAAGCATATTCAATTAAAAAGCATAGTTAACATTTTATTGAATTTGCTAACTTTAATACAATAGAGGTGAAGTTATATTATCTGACCTCTACTGAGCGGCCCAGTTGTTTGTATATTTTTCTCAGTGAAAAAAGTTTGGACACCCCTGGTTTAAACCAATCAGCGCCAAAGGGAGGCACGGTAGCGCTTCACAGCTAGAAGGTCCCGGGTTCGATTCCCACTTGGACGGGGCCTTTCTGTGTGGAGTTTGCATGTTCTCCCCGTGTCTGTGTAGGTTTCCTCCGGGTACTCCGGTTTCCCCTATCACTAAAAACATGTACAATAGGTGAATCCTCCAGCCAGGTGACTGTGACCTTCAGCCTGGCTCCACATCATGGAGATGGGTAGATGGGCATGGCACTGTCGTCGACCACCTTACAGGTCGCCTCAGTGGCATCGAAAGATGGGTTAAATGCAAAGGGCAAATTTCCCTATGGGGACAATAAAGTATACAAAACAAACAAACAAATCTGGTCTTAAAGGTGCCTTATGGAACTTTTTATATGAAAAAAATTATCTATTTGTGCGTATTTGAGCTTTCAGTGACCCAGCAGCTGTATAAGTGGTCAGCATGACGCTTTTACTTTCCGTCACAGTGGCTCCCAGGTCAATTGTTTTTCGAGTTTCTGGTTTTCACTGCTGACCAAAAAATCGACAAAACAATTGATCCTGGAGCATTGTTGAGGCCACCATGATCGAAAGTAAAGGCGCCATGCTGACCACTCATACAGTCAATGGGTCACAAAAAGTTAAATTACGCATAAATATATATTTTTAAATGCATAAAAAGTTGCATAATGCACCTTTAACATAACTATCTTTGAAGCAAACACCTATTTATTTTTACTATAACTGAGTTACGGAGTATCAAAAGTATTGCGACACATGGTTTCCAATACGATACGCGTATCAGTAGACGTATTGCGATATATTGTTTAACACCTCATTGTAACGCCTCAGTGTAACACCTCAGTGTAACGCTTCATTGTAACACCTCAGTGTAACGCTTCATTGTAACGCCTCAGTGTAACACCTCAGTGTAACGCCTCAGTGTAACAACTCAGTGTAACGCTTCATTGTAACGCCTCAGTGTAACGCTTCATTGTAACGCCTCAGTGTAACACTCAGTGTAACGCCTCAGTGTAACACTCAGTGTAACGCTTCATTGTAACACCTCAGTGTAACGCTTCATTGTAACGCCTCAGTGTAACACCTCATTGTAACGCCTCAGTGTAACCTCAGTGTAACACCTCATTGTAACACCTCAGTGTAACACCTCAGTGTAACGCCTCATTGGAATGCAACAGTATAACACCTCATTGTAACGTCTCAGTGTAACGCCTCAGTGTAACACCTCAGTGTAACACCTCATTGTAACGCCTCATTGGAATGCAACAGTATAACACCTCATTGTAACGTCTCAGTGTAACGCCTCAGTGTAACGCCTCAGTGTAACGCCTCAGTGTAACACCTCATTGTAACGCCTCATTGGAATGCAACAGTATAACACCTCATTCTAACGTCTCAGTGTAACGCCTCATTGTAGCACCTCAGTGTAACACAGCAGTGTAACGCTTCATTGTAACGCCTCAGTGTAACACCTCAGTGTAACGCTTCATTGTAACACCTCAGTGTAACGCTTCATTGTAACACCTCAGTGTAACGCTTCATTGTAACGCCTCAGTGTAACACCTCAGTGTAACGCCTCAGTGTAACAACTCAGTGTAACGCTTCATTGTAACGCCTCAGTGTAACGCTTCATTGTAACGCCTCAGTGTAACACCTCAGTGTAACGCCTCAGTGTAACAACTCAGTGTAACACCTCAGTGTAACGCCTCAGTGTAACAACTCAGTGTAACGCTTCATTGTAACACCTCAGTGTAACGCTTCATTGTAACGCCTCAGTGTAACGCTTCATTGTAACGCCTCAGTGTAACACCTCAGTGTAACGCCTCAGTGTAACAACTCAGTGTAACGCTTCATTGTAACACCTCAGTGTAACGCTTCATTGTAACGCCTCAGTGTAACGCTTGATTGTAACGCCTCAGTGTAACACCTCATTGTAACGCCTCAGTGTAACACCTCAGTGTAACACCTCATTGTAACGCCTCAGTGTAACACCTCAGTGTAACGCCTCATTGGAATGCAACAGTATAACACCTCATTGTAACGTCTCAGTGTAACGCCTCAGTGTAACACCTCAGTGTAACACCTCATTGTAACGCCTCATTGGAATGCAACAGTATAACACCTCATTGTAACGTCTCAGTGTAACGCCTCAGTGTAACACCTCAGTGTAACACCTCATTGTAACGCCTCATTGGAATGCAACAGTATAACACCTCATTGTAACGTCTCAGTGTAACGCCTCAGTGTAACGCCTCAGTGTAACGCCTCAGTGTAACGCCTCAGTGTAACGCCTCAGTGTAACGCCTCATTGTAACGCCTCATTGGAATGCAACAGTATAACACCTCATTCTAACGTCTCAGTGTAACGCCTCATTGTAGCACCTCAGTGTAACACAGCAGTGTAACGCTTCATTGTAACGCAGCAGTGTATCACCTCATTGTAATGCCTCAGTGTAACGCCTCATTGTAATGCTTCATTTTGTGTTGTTGCCACGTTTATGTCACATTTTTGTTGCATTTTTGACACAGTTTATTTGCTTTTTTGTTGTGTTGTCGTCACTTTTTTGTTGCTTTTTTAATTGTGTTATTGTTGCTTTTCCAGCAAGTTTTTGTCACAATTTTATTGCGTTGTTTTTGTTGCTTTTTTTGTTTGCATCCCGGTCCAATGCCTCATTTGAAAGCTAAGCCTTGTAGTTTCTGATAATATGTGGAAGATGTGTTTGAGTGAAAACACAACTGACAGGTGGATTGATAATCACCTCAACGCGAATCCGTTTATTTAATTACATGAATCTGACATGAGAAAAGATCACAAATCTTATATCCCACAAGTACCCCATTTTTGTCCCAGTTTTTAATCTGGTCATCATGCACTTACAGACACTTAACAATATTTGGAAGACGTTGATAACTAGCTTGATTTATTGATCTTTTACCCCAAATGTCAACAGAACAGATTTCATCCATCCTGACTGTTTTGGCACACACTAAAACCCAAGTCTCGGGCAAACGTTTTGACTTACTGCTGGAGGTGAGCTGTTGTAGATCGGTGGCAGTTTGTCTCGCTCTCTCTCCACTCCTGACAGCGCTGAATGCTCTCCCTCCATCCCGTGCGTCGGCGTGGAAACGTGGACGAAAAAAACCCAAAAAAAAGTTCGGGGAGATTTCCTGGAAAGCCCGGATCGGTCAGTCCTCCCCGGCCCCACTCCTCCGCCGAGGGCTGCACATGTTCGGGTTCTTTCTTTTAGCAGCGCTGACCCTCGTGGTCGAGCAAAAAAAAAAAAAAAAAATTAGTCCAAATAAATCAGGTAGTGCCACATCCTCCAAAAGTGCTACCTTCGTCCGAGCGCGCAGGTGGCGGCTGCTGCTTTTACGCACGGGCTGCTGCTTCGACGTGTGTCCCGTTACGAAAAGTTCAAAGTCAGGGTTTTAGAAAGAAGCCGGAGCGGAGTGAGTTTTAGAGTTTGGTGAAAGTGTAAAAAAAAATTAGGGGAAAAGGAGGTTGGTGTTGGTTAGTGCTAAGTCTGCTCGGTCTGGGGCTGTGAGCGTCGTCTGGCGGAGAGGCAGCTGCCGAGGGGCGCCATGTTTGGGATGAAGAGCGAGGGAGGGAGCGGAGGAGGCGCTGAGACTGGAGAGAGAGGGAGAGAAAGAGAAAGAGTGTGTGAGAGAGAGAGGAAGAGAGGGAGGGGGGAGGGAGAGAGAAAACGAGAGAAGGGAGAGAGAGAGAGAAAGAGGGAGGGAGAAATAAAGGGAGAGAGAAAGAGAGAGAGAAAGAGGGAGGGAGCAAAACAATCACTTCTGTTCTCTGAGCGACAGGAAGCCACTGCAGAGACCCGAGCACTGGACTAATTTGGTGGTATTTCTTGGTTCTGGCTGTTCTGCAGCTGTCTAACAGTGAGCAGCTGTTACAGGAGTCTAACCTGCTGGAGACAGGAACGCACGGATAAGTCTCTCGAAGACAACAAGTATCACAAATACAAATTCAACACTGTGGTTGCCGTGTGTCAGAAACATTCACATTGGAAAGAGGCAACTCCCTAGAGCGACAGAAGCGAGGCTGTTAATCTGCGCCATTGGCCCTCCGACCACCACCAACCACTCACTCACTATATTCATACAAAAATGCTAAGCTACACCTCTCAGTCATTGGGCGACCCGCTCGACCGTCTGAGCCACTGTCGTACTTTATACCATCAGAGCTGTTTTTACCTCTCGAAGCTTGGTTCCTTTCAGAGGTGGGTAGTGGGTAAAAAACCCTTCAAATATTGTAGACTGTTCATCTGCGTGCATCGTAAAGAGTGAGTTTGGTCTAGTTTTCACTCTACACAAGGTCTTTGTGTTTGCTACGTCAAACTTTATGCATTGAATCTGGTAGACTTTTATGCAAATGAAGGGTTTTAATTGGAAATGTAGTGTTTCCATCACTTGTTCAAAACGCGCATTATAATCAAGTGATGGAAAGGCAGCTTCTGATTGTCTTTGCCTCTGCGCTCCTTGTATGTGTGAGCGAGTGTGCTTTTGGTCAGGTCCTGGAACAGCCCGGGACACACTGCAGAGGTCTGTTACGTGGAGGGTTTCAATCGTACAGTCGCACGGAAACACAAAGTTGATCTCGCTCTGGTCCGTAATGTGCTTGGAATATTGGGAAGTATTCAACGTTCAGTTAGCATTATTATCACTATTCAGTCCCTCTAGGATTTCACAACTATTAACGCAAAATCAAGCAAACTCCGCCAAATCAGTGCGACATTGCAACTTTTCCAAAAGCCAGCAACTTTCCCGCAACTATGCCTTAACTCCACAACTTCTATGCTTGGCAAAGCTGTCTTCCCCACGGGTATTCATTCACAAATATTGACATATTTTACATCCACGTGTCCTGAAGGGTGTCCATGTATTTTTCCTTCTGCAAGGAAAAATACAAAACTTAGGGCTGGTTTTCTCAAAATTTGTTTTGTTCCACTCATGCAACAACAACAAAAACACACAACAGTTGTTCCTGCGCACTCCAAACTTTCCACTCTTGGGCTTAACAAGATGTTTAATATCTTGTCACAGGGATTTTTTAATATCTAATTCCCAGCCTGATTTATTCGGCTTTGAACCCAAAAAAACAAGGCGTAATTCGAGTTTTTATAGATTTTGTCACTTGATTAGCTTATTTAAAAACTGAACAAGATCCAAATTCCCCTCTGAACAAATCTGTGTTAGTAATATGTCAATAAAATAAAACCATACATTTAAATCTGGGTCTATTGACTATTTAAATTTCGTCACTGAAAATTTCGGCAATTTTGGCATTTTCATGCACAAAATGCCTTATTTTTACTGTATATGAAAACATGAAATGACAGAAAACTTGCAATACATTTTTTTCTCATATTTATATCAGTAATGTTCAGTAAAAGTTTCAAATTGATATCTCTACATTGTATTTTTTCCCCTATTCACCTGCAGTGTCTCACCTTAAATACCGCATATTTTGAGTCTTCTCTTATTCCCCATAGTCCCTTTGGTTTAAACTGATGTAAAATGCAAATAAACAAAATATTTTAAGCAGAATTTTTTTTTTACTTTTCATCACAACTTTTAGAAAAATGACCTGTGAAATCAGGCATTTAAGCAACAATCACAACACAGGACTGCGGAACCCTGGAGGGACTGACTGAAGGACTGAAGAGCTGTGAGACGGTCCTGTCCGCTCTACCGCACTTACATACTGTATGTTCGCAACATTCAGTGAAACAGCTGAACATAATGATCACATGTGCACGGAGCAGGTCACGGCTTGACCCACTGGACACAAGCTGTGTGTGACAACATGAAAACAGGCTGTGGCTCTATAGTTCACTTGACAGCAGTGAGTTTTCATTTAGGCTCATCTCCACGGCAACAGCCAACATACCCCAGCAGCCTGTCAATAACTTAAACAACATGAAACTTAATCTTTAAAGTGATAGGTTCGTAAAACATTGAAACTTACAGACTCATAGATTACATATAATGTGCAATATGACATAAAGTAAGAAACATGAAATGATATTGTTTCCAAAGCCCCTCCCTTTGCTGATCTCAGACATTAATCCCAATCCCCAGGCCTTTGACCAATGAGACGAGCTTTCCTGTGAACCGGCCTGTCACGTCCAATCATAGTGGAGAAAATTGATTGTTTACGCTCGAATTTCACTCTCACTCTCCCCTCGCTTACAGACTATCACTTTAACCTGTTACCTGGGTCCGTGTATAAAGTATAATTCATTTTTTGTTTCCACGTTTCAGAATGAAAGTGTTCGTGCATATTTCCTTCCAAAACAATTCAACCAAAACAAAACGTTTCTCATTTTTGGTAATGAAACGAAATCAGTCCAAATGGCTTGAATTTGGATTTTGTATATGATGCATACGAACGAAAAATGGCATTTCAAATTACAAACGAAGCCTGATTTGATTTTGTTATATTGTTTTATTTGTTTGTGGTCAACCGGAAGCCGACAGCCCACTAGATGGTGCACTGGAATTTGCGATCACGGTGACACGCTGTTAAACTAAAGAACTCTACTCATTGAATACATAGTGGATTAACTTGAACTGAATTACAGGGATTCACTTCATATGTGCTTGTTTTGTCTTTAGCTGACATGTCATTTGATCTGTTTCATCTTCTGGATACCCAACGATGGCAAGCGACAAAAACACACGACTAAAGAGCGATGAAAAAGCTACAAAAAATCATGAGAGAAACAAAAAAAGAGTGACAAACGTGCTGGAAAAGCAACAATGACACAACACAAAAAGGTGACAAAAACACATGACTAAAGAGTGTTGACACAGCAACAAGAAAGCCACGAAAGAGCGACAAAAGGGTGACAAAAATGCAATGAAAAGGTGACCAACACAACAAAATACGAAAATGCAACAAAAGTTTTGTATGTCTTAGTGTAATGCCTCATTCTAAAGCTATCGGCTGTAAGCTCCAGTAAAGAGGCTTTTAGATTTGTGTAAAGCAGAACTGAAGAAAATGTGCTCGATTAAGGCGGGTGGTAAGAGGTTAAAAAGTGTTCTTAGTTACACAGAATCAATCTTTTGACATTTTTGTTCCCAAATGTAGACTTTATTTTTGATTTTATTTACTTTGATGATGGAACCACCATAAGCATAGAGCTGTGGGTTCACAAAAGGTTGGTTATTTCACATAAATATGCCCTCAGTGCTAAGTGAGAGGTGTAGGACTGTTGTATGGTTTAACTACAAGTGTTTTAAATGTTTAATCCAAGTGTTTTAATAAAACAATTTATTACACAATGATTTTTTTTATTTTTTTTTGCCCGCCATGTTTTTGTGAGACATTGATGAAGCATCAGCCTTCTGAAAAGATGTATCATATCATGGGTTTTCTCTTCCCCTGATGCCATCATTGGGTATCCAGAGGATTAAACAGATCAAATGACATGTCAGCTAAAGACAAAACAAGCACATATGAAGTGAATACCTGTAATTCAGTTCAAGTTAATCCACTATGTATTCAATGAGTAGAGTTCTTTAGTTCAACAGCGTGTCACCGTGACCGCAAATTCCAGTGCACCATCTAGTGGGCTGTGGCTCAACCTGCTAATGCAGGTGGGCTGTCTCTGCCTCGTGCGTATCTGTAAGTGAAATCACAGTTAAACATAAAGCAGCACTGAGCGCGAACTCCTGAAAAAGTGAGTCAAATGTGTGCGGGTCAAGTAAGTCTGACTCAGAATAGGCTAATGAAGACAAGTCCTTCAGGTGTGTCAAGGCGGACCATAATATGCCACGTACAGTCAACTCAGCTTCCTGTTGACCACAAACAAATAAAACAATATAACAAAATCAAATCAGGCTTCGTTTGTCATTTGAAATGCCATTTTTCGTTGTTTGCATCATATACAAAAATCCAAATTCAAGACATTTTGACTGATTTCGTTTCATTACCAATAATGAGAAACGTTTTGTTTTGGATAAATTGTTTTGGATTTTAATTTGAAAATCAATCAAAGGAAATATGCACGAACACTTTCATTCACACAAGTGGAAACGAAAAATGAATTATACTTTATACACGGACCTACCTGCCACCTTAGGGTTGGTTTAAGTTTCAGTGTTAGAGTTAGGGTTAGCAACATGCATATCCAATCTCAAAGCACATTGACAGGAGAGCTTACGGCCTATATGCCAGTGTGATACCTCATTTGAAAGCCAAGACCTTCTAGTTTCTAAAACGATGTTAAAAGCTGTGTGAGTGAAACACAACTTACATCACACTTGGCGTTCCTAACCCTAACCCCCTGATCAGTGGGGACGGCAAGTGGACGATACCCATCCCTAAGCATGACCGGGGTTTATGTGGGGTAGGGCGGATCAGTCGTACCCATGTGACCAAGGAAAATAGTCAGCCGTTTGTGTGAACCATAGACATTATATACAAGAGATAGACGGTCAGCATTCTGCCCCATTCATTGCAATGAGCCCATGTGGCTTGTGAAAGTAACACCGTGGCCCTCCTACGAAGAGTGCGGCTACGAGACTCCACATGGGTAAAGGTTTGGATTTTTCTTTGAGCCGCCCTCCTCGGCCTGTTAGCGCACACAGCCTCAGGAGCTCGGGAGTTTCCTGGTGTTCGAAGCTGCTCGGAGCTGGGTTCGTGGTGACTGCTCGAGGCTGGAGCCCTGGTTTATGATAATCTTTACAAATACTGTAAATGTTAACAGCAGTGATTAGGCCTCATGCAGTGATGGAGATTAAAGTTTGCTTTAACATATTTTCTTTTGCAGAAGAGTCTCATCTGACTATAAAAGGGTTCATTTGTCAAACAAATTGCCTATTTCTTTCATTCAGACCAGTAGTTTTTGATCAGGCCTTTATGTTTTGGGACGTTTTCAGCTTCCGTCCTCAGAAGGGTCACGTAACGTTACAAGTCACATTCTCGCCGGCTTATTTTCAGATTTGCCTTTGCACGAGTCAGCTTCACGCTCACGCGTTCAGCTATGCCACAAAAACATGCAAAGCCGTGGTCGAAAGCCTCCAGAGATACGGGAGACTTCAGGTTGCACAACGCGCACTGAAAAGGCCTTTGTGAAGAAGAGCGTTACATAACCTCCTCTCCAGACTGACGATTGGAGGCTGCGGGGTTTTTTTTTTTTTTTTCGGAGCTTGAGCCAGATGCCCACGCCGTAGCTCTTTATGACTTCTGGAGCCACGCACCTGATGGCAAAAACAAAATCCGCCGGGAGCTCTTTTTTACGAGCTCACAAGAAACACACACACAGCCGTCCGAGCGAGCGAGCGAGCGTCTTCCAGTAATAAGGCAGCGCTCGGAGCCAGGAAAGACGCCAGGTCGTGTGGTTCCTTCGGCCAAATGAGCGGGTGGGGCTGGAAAAGGAGCTGCGGGAAATAAGTAGGACAAATCTGCTACTGAAAGACTACACATCAGCTATCTCCACTTTACGAGGCGTTACATGAACGAGTTCTTCAGTGACGGTAAAAAAAACCACTGTGTTTGATTCAAGCTGGCTTTCCTTGAAAAGAATGACATTACTCCAAAAGGTTCATGAAAAATCTGAAAATGTCCGACAAAAAGTCAGACTGTCCTATTGGCAGTTTGACTTTCTTTATGTCAAGCAAGGTGACCTTAGAACCAGTCTGACATGTCCTCAACCAAGCAACATGATCTTGGTCAGGTCGGGCGTGGGGGGGGTGGGGGTAAAACGAGGTAAAATTGGGGCAAAATTGGGCAAACATTGGCACATTTTTAGGCCCGAGCGCCATCAGGGCTGGCGAAGGGGCTCTTGTAATCGTATACAAGAGCCCCTTCGCCCCCCCTTCTCTCAAACACTCACTAACACACTCTCTTGTCGTGCACGTCCCGTGCACATACATATATAATGCAAAAATCAACATTGTAATTTTACAGAGCCCATAAAAGTCAATTGGCGACTGAGAGTCCTGGGTCACTGACCCAGGACCTCTACCATGAGGTAGGAATGCGCGAAATATATAGTTTATGGTACCCGCGTAAGCGGGAACATTGTTTTCGTATGGGAATATTATTATAATAAAAATAAAATATATATAAAAATATAATTATAATATATTATGTTTGTCTCCCGGTTCTCGCTTCGCTTCCTGTGTCCCCGTGTCCCGGGCGCTGCTCTCATGTTTCTCTGCTCGGACTCGGGCTGCATCGCCGCACACTCATTTAAACTCGTCTTATTGTCTCTAGTGGAGATCAGGACAGTAGTTTGGTGAATAGACGAGAGTAAAAAGCAGTTCTATGTGGCCTTTTTGTCTTAAAGAGGAGTGAATCCACACGGTTCTCATGAGGACAGTTACTTTCAGTAACTCTGGTTCTCTGAATGTGCACAGTCTAAAACGAATTGGCCTACTCACAGGCTTATTCTCAGTGGTGAGACAGAAATAACCATCAGGTGCAGGTTTCAGTTAGTTTTAAATCAGCGGTTCCCAAACTGTGGGTCAGGAACCAGAGGTGAGAGAATATGACCATTTGCCATTTACCATTTTAAAAAGTGGGCGAAAAAGACTAGTAGTCCTGAATCCCAGTCTGACAGTGGCTTAGTGGTTAGTGGTTCTCACACAGAGGGGCGGGGCCTGAATTGAGGTCATTATGTTCCCCTTCTGCTCTGCTCTACTGCACAGTGGAACTGTTTTTGACCGTAAATGGATTCGCTATTCATCAAATAGCCATGGGATGTGTAGGTACTGTAGGGCCCCAGAAGGGCCAGCACCGGCTCTGCAGGTATGTATCAACTCGTCTAAGCTCAGGTAAGAACATATCTCAGAATGGAAAAACGGTGGCCTGTTCCTTTAAGATAACTTTAATTTTTGCGATACCGGTAGTACCTAAACTTTCTTTCCAATACCACTTGTATCGTTTAACGGTACCTAAAAAGGCGCTGTCACCCATTGTTCTCCTGGCCCGGGATGTGAGCTGACATTGCGGTTAGAATCCCCCTCTGCCCCGCGCTCTTACGTAATCTGCAGATGGGCCGGGGCTGACTCATGGGTTTACGGGGCTGTGGGCTTCTTCTGAAAACAAGGAGAGAAGAATGGAAGCTCCGCACACGTCAGAACCGAGTGAACAGGAGAAATGAGGAGGCCTCAGCGGGAACAAGAGCTGCAGACATGTGATGCACAAGTGTGGCCTAGTGTAGGTTCACGGGATATACTTAGACTGCTTTGTCCTAAGTGAAATAACTTATCTTATATTGCATGTAATCAGATGGTCATGAAAAGGTCAGATACGGGTCCCAAACTACAGGGAGGAGAAAAAAAATATTTGCGTGAAACAACGAAATAATGTCCACACAGAATAATCTCTCACTCATTCTAACCCTGAACCGATATCGCAATTACGTTACGTTACGTAGGGCTGAAAGATATATCGTTATCGTATTGATATCGAGATATGAACATTCAAAACATTAACATTGAAAAAAGATATATCAAGATATAAACTCTTTGTTATTATGTTTTATTTTTCTGAAAAATGCTTGGTTTTCATCTAACCCATAGTTATATCGTATCGATATCAAGATATCTGGCATGAATATCGAGATATGAAATTTGTCCATATCGTTCAGCCCTAACGTTACGACAAGATGACAATCCTCCATAAATGTAATAAATTCAGACAATATTGTAACAATTTTTTTTTTTTTTTTGAAGGAGACAGTGGTGCCCAAAGTGCAGCCCAGGGGCTAAACACGGCCCTCAGACCAAATCAAGCTTCTTGTCGAGATTGTACTTTTTATTAACCTGCGAGAGTCAGATTGATATTCCAGTGCCACTAACATTTGCACTGCACTCAGTCTGGGACCGCTCGGGGAGAAGTCGCACGTTTGGAGCAGCAAATCCATTCAGTGTTTGATTTAAATAAAGTTCTGCGTGTTTCTTTTTTGCTCTAACCAATTTTGGTTCTGTTCCGAACGGTGAAGGCGGGACTGGTTCAAGATGGATTCTGGTTTGTTTGTAAACTCACAAATACCGCGAGAATTCAGCTTGCTGTCAAAGTTCACTTTCTACTGCAGATGTAATCATTCTGCACGAATCGATTATAGCCTCAAAAATAATATTCTGTGAGTCAAAGCTGCATTAAGCCTCCAGGTCTAAATAAAGGTGTTGGACACACTTCTCTTTAGGGCGGCACGTTTTCAAGTTTTTCATTAACCGTTAACCGAGGCCCTTAGCGGTTAATACTCGGTTAACCATTAGTGTGCGCGCTAACCGTGAACAAACGTTGGGAGCGCTCTGGCGGTCTCTGGTGGTGCAAAAATATATTACAAGTATTTTCAATGGCACGGCAAATTATACATGCCAGTTAACCGAGCAAAATGCTTTTACTCGGTTACAACGTAATTTTAACGGTTAATCGGTTAATTGGTTAACCATGGACACTCTTCTCTTAAATGCACCCAGTTGAATGTTTCACTGCGCCGGTTTGTCGTCCTAAATGCTGCATAAACTCCCTTGATGAAAAGTGTGGACACCTCTGCTCTAATGTATTTTTTTTTTTTCCACTTGTCGCAGCTCCTATGCATTTCTTACAACTATATTCTAAATGGTTAAGCGGGTCCTCCCAGGACTCAAATGTTGTTGGTTCAAAACCCTGCTCCCACTGGTGCATGATGTCATAATGCCCTTGGGCAAGGCACTTCACCCGCCTTGCCTGTGTATGAAGGGGGTGCGTGAGTGAGTGGTGGTCGAAGGGGCCTGGGATTTCATGACAGAGGGACAAACATGCAGGTGAAATCAAAGGCGCTACAGGAGAGGGGTTTAGGTAAAGGACAGCACACACCAGTTTAGTTTAGTTTAGATTAGTTTATTAGTTTATTTGAGCAGTAAACATTCTGCTCAAAGGAGTGGGCTGAAGCAAGAGCTTATAAGCCCCACCCCAAAATCAATACAACATTTACAATATAGCATCTACATAAAGACATTACATGACAGAACTATAATAATAACTTTATCTATTGCAATTACATTATCAATCATACAATTAGCAGCATCATATTTTGATTTTCATCATGTCAAACAGAACCAGTTACACTTCAAAATGGCTTTTTTAACAGAGACCAAATTACAAAGCATTGTTTGAAATGTTCATATAGAAAACAGAAACGAAGCACAACGACAACCACGGTCTCGTTTCATGTACGATGTTTAGTACAAAGCAAATAACAAAAGGCAACCCTTAATATACTATATTTCAGCATGTTACCAATGCCAAACCTTGGTAACATTACCGGAAGTCTCTATTTTGATGTTATAAAGGCACGTTACTATGCAGTACATATTATATTGCTACTTCCCAGCTGTCATTACCATCCTCAATATAATTTTAATGTGAGTTTTTTTAATATTATTATTATTAATATAATAATAATAATAATAATAATATAATAATATAATAATAATAATAATAAATAATAATATTATTATTATTATTATATTATTAATTTTTTAATTGAGTTATATGTGTGTGGCGACAATGGCGCAGATGGTAGAGCGGGTCGTCTCATGATCGGAAGGTCGGGGGTTTGAATCCCGCCTCCTGAAGGTGCACATTGTCGTTGTGACACTTCACCCACATTGCCTCCAGTGTCTGCGTACACTGGTAGCCCCCTAGGAGAGACCAACAGGCCCGGTTTGAACCGTGAGGCCGTCCTTCCGTGGACCCACCACCTACAGAAGGAGCCATGGGGGCCGGTGCTATGTGACCTGGGCAGCTCCATCGGCTGCCCCCATGACCCGGCAACGGACAAGTGGAAGAAAATGAATGAGTTATATGTGAAGTATGATGTAAGCCCTGCATAGTGTGGTTTAAATGTCAAGCACTTTGTGATGCACTTGTGTATGAAAAGCGCTCTATAAATAAAGATTGATTGATTGATTGGGTGTAGAGCGGGCCAGTTGAAGAGGGCAGTAGCTCCCCATCAACAAACCCCCACCCAGCTGCCCTAACAGCTGATTTGGTAGATGATGTTCCTATGCTGAGTGGTGCATTAAAAGACGAGGATTTAGAGCCCGTTGGGAGGTCCCTCTCAACAGATTCATAACTTGCCTACACTAATTCTCAATTAGAAGGCAGCACGTCGTCTGACATTTATATGCTCGCTAAACGTGAGCTCGGGGGAGGGAATGGGGGGTACACACAATACACGTGACAGACCACAGACCCAGTCGAGGACGAAGCGGGAGTGGAGAATATTTACACGCTACAGGAGAGTTGTGGTGCAGTAGAATAGTCAGCGTCTTTGAGGGGACACTGTAAGCTAATAAAAATGAATAGGACCAGTCTGACCCGCCACCGTGGCTAGTTTGAGACCCAGGCCCGCGGAAAATTCCAGGTCTGGGCATTGGTGCGAGCAGGAAAAAGCTTGGGACCGCTGTTGTACACTGTCTCTGAAGTTTGTTACAACTTTATTTCACGAGGCCAGTGAAGCATGGAAGTGCACGGCACTACATAGGGAAGGGGAAGGGAATCTTATTTGTATAGCGCTTTTATATGACACAAGTCACACCCAAAGCGCTTCACACATGAAAGGGAGGGGGTTCATTCACTCTATGCTGACATGGACATAACATAAACTGCATTTGAAGTTTTGCAGGATATTTTTGTGCATCTTTGCTGTGTTTTTTGTGGGGCTCGCTGTAGATTTTCGCTGCGGAGAGTCCTTGCTGGCCATGAAGGAAACAGTTTTTCTTTTTTTTAGGTAAACAAACAACAAACGCTAGCTTGCTGCTCTAAATCCACAGATTTAGTTAGTTAGTTTATTGTTTATTGAAACAGGGACAGTGTACAAACCATTAGTCTTTACAAAAGAAGAGATGATTTGTACCAGATTTAGCAAAGTAGCTATTTTCCATCTGCCCTGGACATGTGAGTACAAAAACATTACAATCTATAAATCTAATCTACAATAAAATCACTATATAAAATACATTAGTTTTCTGTACACTTCTAGAAAAACATATAAACAATCCCTACAATTTACAATACATTCATCAATGCTGACACGATTGATGATCTAAAATATACTTTTTCAAATTTCGAGTAAAACTATTAAGATCTACAGACAGTTTCAGACTGTCTGGAAGCTCATTCCACTGTTTAATGGAGCCAAATGAGAAGGCACATTGTGCAAAGGCCGAGGATCTTTTTGGGATTACACAGTTTTTATTTGCAGTCGACCGAGTGGCTCTCGTATTTTGCTCAGAACAAAGTCTGACAAGTTCTTCAGTGGTGGCGGAGCTGCATTATTAGTAATTTTGAATATAGTTCTTAGATTATTGTATAGAATGATATTGTCAAAACTGAGCAGTTTGAACTTACTCAGGATATTGCAATGATGATAACGAAGTGGTTTTTTGTCAAGTGCCTTTAAAGCCTGATTATACACACATTTCTTCTTCTGGAACACTGAAGAGGCACCAGGAGGCCCTCACACTTGCAGCACAGTGAGGGGAGTAACTGGAGGCGAGAAGGAGAGAAAAAGCAAGAGGGAGGGGTCAGAGGGAGCTGCACAGGAGGAAGTGGAGTGTCCAGTGCAGGACACCACGCTCTGGAACAGAGAAAAACCCAGGAGGGGCTGCACCGTTTCAGAGGAGACTGAAGGCAGTACTCCGGTTTGCCCAACCTCCTAAAACACGCTGCTCAGGTCCCACGGAGTCACCTGAACTACGATGACAAATAAAGCACTTACTTACTTACTTATCACTTACTAATTATCGCTTGAGAGAAACAAGTATCTTGCCACGCCTCCCCGAGCTCAGGCTAGATACTGGGTTAAAAGCTTTAGACAGAGTTCGCCGGTATCCAACAGTTTGTTCTAGAATAAACACACGGCCCTCCGCTTTAACAACTGACAAACCCATTGCATGTTTCTTTTTCTTCACTCGTCCGACACCACACTCCCCTCCTAAGCTGAACATCCAACTCCTCCTCCTCCTCCTCCTCGCTAAAGCCGAGCATGTAACCACCCTCATTTTCCTCCCGAGCAAATAAACTCACGGCGCACACACAGCCTGTTATTCCATCTGGCCCGAGTGGACCCCGGCATCAGCAGATCTTTTCCACTCTGTTTGGGAGAAGGTTAGCATCACCCGTGACACCAGTCTGGATGTCCCGGCGCATTAGGCCCACTGACTGACAGCTTTTCCTCCCCACAAAGCCTGCTGCTGAATGTGCGCATTTCAGAAGCTGCAGAGGGCCGGTGGCGGCTGGCATGGGGCGGGAAAAAACTGGGCAGTAGTTTGGAAGCCGCATAAATGCTGAGACGTACAAGTTCTGGGCACGGTTGCAGAAGAAGTTGGGATAACATGTTCTGGAGGCATGGGTTTAATTGTTCTATTGCTCAGTCGACTTTTCTGACGTTTCGGGATAGATAGAAAAGTAACCAGCAATTGGAGACAGGAAGAAAACCGAGAATGACAGGAAGACATCTTAATTCTCATCTTGTGCAAAAGGAAACCAATGTGTATCGCAGGTAATATACGCAAAAATAAACTATCAGTTACAATTGTACTGAACGTTTTAAAAACTATTTTCAGGACTTCTTTTTGCCCGTAGTTTCAAAGCCAGCTAACAATAAGTGAAATAATTGCAGTCAGTGCTTACTAATTACAACCACTGAAATTACTATTTGTAATTTGATTGGGATCATTTGTGCTGCATGACTCCTATGATTTATGATTAGATCGTTTTCGGTTTAACTGTTATTACTAAATAATCATAATATTGAGTTAATGTATGTTTTTAAAAATAATTCCTCATGCCGTTGTCGAAAAATAATTCACCTCGCACATGCGCAGTACCATATAGCTCCGATCCTCCGGGCCGTGTAGCCCCGATTATCTCCATTTCTCTTCCTGTGCCCGATCTACCAGTCACAGTCTCAATCTACTGTACCATCCATCCATCCATCCATCTTCTTCCACTGGTCCGTAGCCGGGTCGTGGGGGCAGCTGTTGGAGCTGCACCAGCCCCTATGGCTCCTCCTGCAGGTGGTGGGTCCACAGAAGGACGGCCTCATGGTTCTAACCGGGCCTGTTGGTCTCTCATAAGGGGCTTCTGAACCGCTCTTTGTCTGACCCGTCACCTAGGACCTGTTTGCCATGGGAGACCCTACCAGGGGCACCAAGCCCCCGACAACAGAGCTCCAGGATCATTCAGGCTCAAACCCCTCCACCACGTTAAGGTGGCGGTTCCAGGAGGGGCTCAATCTACCATTTTAATAGTAATGCATCGGTTTTATATAGTACTTTTCTGGACACTCAAAGACGCTTTACATTGCCCTATTCGTTCACTCCATACTTGGTGGTGGTAAGCTACTATTGTAGCCACAGCTGCCCTGGGGTAGACTGATGGAAGCGAGGCAACCAGTCTGCGCCATGGCCCCACCGACCACCACCAACTACTTACTCACTACATTCACCCAGGCTTCCTGGTGTTACCAAACGGTCTCCCATCCAAGTACTGACCAGGCCCTTCCTGCTTAGCTTCAGAGGTCTGACGGGATCAGGCAGAGCAAAGGCGGGATGGTCACATATACACATTTTCTTTCCTTCTCATAAAGAACATTTAAACTTTGCTTAATGTTTGTAATGATACAATACAATTGTAAAAAGCTACAATGGGCCTCATTCATGAACATCTTAAGTCCCTCCTGAACCGAGCACATTTTCTCAAGTTTGGTTTTACCCAAATCTAAAAGCTTCTTGAAAAAAGTGTCAAAATGGCTACAAAAAACGAGGCAAAACTGAGGATGAAACGCAACAAAAATATTACAGAAAAGCAACACAAAAACAATTTTAAAAAGTTACAAAAAGGCGACAAAAAGCATGAAAAATATGACAAAAAAATGTGACAACACGAGGAAAAGTGGGTCTTAGCTTTCAAATGAGGCATTCCACTGGCCTATATAAGCTCTCCAGGTGAGAAGAAATTAGATTTGGGTAAAGCTGAACTGGAGAAAATGGGCTCAGTTAAGAGGTTAAAAAAGCATCCTAAAATCCGTTGTTAAGAAGGCTGTGTTAGAAAAGATTCTTCCCTTCGCAGCTGTGTTCTGAGGTTGGTGAAGCGTGTGCCTGTGAGGACTTATTAGCTAATCTGCCTTCAATGCAAAACGATTCAATCGATATAACCTGTGAATCACGAAAGCATTTTCCTTTTCTTCTCACATGCGTTCATTCAGGAGGAGCCACTGTTGCTGCTAAGCACTAACATGTGAATGATTTTTTTGTTTGTTTCTTGTTTCTTTGCTTGTGCTTTGGTGACATTGGAATAGTTTTACTACCTTTTTCTGACATTGACACTTAATGCAAACCTCGCCGCTTTCATCCCTCCTAGCAACTCGCGGATATTATTATTAATAGTAATAATCAAGACAGTGCACTTTTTCTATTGAATGATATTGGATTATTTAATTTGAGATTTAATATGTACACATATATATTTATGTTGGGTTGCATCAGGCGCATGATCGCGAACAGAACTGTAGACATGTAAACATTTAAGGACAGGGAGGAAAAAGTAAGTGAACCCGTGTATTCGATCGCTGGTTGACCTTCCTTTGGCAGCGATAACTTCCTCCTGACGTTTCCTGAAGTTACAGATTAAACGTGCACAACGATCAGACAAAACTGTTGCAGTTAAGTAGATTCCTGGGATGTCTGCTGTGAATGGTTTTCTTGAGGTCATGCCACAGCATCTCAATCAGTTTAGGTCAGGACTTTGACTGGGCCATTCCATTATTTTATTCTTCTGAAACCATTCTGAAGTGGATTTACTTTTGTGCTTTGGGTCATTGTCCTGTTGCAGCACCCATCCTCTTTTGAGCTTCAGCCGTTGGACAGATGGCCTCACGTTTTCTGCAAAAATATCTTTATAAACTTGTGAATTATTTTTGACGATGTCGCGTTGTCCAGGCCCTGAGGAAGCAAAACAGCCCCACACCATGATCCTCCTGCTCCATACTTCACAGTGAGGAGAGGGTTTTGATGTTGGTGTGCTGTTCCATTTTTCGTCCACACATGACGTTGTGTGTTCCTCCCAAACAATTCAACTTTGGTTTCATCAGTCCACAGAATATTTTTCCAGTAGTGCTGTGGAGCATCCAAGAGCTCTTTCGCAAACTTTAAACTTGCAGCAATGTTTTTTTAGACAGTAACGCCAATAATACACCGCACGCACCTTTCAGAGCCGAGCGGCCGAGCTCTCTCGCGCAGAGCGCGTACATGTACACTGCAGGCGAGCGCTGAGAAGCGCCACGCTGTCAACTCCACCTGTTTCTTTGTTTAACAGTTGAACTGAACGCATGTCTTGCATCCATCCCATCCAACTATAGTCCACAATTGACTGCCAGTCTCTGCTCTTCGAGGATCCCTGTAATGAGGATGTTGTTTTGTGAAACCTACAACTCTAGAAATTGCTCAATGGCCTAAACTTGATGTCATCCACCTTCACTGCTTTCCTTTTGTGAAAAGTGACGAGGCCCACAAAAAAAGAGCAGCAGAGTGACTTGAGGGAGAGTCTTGATGTGGAAAAATTACAAGGTAGTGTCTATACTGCCATATGTCAGGCGATATTCCTCTCTTTATGAAATAAGCACCCAATACTACTACTACTAGTATTACTAATAATAATTATCATAATAAAATCATAATAATAATCTTAAACTTTTATACACTCATATAAATAATCATACAATGTAGGACAATCGTTTATTTCTTTAGTAATAATGTTTTTCATACATTTTCGGACAGAAATCGGCTTCGAACCGCGAGCCGCAGACGAGGAACATGCGCTTGGGAGCATTTTTGACTTTAGGAGCAGAAACGACTGCGGGCTGAGGCGCTCAGCTGCGCGCTGCCTCGGCTGCAGTGTACACACACGAGAGCGCGCTCATCTGATTGACAGGGAGCCAACTGAAGCGAGCCTTGGAATGCACGCGGAGAGGCACTTGAGGACGAATTCGGCTACAAAAACGCGTCTGGTGTATTACTGGCGTAATGGCTTCCTCCGTGGCGTTCTCCCATGAACTGGATTCTTGTCCAATGTTTTACGTTTTGTAGATGTGTCAACAGAGATGTCGGCATGTGCCAGTGATTTCTGTAAGTCTTTAGCTGACACTCTTGGGTTTGTTTTTACCTCATTGAGTATTCTGTGCTGTGCTCTTGGAGTCATCTTTACCCGACGGCCACTCCTTGGAAGTGAAGCAACAGTGCTGAACTTTCTCTATTTATAGATAGTTTTTCTAACTGTGGATTTATGAACATCAAGAGTTGGTTTTGTAACCTTTTCCAGCTTTATACAAATCAGTAATTCTTGATCATAGGTCTTCAGACAGCTCCTTTGAGTGAGGCATGGTGCACATCAGACAAAGCTTCACAACAAAAGACAATTCTTAACTAGTGTGTGTTACACCTGAGTCTAAATGTCTGCATACATTTATCTAGTGGGCTCTTGGAGCATCCTTAACCTGGAGGTTCACTTACTGTACTTATTCCATGCTGTCTTGTGAAATGTACACGTTATGGCCAATAAAAATATGATAACATGTAATTGTTTAGGTGGTATTAGTTAGAGTTTTATTTTTAAGCAGACCACTGTGAGAAATGTGAGAAATTCCAGAGGGTTCACATATTTTTTCCTCCCACTGTATATACAGTCCTATGAGTTAAATAGTATGAAACAAATGTAAATGTTCATGTTTACAAGAGGAAGATCTATTTCAAATGAAGCCATTTATGACAAAAAGTCTGTGCTACTGTTTAATTTCAAGGGGAAAAAATGCAAAACTATTTTCTTGCTACAGTCGACATAAGCTCAGTCAGTATTTAGATACAAAAGTGTTTCCTGTTGGTTTACGCTGCACTCGGTTCGAAAGGCCAATCACAATATGGCCGCCAGAATTGCCATTCCAATGTGTTACTATGGCAATGTCATATTTAGAGTTTTATCAAAGATCTTTGCTTCTGTGGGAGATACAGAGCTGGAGGATTAGCCCTCTGCACCTGCAACACATAGAAGAAACACTACACAGAAAGGTCTGGGAATCGAACTCAGGACCTTCTCCACATCTTCTGAAATCACGTCAGTGTTTCTACACAGAGCTGTTTATATGGCCCGCTTTCACTCTTTTTTCTTCTTCTGGGCACTATTACCTAAATAAAGCGTTGAAATAACAGGCCTGGATTTTCCACAGTCCTCCGTAGACATGTTGGTTGTGGCGGTGGTGCACTGTGGCTTTTCCATTGAGGCAAACCAACATGAGGCCTCGCTAATGAAAGGCAAACACACAAACGGACGATGCCTAATGGAAGTTTCCACTGCGCTGTTCCACAGGCTGAGGTCCAGTCTGCGGGAGAGAGCAGTGATTAGAACAAATGTGACATGTACGCAGACAAATGCAGCTTTGTCTAAAGCAGAAGCTGCAGAACGCTGGTCAGAGAGAGGCCGGGGACACACCAGAGGATTAGAAAAGCTTTAGCCATAATAAAACATGATGGCACATACATTTCCCCACATTAATAACCTCACACTCGTATGAAGCCACAGACTAAACATAACTGATACATGCAAGACACGACGCGAGACACACTGTAGCGTGAGGCTAAAGAGCCGATCTTACCGATCTGGAGACTAGTTGGAGACTTGAGTTGCGGAGATGTGTCCGAGATAAGGCAATGGGGGGTAGGCATTTATAAGCTTTCTTGCTTCGGCCTACTGCTTTTGAGTTTTTTTTACTGTTCAATGATGCAACCATGCAATCTATGCTTTTAAATTGCTCAAATAAACAAACAAACCTAAGTCTCCAGGTAGTCTCGGTGTTTGATTTCAGCGGAGACTGCATGTGAGCACGGTCTCAAGCAGCTGTGTCGCAAATACTATTTGTTGTCCTCAACCTATGAGACATTTCTGTGACGTCCTGCAATGTCTCTGAGACACTTGTATTGCGCTTTACAAGCCTGTATTACCAGGTTTCTCAAAGCGTACACTGTCGTCATTATTCATTCACTCCATACTCGGTAGCAGTAAGCTACTGTTGTAGCCACAGCTGCCCTGGGGTAGAGCGAGGCAACCAGTCTGTGCCATCAGCCCCTCTGACCACCACCAACCACTCACTCACACACCACATTCACCCAGGCTTCCTGGTGTTCCCAAACGGTCTCCCATCCAAGTACCGACCAGGCCCTTCCTGCTTAGCTTCAGAGGTCTGACGGGATTGGGCAGAGCAAAGACGGTAAGGCCAAGGAGATCTCAAAGAGACACCATGTGACTCGTTGAGATCTCCTTGGTATCTGAGAGGTTACCCAGCTGCTTGAGACCGCGTAGACCTCTCAGAGACCATGCGGAGACTACCTGGAGACTTCCCTCATCTCCAGGAGACGTCTCAGAGACATCTCCATTACCAGCGGCATTTCAAGTCTCCAACTAGTCTCCAGGCCGATGAGATAGGCCCTCCGCCAATCAGTCCGATTTGCAGAGACATTGCAGAGACTGCCAGTTGTATTCCTTCTCGTTTTCATCTTTGTTCTTCTCCTCTGGCTCTGACGCCATTCTTCACCTGAGGTCACCTGTGAAACCACCTTCACCATCTTCTAATCCATCTCATTCTCCAGTAAACGTTCATTAGGCAGAACAATAGTATGGCTTGTGTGGCAATGAATGTTTAGTCCTTTTCATTGCAATTCTGTAGGAGCGAGCGCCGCGTCTCCTTTTTATGTCTGTGGCTAGGAGAGCGCTGAGTGAGCAGAGATGCTACAGTCACGTTTTTTGATTGTTTTAATGTAAATGTAATCTTAACTTATTATGCACTTTTACCCAAAGCACTTTATATGAAGGAACCAGTCACCCATTCACTCACCAGTGTACGCAGACACTGGAGGAAAGGAGGGCGCAGCTTTCTCTTAATCTCTTAACCCCCACCTGAACCAAGCACATTTTCTCCAGTTCGGCATTACCCAAATCTAATCTTCTTGTAAAAAAGCATCAAATTAGAGATGAAAACGCAACAAAAATGGACAAAAAGCAGCAAAAGAGTAAGAAAAACAAGCTGGGAAAGCTAGTAAAAAGAAAGCAGTAAAAAGCAATCGAAACGTGACTAAAGAGTGATGAAAAAGCAACATCAAAGCCACAAAAAAGTTTGTTTGTTTGTTTGAGTTTTTATTTCGAGCTAAGGCACAAAATCCAAGAAAAAAACAGAAAAATATATATACACAATAAAAGAAAAAAAAAAAAAGAAAAAATAATAATATACATTCTAACTCGAAAAGGAGTGGGAAGAAGACGAGCTTATTGACTCCCACCCCTGTTCATAAACTTAAATAACAATAACTAACAACACTGCATATTTCTTACCATCTTACAAGACAACTATCAACCGAGTTGGTTACATTTCAACAGATGCCATACTGCATTATACCAGGTCAACATTCACAGTATCTCACACGCTACAACCATTGTATTATTTCTGTTTCCCATACCGAATTCATTACCGTGTTGGCATTATCGTTATTCATCATCACCATTACAACCCATATAACATTACTCTGTATCAAAATGTTTGATACATAACATACTCCACATTTATTCATGAAAGGTACATTAATCGCAGACCGATTGATGCTCATAATAACAAGAATGATCTTAATGATGTGTGTTACAAGGGATTCGTTTTTTTTTTTTTTTTTTTTGTTTGTTTGTTTTTTCTCTGTGACTGGACCAGCTGCCAGAGGGGAGCAGCCCCCGAGTAACCGGACCATCCTTTGTTGAGTGTCCTATACTATGCATTAAAAGAGACAAATGTTTAGGAGTCTGCTGCCAGAAGAGGGTTTCCTCGAGCTGCCGACCCCCACCTGTCTGCCCTGTACTACGGGTTATGTTGAATGCGGAGTACATAGATATGTGCATGATTTACTTCTAAGAATTTAATTCCTTTATATTACCATCAGCATCAATAGCCGTACTGCTGTCTGAGTGACAAAAAACATGGTGAAAACGCAACAAATACGGGACAAAAATGTGATGAAATAAAAACGCGGCAAACACGCGACAAAAACACTTTACATCAGTTTTGCAGGTCTTAGCTTTCAAATGAGGCATTACACCGGCCAAGCTCTCCAGTCAAGAAGCTTTTCAATTTGGGCAAAGTCTATCTGATCTTTGTATCATCTTTACACAAATCTTTACGCCTCAATCTAAAGCTAAGACATACAAAACTCATCCAAATAGCTCTGTTTCCTCGCGTTGTTGGCGCCTTGTCCCTTTTTTTTCCTTCGCTTTTTTGTTGCGTTTTGTAATGTTTCATTTTCATCGCTGTTTTTTTTGTTTTGTTATGTTTTTGTCGCTATTTTGACACTTTTTTCAAAAAGCTTTTAAAACTGGGTAAAGCCAAACTGGAGGAAATGTGACCCGCCGTGGTTGGACACAAGTCTCAGACTCACTTTCTCGCAAATGGAGAAACAAGCACATTTTAAAAAAATTGGTGATTTTCGCTTTTTTGCAGAACCGTTCAGTTGAAGCCACGAAGAAGCCTCTACATGTTTAAAGGGATATTTCGGGATTTTTGACACAGGGCCTCATTTCCTAGTTATCCAGAGTGTTGTTGATGTCTGGAGATATTTTTTTCTTAAATTCATGCAGTTCTTATATTTGAAGAGTCTAGTTGCGCTAGGCTAGAGCAAGGCTAAAGCATTTCTATGGTAAAGTCTAGCCTGCATTAAAACAGTCTGACCCACTCCACAGTGCACCTGAGGTAAATCACTTATAACACCAGACTAACCATATAAATGTCTGTGTTAATAGAATAATTTTAACCATTTTGCATTTAAAATAACTTATATTTGAGCAGCATCAGCTTCGTGGCTGTAAGCTAAGGCAGCGGCGGAGTGATCTGCGAGAAAATAGTCCCTCAAAATGCTGTAATTCATGTGATATAAGGTCAGTTATATTTCAAAAAATATTCTATTAACACAGACATTTATATGGTTAGTCTGGTGTTATAAGTGATTTACCTCAGGTGCACTGTGGAGTGGGTCAGACTGTTTTTTAATGCAGGCTAGACTTTACCATAGAAATGCTTTAGCCTTGCTCTAGCCTAGCGCAACTAGACTCTTCAAATATAAGAACTGCATGAATTTAAGAAAAAAATATCTCCAGACATCAACAACACTCTGGATAACTAGGAAATGAGGCCCTATGTCAAAAATCCTGAAGTATCCCTTTAAGCTAGCAGTTATGGTATATTTAAAAGCGTAAACCTTTAGGTTTTAGGAGATTTGGGAGCGTGCTGTAGGGGCGTGACTTTGTCTGTGTGTATTTACATACTGGGTAAACACCGCGGAGGAGGAGGCACCGCTGCTTTGGTTTGTATTGTTGACACATTAGCTTTAGCAAACAAATGCCACGCAAAAAAGGCAGTTTTATACATACGCCTATTGTCCATCAGTTTTTTAGGTTTAAATCGGCTTGTTTTGTTGGAGAAATAGCGCACGCCGTGGGGGCGTGTCATTGTGTGTGTGGCTCATTATTATGCAATGCTTCCCCGTGTGTGGCTCTCAGAGGCCGCCGCTGCTAACGCTGGAATACTACTGCTAATGCTGGAATACTACTGCTAACGCTGAATACTATGCTAACGCTGGAATACTACTGCTATGCTGGAATACTACTGCTGACGCTGGAATACTACTGCTAACGCTGGAATACTACTGCTAATGCTGGAATACTACTGCTGACGCTGGAATACTACGCTAACGCTGAATACTACTGCTAACGCTGGAATACTACTGCTAACGCTGGAATACTAACGCTGGAATACTACTGCTAACGCTGGAATACTACTGCTAACGCTGGAATACTACTGCTAACGCTGGAATACTACTGCTAACGCTGGAATACTACTGCTAACGCTGGAATACTACTGCTAACGCTGGAATACTACTGCTAACGCTGGAATACTACTGCTAAGCTGGAATACTACTGCTAACGCTGGAATACTACTGCTAATGCTGGAATACTACTGCTACGCTGGAATACTACTGCTAATGCTGGAATACTACTGCTAACGCTGGAATACTACTGCTAATGCTGGAATACTACTGCTAACACTGGAATACTACTGCTAAGCTGGAATACTACTGCTAACCTGGAATACTACTGCTAATGCTGGAATACTGCTAACTGGAATACTACTGCTATGATACTACTGGAAGGAATACTACTGCTAACGCTGGAATACTACTGCTAACGCTGGAATACTACTGCTAATGCTGGAATACTACTGCTAACGCTGGAATACTATGCTAATGCTGGAATACTACTGCTAACGCTGGAATACTACTGCTACTACTGCTGCTGGAATACTACTGCTAATGCTGGAATACTACTGCTAATGCTGGAATACTACTGCTAATGCTGGAATACTACTGCTAATGCTGGAATACTACTGCTAACGCTGGAATACTACTGCTAATGCTGGAATACTACTGCTAACGCTGGAATACTACTGCTAACGCTGGAATACTACTGCTAATGCTGGAATACTACTGCTAACGCTGGAATACTACTGCTAATGCTGGAATACTACTGCTAATGCTGGAATACTACTGCTAATGCTGGAATACTACTGCTAACGCTGGAATACTACTGCTAACTGCTGGAATACTACTGCTAACGCTGGAATACTACTGCTAATGCTGGATACTACTGCTAACGCTGGAATACTACTGCTAATGCTGGGATACTACTGCTAATGCTGGAATACTGCTGCTAACGCTGGAATACTACTGCTAACGCTGGAATACTACTGCTAACGCTGGAATACGCTAGCTGGATACGCTGCTGGAATACTACTGCTAACGCTGGAATACCGCTGCTAACGCTGGAATACGCTGCTAACGCTGGAATACCGCTGCTAACGCTGGAATACTACTGCTAACGCTGGAATACTACTGCTAACGCTGGAATACCTGCTAACGCTGGAATACTACTGCTAACGCGGAATACCCTGCTAACGCTGGAATACATGCTAACCTGGATACTACTGCTAACGCTGGAATACCGCTGCTAACGCTGGAATACCACTGCTAACGCTGGAATACACTGCTAACGCTGGAATACCGCTGCTAACGCTGGAATACCACTGCTAACGCTGGAATACCGCTGCTAACGCTGGAATACTACTGCTAACGCTGGAATACCACTGCTAACGCTGGGAATACCACTGCTAACGCTGGAATACCGCTGCTAACGCTGGAATACTACTGCTAACGCTGGAATACCACTGCTAATGCTGGAATACTACTGCTAACGCTGGAATACTACTGCTAACGCTGGAATACCGCTGCTAACGCTGGAATACTACTGCTAACGCTGGAATACTACTGCTAACGCTGGAATACCGCTGCTAACGCTGGAATACTACTGCTAATGCTGGAATACTACTGCTAATGCTGGAATACCGCTGCTAACGCTGGAATACTACTGCTAACGCTGGAATACCACTGCTAATGCTGGAATACCGCTGCTAACGCTGGAATACTACTGCTAATGCTGGAATACTACTGCTAATGCTGGAATACCGCTGCTAACGCTGGAATACTACTGCTAACGCTGGAATACCACTGCTAATGCTGGAATACTACTGCTAACGCTGGAATACTACTGCTAATGCTGGAATACTACTGCTAACGCTGGAATACCGCTGCTAACGCTGGAATACTACTGCTAACGCTGGAATACTACTGCTAACGCGGAATACCGCTGCTAACGCTGGAATACTACTGCAGAGGTTTGTTTTTCTGCGTGAAACCAGTGAACTTTTCCAGGCTGACTTTCCCAGTGCGACTGATGATGCCCTGGCTGTAAGCATGCACAGCGCCCCCTGCTGACCATTACGTTTCCCGAGCCAACTCCTTACCTTCAGAGCCTGATTTAAGACAGAAGGATGTAACGCAGATTTGCCAAAAGAACTGAGTGACGAAAATGGATTTGATCAGGAGTTTGCTGAGCAGAAGGCATGCAAAGGTTACTTCAGCTGTGGCCGCTGTGCTATCGTCTGTTTGCTTTTTGATGAGGCCATTGTTGTGCTGTAAGCTAACGTGGTGTGTTCAGTTGATTGGATTTGTTTGCGTTTTGTTTCTGCTCGTAATCAAGATCTGTACAAACTTAAACTAATCCATAAATGTAGTCAGCGCATCCCTAGCTTTCAGCCACTTGTTATTTGAGAGAGATCTGCTTCATATTTTCGGTTTTATGGTTGAATAAAGTTACACTGGGTTTGTGGAGTGAAACGTAAACAATGCGATCACGCGCGGCGGTACATCGCAATGTCGGCCTTTTCCTCTCATGTATGAAAGTGTATGTGCATTACTAAAGTAGTACAGGAGTCATTTCTAAAGTTATAACTTCAGTTATGTCCGGAGTCTGTAACTCTCTCAGCGTGAGGCTCCAGCAGCTCCCGGAGGCGGAGCTGACAAAGGCATAGAGGGACTGGGGAGAAGCACGCAGGATGTTGACTGTAAAGAAATAAAAGAGTAGGCTACACTATGTCACATGCATTTGTCTCCAGCAGGTTAGACTACTGTAACGGCTGCTCACTGGCCTTTCTAAACGAGCTGTTAGAGCTGCAGAACATCCAGAACGCTGCTGCTCGAGTCCTGACAAGAACCAGGAAATACGACCACATTAGTCCAGTGCTCCGGTCTCTGCACTGGCTTCCTGTCACTCAGAGAATAGAATTTAAAACAGCTCTGCTTGTGTACAAGTCTTTTCATGGTTTAGCACCAAAGTCCATCTCTGACATGTTAGAGCCGTATGAACCATCTCGGGCCCTGAGAACTTCAGGGAGGGGTCTCCTGGTGGTTCCCAGAGTCAATAATAAACACGGTGAGGCTGCGTTTCAGTTTCATGCAGCTAAAATCTGGAACAGTCTTCATGAGGATGTGAGACAGGCCTCAACTCTGACAATGTTCAAATCCAGGCTGAAAACAGCTCTTTTTACCCGTGCATATGAAACTGAAAGTATGTTATCTGCACTCTTGCCTTTTACTGAAATTGATTAACTTTATGTTGATGTTTTATTGATTGATTTTATCTGTTTTCTTGTAATTTATGCAACTGTGAAGCACTTTGAATTGCCTTGTGTATGAATTGTGCTCTACAAATAAACTTGCCTTGCCTTGCCTTGCCTATGTCCATTATCTACATCACTATGGCCCAACATACACATATAGCAACAATATAGGCAAGGCAAGTTTATTTGTAGAGCACAAAGGCGTTTTTCTGCCCTTTGGCCTTTTTGGAATTGTTAACTTCAAATCGCCGCTACGAATATGATCAGATTTCCATGTGTTACACATTGTTGGAAAGCTTGGAGACTACACTTTAACAATCTGTGAAAATCTCAAAATGACTCAGAACCGACCTGTGTCCCTAGTTCTAGTGACTGGTCACAAATGTGCTTGGGTGAAGTCGGGGGATAAGAGGATAAAGTAGGGGGCAAGAGGTTAAAGGTGCATTATGCAACTTTAGGAAAACATTTTTTGGGATATTTGTGCGTATTTGACCTTGTAGTGACTCAGTGGCTGTATGAGTGGTCAGCATGGCGCCTTTACTTTCCATCACAGTGGTCTCTAGGACACTCAGGACCAATTGTTTGGAAAGTTTTCTCTGCTGACAGAGCCTCTAATGAGAAAACCTGCAGAACAATCGACACTGTTGAGTACAAAATGTGTAGCAGTGTTACTACATTAGCATTCCCACACATGTTTTACTGTCATCTTATCCACACGTCCAGCCCAGACCGAAGGGAGGAGCTGTGCCTCTGTTGTCGGCGGAATATTTGGGTTGATTCTTAGCAACGCGGAGCAGAGAGGACGCCCAGGCAGGACGGCCCGCTCACATGTGGGACAGAGCCGGTTCAGCAACAGGCTTTGGAACCGCATTCTCACACACACACACACACACACACACACACACACACACACACACACACACACACACACACATTCAAGTCAGAGGCACACGCCCGAGTCCGAGAGGTTACTCCAGTTCACATCACTGCCAGAACAGGACTGGGGCTGAGTACTGTTAAAACCATACCTGTTTGGTATTGGGGAAAAAGCTAAAAGGCTCTAAAGCTTCTCGACTGGACAGCAACAGTGTCACGCCTCATTTGAAAGCTAAGCCCTACAAAACTGATTGTTACGTTTTTGTTCGCGTTGTTGCTGTGTTTTTGTCACATGGTTTTGTCGTGTTTTCGTCTCTTTTTTGTGTGTCATGTTTGTGTTGCTTTTTCATCGTTTTTTCCCCCCCGTTGCTTTTTTGCCATGGTTTCGTCACATTTGTCTCACTGTCATTTGTCTCCTTTTTTGTCACGTATTGATTGCGTTTTCATCCTTGTTTTTCGTTGCTATTTTGAAGCTTTTAGATTTGGATAAAGTCAAACTGGAGAAAATGTGCTGCAGGTACTGAAAAAGATATATCTTTAGATCCAAGTGTTGATGCTGTTGGTCCAGGGACAGCATTAAAGGAAGTGACTTGGATGTTTCAGCTCAAATAAATGATTTATTGACAATTTGTTCATTATTTTTGCTCATTTTTGAAATGAAAATCTCCCAATGTTTGCCCCACTTTCCCCAACTTTGTTACACTAATTTGTTTCCTCATTTTTGCTTTTTTTTAAATTAACAATATTTTCCTTATTCCATTATTTATCCAATTCATTGCCCTTTTTTTTTGACACAACTTTCCCTCAATTTCCCTCAAATGAATCCCCATTTTTCACACACATTGGAGATGTTGTAAATTAGCAGATTATTCCACACATCATTGTTCTGTTTTCTGGTTCTACACCAGAATCAGAATAGGTTTTACTGCCATTGTTAATGAACAACTAGGAATTTTCTTTAGGACGTTCGCGCAGCCTGAGCGCGAGCGTTAATGCCGCCCTTCTTTGTTGAAATTAGAAATTCCAATATAGCAAAGCACATAAACACACATTTTAGGATATACACACAGTATGCGTGTACCGGTATCGGAAAAAAATGTAACGGTGCCCAACACTAAACAGGACTGATACTTCCCTGCTCTTTTTACATTTTGCTATTATTCTTTATTGCTCCTTTTTAACGCTCTTTCTTCATTGTACGTAAGTTACCTTCTTTGATTGAACGTTCCCTGACTGTCCTACTGGGCTTCAGGGCAGAAGCTTTTCCTTTTGGGGTAAATGAGTTGTTACTGACTCTGTGACCACCAGAGGGAGCCGCTCACTCGCGTTTCCTCCAGTGTGCAGTCAGCGCTCGGAACAGCAGCAGGAAGAACACAACAATCCAGCTCCCTCTCTGAACATGAAGGGAGTACCCAGAGTCAAGTGGCAGCAGGAGGAGTGATAGCAGTAATAGTGTAGTTAGGGTTACGGTGTCCTAAAGCAGAAGTATTAATTAAGGTTAAGGTATATTTTAGTATAGAACACAGGTGCCCAAACTTTTCAGGCCACACCCCCAAAATCACTCAACCAACAACTCGGGAACCCCTTCTGTAAAATGCAATTAGCATGTATAGTAATTAGCATTAATAGTAATTAGCATTAATACGTGCAAAATAAATTACTTCAAATTCAATATCAGAAATGCAACAACTATTGTCTCAAAATCATCTTGCACCCAACTCAGTGTCCCGCAACCCCTCACTTTGGGAACCACTGGTAGAGAAGTAGTAGTAGCCGTAGAAGTAGAAGGAGTCTAGTAGTAGCAGTGTAGTAGTGGAAGCTGCTCTTTACGGCTCGCCCCAGCAGCCATCGGAGGATAGGTCAAATGCAGAGGACACATTTCCCTACGGGGACAATATAGTATCTTAAGCAGTAGTAGTAGAAGAAGTAGAAGTAGTAGTAGTAGAAGTGCTTATAGGTGCATTGAGTTGCCTTGTGTACGAAATGTGCGGTATAAATAAACATGCCTCGACTTATAGTTTTATATTCCATTGAATTTGTATCAAGAGTGTGAGAGAAATACAGTTTTGGGGATATGGTGTTTATGTGACTGAGAAACGGGGAAACTCAAATCTCCTTATTTATCATCAGCGCAGGCACATTAAAATGATATTTTTGAGCGCAATACTTGTTTTTACTTGTTTAATTTATTTATTTGAATTAGGACAGCACATATTAAACAACATGTCAGCAAAAAGCATCAATGTAAATATGCCGGAGTTAGCACAGTAGCTAATTTTCATCCGTTGTCCGGATGAAAAGGCAAGATAATCCGCAAAAATATTAAAAGCATAAATATACTTTTATTGCCGGGCTTGTTCTTTTGAATGCCCACTTTGGGCCATTCTGAGCGATGGCAGACGACAGCGGCGGAGGATTGTGGGTAATTATTTCCCTTTACTCGTCCTGGGTCTGTCTTTGCACGTGGACCAGGGAGCACTGGGGGACTGTGCTGTTATAGAGCCTATATACAAATGAAACCCATGCAGAGTAAATACTAGCCTGTCACCAATGTGCCAGAGCATGTTTTATGTGTGTAGTAAATATCATAGAGCCTAATGTTACTGTATGCACGGTATGGACTATATCAGGTTTACGCATCAACATAAGCATCATAGAAATGAACTGAGCCTCCTGCCCCTCGCGGTTTGTCCCTGATGTCAGCACTGTTTTACTGGGCCCATGTGGGCGTACAGAGAGTTATATGGATTATACACTGACACATGTGTAACATTTCATCATCATAAAAGGACTTTTTAAAATTAGTTTTCTGTATATTGTGTTGGAGCAGTGTGTAACAATCAAAGTTATTGTTGTAAGGAGTATAAATTTGGACTGTAAATATTCTTACTGCATACAGAAGATAGGTCCGTACGGAGCCCGTGGGTTAAATGACCAGTCCAAACAAGTATTAGGGTTGAGGTGAATTATATATTAAAGATAAAGTGTGAAACAAAATATTACAGGAAAACAAACACACAAAATGGGGAGAAAATGTGTAGCCAAAGAGGGCTGGCATGTTCAGTTGATTTTGTGCTAAAAAGTTCAGTTAGTTTTGTTCAAAGGGTTCAACTTTGTTCACAAGAGTTCAATTCGTTTAGGTCCTACCAGCTCGCCATCGACTGGGTTGGACGAGAAATCCAACGCCACATAAAAACCTGACCTGCAGATGAGGTCAAACAAAAATGCACATTAGCATTCATATCAAATCCACAAAACATTTACCGGTAAACAAGAATCAATAGTTTCTGTCAGTACTCAAACATGACATATCATTTCTAATAACAATTAAGTTGCGCAACATCAAATACGGCACTGGAGCCGTGACATCCTTAGTATATAAACAACACAGGCAACAAATGGCCTTTGGCCCAAAACAAGGCACATATACAAAGACAGAACACCTGCCGAATTAAAGGAACACTCTTAGCAAGGTAACTACATTAAGTATGTAGCTTACCAATCCGAAACACGCAGGTAAACACAATGACAAACCTTAAATTGGTCACACCCACACCCACACCCACATCCACCCGGTAGCGCTGGTAGCTGCAGCGCAACAGCTATAAACACACATTAACGCACAACATGACTATTCGTTGCACATAATTATCATTGCAGGCTTTTCGTAAGGCTTTGGCAAGACTCACCATCAATTGTCAGACAGTCGTATCTGACTTCGGGATTGAAAACACCGCCGGAGCTGCTCAAACCACACAGACGCCAGAAACCACAGCACGCAGTGCGAGGGGAGGAGGAGGGGGAAGTCACCCACTCCGGTCCGGGCATAAAGGTTTTTCACAATATAGGTGAAAGCTCATCAGAGCGGGGAGCACAGTCATTTGACGGGTGTTACAAGTGTCCTAATTCTGTGTCACAGTGTCCACTTTCTGGATCACGGGTGCTTTAATGGAAAAATGTGTTCAGTCCAGTTTTCTCCAACAAAGAGTGCAAGAGTTTTGAGAGCTGTGTACAAACCATGGATTGTGGAATGTGTGCAGTCAGTTGGGAGCCGATACAACTTGATACAACTCAATGGATGAGACACGGTTTTGGAAAGAAGTGTCCAAATGTTTTCCCTGGTCGTTATTTGGAAAGTAATTTGATTCAAAAACCTGCCACATTCATCTTACAGCTGAAAGTCCTCTCATCTGACCGTTTTTGTTTGGTGTGGACAGGTCCATACACCAAGTCAAAAAGTCAGCATTTTGATGGTTACCATAGTTACCACAATAGAATTCGGGCCACCCCTTCTCAACACGCCACAGATCTGAACCCCATTGAGAATCTCTGGGATGTGTTGCAGAAGGCTTTGCACTGTGGTCACACTCTCCCATCGTCAATACAAGATCTTGGTGAAAAATGAATACAAAACTGGATCTTTTGGCGTTGCAGAAGCTTATAGAAACAATCCCATGGCGAAAGGTAATGGAATCAAAGCCAATAGTATCAGACATAGGAGAACAAATAGGTACAAGTCCAAAACGATTTAAATCCTTCACACATTGCACCCGTAGTCCGTCTAACCCACTGCCCCACGAGCTGCTGGTTCATCCACATCGTAAACCTCCTCTCAGAGCTCTCTCACGTGCACACGCTGTAAATACTGCGGCCCGATGTGTCGTTGTAAATGATCCGTTTATAGCCTCCATGTCTCAGCTGTCCATGTTCAGGATGTGACCTCTCTCACTCCGAGGCCAGCCACTGTTAACAGCAGGACACGCGGGAAATGTGCGTCTAAGGCCGCCATTCAGAAAGTCTTCGAGCCTGTAGTCGTGTGAACCTGTTTAGTTTGATCTGAAAGCAGATTGTATTCATCATTTTGTCTTCGTAATTATGACTCATTGAGTGATTGAGTGGATTCTAATGCAGTTTTAAGGTTGACTTAAAAACGTCCTTCAAAAAATATGTTTATCACAATCTAATTGAAAATTCATCCATCCATTTTCTTCCACTTGTCCCAGGTCGGGTCGCAGAGGCGGTGCCATGCCATTAGTCTGACGTCTCATTAGTCTGAAAATGTCCCATCGAGCAGAGGTGCCATTAGTCTGAAATCTCTCTAACCCAGTTGTGTTGTGGATTAGAGAGCCATATACAACCACTGGCCCTAACCTTAAGGTCAGTGGACTCCTGCCTGAACCTAATTTTATTTTTCACTGGGACAAAGCAAAACACTCAGCTTCACCCCTTCACTCAAGCAGCTTTTAAAAGAGTTTAAATATGTATAAACATGCCTGAGTTCATTGTAATACTAGATGAAATCAATATTCACAACTATGTTTACTGTTTTCAGTTGCGTTTAAGTAGGGTACACGACTGGCCACCTAAAGCTTTGGGGTGCTCGGCCTCAAGACATTTGGGAACCACTGGCTTATTGGATATCCGGAACATTCCTCCACATGTTTCAAAGTCTGTAAACCATCTCTGGACCCGATCTGAACAGCTCTGTAATCCAAGTGTGTTCATTTCAGTGCCATTGATTTGCTAGCGTGCTGTTAGCAACAAATAAAACCTCGTACCGTCAGTTTTTTCCCGTCACTCATTCTAACAGACACAGTCCTCACTCACAAACTCTTTCCTGTACCTAAGTGTCCAAAAGATTGTTTTACAAGCCATGATACCGCGGGACATGTCCACTTGACTTCATGACTGTACGGGATGGGGTTACGGGTTTGGCGTGCCAGTCATAGTGCGTGGCAGCAGAGTCATGTGACCAAAGCGACCCGTCCCCTTCTTTCCTAAAGGTTGTCCTAAATCACCCTGTGTCTCTGAAGTGTCCCCTGATGCCAGGCTGTCTCCGGCCTGTCACTGGAGGTCTGCACTCGTCACTGAACCAGGTCATAATTCACAGCTGCAATGCAACGGCCCGTGTCAATGTCATCAACCAGACAATGATGTCATTTCCATCCAGAGAACCAGAACCCCAGGTTGAGAACCACTGGCTTGTAGAAATAACTCAAATGGGACAAAAGACAAAAGTAATTAGCGATGGTGGTCACTAGACGGGTCAATATAGACCACAATGCACTGCGAGAACAGGAGAACAGCCACACAGCGACAGGTCTTTGAACGAAACACAACATGAATGAATGAAAACACGGGCTGTGTATTTTTTCCTCTTAACCCCTCCCTAAACCGAGCACATTGTCTCCAGTTCAGCTTTACCCAAATCTAAAAGCTCCTCGACTGGAGAGCAACAGTGTAATGTCTTATTTGAAAGCTACAGACCTACAAAAATGATCGGAACTTTGTTGTGACGTTGTCGCTGTGTTTTGTCACCTTTTTATGTTTTTGTCATGTTGTTGTTGCTTTTTGTCGAGTTTCCAAATGGCTCCTCTTTTTTACCTATACAGTTTCAATTTCAGGCCACTTCAGTAGAGATTTAGTTTCATGACTTTTTAAATGAACCATTCAGCTACTCCCGGCACAAAACAACAACAATAATCAAGCTTAGAAATGGAATGACTTTATTATTTTACTTTTTTTTTTTTCTTCACAAAATCCTGTGCTAGTGTTTCCCAGTGGGGCCCCAGTCCTTCTGCTGCCTGCTCCAGTCTGTGAGCTGCAGCCTCGCACTGAGAGTGGAGTGTACACAGACTCCAGACAGACACATAGGAAACACTTAGCAGGAAAAGGCCGAGCGTGTGATCGTACAGTTTGCTTTTCACTCCACAGCCAGCGTAATTTAATACAACTGTGAAAAGATGATTGTTGTTTGTCTGTCTCTCTCTCATGTAATGCAAAGACATGCAGCGCTTCACCTCTTTGCTTAACCAAATTAATGGCTTAATAAACGAGTAGGCTTGCCATGAAATTATGTTTTTTCAAGAAGGGCTCGTTTTACATCAAATAAGCTACTTTAAAATATGACTATTGAAGTCGTCTGTTCTCCCTTAAATAGATCTTATGATTGATGCTTTTCAGAACACACTCATGAGCAGGGTGACCTACTTTTGCGGCCGTGTATGGTTAATACTAACTCACTTAACTTTTCCCATTCATTCTCAATGGTAAGCCCATACAGTTGGCCACCAGCGTCAAATTGGGGGCGCTGTTTCGCTCCTCCTGCAGAGTTAAGGAAACACTGTTGTTGCTATAGGTGTTTATCAATCACAGAGCAGCATAGCACATCCACCCAGTTTTCCAACTTATATTGCAAAGGTTGTTGACATCAACAAAGGTACGTGTTCAAAATGTATGCTGAAGTGACCCTTTCAAAATGATCTAATGTCGCATTTTTGGTTTTTAGTGGGGTTTTATTTATTATCCTTTGTCATTTTATTGTTCCCAATCTGTATGATTGTGTTTCTGCTTGCTGCACACAAATTGCCCCCCGGGGATTGAATAAAGTATTGAATTGAATTGAACTGACATTTCTTTGAGTTAATGTCACAAAGTGCAGAGTCCCTTGGTATCAGTGTTGTTTTTGGCAGCCCTTTTAGTTTTAGTTTTAGTTTTAGTCTTATGGACGAAAATGCTTATAGTTTTAGTCACATTTTAGTCATTTCTAAATGTGATAGTTTTAGTCACGTTTTAGTCAGACGAAAATTAAAAGGTTTTAGTCAAGTTTACGTCAGTTTCATTATAAAAAGTTATAATTAATTTCGATAACATTGGAAATTGGGATAAATAATAGTTATCTATTGGCTTTATAGGTTTTGACAAACAGATTACACCACAATAGGCAGTAGTAGAAGTGTCATTGTGAACAGGACTTTCCCCAAAAGCGCCCGCTCTCCTCGTCCTCTGATCACCGCTTCCAGATTTTTTTGTATCAACAGCGCTGTCTGCACATACGTAGCCTCCACATGCGTTCTGCGTTCATACACTACGGTATTTAAAACTGTCCTGAGGTCGATGTCCCTGTGACATCGATGTCAGACGCGCTCCGTGGAGGATGTACGCTAGCAGTGCACTGCACGCCGGCGCCGCTCTGTGTCACGTTTACCGGTGTGTTCTCCCGCTCTGCGTATAAACTCTGTTTGTGAACGATCTGACGAACCACTTTCTCCCATTTTAGTCTCGTCTCGTCTCGTTGACGTAAACTCATAAACGTCCCGTCAGGTTTTAGTCCCCAAAGAGCTATTTTTAGCTCGTCATCGTTACGTTATCGTCATTAAAAAAAGGGGCGTCAACGAAATGATATCGTTATCGTCTTCGTTGACGAAAACAACACTGCTTTACCAGCTTTAACAATAACAACTGTTAAACAAAGACAAGAACAATTTAGAAATAGATCTAAAATGTATTCATAATAAATAGGCACAGCGTAAGAAGGATGGTGTTGAAACAAGATTAAAAAATAGTCCTAATAGGAATGTTAATTTATAAAAATGTCCCGTCCCCTGCAGTCGAGAGGAACCGGCTAAATGAAAACTATCTTGAGCCTCCTCCAAAAGAGTTCTTCTACGTCTGGGAGGAAAACGCTCAGTAGCCCAATCTCTGGGATCGAGCGATAAGGAGTTCCAGGTCTTGATCTGAGTCCGAGCTACTCCAGCACCTCACGGGGTTGCGCGTCGTCCTCGTGGCCCAAGCAGGTCACAGCTTGACCCCCTTGAGCCGTGTATGCTGTCCTCCCCCCACTCCGCTGACGTGCGCATCGCCACTGTGGACAAAAGTGTGTCTTATACACGCGCTGCTCCAGGTATAAACGGGGACTTCCTTTACTTAACTTGTGGGGAGCGTTGTATGTTACTTGGCTCCTCTTCGTTCCTCAATACACGTCCTCTCACGCCCGAGTCCGTGGTGAGCGCGTCGCCGTTCCCTGGTGGAGAGCGATGTAGGACACGTCTGCTCTGAAGTCGTCCCTGGAGCTGATCGGGCACACAGTCGATCTGACTGACACACAATGCCAGGTGTGTAACTTTCCTCCACGGCCATCCCTCCTCCCAGGCCTGCTTCTCAGCCTCTCACACGTCCACGCTCCCACTTGCTCGCCGCTTCCTCGTTCCCTCTCTCGTCCACTTCCTCGTCGCCCACGAGTTCCTCTCAGAGTCCCACCTCCCACAACTGCTATGCCCTGCCAATGGTAATCTATCAGGGGTGTGGTCAGTTGTCCCTCCCAGGTCAGTACACCTTTGCTGTCCGTCCATTGCACATGAAAACACTACAACTTCAACATACACACAGCAAATGAAAAATGTGCAAACAAACTGGTCCAGAAATAGACTAGATTGACATTAATAAATGAATTACTGTGGGTACTGTACATACAAGCGTCGCCATGACACTGAGAAGCACTCGTTTTGCCGTAGTGGAAAGTAACGAAGTAAAAGTTTTTAGAGATTTTTTAATGTAATTACTCTGGGTATTTCTATTTTTCTTACATGCCCTCAGAGCCGGTTTTTGTGGAGAAATAAACTGTCAAACAAACAATGTGGAACAGCCTCTCTCATGTTTCAAATATTGACTCGACACATCTCAAAGACTGGGCTTCCAGAAGGTTCCACACGTCCCGTCTGCAGCTCAAGCGCAGACTTATGCTTGGGTATGTGCAGTCTTTGTAACGTGAGAGCACAGAGGAGGAGAGGAGCGTGTGGGATCACTGATGTACACGTCCGGACATGAGAGGGCACCACTGTGTTCTGGACGTTACACTCATGAGGGGCGTCATCCTCACGGCATGAACAGCGGAAAGTTGCAACACTCAAATAGCTTTCATTAGACGGGGCACTGCCTCTCCTCAGTAAAAGGCCCAGGACAGCCCGTTTGCTTGGCAGATCGATCTGATATTGATGGTATCAGTACCAGAGAGCTAGTAATGATCTTTTTTGTTTACTTTTTTAACCCTTTAATTGAAGAGATTTCTTGTGTTTAGCGACAGTTGTCACTCGTCTGACCGGCCGCTGCACATCCCTCTCTATAAACCATCTGTGTAGCATGTGACTCCGCCCTCTTTTCCTCCGCTCAGAGCTGATCCCACTGTCACACGGCGAGTAGATGATCGCAGCGCTCCGGCCCGTATTAAACATGCAGTGTGCTTAAAAGAACAGTAGGAACCGTTAACGTAATAATGATTTACCGGCCGATAATGTAAAAGTTATTACGTTATTGGCCTGACAAGATGAAAATTGTTCACAAATGTAATACATTCTGCCAATAATGTCATAATTCATACATTTTAAGTTAACACATTAAAGATTGTTTTGTGCTGGTTTTTCATCAGATTTGGTATTTTACTGCTTTTTGTTTGTTTTTATCATAATCCTTTTTTGCACTTGAAATAACTTGTCACAGCTCATACTGTATCTGACCACGACGGGAGCCAGAAGGTAAAGCAGGTCCATGCTCCCACAAGTGCATGACTGTGGTTGGTGTTTGGTCCAAGTGGCTGATGGGCTAATAGTAAGTTCCCTGCTCCTGTATCTGAGGACTTGTTCCACCGCTGACTGAAACACAGTTTGGTACAGTGATAATCGGATAATGATTATGAAAACTATATGATGATTCTCTTGACAAAACCTCTCCCTTTCTGCTATAGGCTACTATTGTAGCCACAGCTGCCCTGGGCAGGCTGTGCCAAACTGTGCCATTGGCCTCTCCGACCACCACCAAGCCCTCGTTCACACATGCACCACATTCATATATGTAATGTGAGTGAAGTGCCTTGCCCAAGGACACGGTGACATCATGCACTTGTTGAAGGAGGGACTAGAATCTGCAACCTTTCCGTCATAAGAACCTGCTTTACACTCTGGGCCACCATCGCAGGAAAAACATGTGAGATACGACAAGATAAAATGCAAAACCTGATGAAAGAGCCACAAAATAACATCGAACAATTTAGAGAAAACAGCACAAAAACATCAAATAAAAAAATTAATCCATTAAAATTGATCTATTATCAAATTATTGACTGAATTTATTACATTGAAAATGATTTTCATCTTGTCAGGCCAATAGGGATGTAACGATTCACTCAAGCCCCGATTCGATTCGATTTCCAATTTTAAGTTCCCGATTTCGATTTTTTCCGATTTTTTTTAACCTTTAAACTTTTTTTAGAAAAGAATATGACTCATTCATACCAATGTTTCTTTTGTTTTAACATCTGCATTTTTGTCCTTGTAACAAACTGCAACTGTCTCAGTAAGAGAACTTTACATTACAAACAAATTACAAGACATGAAAATGAACTATAATCATTTTGACATGAGCGCTTGTAAATTTACATGTTTTCATCATAAATAAGATGTGTAGCAAAGCAAATATTTTGAGATTATATTTATTTTACCAAACCTTTTTTTTTTTTTTTGCAGTTTGAACATAATACTACCATTTAGAACACATTTTTTTACCCTTGAACGCCTCACAGCCTCCCGTTCAGCCTTTGTAAACATAAGGAGGAAAAAGACCTGACAGCTCCTGTAGGTATTGGATTATTTGACAAATGGACATTTGATGAGGATTTCAGCAGAATCAGAGCAGGTCGGTCAGATGTTTGTCAGTTTACGATCTTTGGTAAACTTCTGTCAAAATGCTAAACTCTGCGTTAGCCGCTAACGCTAATCTCGTAGCTGCGTCTGCTGCTTCGATGCCTACACGTGTTTGTGTTTACATGGTGTGGCGTGTGTTGGGGGTGAGGCGGGTGGAGGTGTGGAGCTTGTCTTGAGAAAAAGTTAACGTCGTTAGAAACATCGAGCTATGTTCCGGTCTATTTCGGTCGCGCAAAATGGAGTAGCTGAGGGTGGCTTTAAAATCGATTCTTTAATTTTTTACATCGATTCACATTTTACGCATATTAAATCGATTTCAAATCGATTTTCGATGAATCGTTACATCCCTACAGGCCAATAATGAAATAACCAGACAATAACGTAATAATTATTACAGTATCGGTCGGTAAATCGTTATTACGTTATTGGCTCAACAGAGTTATTACGTTGTAGGCCAGTTATTACGTTATGGTCCCTACAAGGACTAACCTGAAGAGCCTTGTTTATAGCTGACGTCCTGAGCTCGTGTCCCTCGTGTGCAGCGTGTAGTGATGGTGGAGACACTTACTTAATGTTATTATTGAGCTGAATTCCCTCAAATAGTAGAATATTGTTATGAAATACACAATCTTATCGGGATTTAGTGCATTTATTATTCATAAATTACACAGAAGTGCATTCCCTCGCAAACTAAAGTACTTGGTATTGCTATCGAAATCGGCTCCAGTAGTTTGGAGTTTGCCAAAAGGCACCTACACGACTCTCAGACCATGACAACCAAGATTCTCTGGTCTGAAGAAACAGAGATACAACTGCTACACCACCTGTAAACCCCACCTGTAAACCCCACCTGTAAACCCCACCTGTAAACCCACCTGTAAACCCCACTGTAAACCCCACCTGTAAACCCCACTGTAAACCCCACCTGTAAACCCCACCTGTAAACCCCACCTGTAAACACCACCTGTAAACACCACCTGTAAACCCCACCTGTAAACCCCACCTGTGAACCCCCTGTAAACCCACCTGTAAACCCCACCTGTAAACACCACCTGTAAACCCCACCTGTAAACACCACCTGTAAACCCCACCTGTAAACACCACCTGTAAACACCACTGTAAACCCCACCTGTAAACCCCACCTGTAAACACCACCTGTAAACACCACCTGTAAACATCACCTGTAAACCCCACCTGTAAACCCCACCTGTAAACCCCACCTGTAAACACCACCTGTAAACCCCACCTGTAAACACCACCTGTAAACCCCACCTGTAAACCCCACCTGTAAACCCCACCTGTAAACCCCACCTGTAAACACCACCTGTAAACCCCACCTGTAAACCCCACCTGTAAACACCACCTGTAAACCCCACCTGTAAACCCCACCTGTAAACCCCACCTGTAAACCCCACCTGTAAACCCCACCTGTAAACACCACCTGTAAACCCCACCTGTAAACCCCACCTGTAAACCCCACCTGTAAACCCCACCTGTAAACACCACCTGTAAACCCCACCTGTAAACCCACCTGTAAACCCCACCTGTAAACACCACCTGTAAACCCCACCTGTAAACACCACCTGTAAACCCCACCTGTAAACCCCACCTGTAAACACCACCTGTAAACCCCACTGTAAACCCCACCTGTAAACCCACCTGTAACACCACCTGTAAACCCCACCTGTAAACCCCACCTGTAAACACCACCTGTAAACCCCACCTGTAAACACCACCTGTAAACCCCACCTGTAAAACCCCACCTGTAAACCCCACCTGTAAAACCGCCACCTGTAAACCCACCTGTAAACACCACTGTAAACCCCACCTGTAAACCCCACCTGTAAACCCACCTGTAAACCCCACCTGTAAACACCACCTGTAAACCCCACCTGTAAACACCACCTGTAAACCCCACCTGTAAACCCCACCTGTAAACCCCACCTGTAAACAACCCACCTGTAAACCCCACCTGTAAACCCACTGTAAACCCCACCTGTAAACCCCACCTGTAAACCCACCTGTAAACCACTGTAAACACCACCTGTAAACCCCACCTGTAAACCCACCTGTAAACCCCACCTGTAAACACCACCTGTAAACCCCACCTGTAAACCCCACCTGTAAACCCACTGTAAACCCACCTGTAAACCCCACCTGTAAACCCCACCTGTAAACCCACCTGTAAACCCCACCTGTAAACACCACCTGTAAACCCCACCTGTAAAACACCACCTGTAAACCCCACCTGTAAAACACCACCTGTAAACCCACTGTAACCACCTGTAAACCCCACCTGTAAACCACCACCTGTAAACCCCACCTGTAAACACCACCTGTAAACACCACCTGTAAACCCCACCTGTAAACACCACCTGTAAACCCCACCTGTAACCCCACCTGTAAACCCCACCTGTAAACCCACCTGTAAACCCACCTGTAAACCCCACCTGTAAACCCCACCTGTAAACCCCACTGTAAACACCACCTGTAAACCCCACCTGTAAACACCACCTGTAAACCCCACCTGTAAACCCCACCTGTAAACCCCACCTGTAAACCCCACCTGTAAACACCACCTGTAAACACCACCTGTAAACCCCACCTGTAAACACCACCTGTAAACCCCACCTGTAAACCCCACCTGTAAACACCACCTGTAAACCCCACCTGTAAACCCCACCTGTAAACCCCACCTGTAAACCCACCTGTAAACACCACCTGTAAACCCCACCTGTAAACCCCACCTGTAAACCCACCTGTAAACCCCACCTGTAAACACCACCTGTAAACCCCACCTGTAAACCCCACCTGTAAACACCACCTGTAAACCCCACCTGTAAACACCACCTGTAAACCCCACCTGTAAACCCCACCTGTAAACCCACCTGTAAACCCACCTGTAAACCCCACCTGTAAACCCCACCTGTAAACCCCACCTAAACCCACCTGTAAACCCCAACCCACCTGTAAACCCACCTGTAAACCCCACCTGTAAACCCCACCTGTAAACCCACCGTAAACCCCACCTGTAAACACCACTGCCCCCCCCCCCCTGTAACCCACCTGTAACACCACCTGTAAACACCACCTGTAACACCCCACCCACCCCCACCTGTAAACCCACCTATAAACCCCACCTGTAAACACCACCTGTAAACACCGCCCCTACGGTGAAGCATCAGTGGCAGGAACTGGGAGAGTCTGGATAGAGGGGAAGATGAATGCAGCAATGTGCAGAGACATCCTGGACGGAAACCTGGACCTCAGACTGGAGCGACGGTTCATCTTCCAACAGCACAATGACCCCGGAGACAAATGATCACACTGTAGATTTAGGTAATGAAACTCACCACAGAGTTAGGGAGGTGTGGAGTGAGAACAGAAGTCTAGAAAAGCCAAAACCATTGTAAATCCTTTCAATGGAAACCAGAAGCTATTTCCAAACTGCACTGACGACAGGGGGCAAGAGGGCCAGTCACCTGACCACTCCCAACATGCACTTCTCAATATAGCAAAGTATAGGCCTGAGCGCGGGTCCAGGAGGGTGTTACCTTAACTCTTTTCACTTATATTGGCAAATATGATGTGAGGGGCATGAGCAATGTTATATCTGAGAGGCCCATTGATCATTACATAAGAGGTTATCTGGGAACCATAACTCGAGAACTCAACTGAGGGGGACAAAAAATGTGCAATATGGGTTGAATGTGTCATTACATCCAAACTATAATCTTTACTTCGGTGGATAATATCGTTTCCATTCTCAAAAACCTTTTCACTTTGTCATTGTGGTATCCATTCTGGAATAACACTGTAACATAACCAAATGTGGACACAGTGAAGGGGCGTGAATACTTTCCGGATGCACTGCAGTTTCCCGTTGAGGCTTAGGGTCCTGGTGACGCAGCAGTCAGACAGTCGCCCCAGACGCTGATGCAAGAGCATGTTTCACATACAGAATGTACTCCACGCTGTCACCCACCTGCTGCCATAAAGCACCCGTACGCAAACACGCCGTCCAGACGTGCCATACCCTGAGGGGAGCCTGACCTTACATAGACTTAGATGATGTACGTCTTCATCTGGAGTTCAAGACGTGAGTGGACTCTTTGTTCATGTGTTAGTTTGGGTTTAAGGAGACTTTATTTCCTCCAAATTTGGCTTAAAGTGTGGCCTCACTGCCCTCCAACCTCTTTACCCCCATCTGAACTGAGCACATTTTCTCCAGTTTTACCCAAAGCTTCCTGAAAAAAGCGACAAAAAATGCACTTGGTTAAGTCGGGTGTTAAGAGGTTAATTAAGAACATCTTGAAATCAATTTGAGTTGGTAAGTAAACAACATATTTGTTCCATCAGCAGACACCTTTATATACAGCAAGAACCATGTGTTTACATACACTTAATAAAAACACACGGTTGCATTTTTTTCTCACTGTCTGACATGCAACCAGAATTAACCTGTATTTTTTAGGTAAAGTAGAATTAAAAAAAATATTTCTATTAGTCAAAGTCCAGAAAAATGACAGATAGATTTTTTTAGAATTGTTTTTATAACTTTTTACAAAACCAAAAGTTTACATACATTTCATTAATATTTGTAGCATTGTCTTTAAACTGTATATTTTGGGCCAAACGTTTTGGATTTCCTTCCACAAGCTTCTCATAATTGGCAGGAGTTTTGGTCCATTCCTCCAAACAGAACTGCTGTAACTGAGACACATTTGTAGGCCACCTTGCGTGCCTATGCCTTTTCAGCTCTGTCCATACATTTAAACTGGACTGAGATCAGGACTTTGTGATGACCACTTCAAAACATTGACTTTGTTTTCCTTAAGTAACTTTGTAACTAGTTTGGCAGTTTGCTTTGGGTCATTGTCCATTTGGAAGACCCATCTGCACCCAAGCTTTAACTTCCTGGCTGATGTCTTGAGATGTTGCTCCAATATTTCCACAGTGTTCTTTCTTTATGATGTCATCTATTTTGTGAAGTGCACCAGTCCCTCCCACAGCAAACAACCCCACAGCATGATGCTGCCACCCCCCGTGTTTCACAGTTGGGATGGTGTTCTCAGGCTTTTTCCTCCAAACGTGACCATGGTCATTATGGCCTTTTTTTTTTTTCGTCACACCACAGGAAATGTCTCCAAAAAGTCTTTATCCTTTTTTTATTTGTAAACTCCAAACTGGGTTATTGTGTTTCTTTTGGAGTAAGAGCTTCTTCCTCGCTGAGTACCCTCTCAGTACAGGACTTGTTTCACTCTGGATAATGACAAACTCTTATCAGGTTCAGCATCTTCACCAGGTCTTTTGCATTTGTTCTTGGGTTGACATTCACATTTCAGACACAGCACGTTCATCTCTGGGACACAGAACCCGCCTTCTTTCTGATCTGTATGATGATTGGTCATTTCCATCATTGTTTTAACCAATGAAACTGGCACCTCAAGTGTTTTGAAATTGCACCCAAGGATGAGGCCGAACTCACACCAAGAGCGGCGGAAGAGAAGAGAGCGGCGAGCTTCCATTCATTCCCTCTGCTGCCTGGCGACCGGAAAGAAGCCTCCGGAAATCCACATGAGAGCGGCACGATACAGGCGGCCGCAGCGGCTCTGTATTTGCATAGCGTTTACATTTTTTCAACACTATGCAAATACAGAGCCATTTCCGGAGGCGACCACCAACCACAGAACATGATCTGACAGACGCCTGTGCGTAATTGGCTCATGCACTTCAGCTGCGTCTCAAACCCCGCCTCCACGTGCTCCTGCACACGGGGGGCTGGACAAGGAAGTAGAGCAAGCTGAGCGACGGAAAGCGTTTTTTTCCCGCTTGGTCTGAGTCCGGCCTCAACCAGACTTGTGCTTCCAAGGACATGACATCGTCATCTGGGCTTTCCCAAATTGTTTAAAGGTATAGTAATCTTAGTGTAGGTAAACTTCTGACTATATAAAAAGTAACAAAAACATACAAAAAATTACTGGCATTTAGCAAATAGAAATATTTTTTTTAAATTTTACTTGACCTAAAAAGAAAAAAAAGTTAACTCTGGTTTCATGTCATACATGAGGAAAAATGCAAATGTGTCTTTTTGTAAAGTGTATGAGAACATATGGTTCCCGCTGTATGTGTCACAAGTCTGAATACTACTAAAACTAAAATTATTTTAAACCTTCTGTAGTTCAAGATGAAGATGTCCAGCTGACTGGGAGGCGTCGCTTCTCTCTGTGATCCTGATCCAGCGTGACTGAGCCACATTTTGTAATAAAAGTTCACAATGTAAAAAGATGTCAGACAGTGAGAAAAAAATGCAAATGTGTCTTTTTATAAAGTGTATGTAAACATACGGTTCCCGCTGTATATATCAAACCATAAAATGACATGATATATTTGTAAGTTATCTACAGCAAACGTTTCAAATTGACATTATTTTGCCCAGGTCCCCTTCATAGTGTCTGGTTTGAGACATTAAACGTGGGTATGAAATTTGAATGTAGTGCTGAGACTGACACGCACGCACGCACGCGCACACACACACACACACACACACACACACACACACACACACACACACACACACACACACACACACACACACACACACACACACACACACACACACACACACACACACACACACACCACACACACACACACACACACACACCCCTCTGCCTCTTTACAAAGCACATTCAAGCTTCACCTCGTGCTTCACATCGTCTCGCACACCGTCACCTTCCGTTCTCGGCTCTTCTTTTCGCGCTCCCATTCGTGCACACTCACACTCACTCACGGCCGGAAGCGTCACTTGTCTCCAGCAGCAGCAGCATTATGTCGCACTTCTATTCCCGACCACAGCCTGCGACACAGGCACACCAGAGCGATGTCCCAGTGATGACATGCTCCTCACACTCTGCACAGTGCAAGGCATAAGGAGGTGCTCATTTCAGTTCGATTTGTTCAGGCAAGGGATTCAAAGTGTGAAAATATGAATTCATAACTGGCTAACTGATGGCTCCATTCATCTCAGTGCAAGTGCAATATCAATTATAAGCTGGTTTTGTAAGAAAACAGCCTAAATGTTCGTTATTAGGCAGTATGTATCATCTCAGAATAAAATTGGCAATCCTATCTCATCTTTTAAACCAGTTTCCCTGGCCTCACAAAACATAATAGAAAACTAAACTGTACGCCTCTAAAGTAAAAAATAAAAATCGGTCAGTCATGTGTTATTTCTTTAGGTTTGCAGATAAAACTGGGCTGTTCCTGGATGACATTCTGCTTGTACGTTTTTGCAAACAAAGCTTTTGAGGCGGATTATTGCCCAGATCTTACCGTCTGCCTGCGTCTCTGACCATGAGCAGTGACTTTTCCAGAGGAGTAACGCGCAAACTGACCAGTGGAGGCTCCGGCTTTCCCTACCACTAAAAACATGTACAATAGGCGAATCCTCCAGCCAGGTGATACTGACCATCAGCCTGGCTTCAGCTTTACCTGTTTGGCAGAAATGCGCCATGTCTGTAGTTGAATTAGGTCAGATGTTTTACTCAGCGACAAAAAGAATCATATTATTATTGTTAAGTCTGACAGGAGTGGGGCTGTAAAGTGTCCTATGCCCTTGGGTTTAAAGGATCCGGGAGCTGTTTTGGAGATGTGAGATGGTATAATGTGTTTAATGAGAGTGTTTTGGTAACTCTTTAGGCCTGTTCCCTGAATCCATCACGTGGATCCATCAAGTTGGAAGAGTAATCTGGTGTCTATAAAAGTGGGTCAGTAAGATGTATTTGACTTAGTTCACAGTCTATGTCAAATACATAGACTGGAGACGTATCAGGCTCAGATGGTGTTGCAGGCCTACACATACACACACATGTGAGCAGCAAGTGTCTCGGTGCTACCTGTAGAAACCCTGTTCTGTCAGTCTGCCTCAGGGCAGCTGTGGCTTCAGTAAGAGCTTTCCACCACAGAGTATGGAGTGAATGAATAATGACTAAAGCTTTGAGAAGCTTGTTAACTCAGGCTTGTAAAGTGCAATACATGTGTAATCCATTATCGGTCCTTGAGTCAATCATCCAATCAGACAGGGCTCCTATCTTTGGGTTGCCAGATCCTAAAGCTAAACCCAGTTTGCAAAAATCGTCAAAGGCCTTTGTCTGATTAAAATACTCAATCCTAAAATCCACTGTACCAAAAAGTCCTAACTAGTTCTAGAGCTACAGTCCTGATCAAAAGTTTAAGACCAGTTGAAAAATGGTAAAAAGTCACATTTTGCATGGTTGGATCTTAACAAGGCTCAAAGTAGAACTTATTATACAACAAGAAGAAATGGGAGGTGAGACAAAAAATACATGCTGGTGACATTCCTTTGGGTCTTCCACTTGACTTTTTGATCCATAACCCTCAGGATCTTTTAAGAAATTCAAAATGACTGTTTTACTGCGTCCCACCTCAGCGGTGATGAGAACATTTTTTGCTTTTGCATCTGGACATCATGAGTGTGAACACTTGACAGATAATGACACTGAATCCACATTCGGATCAAGGCACGTGGTCTAAAACTTTTAATCAGCTGCAAAACCTATCATTTCAGTTTATGTGTTGTTTTCAATAAAAAACTTTACTCAAAATAGTTTTTGTCTCACTCCCATTTCTCTGCTTGTTGCAGATTGAAGTTCTACTTAGAACTTTGTTAGGATCCAACCACGCAAAATGTGAATTTTTGCCATTTATCAACTGGTCTTAAACTTTTGATCGGGACTGTATAAACCCTACAGTTAAAAGTAAAAACACTGTAAATCTTTTTTTTCTTTACCTACCCATCAATACATTACGTGGGCAAGAAAGGAAAGAGTCAGATAACCAATATAAAATCACATTTACTCTACAGTTAGTTGGACAAGCGTGTGACGGTACGCTCAGACTTCATTTCTTACTCCGACAGGTTTAGGCACAGGGACGTACAGTGAAAAATAGCATATATTATCGCATGTATATATTATTCTATATAGTCGCATAAAACCTCTCTACCAGAACAATGCCAGCACGTCATCGTTAGCTGTACAAAAATACATGTAAATCTCTCTCGTCATGTGCAGAGCCAAGTGCTTCACAGGCGTCTTCAGGCGGCGACGGTTCAGCCAAAGTCAATGCGGGGTCTGTACTCGAGGACCATGGGATATGTCTGTAGAAGGTAAACAAAGAGGAACATGTTGAGATGGCGAGGCTAGGTGGACGGTCGAGTTATGTAACATCATGTAATTGATCATTGATCATATCCAAGTGTTTACTTCCTGAATTTGTTAGAAATTAATTGAATACATTCTTCCCTCGACCCCTACAATGTTCTTGACATTCTTGACTAACTTCCTATTGGCCAGCGTAGGGTAACAACATCTTATAAAAATAAAATAAGATTTATAAAAAAAGAAACAGAAACGAACTTGAATAAACGTCAAGCTCAGTGTGTTCATAAAGATTAGTTTAGAAGGTGTGACGCTCTTTTACCATTTGTTAAATGGTAAAATTAACATTAAGATGTTAAGATTGCATCAATTCAAAGCACCAAACAATGTTTAACGTGCCCCTTTAAAATGCTCCAAATATATTCATGAGTCACATACAAATAGGAAACATGTAACTATACAGTTGGCATAATTTCATTCATTTAATGAAAAGCGGCCCTTGCATATGCTAGTTTCATCAAAATGGCTGCTCCTTTCATCATGCCCTGGCAGCAGTAATCAGATCCCACATTTCGACAACTGATGCATTTAGCTTTAGAACTTTATTCAGGGTTTTCAAAAGTTTTGTGATACACGGCACTAACTGTACATCAGCAGCAGAGCAGCAGGAGGACGGGCTGCTCGGAGCTAAAAACACAGCGGAGGAAATGAGAGAAAGTATCGATACCTGCTCAAATGAATATTTAGCCTCTATACCAATTTTAGTAGTATCAAGGCTACTCAATACTTTTTTTAGTGTCGAGGAATCCATTTTTGTGATAGCCCTAGAGTGCTGTAGGGGTACTTCTGAACCAAGAGTGTGCAGGGCTCCCTCAGGGAGCTTCACCTACTCTGCGCTCTGTTAACAGAGGAACACTCCATCCTGTGGGTTTGGCTCACTAAATGTCCTCAAGAGGAGCACACCTGTCACTCACAAGCTCACATCACAAACGTGTTCTCATGATTCAGGCCTGCTCTGTAGCTCTGCTGTGATGAAACTGGAATGTGTGATGTGCTACGTACAAGCATCTTTTAGCACCAGAGCGACTAATATAGGCTTTACATGTTTAGAACAGATTGTTATTACGTAACCTGGATTGGATTACCCATACATGCTACTTTTTTTTTCAAAGAAGGTACTTGAGTCATCTTCTGTACTCGGTAGTTGAAGTCTCCAAACGTTTCGCCTCTCGTCCACTGACGAAGCCTTTTGGATGAGAGGCGAAACGTTTGGAGACTTCAACTACCGAGTACAGAAGATGACTCAAGTACCTTCTTTGAAGATTGACAACTCCTGTACGACTGAGAACTTACACAGACATACATGCTACTGTATCTGCTAAGGCATGGTGCTACATTTACAAAGTCATTTAACAAATAACATGTACAAAGTTCGGGATCAATTTATATAATTGAAAGTTAAGGCCAAAAGCCACTCTTTTGTTGATAAAGGGGAACCAACGTTCGTAGAGTGACGTTAGCTAACTATGTAAAGAACCAAACATGAGTGGGGGGTCACTACTGGTAAATACATAGGCTACAGTGTAGCACATTGTATCAATTAATTATATCAATTATCATCAATTACTAACCTGACTATTTTACGTTCTAAAATTGAAAATGTCTCCTCTCAAATGTTAATGCTCCTGGACGTGTTTAAAATGGGAACAAAAGTTGTTTAGCTCTATCGGGAACAGTTAGAAATATTGCCTACACGGGTAAAGAGATTGTTATCTAATACATATAAATACATGGAACAAAAATATAAAAGCAACACTCTCAAATATTGTTCACAAATCTGTCTAAATCTGTGTTAGTGAGCACTTCTCCTTTATCGAGAAGGTGTGGCATATCACGATGCTGATTAGACGCATGAACATTGCACAGGTGTCTTAAGCTGTCTACAATAAAAGGGGTCAGTGGCCACCATTTGCTTCACACAGTGCATCTCCTTCATAGAGTGGATCAGGTTGTTAATTGTGGCCTGTGGAATGTTAGTCCACTCTTGCTCGAAGTCACTGGATGTTGGCGGAAACTGGAACACGCCGTCGTATACGCTGATCCAGAGCATCCCAAGCATACACAATGGTTGACATGTTCGGTGAGTTTGCTGGCCATGCAAGAACTGGGATGTTTTCAGCTTCCAGGAATTGGGCACAGAATTGGGCCGTGCATTATCACGCTGTAACATGAGGTGACGGTCGTGGAATGGCACAACAATGGTGCTTAGGAGGGAGTAAGTCACTAAATGCAAGTCTGGAGTCAAGTCCAAGTCGTGAAGGTTTAAGTCCCAAGTAAGTTCAAGTCAATTGCTCATGGGGTCAAGTCAAGTCATACTATAGTCGACAATTCACCTCAAGTCGTACATATTGGAGTTAGGCCGAACTTTCTCCTTAACATTTTGCTCTATTGAAATTTAGATTCATATCAAACCTTTACAAAACCTAAACACATATGAATTTTAATTTAGCCAATATCCAATAGTCACAAATAAAAGAAAATGTATTTTGAAGGCTCTAGTCTGTGTACCAAAGTTGGTAAATATACTAGGACAGTCATTTTAAGGCAGGGGCCCTGGGGGCGCTACTTCACAAAAAAATTAAACAAGTCTTTTAAACATAAACTGCTTTTCCATCCAGTCTTGAATATAAATTTAAAATAACATTTTTGCTTATTCTGACAGTTTCTGAGTCAGGGGTTCCCCATAATGCCCCAGCCCCTGTATGCTCGGATTTGCCCCGGCCCAAAGTGCATTCTGCTTAAAACAGCCACTAAGTGTGTGTGAAGAGTTTGAAAGTGCTGTAATGCATACAAAGAAATATAAATATTTGTAACTGGATATTTCCTCCAAAATCGCGCAGGCCTAGTTTGGTTTTGTGAGTAGTTAGAAGCTGAATGAGGTGGTCTGTGTGTGAACAGGGAGTTTTGACTCTCGTGTGTAGCCTCACTCACGTTTTCTCCATGCAGCCTCCAGCGCGTCATGTAGATAAACTCCAGAGTGTGGTCCCGGCCCATGATCTCCCCGTTACACAGGACGTCCAACTGTCGGGCAATGAGACAGAAGCGAGAGTTCGGCATTACAAGCAGGTGTGAGCTGATTCAAATGTGGAACAGGAAATGAAGGGGGAAAGTCCTCGGGTTAGGGGCTGTCTGCTGCGAGCTGTGTGGTTTGTGTCATTTGAATGCGGCGTGTTCAAGGACTTTCACTACGGTAAAGTTTTCAAGAGAAGAAAGTGGACGCGTCACGTGCAGTGTTGGGTAATTTCGTTACTGTAACGAAATTACAATTTGAGTAACGTAGTAGTGTAACACGTTATTATGAAAATATGTTTAATTATATTACAGTTACTACATAAATACTTCGTTACCGGCGGCACCGGCCTCGGGAAAGCAGGGGACTACCGCCGCACGCATGCACTACCGCTGCAGCGTGCCTGCGTGCTTACGTCACGCTGAGCACATGAGCGAGATTGTTTGTAAAGCAACATGGCAGAGTCAGAGGAGAGGAATTCGTTTTACCGGTGGAGATATGCACACTATTTTAATTATCAGTCAAAAAGATAAAAACGTTGTTGTGGAGTGCAAGCTTTGCGCGGGCAGCAAGCGATTGTCCACCGCAGCCAACTCATCCTCGACCCTTTTAAAACACTTGCAGGGTCAACACTCAACTATTAAGCTAGTCGCTAAAGAGCGTCTCAGCGAAGCCGCCGCCGCCTCTGACAGCGCAATACCAACGCGACATAAGCAACCTCGACTTGAATTACGCTGTCAGGTAACCTCAAAGAATGAAATCAATAGACTTGTAGCGGCGTACATTGTAGAAGAGATGCTGCCCATTTCTACTGTAGAGTCGCCGTCTTTCAGAAACATTTTACGCAAAATACAAACTGCGGATGGATTGGAGAGTACAAGCGACAGAAAAACATTTGTAAACTATCTGGAGAAGTGCTACAGCAAGATGGAAAGTGAGTTAAAGTCAACCTTTGAGAGTCTGGAGTACGTTTCCACTCTCAAGAATGACTGCTGGTCTGCCAGATGTCATTGTGCAGGTATGTATACTTTACCTTAGTTTAAACTATAAAATAAATAATGCACTATTTTTTTATGCTGTTGTACTCTTTTTACATGCAGGCCATCAAGACCAGATTTGGGTCTGTGCTGGAAAACAAGGAGAGCAAGTTCAAACAAGTTAACAAGTTCAAACTGAGGTGGCTGAAAGAAGAGCAGAGGAAGGACTCTTTAAAGACACTGCTGATCACAGAATGCCGATCTTCAATGTTCACACAAGAGGTGAACCCATCTGATTCTGAACTACAGGCTTCTTTTTCCTCCAACAAAGGTGAAATGGACTTTTTTGCTTTCGAAGATGACCTTCCAGCTTCTCGTAACTGTGAAAGTGAAGTATTTATTTCGCAACCTGACTGGAAATAACTAGACATTCTCCACCAGTTTCCAAACATTAAGGCAGAACTGAACACAGCAACACCTTCAAGCGCCCCAGGAGAGAGGCTGTTCAGCCTGGGCAGCCTGGTGCTAACTCTAAGAAGGAATAGGTTGTCAGCCAAACGATTTGAGAAAGTATTGCTACTCAGGTACAACCATTACTTTGAAAAACAACAACATTAGAGTTAGTTGTTACAACAGTTAAACTGTTACTTTCTGCACTTTTGATATGTTAAAATGAAACTCAGGTTGTTGTTGTTTACATAGAGTTTTATTGTATTATTTAAAAATGTGTGTTTGCAATACCAGCCAGTAGTCTTGATGATTAAACTTCCTTAATTGAATTGTCCTGGCTGCTTTAGTAATTTACTTTCATGTTAATGTTATGCCATTTGAGCCAGTTTTGAACAACTTATTTGTAGTTGACCTTTATTTAAATGGCTTTAATAAAGCAAACATACAAACTTGATTCTGTTCTCTTTTTTGTGACACGAAGTAATCCAAAAGTAATGTAACTTAGTTACTTAATTGGGGCAGTAACTAAGTAATTACTTTTTTTTTTAGAAGTAACTAGTAATTTGTAACTAATTACATTTTCAAAGTAACTTACCCAACACTGGTCACGTGTTAATGTGGCTATCGGTATTGGTATTTCATACTTTCTGTGTGACTGACTGACTCACATTTGGTCAAAGCTCTTGGCATTAGAGATGCACAGACCCAGCTTAGTTGCTTCCGATACTGATACTGGGGGTTTGAGAATCTGTGAGACTTTCTTAAAAGTAGCTTGCTGTGAGTGAAAAAGTGAATAATCCTGCTTTGTAAGTGAATTTGCCAATTTGTGAGATCAATAATGTCTTGTCTTGCAAGCAAGGTGTTACATATCAGATGTTCTACTTACTGACATAATGGAAAATCATTAAATAAAGATCACTGGACTTTTCTACATTACATATCCTTGGCTACATGACAAGCTATTAGGTTATATTATTATTCACAACATGAAGTGAACTGATCGTTAGACCTTGTACATTACATCAGTTATTTAACAGCATTTTCATAGCCGAAAAAACACAGAGACCTTCTGGCCAATATTGTTTTATTACCAGTCATAGTTTATGTCTCTGCTTTGATTCGCGTTGGCATGCTGCCTCTAGTATGCATGGATTGAATTATTTGGGTTCAGAGCTTCAAAATGAGGTGCAGTGTGTCCTTATTCACTGAGATGAAGTCGGTGAAAGTTGTGTTTTTAAAAAGGTGAGAGACTTAACAGGTACAGTATCGGATATTTGGAAAAGCAAAAAAACAACGGCAAGTGTGTTTTTGATGAACAAAGAATTTTACAACATGGCTAAAAGCTCAAAGGAGTCCACAGTATTTTACATGATCTGTCCCCTTTAAAGTAGCTACACTTTTTTTATAGACTAACACTGAAAACAGGTGCTGGTGAAGGTAGGGGATGGGTTCCGTTAAACGGTGCCTACTTGGTACCAACAGAAAAGCTCCGGTCGGGGGTGGAATCAAAATACTAAAATTCTTTCGGTGCCAACTTTCGGTTCTTTTTCTCTCTAGACGTCAATATATGACCCGCAGTGAGTCTAAAAAAAGCAACATGAACTTGAACTGCGCTGATAATGAGCCACGTCAGTGCACATGGAGTGAAGCAAAACTATAACTTAAAGCTATAACTTCAAGAGAAGCAAAGTTATAACGTACTAAACCTTTGTAATAGAGATGGCCCAGCCGCGGTCTGCGGCAGGACTAAACCAGGACTTACACCGGTTGTAAAACCCAGAGCTAAACTAAACCAGTTATTATAAACCAGGACTGAATAAGAAACTTGAGTTTTTAGGCAAATTGAAAAGCAAAACAGAGCAGTGACTATAAGAAAGACGTCTTTACCTTTAGCGACAGACCCACGGAGGCTGAGTTTACAACTTTACAAGCAGCTGCAGCGTGAGGGGAATATCAAAGATTGTTTGTGGAAAAGTGAGCGCTCACTCTGTATTAGACATTTTTTGTACAGTTTTGGTAAATTATTAGTGGCAGAGTGAGCGAGCGCTCACACCATGTAAGGATCTTTGATGTGTGGAGTGCTTTCCCTTCGTCAAAGCGCAGTGAGTTTAGAACATTTTGGCTGAAAGAAACCGTGTCATGATGTGGATCTGTCTCTGCAGCTCAGGAGGTAATAATGTCCTTCTTTCTTTTATCGCTGCTTAAGTGAAATTGTGCTCAAATACGAAGTTACAGGCGACGCTGCTGCGGCCTGTGGAGCTTCTGTTGTGCTGGTTTAGGACTTTTTCCTGAACAATACGTTTATACACGTTATTTTAATTGAATTAAATAATATAGGTATGAAAAAGTACCGTTAAGGCACCGCACCAAAAAGCAGGTATCGTTAAAGTAGTGGTATCGGAAAAAAAACTAACGGTACCCACCCCTAGGTGAAGTAACGCCAACGTCTGCATGCACAAAAACCTGCTGGAAGTGCTTTATGTTCACTGTTAATCAGTGACGGGCCGTGGGGTTTCAGTCAGGGCCTTCAATAGGGTTCACGCACTCGTACGCATATAAACTGGTCCACAATAGGCGTATGGATAAACTGCCTTTTTGCGCGGCACTTGTTTGCTAAAGGATTTGTCAACTACGCAAACCAAAGCAACCCCAAACAAAAGCAGACACCTTCAGGAACACTCGTACTAGAATACGGAAACACACGACACATGACAGGCGGAGACGAGCGCGTTATAACGTGGAAACAGGCGGCTGTTTTTAGGAGATGTTTTGTTGACAGAGCGAGACATCAGAGATAAACTCAAACGCAAAATCCACCGTAAACTAAACTTGGTGCTATGTGGGATGCCTTTTTAGCGCTCACAGTCCCGTACCTGTTCCCTGCCCGAGTCCCAGCGCAGCAAAACTCTTCTCCTGTCCGGGGAGCCAAGCGTCTACGTCCCGCTGTGGTTCACGCTGCTTTGCTATCGAAGCTCTTCATGAGGAAGCGGCGCCAAATATCCGTAGATTGTAGATTGTCAATGGTTCGGACACAAGAGGAATATCTGTTTATCCGGTTTAGTGGAGCCTGCACTTCTGATTGGCTGGAACATCTTGCTCTGGGGCACGTAGTGTAAATGTACATCGAATTTTGATATTTTGTCAGCCACGCTGAGTGTCAATCATGTGTGCGGCCTAACGACACGGGGCCTGCAGAATCTGTGGAGCAGGCCCTGAGGACGAGCAGCTCGCCAGAGGTGTTTAAGGCACTTTTTGAGTAAGAATTTACAGTTACACAGCAACAAAGCCAATATAAGCAACTCAACTGTACATTATATAAATAAATTACAAATTAAATATACTATTAAGACATTTTACACTTTTTTTTCCTTCATATGGCCAGGGCTAGCAGAGAAGGCCTTGCTGGCCCTGACGGCCCACCACTGCCCCTAATAATGTCTCCGTGGCCTTCAGTAGGACACAGGTCTCCAAAGCTTCGCGCGTTTACCTCATAGGAGCTGGGCAGCTTGAGTTTGAGGCTGAGGAACTTCTTAATGGTGCCCACAGTGACTCTGCTGGAGCAGCGGATGAACCTTTTCATCAGGTCCTGCAGGAGGAGAGACAAACTGTGTTCATCAACTTATGAATGAGCTCGGGTGTTTGTAAGATTGGTTTCTATTATTTTATAAACACGAACACTCACATATGATGACAAGTTTTACTTGAGTAGTATTTGAATCAGAACTACAAAACAAACAATGCTTTCTGTTGTAATGTTTGTGAATTCAATCACTGTCAAATAATGATCAAGGAAAACATTTGGACATTTTCTTTCTTTCTGGATAATTCTTTAAAGAGGGGATATGATGTAAAATGGACTTTTTCAAGCTTTATATCATGTTATTATGTCATTCCCTCATTAAACACATGCCTGGAGTGTTGCCTTGGCTCATTCACATATTTTTGAGTAATCAGTAAAAACTTAGACGGCAGCCATTTTAGGTGTAGCTATGCCTCAGTCCTCCTAGGAACGCCCCACCTCCTGGAGACGCCTCTGGACCTTTTGTCACCAGCCAAGCCACCAACCACTGCTCCTCAGCTCAGCAGAGCCCCTCCCCGCACAGTAGTGTTGTTTAGATGCCACAGCAGTGTGCTGAAGGGGGCGTGTCGGAAAGCTTCTTAAAGAGACAGAGGCCTATTTCAAGACGTTCAGTACAGCCATTTTGAGAGAGCAATTTTATTCAAGGCAGGTATTTTAATTTACTGCATATACAGACCAACAGAAGGTTACGTCATCATTGTAGTATGCTATAGACTGGTGCTATGTGATTGAAAAAAGCATAATACCCCTCTTTAAAAAGCTGGTCTCTCCTATTGAGTTGTATTGGCCCATGCTCTTCCACCTGAGATCATGACTCCATTAAATCCTAGAATCTGAACACACACATCATATTTTTTCCCCGCTATCTTGTGAGAAGCAGACTAATTTCCATGACGTATCCAGAGCAGATGCCCCAGTGACACAGTGTGAAGGTGCGTCAGATACACACCGTGACCGTGGACTCGCCCTGCGCCTGTGCTGTGTTGTGGAGACAGTCCAGACAGATGGCGATCTGTGGGTCGCTCCTGTGGTAGTCCTGGTCCTCCTCCTCCACCGCCCCGTCCCGCTCTCCCTGTCCTGGCTCTGCTGCTCCCTCGGACTCCTTCTGGAGCTTCTCATTGTCAGCTGGAACACACACACCATCAGGAGGCATTCATGAGGTTTGCCCATCTAAGTATAATTTCAGAAATATCGTCATTAAATCCTTTAGTGATTTTCTGACCAAATCTGAAGCACAAGTCACAAAACGTCACAAAGTAAACATGGAGAGTTTGGTCTATTTTTTACTTTGACATTAACTCTAAAATGGTTAACAGAGAAAACTATAGCCAAAAACTGCAGGAAAAGAATCAATGTTTTCCCCTGCCGTGTATCGCCTTATAGTGGACGTATGCATAATAATGTCTTATAACCATTCTTTTGGGCACCTCAGCATTATGTATAACTTGAAATAATGTCTATGGAAAAATAATATTCTTTGGGAGTTAAAACTACATTTTGAATCAGCTCTGAGCTCCATCAGGCACCAGTGTGAATGAGTGTGATATAGCTGGAAATGCTAACAAATCAATTGCGCTGTGGGGAACACACTTTGAGCACCAAACAGCTCAGAACGGATTCCGTGATGGATTATGGGCTTTAACCTGTTAAACGGCAAATGTGCTGGAAGACGTGTTTCACTCACAGATCTAACACATATTTTTACAAACTAGAAGGTCTTGGCTTTCAAATGAGGCATCACCAGAGGTGGGTAGAGAAGCCAAAATATTTACTCAAGAGTAACTACTGACTACTGTGAGTACCTGAGTAACCGTTTGAGCTTAAAAGTCTGATCCCTGTTTCAGTAGTGACATAAATGATGAGAAACAAACATATTTTTTCGAACAAAATACAATAAAAATATATTTAAAAAACCCTCTTTCTTTTATTACATTCATTATGTCTTCTTGTTTACAAATTAGTTTTAAATGTTCTTGTAGAATGACAGTAGGTATAACAAAAAGCTTTTGTTCAAATACCTTACACGTTTCGACGGACTGGGAATTGTACTTCCGTCTTCATCAGCGGCGTCTCCCGACCTGCATGACGAGTCTCTTATTGGGACGTTCTTTCCAGGTGTGGCTCTTCTCCACTAACCACCACTCAGTGGCAGGCGTGGCCACACAAACAGGTTTATTGCTTTTGTCAGTGTGGCCACGCCTGGAAAGAACATCCCAATAAGAGACGCATCATGCACGTCGGGAGACGCCTCTGCAAAAGTACAGTTACTTCAATAAGTGACTTAAGTACATGTACTTGAGTAATGTTTACTCACCTCTGGGTATCATCCTGAAACTCTACACTGGGATTTGGACAAGTATAATTGGAGGAAATAAGTCTAACCCTAAGATGGCAGATAACAGGTTAAGAATGTGCAGGTCTACTAGGGCTGTGTATTGTCAATGTCAACTTTATTTCTCTCGCACATTTACAGCAGCTCCAAGGGCTTCACAAATAAGCACTTGGCAAAAAGTCTATTGCCTTCACGATATGATACGTATCTCGATTCAGATGTATCATGATAGTGCCCATAATATATAAGATATATTCCATATATATTCCAACCTTTTCCATGCTGTGGACCGGTACAGGACCTGAACATTGTCTACGGCCTGCGTGTGCACGTGTGTGGGGGGTGTATTGGGAACATGTGCTTAATTAGACTATAGATCACACTTTTAAAGCATGGTGCGCAGCCCTTTGATCGCAGCGCGCTACAGCGGGATCATGGCACCTGTGAAAGCGTGAAAGGTAAATGCTAATAAAGTTGTGAGGCTGCAGCGCGATTAAGTTTTGGAGAAATGAGCACGCGCTGAGGGAGAATCCAGATGAACTCGAGTCCAAAGGATTTCTATCAGGAGTTTCATTTTAGATCTATCAATGAGCTTATTGGCTTGTGGACAGGCCAAAGATAAATTGGAAAAAATGTGGTCATTTATAAATTATTTACTATTTATCTGCGGCCCGGTAGCAAATGCGTCACGGCCCGGTACCGGTCCCCGGCCCGGTGGTTGAGGACCACTGTTCTAAATTTTAAGAAAAAAAGATCTTACAGGTGATAAAAATGGAGGTTTTATTTATGCTGAATAAGCTCAGAGTGCAATGTAAGCCTTTTGTTGTAGTTAGAGTGCATGTTGTGATACGTTGTAAATAAAGACTATGGTTAGACAAACATATTTGCATATCACTATACAGGTGCTTCGATACGATACTGTATATTGAGCACAGCCCGACTGTTTACTAAAATAAAATGCAAGAACTTTGCAGTAGCAGAAGATATGGACAAAATGAAAAAATATTCAAACGTTGTACCCTCCAGGTACAAAGAAAAACTAAGAAAAGAAAGAAAATAGTGGATTTTGCTCGATATGACCACTATACAGTTACCTTGACCATTCTCCCGCGGCTGATTTCTTCTCCAAAAGTCAAGCTCCTGCTCCTCCTCCTCTGCGAACACAGGGAGAGACAGTTGAGGCAGACGGACAGGAGACAGAGCTACTGTACAAAGTGCACATTTGAGAGCGGGGGTCCGTTCCTCGAGCGCGAGATGTGGAACGTAATATTACAGTGATGGAAATCCAAGGCTCTGCTCATCTGGCGCTAAAGTGGCTTCTTTTTTTATTTGGGTGAAATTGAAAACGATCCAAAGTCCAATAGCTACACTGGACGCTGATACGTTTTTCGAGACGCATGACATACGGGCCTCATGCATGAAGGTTTGATTTGAAAGGGCCACGTTAATGGGTGGTGGAGGCTCCGAGGTGAGGGAGGGTCCGTGTGCGGGGATGGGGAGGTGTTACTGACCCATACGGCCCATGCACAGTAGGGCTGCACCATTTTGACCAAAAACCTAATTGCAATTTTCTGACAGATATTGAAATGCGATTCGATTTGCAATTTTAATATTTTATGTATAGCCTATGTTTTATTTTTTAACGAGCATCGAGCTGCATATATACAGTCAGGTCCATAAATACTGGGACATCGACTCAGTTCTTATATTTTTGGCTCTATAAACCACCACAATGGATTTCAAATGAAACACCAACGATGTGCTTAAACTGCAGACTTTCAGCTTTCATTTGAGAGTATTTACATCCAAATCAGATGAACGGTGTAGGAATTACAACTGTTCGTATGTGTGCCTCCCACTTTTTAAGGGAGCCAAAGTAATGGGACATGTGGCTGCTCAGCTGTTCCATGGTCTGGTGTTTGCTCTTCCCTCATTATCCCATTTATAAGGAAGAGATGAGACGTCCAGAGTTCATTTCAAGTGTGATATTTGCATTTTGCATACTGTTATTGAATTGAAGAGCTATCAATATCAATGAAGCAAGCCATCATTAGGCTGAAAAATCAAAACAAACCCATCAGAGAGATAGCAAACATAATAGGCGTGGCTAAATCGACAGTTTGGAACATTATTAAAAAGAAAGAACACATCAGTGAGCTGAAAAACACCAAAAGACAGAGAAGACCACGGATGACGATTGTGGTGGAAGACCGAAGAATTCTTTCCCTGGTGAAAAATAAACCTTCACAACAGGTCAGATCAAAAACACTCTCCAGGAGGTGAGTGTATGTGTGTCAAAGTCAACAATCAAGAGAAGACTTCTCCAGAGAGAATACAGATGATTAACCACAAGGTGTAAACCACTGGTGAGCCTCAAAAACAGGAGCCAAAAAAAACATCTAAAAAAGCCTTTACAGTTCTGAATCAACATCCTAGGACAGATGAGACAAAGATCAACTTGTACCAGAGTGATTTAAAGAGAAAAATATGGTTTGATAAATACAAGTTTGATGAAGGTCAGAGTGACCGAAACGTTGCTGCAATAAAAGCCAAGTAAAAGAGTGAGACAGTGTGCGGGAGCCTTTTTTCCAAGTTAAGTATTCTACTCTTCTACGCACCTGTTGCCTGCTCAGGTGTGCAGAGCTTCCACTTATCAAGAGAAAAATATGGAGAAATAAAGGATCTGCTCATGATTCAAAACATTCCACCTCATCAGTGAAACATGGTGGTGCAGCATCATGGCATGGGCTTGTATGGGCCAATGGAACTGGTTCCCTTGTATTTATTGATGATGTGACTGTTGACAAAAGCAGCAGGATGAATTCTGAAGTGTTTCGGGCAATATTATGAGCTCATATTCAGCCAAATGCTTGGACTCTGCTTCACAGTGCAGATGGACAATGACCCGAAGCTACTGCCAAAGCCACAAAGAGCTTTTTAAGGCAAAAAAGAAAGAAAGAAATGTTATTCAGTGGCCAAGTCAATCGCCTGACATGAATCCAATTGAGCTGCATTTCACTTGCTGAAGGGAAAATGTCCCAAGAACAAGCAGGAACTGAAGACATTTACAGTAGAGGCCTGTCAGAGCATCACCAGGGATGAAACCCAGCATCTGGTGACGTCTATGCCTTCTAGACTTCAGGCTGTAATGGACTGTAAAGGATTTGCAACCAAATATTAAAAAGGAAACAGTTTGATTCATAATTGTTACTTTGTGAAAAAAAGTGGGAGGCTCACATACACATAAATACTTGTAATTCACCGTTCATCCGATTTGGATGTAAATAGCCTCAAATTAAAGCTGTTTTATTTCAAATCCATTGTGGTGGTTTATAGAGCCACAAACATACGAACTTAGTCGATGTCCCATATGGACCTGACTGTACTTCTAAAACTAACCCCCACCTTAACTGAGCACATTTTCTACAGTTTTACCCAAATCTAAAAGCTTCTCGACTGGATAGGCCTGGGTAATGCCTCATTTGAAAGCTAAGACCTACAAAACTCATCTCAGCTTCTTCCTTATTTGTGTTATCATGTTTTAGTCGTTTTGTTGCATTTTTTTATCACGTTTTTGTTGCTTTTTTGTCATGTTTTCAGTGCTTTATTGTTATTTTTTGTGTGTAATGTAACTGTGATCAAGCCACAAAATTGACCAAAAAAGGACAAAAACGTGACAATCATAACGAAGAAGCTTTTGTAGGTCTTAGCTTTCAAATGAGGCGTTACTCTGGCCTATAGGCTGTGAGCTCCAGTCGAGAAGCTTTTAGATTTGGGTAAAGCCAAACCGGAGAAAATGCGCTCAGAAACCAAGCACATTTTCTCCAGTTTGGCTTTACCCAAATGTAAAAGCTTTGTAACGGGGTCACTCTCACAGAAACGAGGAGTCTGAGATGATTGTAAAGTAGCAGACAAAACACATGAGTGGCATTGAGAGAGCAGGTGTCCATAAGAGTCTCAAGGCCACGCGTCACTTCTCACACATTCCATTTATGAACACATGATGAGCTAATGATAAGAATGTCCCCCCTTGAGAAAAAGCATAGCCCATCCTACTTTAGAGAGCAAGAAGTCCTTTTTGTATAGACCTTTTAACTTGTGTGGCATTACCAATTTTACTGTTAAAAATAGGCTAGATCTTATTAATTTAATATTCATTATTAGTATATAGCATCGGAACATCAGCAGATGGCGCTCGACCCCTTAAAATCCTATAAAAGCCCCTCCCCTTCGTTCATTCGTCCTCTGTTATTCTCCGTACTTCCGCCTTGTGTCCGCTGGGCTGGGAGCGCTCAGGGTGTGTGTACGTCTTCTGTCAGGTAGATATTGCAGCTATTTGCCGTTCATTTATCTTCGTACTTTATGGCCGCTAATACGAGCTCTTCTGTAGTGTCGGATGGTTGAGGGCTTTATAGCGCACCATCACATGGCGTCCAAAGCTCTGCTCGGTTGGCATTCCAGGGTCTGCTGGGGTGCGGTGTGAGCACTATCGAAGCACCGGGATGGCCGAGTAGCTCGTGCGGGCGTGCGACGGTATGAGTCAGCTAGCGTTACGGTCATTTTCTTTCTTTTTATGTTACCGTCTAACATTATCTTTAATTTATAGGTCGAGGGGTTGGGTCATGTTCCTGCTGCTTGTGTTCTCCTGCTGCCTTGTTTTTATCCTTGTTTTCCCCCTTGGTTTTCTTGTTTTATTAGTGTCCGTTTTGTATGGACTGTTTCTGTTAAAAGAATAATCATGTTACACGATAAACTATGGACTGAACGATGTCCAAGATCGAATGGACATGTGAACAAAAGATTTTAAAGGAAACAAATGTGATAAATAAATATGATTTATACTTTTGGAACATTTTCTGTCCTCTATCAATGAACGAACCTACGAGCCTTTCTAGAGGTCCGGAGCCTTCTCTCCGGTGGTGTTGTCTTTAGTTTTATTTAATTTGAATCCTGCTAAAATATACCATCACCGCTCGTCTTGCTACACTTGCATATTTATGACTAGTGACTATCGGCAAAGAGTGGCATTGGTGATTGTCTTCCTGTAGCACATTACAGAAACAAGACGACTGATAGAGTTGTGCTGTTTTATCTTTGTTCAGTTTGTGATCAAGTCTGATATATAATCTGTCGAAATAAGTTTTGTTTGATGTCTATTTAATGATAAACTCAAAGAAGATTCATTGTAGTAATCCATAGGTAAATGTTTCTTGATGCTGTTTTCAAACTTTTCTTCGGATGGAAAATGTAACTATTATTTTTATTCACGCAAGAGTACAGTAGAAATGTTAAAGTACTGTATGGATAAAATACTCTAAAAAGTACAATTACTTTTAAAAGTTACTTAAGTTCATGTACTTGAGTAAATGCAATTGAGTACTACCCGCCTCTGGAATTGAGTTTTGTTTTGTTTTCTGAATTATTATTTTGGATACAGACGGATTGTGCAGTATCACCGGGAAATGTAAATGTTTATTATATTGATTACGGGGTAGGCGTATATATAAGCTTCTGGCTTCAGCCTACTCCTTTTTTTGAGCTCCTGTAATAGAATAATGTGAATATGAATGTTGTTAAAATGTAAACTGCTCAAAAAATAAATAAATAAACTAAACTAAACTAAACTTTTGAGCAGCGCGGCCGTGACTGCTGATGCATTCCGTGTTGACATTTCTTTAATAATTGGACCAAACTGAGAACTAGTTTCACCGCTCATCCTTTAAGGCAGTGGTTCCCAAAATGGGGTCCGCTACTATTTTAACCTCTTAACCCCTGCCTTGACCAAGTGCGTTTTCTCCAGTTCAGCTTTACCCAAATCTACAAAACTCATTTAATGCGTTTTTGTCACATTTTCCATTGCTCTTTTGTGGCTTTTATTTTGTCACTTTTTCATCGCCTTTTTGACGCTCTTTTGTTGCATCTTCATCCTCATTTTTGTCTCATTTCTGTCGCTTTTTTGACATTTGTTCATTAAACTTTTAGATTTGGGTAAAGCCAAACTGGAGAAACTATGCTCAGTTCAGGCGGAGGTTAAGAGGTTAAACCAGTATTTAGCTTACGGTCATTGCTAAATTCGATTTTTATGTAATCTTAGCTGTAAAATAATGGCAAATTCCTCAGAATAGAGTAATATATACAGTAATTGCTGGGATTGATAAGGGGGCCTTGACGTCCCGGTCTCATTGCACTTCATTATAGAAATGAATTCTTGGGGCAATGAAGCTGGAGGGTTTGTGAGTCTGCTAATCATGGCAAACAGAACACGAGAATTACCATAGCAATTTGAAATTATTACAGAGAAATACTTTTCTCTTGATCTACGCAAAGTCTGGTTGAACACGTTTAACTTTTCTTTGTAAATTTCATAATGAACCTGGTGCTTTGACTTGCGTCATGTTCGTTCGGCTCTCCGGCACTCCCTTTTAAGTGCCCTGGCCGAATCTTCCTTTCTCCACGGGGCCTTAGGCTTATTTTTAACAATTTTAACCTTAACCTGGGGCTATAGAGTCCAAGACATTTAAAACACTTGATGTAAAAGAGCTCAACAAATGATCAACATCGGAACAGGGAGAGTATTCAAATGTAAGAATATCCATAAATTGCGACCTTGTTTTGTCATTTATGAGTCTTTTCTGAACCACTGCAGACCCAACTGCTGACTCGGGCACGACAGAAAGTTCAAAGAAAACACAACAATGATCAGATAATGCAACATCCACAACATTCACCTTAGAAATAGTAACACCTTTTGTAAAAAGGATGTCCAATGTGTGTCCTCTGTTATGGGTGGGCTCAGACACATGCTGAGTTAAACCAAATGATTCAAGGACAGCATTAAGTTCTTTTGTGTGCCGGTCATTTAGCACATCCACATGAACATTCAGATCTCCAGTAATTATCAAGAAGTCAAATTCTATGGCCGCGATTGAAACCAATCCAATAAAATCATCAATAAAAGAACAATTTTGGGGTGGTTTATAAATAGCAATATAGAGTATGGCAGATTGTTGTATCTCCATCCTAAATGAGACATACTCAAATGATGAAAACTCCCCAAATGATAGTTTGTGGCAAGATACAGTTAAAGACATACAGTTAAAATTAGGGGGGACTCTCAATCAGGACAGCATTCTCTGTGGTTTTATCGAGCCACGTCTTAATTAAAAACATAAAATCAAGATTATAAGAGGAAATAAGATCATTAATTAAAAGCGATTTGTTATTTAGAGATCTGACATTCAGAGCAGCATGTTTAAACGTAATCTGGCTTGATGCCACATTCTGACCAGGGATATGCACCAGATTTTAATGAGCCGAGCCTAGCTGTCCCACTTCCCTCCAGCCCACATTGCCCGACTGTAGCGACAACAGTGACCGGGTGGTGAGCACCATACAATGGCCCTCTACCGCGCCTCCTCCGGGCGTCCTGTGTTGGTGCCCTGTGGCTGCAGCCGAGATGCTGCTCCCGATGCAGACGGCTCCTTGGATGGTGTTCCTTACCTGGTTTATCTGTACCCAGCCTTACCTCAGCCTTATGTCCATTGTGTCCATTGTTTTACCTTGAGTGTGTGGTGTGTCTCTGGAAGGTGGGTGGGGAGAGTGTGAGTGCGACAATGTGTTTGTATTTGTGGGAGGAGGTGGGTGTGAGAGAATGTTTTTAAATCTGTAAAGCACTTTGTGTTACATGAAATGTATGAAAAGCGCTATATAAATAAAGATTGATTGATTGATTGATTAATAAGTATAGTTCGTTGAACTCTCTTTCGGACTATTGTATGTATACTAAAAATGCTGGGTGTTTGATAAGTGTCTTGAAGATGTCAGAAGATGTTGCTTGACTGCACAGCAAGTATCAATGTTCATTTGACAAAAGAGAGGATCCTTTGTGATTTAGATGAAGCCTGTCAGATCTAAAAAGTACTTTCTTGTTATAGAAGGCAGCAAAATTATCCACATAAATAATATTTTTGGTGTTGCATAGTGCCTTCAGCCAAATATGTAGGTGACAGACACGATTGAATTTCACGTCCCTGAAGCAGGGGGAGGGGCGGGGCCTGAGATGACAAAGTGTTTACCTGTCGCTTCCAGGGTGCGCAGAAGGTGAACAAAATCCTCCTTTCATTTTTTTGGATTGCTTTGCGGGATAAAAGCGCTGTCACCTAATAAACCCAGTGTAAAATATGCATGAATAAAGATTGTTTTACAGGCATCAAAACTGTGCTACTTCAACAGATCATCAATAATATATCGAGGCTGAGTATCTGTGCTTCCACGAACATTTTGGTCAAATATATTAGTTTTAATTTCCAATTGCAGGTGGCACAAGCTAAATTAAATGTCCACTTTTTGGGTGGGGGGATAATTCTTTCCTGAAATTACACACTATATATAAATTGTACTATAGAAAAGCAGAAAGTAAGTCATCTTTACTTTTATACTACACAAAGATTTGGCCTACATGAACATGTTTTCTCTCAGCTTGTTTCAAAAAAACAAGCGTGTCTCCTCAAGCCCCAGTGGCGGGCTGCAGTAAAGTGGTCCTACACTTCCAGACCCACGGTAAAGTCTGTCGCGGACATGATGCTATTTTCACCGACAAAGCACATCGTAGATCAGCAGCAAACTCCATCTATCTCCACGACCCGTTTCACTGAAGGAATTTAAGGATCTGCCAGAGTTTCTCCGTCGTGTGTCTGCCACCAACAAGTCCTCTAGCCGCTTAGCGATAGCCCGCGTTTCCACACAAATACCTTCAAATTAGCAACTGTCCATCCTCTAAAAACATCATGACTCATCTCTGTATCCTCCAACTGAGCCTCTCACTCAGGTTAGTAAGTTTTGAATATCATACAAACACATAACAAATCATTTAAACTACATTTATCTGCACTCTCTCGTATTCATATAAGCTTCTGCGCTGTCAAAACATACTTCTGGGTCAAATTTATCTTGATTGACCTCTGAGTGATCCCATAATTCATTGCGCCAATTGAGATTACGATTTCGCTTATACAGTTTTAAAGCTCAACAACTTCAAATCGTGCTTTATTCCTCCTTTGCTCGAGCCGCGGCGCGCTGACGTGCTCCTGATCAGTGAAGGGCAACTGCACTGTCCCCTTGTTTCCCCTGTTTGAGTAGATGGTGCAGCCCATCTCTGCAGTATCATCCAAGTAAAATGACTAAATTCGATAACTTTTACGTACGAACCAGCGCAAATCATTGCATGAATAATAAATATTCATGCAATATTTATTAAAATATTTTCTCCATCATTGTGAAGTCATTTCAGCGCTCAGCATTTTAAACAGCTAAAAGGTTCAGTCTTCATCCATGTTTCACTGGTGGCTTCAGGCCTGTATAATCCTCCCGTGCGTCTCTATACGTCGCCTGCGTGTTGGTTGATATTAATTACGGCCGTGTAAAGGGCTGTAATTGCGTTAGCCTCCTGTGAACTGCCGCTTGATTAAACTGCAGGACCGGGTTCAGACTGACGAGTCCGTCCGGAGCACTTACTCTCTCTGAGGCCGGGCACCAGCTTGAAGATGATCTCCTCCAGCGTGTTGTCCAGCCTGGAGGACCGAGAGGGGGAGAGAGAGACAGGAGAAAGGTGAGGAAGAGTCACGGGGAGAAAGAACAGCCCTGTATTAGTCAACATCAAGTGAGAGGAAAACATCAGAATAAGGTGTCTTAAGTCGCAATTTTGTGTTCTAGCACAATTTATAAAATGGGAGACAAACAATAAAATGTTGAACATACATACTGTCCGATAAGAGGGAGGGTCCTTAGGCACAACTCGGCATGTGTTTCCACATTAACCGCTTGGCAGCACAAATGTAATAGATTTAGATTTAGATAAATAACTGTATTTCATTAAAAAAAAACATTGCGCATGTCGGGTTTTACGAAGTGATGCTTTAACATGTATTATTTCATCATGCAAACAAAGGCTTTAGCAGATTACCATAGAGCAGTGGATCCCAAAGTGGGGTCCGGGGTAGAGAAGCTTTCTTGTTTCTCTATAAGTAGCAAGTACTTTACAAAAGAAAATATATTTTGGAAGGAAAATACATTTATTTGCACTACTTAAAACCAGTATTTAGTCACTGTATAATTTTGTCTGTAACATAATAAAATGCCTTTAAATAGAATAAATTGTTATTATTGGAGGCCTCGATTGTGGATTGATAAAGAGGCTCCAATGTCCCGGACTTTGGGAAGGGCAGCCATAGAGCTCAGATTATAGGTTTTCTCACCACCAAACATATAAAAAAAACTTGAGAAGAAAAAATAAGTACATTACCAACATCGTTCTTATTGCATATGACACATTTATAATATTGCACCATACACTTAATTTTTATTCCATACCATACTTGGTTTATGATACCGGTACCTGTACAATACTTTTCCCGATACATAAACAAAAATAATTGTCATCTAGAACCAGAAAACAGAGCAATAATGTGAATTTATCCTACAATTTCTTTTCAATTGTATCATTTATTTAGTGCTGTCGCTGGACCAACAGGCATCAACTTGGTGAAAAAATCTTTCAAATCCTGTTTTTGATCGAATACCAGTAGAACCGAAACCTTTTTCGATACCATACTGGTATAGTTTTATGGTATCCAGCCCGGTGACTCATGCATGTAAACAAGCCACGCCAGATTGTAGCCATCTGTGGTCCCCCACTCCTGCACTCTCAAACACACCCCCATCCATCTTGGCCTATTGTACATGTTTTTGAAGGTAGATTTGAAATAGGCGTCTCAGCCCTGTGTGCTTCTAAAGGCCTTTCCAGTCCATTATGTTGAAGCCTGTAGAAGACTAGCTAGCATATGGCTAATTATTCACTGTAAACAACAGTGTAAATGAAAGCAGTGCAAAGGTAATGAGAATCCTTTGTCTGCTGCTGTGGGCGTTAGCTGAAGCTTTGCAGTAACTTTGCAAAATCATTAGTATCATGGGGATATTGTCAGTGGGCCAGACTAGATTGTTTGGTGGGCCAAATCTGTCCCCTGGGCCGTCACTTTACTGCAGCATCAGGATTCAACGTGTCTACTATGAACCACAATATAAAACACTTTATATTGTGGCGGTATTATGCAAAACTGACTTTATAGAGCTTTTTACCATGAAACAATGTTCTCTCATCAAAAACAGACATGGACCTGTGTTTCGACCCACCTGCATATCTTTGAGTAATCTCTGAATCTTCACCTGTGGCTGTTCTCAGCATCGTAGCGCAAACTACCAAAAAGCTCCTCCTGAGGTTCTTACATATCCAGGAAATGCTTTCCTCATCTCTCCATCTCTTGTTAATCTTAACCTTTTCATCGCAGAGTAAAAACACTTGCCATAGCTTTTTCATCTACTTTTTTCTTCTCAAATTTTTTTTTTTTTTCTTTTACGTGAGGTTACTTTTCCAACGACGGTAAGCTCAGATGGAAAAGTGAAAGGTTGCTGGTTCAAGTCCCTGCTCCTGTGCACACTGTCACTGTACGAATGGTGAGTGAGTGAGTGAGTGAGTGAACTGGCCAAATATATTACATTATTGGCCATTATTATGTTATCAGTTCTTATAGAGAGCAAGGAGGAGGAGGGGCTTTGTTTCAGCTGTTTTAGATCAATAAGTATTGCATTTTCTAAGCAACAACGTGTAAGATAGTGATAAAGATTTTTACCCCCAGAAAAAAGCATTATATACTGTACCTCCTCTTTAAGGGATGTTTGGCTTTTTATCACAGGACAGCGCCAAGTGAAAGGGGGTAAAGGTGTGGAGACTTTCAGAAAAGTGTCGGAGCAGAGACCTGAACTTGCAACAGTGAGGTTGGAACAGTGTCTTATGTTGCTTGACTGCACAGCTGTGCCCAGAAACTATTACTCAATTTGGATATTTCATCCAGTTCAAAAATGAAGAGGAGTGAAAAGTACGAATGTTCATTTTAAGTGCAGTATTCATCATAAAATGCAATTAGTACCAGAAAATTGTACTTTTTACTGCCTTCAGAAGTAGCAAACCCAGTTTCCATGAAGACTTGTGATAAGAAAAGGCTTTTGAAGCTATTAGCACAGTCATGGATTCACAGAAAGTGCAACCCAAAACATTTATTATTTGAAGCACTCGAACAGACCAACTGGTTTGTCTGTGTAAGCTCTCAGTTGTCCAGGCGTGTTCCATCTTGACAAAGTGTTTAACAGTCGTCATCTGCACTGGTTATTTGGACTTGAAGACGTTTTTACTTCTCATTCAGTGATACAGCAAAGAATCCTGTCATGATAAGTAGTGGGGATGCACGATAATATCACAGATAATACAATAATTAATTTTTAGGTTGATAACGCACAATAATAATACGCCTAAATGGCATTGAATCTGCAGCTCCAGCTCCTGCACTCAAGTAAGTTAAACACACGAACAGAGAGGGTCCTAAACCGGTGTATCTATCTTATATCTTTGTATTTCTGACAAAGTAAAGACCATAGCTTTGGACGAAGCGCCATCAACAAGAGGAGTTTTACACTGATATACAGCAGATGAGCCTCAGGTCGTGTTTCTGCCTCACGACCCCGGGAAACACACAGATTTAGCCCAGTGCAGGAGTGACCGTGTTGCTATGGCGCTATGGCCTTCATGTGCAATGAAAAGTTGAATCTGTCACAGTCACGGATTTGGCATGACTCCTCTCTCGTGTCAGCAGCAGGTTACAGTCAAGAGTGGACAAGCCGGCAGGGAAAAAAGCACGTTTGATTGGACGTTGTTCTCCCGTTAGACACACCTCTAATTCTCTGTGAAATATTCGGTCTGTATTCCACAAGTGTTGCATCTATAAATTCATTAGTCAACAAAAAGGAAATTGACGTCAAATTAAAATTGATCAGTTATCTGAAAATGATCGGTATTGGTTATCTGAAAATGACTGGTTATCCATATTGGTTATCTGAAAATTATCGGTTATCGGTTGTCTGAAAATGATCAATTATCTGAAAATTACTGGTTATCGGTTGTCTGAAAAGTATCAGTTGTCTGAAATTATCGGTATTGGTTATCTGAAAATGATCAGTTAGCAGTTTCCTGAAAATGATCGGTTATTGGTATCGGTTATCTGAAAATGACTGGTTATCCATATTGGTTGTCTGAAAATGATTGGTAATCCGTATTAGTTATCTGAAAATTATCGGTTATTGTATCGATTATCGGAAAATTACCAGTTATCGTATTGGTCATGTGAAAATGATCGATATCGGTTATCTGAAAATTATCGGTTATCGGTTGTCTGAAAATGATCAATTATCGATTATCTGAAAATTATGGGTTATCGGTTGTCTGAAAATGATCAATTATCGATTATCTGAAAATTACTGGTTATCGGTTGTCTGAAAAGTATCAGTTGTCTGAAATTATCGGTATTGGTTATCTGAAAATGATCAGTTAGCAGTTTCCTGAAAATGATCGGTTATTGGTATCGGTTATCTGAAAATGACTGGTTATCCATATTGGTTGTCTGAAAATGATTGGTAATCCGTATTAGTTATCTGAAAATTATCGGTTATTGTATCGATTATCGGAAATTACCAGTTATCGTATTGGTCATGTGAAAATGATCGATATCGGTTATCTGAAAATGATCGGTTATCGGTTGTCTGAAAATGATCAATTATCGATTATCTGAAAATGACTGGTTATCGGTTGTCCGAAAATGATCAATTATCGATTATCTGAAAATTACTGGTTATTGGTTGTCTGAAAATTATCAGTTGTCTGAAATTATCGGTATTGGTTATCTAAAAATGATCAGTTAGCAGTTGCCTGAAAATGATCGCTCATCTGAAAATGATCGGTTATCGGTCCAAATTTCCATTATCATCCCTCCTTGTTCCTATGGCAAAATGTTTAGCACAGTAGCTATCGTTTCATGATAATTTGAACTGAAGTTTGGCATTGGGACATTGCAAGTTTGGACAACAGGCTAGAGCGAAAAATCAAAGGGTTCTTGGCTAGTGGAAAAGGGCCAAAGTCAAGAGAGAATAATGAGTGACTGAAAAGTGTAGAGGAAATGGAGTGATGGTAGCAGTGACTCACCGGAGCATCTCCAGGGGGTTGGTCTCGTGAACTTGGATGCCACATTCAGGGCAATCGTTGCTCTCCTCGAAGTGCTGCACGATACAGCTCTTACAGACTGTGGCAAAGAGAATACCAATAAATCATTTGGCTAGTTTTAAAAGTCCATTCCATGAGTCATTTAAGTAATGTATCACAAGATAGGACTGTTCCCTTACTAGTGCCCGAAATACTGTGTGATGCCTTTATACTGAAGGACAAACGTTAACTCAATTTCTATTTGAGGAAATGCTTTGACACAGATTTTTCATTCATTAATTTTACACATTAACTTAAAGGTGCATTATGGAACATTTGATGCAGGAAAAAAAATAATAATAATACTTGATATTAATGCGTATTTGACCTGTTAATGACCCGGCGGCTGTATGGGTGGAAAGCATGATTGTAAAGGTTAAGCAGACATGCACATCGCAAAAAACTGAAAAGCGTGCAGGATCCAAAGAACTGTAAATTGAGAAAGAAAAAAGATTGACTTGGTCATCAAGTCTGATGAAGGGCTGATTTGTGGCCCGACACGTCACTTTCGTGATTTGCTTTCTCAATGGAAAGCAAATCACCTTGCCTTTTCTTCTCTATAATGCTCAATACTTTTAAGTTTCTGGTAGGTTTTCTCTGCTGATGGAACCATCTCCATGGTTACACATACATTCCATCCAGAAAACCTACCAGAAAACCTAAAAAAAAACAAGTACAGTAATACAGTACATACAGTAATGTCAAGTTTTCATTTTTTTCCCCGCATTAAATGTCCATAATGCACCGTTAAGTTGCAAGTAGAGCTTATTGCAGAGAATTAGCATTATAAAACAGTTTAGTGGATTATATTGTTTATTTACTGAGGCGATATATGTATCATGACGGGTCAATGTCCCTAGAGTTCTATTAAGGGACGGGAATTACTGTGCATGCGATTTCCACACAACCAAGGCCCTCAAAGGGACATGGGAATATTTTTAAATACAACAATTATATTGCACCTTACAAGCTTGACAAGTATCTCAATGAGCTACGCTGGAGTCATCATTCAATTCCCAGATCCCATTTAAAGTTATGGCTCCTCAAAAAGTGTAGTAAGTTTTTGGTTGTTTGTAGAGGTCGACCGATATGGATTTTTCTAAGGCAAGATGCCAATTTTGGGGGATTTTTATTGGCCAATGCCGATATGCACGGACGATTTTCTAAAATGTCTTGTCTATAATCCTGTATATAAACTGTAATATGTGTCAATGCAGAACTGTGACCTGCAGAAGATGCTTTACTAGGGACATAGGGCGGGTTTATTGAATACATTCATGTTTAGTAGGTACTTCATAGGAGGCTCGTTTGAAAGACAAAAACCATCAGATTCCAAAACCAAAAACGATAAGTCTCTGTCTCATATGGTTCCGAAATCATAAGCAAAAGTCTGCAATATAAAATCTTAAAGGCGTACAAACTTGTGATCGATTTTAATCACAATGTTTCTCAATTCCCCTGAGGCCTAGGAAGTTGCGGGAGGGCTCGTTTTAAAGCGCGACTGAGCTCTTTCCAATGCAATAGATAGCCGGCGATATCGGCCTTTTATCGGTGTTAGTTCGGTTGATAGCCAATACTGTAAAATATCAGCCCAGTCGACCTCTAGCTGTTTACTTAAACGGCCCGTAAATGTCTACTTACAGGTGTGCAGGCACTCGGTGACTGTGGTGGGCTTGATCAGGTAACCCCTGCACAGGTAGCAGGTGATGAAGTGGTTAAAGTCCCGGACCAGGTGCCTCCTCGGAACGGCGGACATGTTTGCAGTTCTTTTAATGGCGCTGACGGGTGAAATAGGTCCAACAGACTGGAAGATTCGAAAAAGGAGTAGGTCCAAGTTATAGTCCTAAGTTTGTAAGGTTTGAGTGGTGATCCAGGCTAGTGCAAAAACAGGTGCATAACAAAGGGAGGAAGGAAGCTACTGTGTGAAATCTTTCTCCATTGTGATAATTCCAAAGTGAATTCAGTGCAACGTCAGGTCCGGTACAACAGTGAATCCATGCCGGAATATGGTGGATGTAGAAAGTGCGCAAGTCATCCTTCACAAATGTTTCAAAACTCCAGGAAGCTCAAACTGGCCTTCTCTTGTTCGGCTAATATTCATGGTAAATCCAATTGCAGATGCTCCTTGGTGTCCACAGGCTGCACGGCTCTGCACTGGCCATGACTGGTGGTAGAAAGAACTGCAAAAAGACAGGGGGGAAAATGACATACTTTCTCATAATACAATGAGCAGTGTGGGTGAAGTACCTTGTGTAGATCAACCCCAACTTTTTTCATATATACAGTTTCTAACACTTCAGGCCAATAGGATACTTTGGGTCAATACGTTTGGGGGGGGCTCATTTAAACTCTTAACCCCCACCTGAACCGAGCACATTTTCTCCAGTTTGGCTTTACCCTAATCTAAAAGCTTCTTGACAAAACGTGTCAGAATAAAATCTTTATTTATATAGCGCCTTTCACAGACATGGTCACAAAGCGCTTTACATGAGAGCATTCACTCCACACTCGGTGGTGGTAAGCGTCAGTTTCCCCTGAGGGAGACGGACAGAAGCGCTGTCACGACTGCACACATCTGCACCAACGGTCCCTCATACATTCACTCATACATCCTGGCCTATTGTACATGTTTTTTAGTGGTAGGGGAAACCGGAGTACCCGGAGGAAACCTATGTAGACATGGGGAGAACATGCAAACTCCACACAGAAAGGCCCCGTCCAGCTGGGAATCAAACCCGGGACCTTCTTGCTGTGAAGTGAGAGCGCTAACCGCTGTGCTACCGTGCCGCCCAAAAGACAACAAAAAGCGTCAAAAAAGCGATGAAAAGTACAACAAAAAGTGGTAAAACTTGACAAAAAACAGCCACAAAAGAGCAACAAAAATGTGATGAAAAGCAATGAAAGTGCAAATAGAAAAGTGGCAAAAATGCAACAAAAAAGTCTCAAAAAAGCAATGAAAAGAAAAAAAGTGCAGAACTTGACAAAAAACAGCCATAAAAGAGCAAAAAAATGAACACGGCAACAACATAGGGAAAAAGATCAATTTAGATCAGGTTTATGGGTTGTTACACTGGCCAGTTAGCCTGGCTAACGCCAGACTGCTGTGTGCGCTCGAATCTTTTCGAACTTCACAACAGTCTGGGGACCATGGCCGACATTTTTCCATGGATTTGGGCACCAATCACAGAACGAGGAGGGACGGTAAGACGATGACGCGCTATTTGACATACGGAAGCTTGTAGTTTGTTTAGGGATAAAAAAATAAAATAAATATTTACGGATCCAACATGACAGCAGCAGACGCGATGCCATCTTTCGATCAAGCTTTCGAACGTGTTCTAAATAGTTTAGCTCAAAAGTTTACAGCAGGTACGTCATACGTCATCTGATACCATGATACGATTGGCTATGGCTACGTGCAGCCGCATGAGAGACATTCAGCCCAATAAACAGCTATGAACAATCGTAAACCACACCTCTCCTACGAGAAAATGAATTGGTGGTTCCCAGACTAAATCACTTGTGATTTTAGTCTGGCGTTAGCCAGGCTACTGGCCAGTCAAGAAGCTTTTAAGATTTGGGTAGCACCGAACTGGAGAAAATGTTCTCGGTTAAGGTGGGGGTTAAGAGGTTAATGCTCTCTGCCACTGCTTAATTTGTAAATTTGTATTTTCAGGAACCTTTTTGACACTTTTGGTCGGATGTGATGGATTCGGGGAACAGTCCAAAACATTTGCCGGAACACTCTCATTAAACACCATTATATCAGATCAAATCTTTGCCGGATCCTCCTAAATATTTCCCGGATCCTTTACCCTTAAAAACTGAGAATATGGGGAATGCTTTCCCCCAAACGTGGGATCAAATTAAGCACTGCTCTCTGCACAAAACGACAACTATCATCAAGCTTTGAAATGAAATAGAACAGCAGATTGGGGTTAAAAACGGACTTTGGGAGATGGTGGAAACACTGTTTGTTAAAGCAACACCCACACTTTTACTTTTAGTTCTTGCACTTTTCACTATTTTTTTTTAAATTTACAGTCAAAATCCTGCGTTAATGTTTCCCTCTGCTGCCCTGTTCCTGCTCCGGTCTGTGAGCCGCAGCCTCGCCCTGACAGTGGAGGGTACACAGACTCAGACATCACTAAAGTCAAAACTTTAGCCATGACTCCTGTACAACTGCTTTTTTAATCCACATACCCAGCGTAATTCTGTCTGACCATAAAACCAAATAAATGTATGAGGCAGATTGTTGTCATATAAAAAGTGACTAAAAAAAGCTAGAGAATTTGCAGATTTGTTTCTATTTGCAGAGTTCTTGATTTTGTGGTAAATGCTGTTTTATCCTTTGCACATGGGTTTTTCCCCGTTCCTCGCTCTCTCACTGAGGCGACTGTAGCACAGAGACATTAGGCGCTCAATAAATGAGTAGCCTAAAAACAAATTAACAATGGCTCGCAGGTGAGACTCGGCTCCCATCGCTCACCTAAAAGAGCCGTCTCTTTTTCATTTGCGACCGACCCATCACTATCTGGTTCAACAAGCGCACTGTCTCTAAGCCCCTCCCCTTTGCTCCATTTCACAACAAACCTCTGTAGTGTGCGGTCAGGAGGAGGAGTCCGGACTCGTCTCAGAGTTCTACTCAGAAATTCCCCGAGCTGCTGCTGCTGCTAACCAGCTATAAAAAGCTTTAGAAAGCGAAACTAAAAACTAGACGAACTGCCCGCCTTGTGTTGTACAGACAGACGAGCCAGGTGCAGTTTTTCTTCTTTCACAAATACCTGAACTGAAAGAGTTTCGAAGTAAGTCTATTTTACCCACAACGCAGCGCACACGGCAGGGCTCACCCATGGGTGCTCCCACGTGAAGGTCAGCGCGAGTCGGTCTTGACCCACTGGAGACAAGCTTGATTATTTTACACCTCAAGTTATCATTAAGGCTCAGTCCCCACTAGGGTTGCACAATTCCAGGACTTTTCAACAAAGGCAGTTTTCCAAGGGAATTAATGGAAATTAACAGTAATATATGGGAATTTATGGGAATGAACACAACTGAAGGCTGCTTCTTTACAGACAGATACAAGCTGAATCATGAACATTTGATTTGATCGTTTTACACCGAATAGGGGTGTCCATGGTTAACCGATTAACCGTTAAAAATTGCGTAACCGAGTAAAAGCATTTTGCTCGGTTAACTGGCTCCCAAACATTTGTTTACGAGAAGCCGTTATCGCGCATGGCTAGCTAGTTTAACTTTTCAATATGAAGCGGGCCATAAACAGCACAGCATGGGAGAAACGCTTTACAACCGAGAATGACGGATCAAAATACAAGTATTGCATTGCAGTGCTTAGATATACTTCAACTTCAGTGTTGTACCATCTCAACAGCCGACACCCGGGCATCACTTAGGAGGTAGCTAGGTAAGCTAAAGGCACAAAACTCGCCTTTCTCGTTATTGTTAAAACGTGGTGGAGAGATAAGTGTTGTTGTTGTTGTATGCATGAATGCCTGTTTCTTTGCACAATGTTTCAAAAAAAGCGGCTAAATGACTGCAGGTAAAATTAATAAAAATACTGTAGGGCCACGTGAACGCAAGTCGGTGACCTACTTTGACTGCTCTGTCATTACCACTGCGTTTTATTTCTATAAATTAATTTCATTTTTAAATGTGTTCCAGCCATTTAATAAAGGTGTTAACAATGAAAAACCCATTTCGCGTCTGTCAGTATAACGTAACGGAGGGGGTTGGTTAGCGCGCACACTAATGGTTAACCGAGTATTAACCGCTAAGGGCCTTGGTTAACGGTTAATGAAAAACTTGAAAACGTGCCGCCCTAACACCGAAATATCTATCTCAGCAAGTCTCAAAGCAATAATTTTTGCAATGTCTGGCCCAGAGTTTGAAGAGGACAGTGTTTTAGGTTGTGGCCGATATAAAGAAGGGCTTTTGGAAACGGAACAGACTCTTTCCATGTTAGGTCTGTTCTGTTTAATGCATCTCTGTGTCAGACACCGGCCCCGCCCAATCCTCGAACAGTATTGGTCAGCGTCTGTCATGATACGGGTGGAAATTAGCACTTGAGCTAAAACCTGGTACTATGCATCTCTCCCCTTGAGGTTAAATGTTTATTGTACACTGTCCCTGTTTCTCTAAATAAATAAACTAAACTAATCTGAGTCAGAGACAGGTGAATTTAACCAATCCCAGTGTGATAAAACCAAATGATTATATAAACCTTTGTCATTTGTTCCACCATTTATTAGAAAGAGAATTAAAACTGAATGTAGGTTTAGGGAAGTTGTTATGTTTTGACACGATATGGTCCTCACACTTCTTGTTTGGGCCTAGGGGTGACATCACTCAAATGTTTTATGGTTCAAAGACACAAATAATGGCTATCTAATAGTTCACCAATTACTTATTCAACAAGAAAAAGCAAAAAACATCATTTTTATTGAAGCATTTTGACATCTTTTTTTAATTCCCAAAATGTCCACGCCAAAATTCCCATTGAAAGTTTCCAGAAAATGTCCAGTAATGTCTGTAATTTTCCACCCCTTTGCAACCCCAGTCCTATCCTACAGTCAAATATAACCAGTCACAGCGATAGACCAAATCCATAACAATACCCATCCCTAACTGTAACACAGGTTCTCCAGTCTATCCTCTATGTCCCACAAACTTGCTCAACAGATCTTACTCTTTCTATTTGAGGTGGTCACTCTTTATGTATTTTGTATCCCGATAGTGTCCAAAGTAACTGAAAATCATGTCACGTCTGATCTCAGTGATGGCGGACCAGTCTGTATGAGTGAACTTTTAGCGGAACCCTGACCTAAATGATTCTGTCTGGGTTGCTTTTACTATGAATAGCAAAACTTTGGAACTTGGCCCCATTCTATCCCTGCCTGATGAATCTGAGTGAATTTGGATTTACCTGCTGCATATTTAGACCCAGAGATGAGCCATGTGTACTGGAGTATTATATTCACTGCACAGTGACTTTTTTCTAGGAATCACTTACTTGAATGTGTTGCTTACAGGAAGCTGCTTACTGTAAGTGAGGGATGTTAGTCATTGGATTCAAGGGTTTCTGTCACATGAATGTCAGTTTATTGAACTTTTGACTTTTCAAAAGATAGGTTATTCATTATCGCTAATTGTTATGGTATCTAGCCTGTTTTGCTAGGGAAGCCACAGTACTAATACATTGTAAAGTATATTTTTCCTTTCTTGTAAAAGGTTTTGAGTTGAAATTACTAATGTTTTGCTTATTAATGATGACCTTTTATTCTGTTTTTCATCTATAAGTTTAACAAAAGACATGCAATAAATAGTAATTGTAGTTGAATTGTACAAAAATCTGTCACGTCTGGAGGAATTCAAACCTGGAGCTTTGTGGAAAGACATTTAAACCACAGCCAACGTGACTTAAAAAAAGAGACTCCTTTGACATATCGGAACAAAAATGCTGTATTTACCTATTTATTAGGGCTGGGACAAAGTATGTATCGTATCAGAATACTTTTTTGCTGCAATACCAAGTATCGATACTTTATCAAGTTAGTCCAACGTCTCGTTAGTCCGACGTCTCGTTAGTCCGAACACAAAAACACAACAAATGTATTTTTGTAGTTTTCTGTCATTTTCTGTTTTCATATAAAAATAAGGCATTTTGTGCTTTAATATTGCCCAAATGCCTATATTTTCAGCGACAAAATCTAAATAGTGGATAGACCCAGATTTAAATTTATGGTTTTATTTTATTGACATATTAGTAATAAAGATTTTTTCTATCACGCTGCATGAGTGGAACAAAAACCTTATTTTCAGAAAACCAGCTCTAAAGTTTTGTACCGAGAGCGTGACACATTACTCCGCTCTTCCGTACCTGGTGTCTCGCAGAAGGACAATCCCATATTTGGATTATAGCGTCATCTTGGGGACGCTTCAGGACACGTGGATGTAAAATCTGTCAATATTTGTGAATGAATGCTCGTGGGAAAGACGACTTTGCCAAGCGGAGTAGTTGCTACTTCCAGGTTATCTCCGCCTTGTGTCAAAACATAATAAAATAAGCATTGTACGGGGTAAGTTTTGTATTTTTTATACTCTGATATGAAAACTAAGATGTTAAGGGAGAAAACTAGCAAAAAATCTCTACCTTAAACACTGTGTGAAAAATCAATCCTTTCACCTGCCGTGTCTCACCTTAAAGCCTTAAGTCTATTTTCAGTGCTTTTGAGGACTTTTTCTATTGAAAGGATATACTACTATGTTTTGTATTCACTTGCATTATTCTGAAATGCACTTTTGAATATGGGGTAGGCACTTATAAGCTATCTTGCTTCAGCCTACTCCTTTTGAGTTGTCATTACTGTGTAATGATGTGTAATGATGTGATGATGTAAATAATGAATATATATTGCTCAATATATTGCTGTCCTATAAATCCAAACAACAACAATGTGTTTGGATTTATATGACACATTGGACACATTTTTTGCTAAAACAAGGTTACAATTATATTCAAGATTTTGCTAAAGGTTTTACCCAGCTTTCTTTAATTTGACATTTTTTGTGATGTTTATAGTTTCACTTCCTTATTGGACACTGGAAGTGACATAGTTAGAGGCAAACACTTTTAAACTGTTGCCGTGCCAACCATGTTATACCATTGGGAAACAAATGAGTGAGTCAAACTCAATGGCCACTGGTTGCTCTGCTTCGTGACCACGACGCTAGGGGCCGCCATTGCTGTAATACCTCCATCTGGGGTGGCAGAACAAGCTAGTTTTCCATTAGAAAGCATTGCACTTTACACCGTTTTAAACGACTGTAAAGCCTGTTTTCTAATTTTGTTAAACTTCCTACAGCTAGATCTTGCTCCTGTAATAACGCCGGGTTAGTTACAATTAAAGAAACCAGGCTGGTTTTTGAAAGCACATTTTAGAAATCTCGTATACAAATGAGGGCCGGACTTTGATAGACCGGCTATTAGCATTAGTGCTAACGGCGCGGGCGTGGTTACGACCGAACTACGCACAACACGAGGGTCGAATCTACTGTGAAGATCCCCTTATGCCCTTTTTAGGATCATGCTCCGTCGGAGCTGGGGAGGAGGAGTCTATAAATGCGCCATTATTTCTCTTTCGAACATGGTCATTGTGGTAAACGAGGAGGCGTAAGGAGACGTTGTCTATTATTTTTAACAGTCGATGGTCAAACTGCAATGGAACATGAAACATTTCATCATTAATTTTCTGCTTCACTGAAACAGATGTTATCCGTCTAAATAAGTCATATTTCCAAAAGCAATCAAACCTGTCATATGCACTTTAACACTTCGATAAATGTCAAATGTCATTTGGTTTATAAACATTGGACACATGAACTGTTTTCTTTTTCCACATTTGGCTTATCATTAATACTTACTGCAATATGTATCGCAATAAGTATCGGATCGGCCCCTGAGTATCGTGATATGTATTGGATTGTGACAAAACTGTATCGTCCCAGCCCTACTATATATGCTTTTAGATTATATATTTTTTATAGATTTTATAGTGAGCAAACTGCACATATATTTTTGTATGTGATATGAATTCACTGTATTAAATGTGGTTTTATTGTCAGGACTCAAGCTAAAACAAACAAACAATTGTCCCAAGTGTAATTCCTAGCTATACTAGTTTGGTCTGGACGGTGTATGTGAATGATGAACACTTATAAAACACACACATGTAAACACGTCACGCCCGTTTGTGGCCATGAGCTCATTTGCATCCGCTGCCCTGCATTTGCCCTCACAAACACTCACAGGCGCACAGACACTGGAGGCAAGGTAGGAGAAGAAAAACGGCATACAAACGACATACTAACCATAACCTTTTCCTAATCCTTATGTATATATCTTTGGTTTCTGAATAAGACAAAAAGCAGTTGTTGAAACATTTACATATGTCATGACAAACACAAACCCCATGTAATACCTTTTAACCATAGATATACACATTTCTAAAAGTAAGCTTAAAGAGTAACTAAACGGGCGTGCCAAAGCCTTTCCCCACCCACAAACAAAAGTCAAAAAGTGCTGTGAAAGAGGCGGTCTCTGAAGTTTGGGGGTGACATGCGGGGGTGAGTGTGTGGGCCTTTGCATTGGCACAATCACAGCAGACTGATTACGTGGGAGGGACTTGGTTATAAACCACAGGTACAGGGGCAGGACAATGGGCAGCACCTGATGACGATGTGTGGAGCTGGTGCGGCTTATGACGTTCTGTGGAGGCCGTGGACACTCTCCAGCCAATCAGGAAAATCTAATTTAGTAGCAGAGTTTACCCTGAAGGGGGCGCAACCCATTCGTTTTCAGGCCAAAGTTAGGATTTTACACATGTTTGCGCTATAATGTCAGAATAATGTCAGGGACCAGTGGACAACACTATGAAACACCCATTGAGACAGTTTATCAGTAAAAAAAACTTGATTTGGTGTTTAGTTACTCTTTAACCTTGCCAACAATTAAACAATTATTTATTATCAGCACAAATATTTAAACACATTTGTGCTTATAATATGTGTAATGCTGTACAGTGAACTGTATGCATAGCCCATAGCACAGCCTTTGTCTATTATATAGTTTGTCTGTGTGTGCAAATGTGTGTGGCTGTGTATTATTTATTATTTTCTCACATATTACTTGTTCTTCTTGTTTTGTATCTGTTTCGTGTAACTAAATAATAATAAAATATTTTAAAATAAACAAATAGATAGATAAAAATGTATGTTTAATGTACTACTATGCTACTTCATCTGCACTTGGACAAAATGTTGTACTTGGACTGTTACATATTTATTTCTATAGGCCAATATCATAATGTAATATCTACATTATTAGACATTACATCTAATAATGTACATTATTATATTAATAATGTAGGCTGAATTATTTTTCTAAAAGCAGTGATAGGCTGTAATAATGCGATGGTCATTTGTGACTCCTCTGTAACAGTTAGCTAAACCCGATACAACCTATGCACCTGTACGCATCTATGACAGGTTTACTACAGCGTCCATGTGCAGCATGCCTCATGGCGGGATGACGTCACATGACCCTGGCGCGCGTGTCAGGTGTGTAAACATAAGACACAGAGAGAGCCATTTACAGACGGAGCCTTTGCCATTTTCGCTGGAAACATTAAGTGCGCAGCAACAAAAAAAATCCCCGCGTTTCCTCCGAGAATGAGCCAGGCCGGAGAATCTGCTTATCTCATCGTTACGGCACGTCACGCTCTACGTCACCTATGTCAAAACAACATCAAAGGGACGAGCGGTATACGCACATCACATTATGCCGTAACAGCCCTCGTTATTACATGTACACGCGGAAACAGACACACGGAAAAGTTGCCCGCGGTTCTACACGCTGCACGCGCCGTAACGTAAAGAGTAGATATCGGTTCACGGGGCAACAACGCTGAGCCCCGCGTGCGTGTGCGTATGTGTGTGTGCGCGTGAAGTGTAGGGGGGCGGTGCAGCTACGACACAGCGTCAAAGTTTGGCTCGAACCAGAAGCGACACGCCGTACGGCCCCGAAAGCGAGACACACGCATGCGAGCTTACCTCTCTGGCTTATGAAGGTCTGTCCTCCATGACACCAGCCCGCGGTCCCTTTCGTTTGGCGCGGCGAAGCGAGGGCTGGCGCGGCGGGGCTGGGGAAAGGCGGAACTGGTCGGTCGGCTCGCTCTCGCTCTGCCCAGTCCTCACAGCGGCACAGCTCTGCGCGGTGGGCGGGAGCAGAGCAGCAGCAGCAGCAGCAGCAGTATAAGCAGCGTAGGGCTCGAACTGAAAGCGCTTGTGTAACTCCGTCCGCGTGTGTGACTATTGGCCCCGGGACGCGCGCACGCGGACGAGCACGGGCACACACTGGGAAAGAGCGGGGACCGTTTATTCAGCTGCTCATTCTGTATGCGCAGCTTCCTTCGCTTTTAGTGAAAATGTGCCGCCTTTTATCTGCGCAGTTAGCGAGCAGACCACAACCACGTGGCGTTGTGGCAGACAAGTTTTCAGTGCCTGAATAGATAAAGGCTGTCAAAGGCAGTGTGGGTGGTAACTGATTGAGCTATTACACTTTCATTTATGCAATTACTGATATCAGGCTGTCTGGGTGGTTTTAGCTTGTGGGACGGCTCGGGTTGTGAAATGTTGGGATTATGATACGCAAATAAAGGATATGTATACACTGACCAAATAATATAAGTAAGCTCATTTCTATAGCCTATGAGCTCACATGGTACATTTCAGGACTGAAAGCCAAGGTATGAAGATTGTATTACAAAGTCATTTTTGTCTCTACTCTTCCCAACCTCACAATCTACCCAACTAGGGGAGATAGTTGAAACAGAGGAAAAGTTTGGACTCATGATCACTCATGGCTTTAGTGATCATGTTACAGTTTTCATTATATATGCCGTTTGTAGCCAACAAATAGGTATTTTGTGTAACAGGTGGAGAGTCATTTCTCAAAAACGTACAGGCGCTTAAGTGTTACATACCTCCCCGGTCTCTACAGCACGCATTCACTGTGGCATTGCTTCTCCAATGTCTAAAGAACCAGGGTTGCATTCATTTTTCACCCAGATCTTCCATTGATGATGGGGACAATCCGTGTGTGAAAATTATGTCTCATGCTTCCTGAACCACTCTTTCACAATGTGAGCCCGATGCAGCCCTGGCATTGTCATCGTGGAATATGAAATTTTTGATGGAATAACCCGGTCATTCAGAATGTTCAGGTCATGATCCCATTCTTTGGCACAGAGTGTTGCTGAACCTATGGAGGAAACCTACGCAGACACTGAGGACATACCAACTCCACACAGAAAGGCCCCATCCAGGGATCAGACCCAGGACTTTCTTGCTGTGATGCACGAGCGCTAACCGCTGCGCCATCGTGATGGGACAGCGCACATCTGTATGGCTGTCTATTCATTCCAGTGCCCTGTGCTCATTGTCGCGTATAGTCAGAAAAATTGTGTGCTTCCGTGGTATTTTCGCATTTGTTTCCGCGTTAATGAACCTAAGGTGCAGTGACAGTTTTCCCTCGTGCATCAGCTTGTGCATGCACGCCAACACGTGATCAAATCTAACCAACCAGCACAGCGATAAGCTAGATCAGAGCTAGGCTAGGACTTAAAATGTTATTTTTTTCAATGATAAAATTCCAGCAGGTAAAAGTCCATGATGTTAAAATAGCTAATAATCGCCACAAAATAGGATCTTTTTGGAAGCTTACTTGCTTTACTCAGCCACTCTATACCAAAAGCTTGCAGTACCACTGTAAGTATATCAAGGCTCTGCTTCCTGTTGCATTTAGAAAGTAAATGTGCCAGATATTCCAGAAACAGCTTTTATGTACAGTATATGACGACAGCTCATGAAACTTTTGGCACTAGAAAAGACGTATGGTAAACAAGTCCTACCTTGGTTTACAAGTTAGAAGGCGCTGTTTTCAGCTTTTTTTCAGCTTTGAAAGGGATAAACACACAGCAGTCCACTACTGTATTTTCTATGGCAGGAGATCCAGTGAATGTCTGGTAGCAACGGTTGCTATGACCTATGATTGGACAATAACAATTTTAAGGCAGAGTTTTGCAAAAGGTTATTTAAGCTATAATTTACATTCCAGCTGTAAAATATTACTAAGGATACCAGAGTAGAGTTTAAAGCTTGTATGGGACGTTTTCTGTATTTAGCACTGTGCTGATGCTAACTCTGAAGTTATGTCCTGCAGTCCCACACAGTCTTCATTAATAGTTGTCCATCAAATGGATCGCACTGTATTCCTCAAATTTCATTTCTCTAAGCACTTGATTCATTTGGTGGTGGCAAGTAAATAGCAACTGCCAAGTGGCAATGTGTGCCAATCATCATCATCTTTCCAACCACCAACAATATTGACTCCAACTTGTGTAAAAGTCCCATTTGCTCACTGAGTATCAGTCATGGAAAAGGTTGTGACTGCGTAAAGTGCATGGGAATGTTTAGGATACAGCAGTGGACACATCGGGGGCCAGAGGAAGGGAAGCCCAGCGGTCAGTGGTACAGCACAGCAGGCCCTGACCTCTGCTGTCAGGAAGTTGAGTGCGTCTCCATGGCAACGGGACACAGAGGGACATGAGACCGAGGACGGACACAACTTTAGAGGCCTTGTACTTGATGTTTTTGTGTACATACAGTGAAAAAGGAAGCGTGTTTCAATTGTTTAATCGTAAAAATGTTGTGCAAATTGAATGGGAATGACTGTGTTACCCAGTCTTGTCCCTCAACCCTGTCTCACTAACATAGATCAGGTCCCCGTCAGATGTCATCAAAATGTGAAGATGCCCGGTTTTCATCAAAAACACATTTCCCTCTGGGTAAAGGTAATGTGACAACAGGTGCATGGAGAACGATACAGCTCACAGCAGCAACACTCATTCCAAAATGACAAATACCTGCAGCATCTTGGCCGTACTTTTTGTCAGATGTTAGAAAGAAGTACTAGAAATAATAATCCTCTTCTTCCATGTCTTAAAAATGTGAGAAATTTTCTCACGGATATGGACACCATAATTATTAATTCAGTTTTCATTTTAGTCTTTTTGTCCAAATCAAGTGGAATAATACTTTTTGTTTATCACACGGAAGTCACATTGCTTTTTATAGCCAACCTAGGGGCACAGTGACTTGATATTGTTATTGAACATCAAGTTTAACCCGATTCTCTTGCTGTCACTCAAAAAACATTGAAAGGAGGAGATGATTTGTCTTTTTCAGTGTTTTGCCAATTTTCCAACTGTCTGATGTTTTTGAGTTGAAAACCTGTCGGTGATTAGATTCTGAAAAATCTAATATCTAGCAAAAAGCTACAGATAAGAGCTTTGAATTGAACTACAATTGAGATTTCAAGCTAAAGTCATGTGAGACCTAGGTCAAACGTTTGGTCATATGGGGCTGGTTGTCTCAGGTGGGTCAGGGGCTGGTTGTCACATGGAGTTTAATTGGTTTGTGTCTCTTTGTTTTATGATCATATTGATTCAATCATCAGCGTTAGTTGAGCACATGTTTTACTGCATTGAGTGATTTCCCGCATTTACAGAGGATTTGGCTGAAAATGTACAATTACTTCTAATTATCATGAGAGACACATCCAGCATTCACTGGTGAGTATTTTAAACCCTATTGTGGCTTATTATCTCACACATTACACATTTCTTTCCAAATTAACGCCAAAAACACCATTAATAACAATAGGGACAATCAACCCCACTCACTGTGACGACCCGCCCCGCACACAGGGCACACTGTCACAGTCAATTTTCCTGTCTTTGTTGGTTAATAACTATTTAACGCAATAAGATATAACGAAGGAAGCATGACCTACTTCAAGCCACGGGTTTAAGCTTCATTTAATGTATGAGTGGCTCTTGTGGAATGTTGTGTTGATGAGCTGTTGACTCTACTAATAAAGTATGACGACCAGCCCCGGTCCCCTCTAAATTCTGTCCAAAACTGTTACAAATAATACAGTATTCAATATGCCTTTGTGTGACCTTTTGGTAAACAAAATTCTGACAGACACATGGCTACTAATTTGCGTTAACAGCCTCCTGATCACTAGCAGTCACTGGTAACTTGTAATTTGACTTGTAGGGTCAGTCGACATGCCCAAGATTATGAATATCCAACCATGTGCATATGAATTTGAGCCACTGCCATGTCCGTAGGTAGTTTCAAAAGTTGGTGAATTAATTTGCACAGTCGAACAAAGGGGGAAACATGGTAGGTTTCACTACTCACACCTACCGACGAAAAATAATTCATAGAGAATAGCTTATCGCAACTTTAGAGATCTCATAAGGAATATTTCATTAGCTTTATGGACAGAATTTCTAGGTGCAGCCAGGGGCCGGAAGGCATTCTGTTTGGGAACCTCAAGATCTCATCTCTGCTGTTTGCAGATGTTGCTGTTCTGTTGACTTCATCAAATCAGGACCGTCAGCTGCACTGGGGCGGTTTACAGCCGAGTGAAGAACCATCCGAGGCCAACCATTCTCCACCGGAAAAAGGTGGCCCCCTCTCTTGTTACGGCTGCTGACTTCGGCCCCGCCTACACTCCCGTTCTATTTTCGCAACCTCTGTGTGCTCTGTGTTTTATATGCACACCTTTTCAGCGAGACCTGCTGCGCCTTTGGCCCTCTCCTGCTCCGCCGGTTCTTGGTTGGCTGTAGGATTCGTTCGCTGATTGGCTGCCGTTTGGATGTTTTTCCTGCAGACCTGTCCATCATCCGGCTGTCGTATTGCGCCGCTCCAACTGACCCACCACGCCTTTAAATCATGGACTTTTTCGCTGCTCGTGGGACCAGTGGGACCCAGTCCGCTAACCCATTTGCTGTGTCTCTTTGTGTTGTCACTGAATTTGCTAGCCTTGTCATTTTTGTTGTGACTAGTTTAATGTCGTTGAGTCACTTGTGTTGCTTTGTACATTAGTTCCTTAGTTTAAACTATTGTTTAGGACAGGGGTCACCAACGTGGTGCCCGCGGGCACCCAGGTGCCCTTTGGGGCATGCCCAGTAGCCCTTGAGACTTTTTTTAAGGTGTGAAACACCTAATTTTCTTTAATCTGATTCTTAAAAATACAGTTATTTCTGTTCTTGTGACTCAGTACGAGTTTAAAATAAAGCTATTTTGATATAATATGGGGTCAATAACCTGTAAGTAAACAGTGTACGTTCAAGTCTTTAGGATTTGTTTTTAACTGGTAGCTCTCGAACAACTTAATGCTCTTGAAGTAGCCCTCGGCTGAAAAAGGTTGGTGACCCTGGTTTAGGAGCTCAGTTAAGAAATCTGTTTTGGTAATTTTTCCAGTTATTTCTTATTTTTTCGTTTCCCTAATTTGTATTTCGTTAGGGCTATGTTTGTTTTTCCTGTTGAGTCTCCTTTTGTTCACTTTTTTCTTCTTGCACCCCCTAGAGCAAAGAGGACGTAACACCTCTCCAGGTCGGTGGGGAGTCCTTGCCTCAAGTAGAGGAGTTCAAGTATCTGGGGGTCTTGTTCTCGAGTGAGGGACGGATGGAGCGTGAGATCGGCAGACGGATCGGTGCGGCGTCGCATCGGCAGTGATGCAGCCGCTGTATTGGATTGTTGAGGTGAAGAAGGAGGGAGTAAAGGGCCAAAGCTCTCAATTTACCGATCGATCTATGTTCCAACCCTCACCTATGGTCATGAGATCTGGGTAATGACCGAAAGGACGAGATCGCGGAAATAGTTTCCTTCACAGGGTGGCTGGGTGCACCCTCATCTAGGGTGAGGAGTGCAGTTACCCGGAGGAGCTCGGAGTAGAGCCGAAGCTCCTTCACATCAAAAGGAGTGAGCTGGATGCCTCCTGGTCGCCTCCCTCGGTGTTCCGGGACTCGCGGAAGATCCGGGACATGCTGGAAGGACTATGTCTCTGTGGCCTAGTGTCGCCTCGAGGTCCCCCAGAACAGCTGTAGGAAGTGTGCCTGGCAGGAGATAAACATCTCTTCACAAACTACAGGCCTGTTTCCCTTTTACCGCAATTCTCAAAAATCTTAGCGAAGGTTTATAACTCTAGACGTGACAGCTTTATTGAAAGGTGTAATTTACTCTCGGACAATCAGTTTGGTTTTAGGAATAATCACTCAACCTCACACGCGCTCTTTGATATAATTGAAGAAATAACTAATGCTGTAGATAACAGGAAATATGCAATAGGGTTATTTATTGACCTGAGTAAAGCGTTTGATACAATAAACTATGATATACTAATTAATAAACTAGAACATTATGGGATTAGGGGGGTAGCTCTACAGTGGGTTACCAGTTATTTAAAAAATAGAAAACAATGTGTGAAAATAGGTGATTATCAGTCGAGTTGTCGACAAATTGTGTGTGGTTTACCTCAAGGTTCCATTCTGGGCCCAAAATTGTTTAACATGTACATTAACGACATTTGTAAAACGTCTCAAGTACTTAAATTTATCTTGTTTGCTGATGATACAAATATTTTTGCATCAGGTGACGACTTACAGCAACTGTGTCGGATTGTTAACTTGGAACTCAAAAGTGTCAATAAGTGGTTCAAACTAAATAAATTATCTCTAAATCTGAGTAAAAGCAAAATGATGATATTTGGCAACCGTAATTCCAATGCTCAGGAAGCAATTCAGATAGAGGGTGTTGTCATAGAGCGAGTGCATGAAATCAAATTCCTTGGTGTTATTATAGATGACAGAATTACTTGGAAAGCTCATATTAAATATATATCTACGAAAATTTCTAGAAGCATTTCAGTAATAGCAAAAGCAAAGCACATTTTAAACATCAAAGCTCTACATATCTTATACTGTTCTCTGATTTTGCCATATTTATATTATTGTACTGTGGTTTGGGGTAGTACTTATAAAAACACATTAACACCAATAGTATTGTTGCAAAAAAGAGCTATCCGAGTAATTCATAAAGTTGGGTTTTTGGACCACACAAACTCATTATTTTTAAAATCAAAGATCATGAAGTTTTGTGACATTGTTGAGTTCCAAACTGTACAGATGTTATACAAAGCAAGATACAAACTGTTACCGGGCCAAATACAAAGAAGGTTCCAAGAACGTACTGGTTGTTATGAATTACGTCATGAATTAAACTTTAGGACTCAGAAACATAGCTCAACTTTGAAAAGTTTTAGCCCAACAGTTAATGGTGTACAATTGTGGAATAAACTGGAAATGGAGTTGAAACGAAGTCCAAATATCAACCTGTTCAAATATAAATACAAACAAAAGACTTTTGAAACATACAGAGAACAAGAAATGTGTTGCCACTAGGAGGCGCAGTAGGATCAATTATGTGTATTTCCTCTATAATCAAGGAAGAGTGTTGCTGCTTGGAACGGTTGTCATTCTATTGCTCAAATTTACAAATTGAGAATTAGGGTAGGCAAGTTATGAATCTGTTGAGAGGGACCCTCCCAACGGGCTCAAAACCTTGTCTTTTAATGCACCACTCAGCATAGGAACATCATCTACAAAATCAGCTGTTAGAGCAGCTGGGTGGGGGTTTGTTGAGGGGGAGTTACTGCCCTCTTCAACTGGCCCGCTCTACACCCTGGCTTTTTAATGCACCTCATTATGCAGGGCTTACATCATACTTCACATATAACTCAATTAAACAAATATAATAATAATGATAATTAAACCCAAATTAAATTATATTAAGAATGGTAATGACAACTGGGAAGTAGCAAGATCTCAGAGTATAATATGTATTAATGCACCTTTAATCATGATAATTAATGATAACCCAAATTAAATTATATTGAGGATGGTAATGACAACTGGGAAGTAGCAAGATCTCAGAGTATAATATGTATTAATGAACCTTTATAACATAAAAGTAGCACATTCTTTTGTTCTTTATTTTGCTGTTGTTTTTGTTTTATTCTTCTTCATCATTTATTGTTACTTTGCCCTATGTTCCTTTGTTTATGATTTGCTACCTTGTAAATATTAAATGTAATGTTATTTTTATTTTGGGGTGGGCGCTTATAAGCCTTTGGCTTCAGCCCACTCCCTTTGGGCGGGTTGACTGCTCAAACAAATAAATAAACATAAACATAAACATGGATCGGGAAGTCTGGGCAGCCCACTCCCTTTGGGCGGGTTGACTGCTCAAACAAATAAATAAACATAAACATAAACATGGATCGGGAAGTCTGGGCATCTCTGCTCAGACTGCTGCCCCAGATAAAGCAGAAGTAAATTGATGGATGGAACTTTAAAGATTCTATATTACACACTTCTAGACGTTTAGGCAATCCAGCACATTTAGACTCTAAAACTCCGGAGCTGAGTTCTAGAAATGATTTTGGCCGATAAGCTTTTGTCCTCAATGTGCAGTTTAAGGCGACCCGGGTTGAGTTTGAGTTTTGGGGAGGAGGGGACACAAAAGTGTCTAGGCTTATACCAAAAGCGACACAAGACAGATGCCCCTGCAGATGTGGCAGTGTATCTGGGCCGAGGCGGGGAGCAGATGAGACAGTGACGGCACAGATAGTGGGCGATGACACAGACAGCTGCGCGAAGGCAGAAATAGGCACAATATTAAAAAGAAGGTGTGAGGGTCTCGTGTGGGTTTTAAATAGTTTTTGACATGGCAACAGCTTCATCGTCGGCGCGTATTTTTTGCCGGCGCATTTCACCGGCTAACGTCACCCCTCCTCCGTTGTGTAACGCGGAGACAAGGGCTAAATTTGTGCGGCTTTAGTTTCATGTGGAGTTGTTACTTGTTCTGTATTTTGTTTGGCACGTTATTAGTATTCCACCCACCACCATTTGGATTTGAAGAACTGATATCTGTGCATATCGCAGTGCGCAATCTGCTTATCTGACTTCTCTTTTTTATTGGCTCCATGTTACAGTGTTTTATCCACATGAAATACATACTGAAATACTTACATACTGAAATATATTCTATACGAGTTTGACTAATCCAACAGCTTAAAACATTGACCCGCCACCTGCTGATGTCCTGAGGCGGGGTTATCTGCTGAAAACGTTAAAAATCGATAGTTGTGATGGTTGTGATGGTGTCAGCGCTCAAATAGCCTTTACCATTCCTTCCTCATTCTTGGCAGCTAGTATGTGGGTCAGAACCATCCGTTTTGAACTATCTGTACATCTCTGTCCTGTGTTTTCTTATTTATACCATTATACATATCACTCAATTACATAAGTCATAATTAAAGTATAACTAAAGTCCCTCTTTTTAAGGAGACCTCAAGGAGCTGCGTGAATTGAGGCGTCAGTTTGAAACAGACTGTTGCTATATCATTATTTTGAATCAAAAAATTGCGTGATAGCTAATCCGATCTGATCACTTATTCCATATGTGATTACTCTGTCCATGTGAGCAAAGTTCAGACTATAAAATCCTGTGGTCAATGATGGGGAATTATAGTTAATTCGGCCCTCACATATTGCCCTTATCATATCGTACCGCTAAATCAGTACTTTTGGGCGCTGACCTTCTACATGACTTGTGGCCTAGTAAGTGTGGCACATTGTCTGTGTGTAGACTGTTAGTGCCTACGTGTAACCAAGATTATTTAACTCTCTTCATGTGGAAGTATCGCCAAACTGAATGATCAATGCCCTGAACACTGTGTTGACTGTTCAAATGTCTCCAGGCCTGTATTACGGCAATAAACTTCTTCTACTTAAGACATCCAGACTTCGTCCCATCCTTCCGCTCATGTCTCTCCGGACTTCTTTAGTAATTCCCTAACAGTCAATGATTACGCTGTGAATAAATAATATGTAATAGATTTGGAAGAGACCGCAGGCAGAAGAGCTCCTGAGCTGGGTCTTTTTGTTTTGCTTGTATTGAACCTTCATTTGAATAAATACAGCAGAATAATTTCTGAATATACACTAGAAATATGTTTATCATTGTTTAGGACCAGAGGCAGCTACTTCCATAAACATAAAGATAGAGATCTCTGTCAAAGGGCCAGATGGGTGCTCAACGGAAAGTGATCAACAATCGGGAGCCACCTATTGTTGATCACGTCTACATGCCATTACAAACGGCCTGTAGTGTGCAGTACTACACAGCCTGTCCCAAACAAAGTCGCCACAAAAACAACAATATTGTCTTTTCTTTATTTTCAACACTATTTCCATTGGGTGATTCTCACTGAAGACATTTAACTATGAATGAACACATGGTAAACAAAAAAGGGTAACTCAAAATATGTTTTATGTTCTCAATTCTTCAAAATTGCCGCTGTTTATTCTTCCCAATCTTCCCAATGAGCTTCATGAGGTCATCCCTGTAATGTTTTTTTTATTTTTTTTATTTCTGACTACATCGTGAAGCTCAGTGAGAAAATATAGAAAAGTGTGCCAAGTAGTAATCAAAGCAAAAGCGGCTATTTTGAAAAGTCTAGTTAAACTTTTTTTGTATGAAACGAAATACTATATAAGATCTTGTATTGATGATGGGAGAGTGTGACCACTGCGCAAAGCCTTCTTACACATCCCAAAGATTCTCATTGGGGTTAAGACCTTGACTCTGTGGCGGGCCGATCCATCTTATCCTCCCTGAACCACTCTTTCACAATGTGAGCCCGATGAATCGTGGCATTGTCATCTTGGAATATGCCTGTGCCATAAGGGAAGAAGAAATCTGTTGATGGAATAACCTGGTCGTTCAGGATGTTCAGCTGATCTCATCCTCTGGGCACGTAGTGTTGCTGAACCGAGACCTGACCAACTGCAGCAGCCCCAGATCAAGAAAGTTAGTTACATTAAGACATTTTGGGTCAGGCAGTGTACAGTATACTGTATGGCCCTTAAGAGAAAGAACCAAGTTCCTCAGAATCAAGGTGATGAAAATGCTAATATTTTCATTGCATACTTGAGATCTAGTGCACACCTAAACCACATGGAGGACCGCATGGGTTCTGACAGGAAACTCATTCCTCTTGAATGTGTGTGCCATGAACCCTTGCTTTTCTGGGCAAACAGCACTCAGCACTGGGGCTCTGAAGTACCTCCACTAGGTGGGAAAGCCTGCAGGCCTGTGTACAAATTAGCCGCTCCATCTCCTGGAGCTCCAGGAATTCATATCAACATGCATGTTTTAATTGTCGATGGTGTCTAAATATCTAATACTGTTTATATGAACTGGTTACATGAATGAAGGGAGAGATTTCTCGCCAACTCTGACTAGAACAAAATTGCCCAAACCAAATGCTACAGACTCAAAGCCACCGTTCATACAAACACTGCACATGTGCGTCACATGATGCTGTATCAGTTGCTCCTACACATTTTCCAAGAGAGGTTTTGAGTTCCTGGTTAATGGTAAGTGAGTTTATATCAGGTGTTCCAACAATCGTACTCTTCATTTTTGCATTTATACACCATATTTATACATAAATATAATGACAATCAATGTGAAAGTATTCTAAAAGTATTCAAAGTATTCAGAATACAGTACTCTGATTAGACAAAGTAACGAAATATGTTATGAAATATATTTTAAAGCAGTACTAAGTAACTTGTTGACCTTAATTAATCCTTTCTGTAGTCCCTCTAGGGTTAATCCAAGTGTTAATGGGATGATTGGAGGGTCTTTCATCTCCCCCTGGTGTCTCTGTCCAGAAAACCACAATTGCAACTTCGCTGCCACCGGGTCGGAGCCACCTATACACACTAATGCAATCACGAAGAAGAAGCTAACAGGCTAACGGGCAAAGCTAACTGCGGGCTAGCGCCACTTTAGCAGTGTTTACAGCCAAGTTTGAGTGAACAAAATGATCTCCATTGTGTAATTGGATGAACAATATCCCTCTGTCCCTTTGTCTTTTCTGCCAGCGTAGTATTTACTCTCACGGACAATTAATGAGTAAAAAAAATGCTACATGCTACGACACCTGCAGTGGCTTATGGCCTCTACGGGCACGAGTTACTTAGTACTGCTTTAAGGCAAATATTTAGTATTCTGTACCTAAATACAATTTCAAAGTATTCTCCCCAACACTGCTAATGGACTACTACTGTTGTTCAGCAAAGCCATGCACTACTAATTCAACGTGGATGACGGGAGCTAACCTTAGTGGCTGGATCAGCGGAGAGAGGCCAATCATGGTCCAACACACACAACAGATTGCTAATGTTAGCTCTGATCGAGCATATGAAAACAAGAAATAAGCACTAATAAAGTCAATAAAACCATCAGCTACTGATAAAACAGCCTTTAAAGTTTTACTGTGCTTGTGGAATTGGTAGTTTATTACACAGTTCTCATCAACAAAAAGAGCCGTAGCGGTAATTGGCCGCTAGTTTTGGTAGGATTTGATCTTAACACTGGGGAGGGACCCTGGTGTAGATCATGTTATATCGCTAAGAATCATGGCAGCAATAATAAAATAATAGAGATTTTAAAAGGTAAAATACTGGAGCTATTGTTCACATTTGGACACTACAGTGTGTCTCCACTTTGTATACAGTTTTTAAGCTAATGTTAGTCTATGTGTAGCAGAGGAAGGTTTTTAACCTTAGCTTTAGGACACAGAGGTAAGTTCCATTGACAAAGGGCACAAGTGTTCCATTAGTTCAATACAATGTATTTGTTACAAAATGTTTTTCTCTCATTTCATTTCATAAGTATGCTTAATTTAAAACATTTAACACAGTTGTTTGTTTAGTCCATGAGATAAAGATTTCATATTTGGGGTGAGAGTCTTCCAAAAGTCCCCACCGACCGCTGGACAGACCCAAACCGCAAACAGATGTTTTAGCATAAAGACAAGACGCGCTAGTGCTACTGTCGTGCTCCTATAAAAATGAATAAATAGTTAGTTACAGATATATGCTTAGGTAGCCTAAGCTACCCGCTGCCACAGTATAAGGGAAGACGCTCATCCACAGGACCATCGGGAAACCACAAACCCAATCCACTGCGATGCTACAGCGTTGCGCCATGACGTGCTCCCGAGAAGGGACCCACAGCAACACTAATAAGAATACACACTCTAATCAGGGCGAGCGTAAAAGGACGAATTTTAAATAAAGATTGTACTGATATCTACCTGTCGGACAGAGTTCCCCAGCACCAGCACCAGGTATAACAGGAAGCGGGAGTTACACAAGGTCAGAGGGCAAACAATACTAAACCGGGGCCTTTTATAGTGTGCCCCCAGTGGGCGCGCAGGAACAACACTACCCCAAAATACCTGCATCATCGAATATAGAAAATGTATGCTAACAGCCACAAACATGGCGGATTTCCATGGTAATGGTGGATTTTCCTGAACTCTATAGTTGAAGATCTGCACATTGCAGTATCCAGTCTGGGCGCACCTGAGGCTAATTGGGGCTAACTGCACCCTTTCTGCAAAACCAGAAATGGCACACATAGTCATTAATCCCAAAGGCATCAGTGACTATCATGTAACGGGTGTGACTGGTTCTTCCGGAACAACGGATCAGAGTTGAATCTTTAGCCTAGACTTCACATGTACATGTAGTGATTGTAGCACAGGGGAAGTGAGAGGAGCTCAAACTTATTGGTGGACATGGACAGACACGCTCCTCTTTTGTACAAACTGCTGATGACCTCACCCTCACGCACCAGCACTATCGCCCTGGATAGCCCCGGTTTCCAACCCTGAGGTTACCATTACCTCACCTGGGGGAGTGAAGAGGACCCCGGTGAAGCCCCGCTCCGTCACAGTCTGTCTCTGGACTCTGTCTCCCAGGATGCACCTCTCGTTGGTCTCCTGCGCCAGTATCTGCCAGTCCTGTGTGTCGACCACAGAGAAGTGGACCACGTGTGGACTCAAGGACTGATTTTTGAAGAATTGTTTGTGTGGAACTTCTGGGCTCAGAGACCAGAGCAGACCCATGGGCTGAACCCCGCTGCAGGAGCCGCTGATAGGGGTGTCCCGTGACAGGTCGACCTGAGGCAGAGGGGCATGATAGGACGATAAAAAACATTTTTACACTTCAGCTGCCCTGGGACTGTGTCAGAAACACTTGACTGCCAATCTGGCAGAGAGTGGCAGAGCATGGCATAGCGTGTGCGTAAAGAGCCGTGGATCTGTAACGAATTTGTCTCAAAAGTGCGGAAAAGCTAATAACTATATTGATTTTAAAGAACGTGCGAGGACATACATCATTGTGGTGCAACCAATGGCCGCTGGCTGCTCTGCTTTGTGACCGCAACACTGGAGGCCGCCATTGCTCCTCCATTGCTGTAGTACCTCCATTTGGCCGCTAGGCCCCCATTGAAAAGCATTGGACTTTAGACACGTTAAAAACAACTTTAATGCCTGGTTTCAATTTTTTCAACACTTAATATGGCTACATATTCCTCTGAGATAACGCTGGGTTAGTCACAAAAAAAGAAACCAGGCTGGTTTTCGAAAGATTTTTTTTTTAAATCTCCTACTTAACGGAGGTCGGACTGTTAGCATTGGAGCTGCGCGAGCTACACGTCACGCAAGGGCCGAGTCTACAGTGAAGATCCCGCCCTTATGCCCTTATTAGGAACATGCTTCGTCAGAGCTGGGGAGGAGGAGTCTGTAAATCCGCCATGATTTCCCCCTCGAACGTGGTCATTGTGGTAAACGGGGAGGAGTGACGAGGAGCTGTCTATTCTTTTTAACGGTCTATGGGTGCAAACTTGTGGCCACACAGCGTGAATATGCCACCCAAATCGGCAAAAGCTGAAAAGTTGGAGGAAGAGTGTGTGTCATTCAGCCAAGTGAATGAGCTGTTGCATCAGCAGAAAGACGCTTTCACGGCGCTATTGCAGCAACAAAGAGACAATTTCCAAAGCTGTCTCAAGGTTTTCGTGGAAAATATTGACAAAGGAAATACAAGAAGTGAAAGTGAGCCTGCAGTACACGCAAAAAGACATAGATGATCTGAAGGCAAACGCTGTTAAACAAGCTGAGCGCAATCGGACATTTACAAAGTCTGTGACAGTTTACTGACAATGACAGATAAAATGGAATATCTTGAAGGACAGTCAAGACAGAACAATCTCGTGTTTGACCAGTGCAGGACACCACGCTCTGAAACAGGGACAAACCCAGGAGGCGCGGCACCATTTCAGACGATCAGAGGAGACAGAGGGAAGCCAGCCAGGTTTCTTCCGAGTGCTACAGTTCCCCCGACCTCCAAGGTCATGCGGGTCAGGTTGACACAGCAGCTCAGAACTAACACCTGAACACTATTTCGATGTGCGCTTGTACAATGACAATAAAGCACTTACTTACTTACTTACTTACTTACTTACTTACTTACTTGACCGAATTGTGAGTCACCCAGTGAAACGTGGACCGACACGGAAGAAAAAATCAGAAAGGTTCTCACGGAGAAGCTACACCTGGAGCGGCCTGTGGAGGTTGAGCGAGCGCACCGCACTGGCAAACCCGGAGTGGGCGAAAGACCGAGGCCAATAGTTGTTAAGCTGCTGCGCCACAAGGACCGAGTTGCCATACTCCAACGCACAAAAGCACTGAAAGGATCAAATATCTACATAAAGGAAGACTACACAGAAGCTGTCCGAAGGAAAAGGAAAGATCTCCTGCCAGATTTGAAAGCGGGGCGCTCGAGACGGGACATTGCCTTCCTGTGCTACGATAAACTCGTCATTCACCTTCGGAGCAGTACACCGATTCATCATTAAGGCAGTTGCATAATTCTGGTATGTTGAAGCACTTCATTTCAAATGGCCTCTAACACATCTAGCATTGGAAGTTCCGATTTAGAACACTCAATAAGGAGAATTACTGAAGCATTATGTAACCCACATAAAGTAGCGGCCCAACATCGTGTGCCTTTTATTGTGGCGGCCCGGTTTCCTTTAAAGATCTCTCTTCCCCTTGTCACTTCCTCCTGCTCCGCTCCCGCTATTCCCCAAATAGCTGCTGCTGCTGTGGCGTGGCCAGGACAGCGTTTTCACTCCGAAAGCCTAAAACTACAGCAAATTAAAAGGGACCGACTGAGCGGATCTCTTTATGGTGTGCTTTTTCCGTGCACTTCTCATCGGTGAGTTGATCCGCGCCATTTGTCTCGTGTATTGTTTACTAATGCTGTTCTAAATAAAACCCCGCAGATTCTCTTGAATCAACATGTCAGGACCTACCGGTTAACCTGACTAACACTGCTACTCATCGGTGAGTCACTCCACTTTGTCACTTTTGTGCATTTATGAGATTATGGTGCCATGAATGTCTCTTTAGCTCCGCCGCTAATTTAATGCTAACGTAGCATGTAAACCTTCGTACCTTCGTCTTTATTCGTCTAATGTCCGCTTGTTCAATGTAGTATTGAAGCCGAATCCTGCGGTAGATGTCGTTAAGCTTCAACAATACCTCGTTCTTTGTGATTATGGCTGTTTATGCCTGTTTTGTAACTTTTTTTTTACTCGTATGCCTAAGCGGCAACTTATTGAAGAACTCTGAACCTTGTTGCGCAACAACTATTTATTTGACACTTGACACTTTTTGTACAATATTTGATTATTTGATAAAACCTTAGCTTTTGTGCTAACGACTTTGATTCAGTGCACTTTATACTTTTATCTCTGAAGCTTTATGATTTATGTATGTTTTGTAATGACTTATTGTGAAATCTATTTATGTTGATGTTGTAAATTATAGCATGCATTGCTGTAATTATTTAATGTATTGGCGCTATGTAATTGATTCATTTCATTGCATTTGACTAATGGGATTTTTTCCTCGGCCTTGTTTAGGTCAGGTTTTTTTGTTTGTTACCCCCCTCCCTGGAACCTTGGTTTTCCCCTTTTGAACCCGTCACTATCAACCCTTGGATGGCGAGCCTTGAAACCCACTGCTCTCCATGCTACGTGGTGTGGTAGGACAAGCAAACTTTCTTTCTCTATTGGATTATAAACCGGACTCTGTGCCCACAAGCGAACTTTAAGAACCTGAACCATAACAAAGGAGACAAACCCTTGGACTTGCATCAACACATTGCTGTGTTTTTTGTTGTTGTTGTTGGGACATTCTGTGTTTTGTTATTAAGCATATCTAAATTATCCATAATACAACTATTCGCTATAATATATTATAATTATTATTAATAACCATTATTCCAATACCTCTTAAACCTATTCCTATAATATTAATACAAGTACTTGAATCGAAATCTCTGTTGTCCTGTGTTTTATTCACACGCTTGGCTCCGTGGCCGGACCTATTTCTGGTTGCCGACCAGCACCTTCAGCTGCAGTCCATGCCTAGCCCTACAGCGTTACATTTAGAACTGGACTTTAAATACCCGCAATATGAATTACAGAACTCTGAGAACGACATCGACCCTGAAAACAACTTTTTTACTAGAACTGTTAATGACTGTCAGTATTACACAGTGGATCTCCACAATTGCAAATTCAAAAACGTTAACGCATTCTCTATTATCCACTTCAACAGTCGAAGCCTTTATGCACATTTTTATCACATTAAATGAAAACCATTCAATGTCATTTTAATAACAGAAACATGGCTTCATATTGACAGAGAAAGTGAGTTCTCTATTGAAGGTTATGAGTTTATAAGCATGAACAGAAAAAACAAGAAGGGCGGGGGTGTAGCCATGTTCGTAGACTCAAATTATAGTTATAAAGTGATAGAAAATAAGACTATGGTGGTGGATGATATACTTGAATGCCTTACCGTTGAAATTACAAGGGAAAAAAGACAAATATTATTGTAAGTTGTATTTATAGAGCTCTTGGCTCTAACATAGAATTTTTTCCTAATTGGATGGAGGAGCACTTTTCAAGCTTAATCAGAAAGTCATGTTTGTGGGGGGAGATTTTAATATTGACCTGCTAAATCCAAATAAACATAAAAAGACGGACAAATTTATAAATACTTTATTCAGTATAGGTCTGTTTCCTCTAATAATTAAACCGAGTAGAATTACAACCCACAGTGCCACCTTAAGTGATAACAATTTTTTCTAATGAAATAGAAAGTAATACAGTCAGCAGACTGATGATAAATGATATCAGTGATCACCTTCCAGTGTTTGTATTATATAAAAATAATCATCAAAGAAATGAACAAGAAAACTTGTATTGGTTTAGAAGGGTAAAAACAGAGAAAACTATTGATGCATTAAAAAAGGAGCTATTAGCTCAAGACTGGAGTATTGTATACAGAGAGAATGACAATAATAAGGCATATGATGAGTTTACGCGAGTATTTCAAAAGTATATGACAAAAATTTCCCAATGAAAAAATATTGTAAAACCAGAAAGTGTAAGGAAAACCCATGGATGTCTAAGGGTTTGCTAAATATATGCAAGAAAAAAAAATCTTTACAAAAACTTTATAAATAACAGAACAAAAGAAGTTGAGGATAAATATAAAAAATATAAAAATAAATTGACATGTGTCATTAGAAAATGTAAACAGGATTATTATTATAAATTATTAAATAAGAATAATAAGAATAATATTAAAGGCTTATAAGCTTTTGCTTCGGCCCACTCCCTTTGAGCAGAATTTTAACTGCTCAAATAAACTAATAAACTTATTATTATGACATAGATATGAAAACTTTAAAAACTGTTATTGAAAGTATCTCTAAGCCGTTAACATACATCTGTAACTTATCGTTGCAAACTGGACGATTTCCTGACAGTATGAAAGTAGCAAAAGTGATTCCTCTGTTCAAGGCAGGAGATAAACATCTCTTACAAACTACAGGCCTGTTTCCTTTTACCACAATTCTCTGAAATCTTAGAGAAGGTTTATAACTCTAGACTTGACAGCTTTATTGAAAGAAACAAATTACTCTGATAATCAGTTTGGTTTTAGGAATAATCACTCAACCCTGCACGCGCTCTTTGATATAATTGAAGAAATAACTAATGCTGTAGATAACAAGAAATATGCAATCGGGTTATTTATTGACCTGAGTAAAGCATTTGACACCATAAATTATGACATATCAATTAATAAACTAGAACATTATGGGATTAGGGGGGTAGCTCTACAGTGGTAAAAAAATAGAAAACAATGTGTGAAAATGGGTGATTATCAGTCGAGTTGTCAAGAAATTGTGTGTGGTTTACCTCAAGGTTCCATTTTGGGCCCAAAATTGTTTAATATGAATATACACGAAATTCTTAGATTCATCTTGTTTGCAGACAATACAAATATTTTTGCTTCAGGAGACGATTTACAACAACTGTGTCAAATTGTTTACTTAGAACTCAAGAGTGTCAACAAGTGGTTCAAACAAATAAACTATCTTTAAATATGAGTAAAAGCAAAATGATATATTTGGCAACTGTAATTCCAATGCTCAGGAAGCAATTCAGATAGAGGGTGTTGTTATCAAGTGAGTGCATGAAATTAAATTCCTTGGAGTTATTATAGACGATAGAATTACTTGGAAATCTCGCATTAAATATATAACTACTAAAATTTCAAGAAGCATTGCAGTAATAGCAAAAGCAAAGCACATTTTAAATATCAAAGCTCTACATATCTTATACTGTTCTCTTGTACTGCCCTATTTAAATTATTGCACTGTGGTTTGGGGTAGTACTTATAAAAGCACATTAAAACCAATAGTAATGCTACAAAAATCATGAAGTTTTGTGACATTGTTGAGTTACAAACTGTACAGATGTTATACAAAGCAAGGTACAAACTGTTACCGGGCCAAATACAAAGAAGGTTCCAAGAACGTACTGGTCGTTATGAATTACGTCATGTATTGAACTTTAGGATTCAGAAACATAGCACAACTTTGAAAAAGTTTAGCCCGACAGTTAATGGGGTACAACTGTGGAATAATTTGGAGATGGAGATGAAACAATGTCCAAACATCAACCTGTTCAAATATAAATACAAACAAAAGACTTTTGAAAGGTACAGACAAGAAGAAACACATTGTCACTAGGGGGAGCAGTAGGATTAAAAAAATAAATAGAGAATTAGAACAGGCAAGCTCCCAATCTGTTGAGAGGGACCCTCCCAGTGGACTCGTATACCTTGTCTTTAACGCACTACACAGCATAGGAACATCATCTACCAAATCAGCTGGCTGGGGGTTTGTTGATGAGGAGCTACTGCCCTCTTCAATGGACCCGCTCTATACCCTGGCTTTTTAACGCACTACACTATGCAGGGCTTACATATTACATCATTCATTGTACATAAAAAAATAAAATAAAAAAATAAAATAAAAAAAAGGGAAGCAACCAAGCAAAATTGTACACTAATCAATACCATATCGAGGATGGAAATGACTACTGGGAAGTAGCAAGATCATATGTATATTAATGTTCTTTTTTAACTCAAAACTAGTGACTTTGGGGAATGTTAACTTGTTTGGCATTGATAACCATCTGTAACTAAGTAATGATCGCCTTTTGTCACTTGCTTTGTACCAGTAACAGTGCTTTGTAAGTGTGGTCCGTGTTAAAACAGCCGCTTTGAAGTGTAACAGGTTCTCTTTTGCTAACAAGATTTAGAATCAAAATCAAAATATGATGTGCTAAATGTATCATTGATAATGTGTAAAGTTAAATCACAAACGGGTACGTTGTGTGTTTGTGTGCATGCTGTGTTCCTATGCTCTTGTACTTTGTAATATGTTCCTTTGTACTATTGTGATATGTTATTTTTTATTGTAATGATTTCGGGGGTGGGCGCTCATAAGCTTTTGCTTCGGCCCACTCCTTTTGAGCAGAACTCAATTAAACAAATAAACTAAACTAAACTAAACGTTTCTTGAAAAGTGAGTGATGTTATGGGCTTGTGCGGCTGTAAGTAAAGTGGGCTAATCAGATGCCGGCATGTGTTCATCCGTGCGGACTCTGCGGCCTGTGCTGGCTCCTGGCTCCCACCACAGCATCCCCTCACTCCAGTGGAATGTCAATGATCGCAAAGGCCTCCATTACTGACCGCCACAGCCCCCGCCTCACCCTCGCTCCCCGACCGACTTCTTGGCTTGGTACCCGGTTTGTCATCTTTTCTCCCTCCAACCAGAGAACATCGAAGGAGACATGCTACTCTGCCAAGTCGGCATAACGTGACACCATGATGTAATGTGATTTATATGGAAGGCTATAACAGCCAACATATTACATGAGTGATTCCATAAATGGAGAAATCTTAAGTCATTGACCGTTCCATACATTTTAAGGTGAAGAAATAAGTTTGAGTTTTATTTATGTCTGTATTCTCCTCGTCCTTAGCAGCTAACTGTTAGCATATGAGGTGGGACTTGGAAAGACCTACCATACCTTTGTGCGGACCGGCTCGTGAAGAGCCCAGGGTCCAAAGATCTTTAATAAAACTCTAGATCGGACATGACACTCGTTGAAGTGGCAAATGTGGCGGCTGTCTTTTGACTGGCCAGCGAGGCTAAAGCAACCGATGCAAAACCAGGAGCAACATTTTCATTGATCCAGAGAGAGAATGTGAGATACACTCATTGTTTGTGATTGTTTTTTACGTCTAAGTCCTGTATCTCAGTCAGGATCAGGTCATTTCTTTGAAATGTCTCGTTTTTTAGTTGTGTTGCCGTATTAGCTTTGTTTTCTTCATTCATTCGCAGGGTTCAGTGGTTAGCAAGCCACGCTTCCGTCAGTCGACCCCAGGGCAGCTGTGGCTACAAGTATGGAGTGAATGAATAGTGCAATGTAAAGCGTCTTTGAGTGTCCAGAAACGCGCTATATAAAACCGATCCATTATTATTATTATTAAGGCAGAATGGCAGAATATTACTCCATCCTCAGCGTTGTGAGTTTGAGTCCCAGCTATGATCATTTACTGTTGAAATCATAGCTCCTTCTCTTCATCTGCACATTTTTATTAGAAGTTGAAGCACAGTTTACTACTTTAGTACTACAATTACAAAAGAAAATAAGACATTGCTGACTGAGTTTGAACCCCAGACCTTCGGGTTCCTAAACCATGTGCTCTATCCACTCGGCTACAATCACAAGACACTAGCGCCACATGGAGAGCAGTTTGACTCCAAGTCCAAATATGGAGGCGTAATCATCTCCTGGTTCTGCAGGTGGGTTCTGACTGAAGAGAGGGGCAGGGGGGATATTACAGTTGTTCTAAAAATCCAAATCTGTACAGGCACATGTAGAACCCGGAGTTTGGAATTCTCTGATATCTGAAGAGAATGTAAACCCATCAGATCTGATTATTAGGTTATCTGAATTTTCTGACCATGTAAACGTGGCCATGGTGTTTCATGAAGCTTCTTATCTTCTTAAAACTACAGAATACGCTCGGTGGGCTTTTTGATCACTCAGATAGTGAGCAAGCCGTACGTGCAGTCGGGGTTTTGTGTCGGATGAGGCTTTGGGTGGCGTGATAAGGAAAGGTCAGTGGAGATGCGTTGTGTAATTTACGCAGCATCTCTGAATGGACCTGTGCTTTGGATCAAGCATCAGCGCGGCCTCAGCAGAAGTTAATCAAGCTATGGTTAAAAGCACTGAGCGGTTCTGCTGGGATCATGGGCGCCTATTTTTTTTTTCTTTGGGTGGGTGCTCGAGTCCCGCCGCACCCACAGGATCGGTGCCTATGGTTGGGATCCTTCTTGCTTCTCAGTTAGAGCTGGCGGCAGAGTGCTCCAGTGTCTGCGCATGAGTGTTAACGTCTTTGAGCGCCACAGCAGACAGCAACACTTAAGTGAAGAAACGAAAGATTTAACCTCTTAACCAAGTGCATTTTTTCAGCTTTACCCAAATCCATAAGGTCACAGCCTATGCATGCATTTCCAATGACATCATGCATAGTTCCGGAGTAGAATTATGCAGTATTACAACATGTAGCAATATCTCTACTCAGGATGAAAATGAAAGACATCTGATTGACAGTGGCAGTTTTATGTACTCGTAATCATTGCTCATGAAGATTACAGTTAAAACACGGAACCAGAGACGCACGTTTATGTGATATAACTAGAAATGTGGCACAGACGTAGCAGCTCTGTCTGTCGAGCTACGGCAGGATTTACTAAAGTTATGCTTCACTCCTCAGACTAAATTAACACATCACAGTTTGTCAACAGAGGCTCAGTCTGAGTCAGTGTTTAAGCTGCTCAAGACGTTAGCATGCTACCAGTTAGCAACTGTCAATGGCTTCAACACGATAAACACATGTGTGGCTCACATCTATGAACACTGAGGAAATACTACAGTAACAGCTCAGCTCTGACCTCTGTCATATGTTGTATCCAAGGCTAGATGTTTGGAGTGAGGTTCAGGGTTTTCTCTAAATGCTAACCGGTAGCATGCAAACATCTTAAACACTGACTCACTGTTTTCTTCACATAAACGTTCGTCTCTGGGGCCGTGTTCTTATTGTTTCTTCTTGAGCAATGATTACGAGTACATAAAATGCCACTGTCAATCAGTTGTCTTTCATTTTCATCCGAGTAGAGATATTGTTACATGTTGTAGTACTGCATAATGCTACTTTGGTATTCAAAATGGCCGCCATAACAACAGAAGTCACATGACTGAAAGGCATGTATATGTAGGTCAGAGTAACGCCTCATTTGAAAGCTTAGACCTACAAAACTCATCTAAATGGATATTTATTCTTGCGTTGTCATCACTTTTGTGACATTTTGTTTCCATTGCTTTTTTGTTGGGTTTTCATCACATTTTTGCCACATTGTCATCGCTTTTTGTCACGTTTTCGTTGCTCTTTTGTTGCGTTTTTGTCACCTTTTCAGAGCTTTCAGATTTGGGTAAAGCTAAACTGGGGAAAAGGTGCTAAGTTCAGGTGGGGGTTAAGAGGTTGATATTTCACACAAATCCTGTGATTGAATTCTAACAGTTTCACTCTTATCTTTGGCATTCATGAAGAAAATAAAGTCGAGATGAATTGTTTAAAATGTGCACCAAGCTTGAGTCCCCCAAACTGCCTTGCCCTCGCTGATTTTCCTCATCTCTCTGCAGCGTCTGTGAAAAGTCACAGTTGCAGTTACAGACCTTGTGTGGCGGTGTGTAATGTTTCACCTTCAGTTTGATTTCTACAAAAAACACCTTAGGCACAGAAATATAAAGGTTTTGGCTTCATTTGATCATACTTGTGCTTTATAAATGAGGCCCCAGAGCCGTGCGTAAACCAACTCACTAATGTTAAGGCCAGACGCTGCAGGTAATTAGGAAAAAGGGGGGAATCAGGCTGGGAATTAGATATTCAAAAATCCCTCTAGGGAAAACCTCCAAATATTGTTGAGTCCAAGACTGTAAAGTTTGGAGACTGTAGGAGCGACTAAAGTGGATATTTTGTTGCAAGAGTGGAACAACAACCTCATTTAGAGCATTTCTCCACTCTTCTGTACCGGATGCCTCCTAGGAAGAAAAATACCATATTTGGATTATAGCGTGACCCTTCAGGACACTTGGATTTAAAATGTGTAAATATTTGTAAAATGAATACGTGCGGGAAAGACGGATGGATGGATACGTATCTCCAGCTCCCTCGCGACAAAACTTCATAAAATAAGCATCATAGAGGGTCATTTTTGTCATTAAATCTCCACATCGACCACTGCCTGAAAAATCTATACTTTCGCCTGCCGTGAAATCAGAGACTTATAAAATGGTAATGCCGTGTCTACATATTTACGTCAGTAAACCACAGGAGAAGCTTCTCTAAATGACGATTTACTTTTTCACCTGCAGCGTCGTCCCTCCATTTCTCCATCTCCTCCGCGAATGCCCGGCCTTGTTTCTCTCCTGACTCATCCCCAGCATGAGCTCACTTCAAATGAGTCAGAACCAGCAGTGCATCATTTACAGCTCATCTTGGCAGAATCACGGAGAGGCACTGGGTGTCATCCGGGGTGTGGAGGCGCCTTTTGCAGAACGGCTCGTAGCGATTACAAGGAAATACAAACCCAATCTATTTTCTCTTTCTTTTAACTTTCTACCCCCTGCCTTAACCCAGTGCATTTCTCCAGTTCAGCTGTACCCATAATCTAAAAGCTTCTCGACTGGGGCTTACAGCCTATAGGCCAGACAGTTGTTTTTTTCATCGCATTTTTGCCGACTTTTCATCGATTTTTATGACACTTTATTGCTGCCTTTTTGTTCACTTTTTAATTGCTTTTTTAATGGCTTTTTTGTTGTGTTTTCATCACATTTTTTGTCACTTTTTGTTGCTCTTTTGTAGTCACATTTTTGCCACCTTTTCATCACTTTTATGTGTCACTTTTTTGCTGCCGTTTTGGCACATTTTGGTTGCTTTTTCGTCACTTTTTGTGGCTTTTTTGTTGTGTTTTTGTCATGTTTTCATCACTTTTTGTTGCGTTTTGAACCTTGTTTTGTCTGTTTTTGCTATTTTGACGATTTTTTTTCAAGAATCTTTTGGGTTAGGGTAAAGTCAAACTGGGGAAAATGTGCTCGGTTCAGGTGGGGGTTAAGAGGTTAAACTGGTGAATCATCTGAAAGTGTTCTATGCTAAAAAACAAAACAAAAAAACACGTCTCCTTCTCCTTCTTCGCTCCTTCTCTTCTGATGTCTGAGTGGTTGCGTCTGAGGCCCTGCCATTGGCACATGGTGATCGCACTGCATCATCGAGAGGAATGTGCTGGGGTCGGTGTGTGTCAGGAGGAAAACACAGCTGTCCCACCAGAATCCCCGCCTAAAATGGTCTGGAGTGATGTCAGAGATACGGTAATGCCCGAGTGAATGCGAGCTCAGCAGCTGCACGGGTCAAGCTGTCTTCACCACAAACAAGGCGTGGACCGACTGCGTCTCGCGCTCCGTCCTTTTTGAACGTTGTAATGTTGCAGTTGTTCCCACGCTCCCGAAGACCTTTCGAAACTGGGCCCAAAGTTCCCACTGCTGCCTATTGCCGCAGAGAGTTTCAGCTCTCGTCGATCAGACTGGGTGGATGGAGTTGAGGACGTTTCTTTACTCTCTTCATGAGCTATTGATGTCAAATGTGAGACAAACACCCAAGCTAGAGACCCTCTCTGGGTCTTTGTTATGGGCTGGACCTCTGGACTGTTTAACCCCCACCTTAACCGAGCACATCTTCTCCAATGAATATCCAGGTATCTAGGCATTATCTAAATCTAAAAACTTTAAAATACAGATGAAAATGAGACATAAAGGAAGATGAAAACGCAACAAAATAGTGTGACAATAAACTGACGACAAAGTCATGAAGACAAAAAAAACCAACAGGCGGGGTGTAGCTTTTAAAATTAAACACAATCTTCAAACTACTGCACAAATAATTATAACATTTAAAGGCACTATACCTGATTTTTTACTTGTAAGTATATTGTAAACTTAGACATTTGCGGAAAAAACACTGCATCTAATTATAACGCTCCCACCTGCGGAAGAGCTTCGCCCAGATTCCGAGGGAGATTAGAGACATGCAGTCCGAGTGGACCATGTTCTCCTCCTCTATTGTCGGCGCAGCCGCTCGCAGCTGTGGCCATAAGGTCTCTGGTGCCTGTCATGGCGGTTACCCCGAACCCGGGGGCGGCGCAGGAGGCCTACTTGGCCTTGTAGGACTCAGGAGGCAGCGGCAGGCCAAGCGTGCCACACAGTCACAGAGGCAAAAACTCAGGTCTGGGAGGAGTTCGAAGCCATGGAGGAGGACTATCGTTCGGCCTTGAAGAGATTCTGGCAAACCATCCGGCGCCCACCATCACGTTTTCCGATGAGGAGGCAGAGGCTGGGGACTCAGGGGGAGACTAGCCCATCACCCCAGCTGAAGTCACAGAGGTGGTTAAAAAGCTCCTCAGTGGCAAGGCCCCGGGGGTGGATGAGATTTGTCCTGAGTACCTTAAGTCTCTGGATGTTGTAGGGCTGTCTAGGCTGACACGTCTCTGCAACATCGCGTGGCAGTCAGGGACAGTGCCCCTGGATTTGCAGACCGGGGTGGTGGTCCCTCTCTTTAAGAAGGGGGATCCGAGGGTGTGCTCCAATTACAGAGGGATCACACTCCTCAGCCTCCCCGGTAAGGTCTACTCCAGGGTGCTGGAGAGGAGGATCTGGCCGATAGTCGAACCTTTCAGGAGGAACAATGCGGTTTCCGTCCTGGTCGCGGCACACTGGCCCAGCTCTATACCCTTCATTGGGTGCCCAACCAGTCCACATGTGTTTTGTGGATCTGAAGAAAGCGTTTGACCATGTCCCTCGTGGTACCCTGTGGGGGGTGCTCCGGGAGTATGGGGTCCGGGGCCCTCTACTAAGGTCTGTTTGTTCCCTGTATGACCGCAGCATTGTTGGTTGGGCTGCCCTATGTCACCGGTTCTGTTCATTACCTTTATGGACAGAATTTCTAGGCGCAGCCAGGGGCCGGAGGGTGTCCTGTTTGGGAACCTCAGGATCTCATCTCTGCTGTTTGCAGATGATGTTGTTCTGTTGGCTTCATCAAACCAGGACCTCCAGCTGCACTGGGGCGGTTTGCAGCCGAGTGTGAAGCGGCCGGGATGAGGATCAGCACCTCCAAATCTGAGGCCATGGTTCTCCACCGGAAAAAGGTGGCTTCCCCGCTTCAGGTCGGTGGGGAGTCCTTACCTCAAGTGGAGGAGTTCAAGTATCTCGGGGTCTTGTTCACGAGTGAGGGACGGATGGAGCGTGAGATCGATAGACGGATCGGTGCAGCGTCAGCAGTGATGCGGTCGCTGTATCGGACTGTTGTGGTGAAGAGGGAGCTGAGTCAGGGGGCAAAGCTCTCGATTTACCGATCGATCTACGTTCCCACCCTCACCTATGGTCATGAGATCTGGGTAATGACCGAAAGGACAAGATCACGGATACAAGCGGCCAAAATGTGTTCGCAGGGTGGCTGGGCGCACCCTCCGAGATCGGGTGAGGAGCTCAGTTTCCCGGGAGGAGCTCGGAGTAGAGTCGCTGCTCCTTCATGTTGAAAGGAGCCAGCTGAGGTGGCTAGGGCATCTGTTTCGGATGCCTCCTGGTCGCCTCCCTCGGGAGGTGTTCCAGGCATGTCCTATTGGGAGGAGGCCTCGTGGAAGGCCCAGGACACGCTGGTGGGACTATGTCTCCGAGCTGGCCTGGTGTCGCCTCGGGGTCCCCCAGAACAGCTGGAGGAGGTGTGCGTGGATCGGGAAGTCTGGGCATCTCTGCTTAGACTGCTGCCTCCACGACCCGGCCCCGGATAAAGCGGAAGAAAATGGATGGATGGATGGATGGATGGATAGAAGTAAAAAGTACTGTATAAACTACTTGCAAAAGTACAGTTACTTCAAAAAGTTACTTAAGTACATGTACTTGAGTAAATGTAATGCCTGTCTAGAACTAACATTTTTAATTTACTACCTTCTTTCATTGTTTGTAATTTTAAAAATCTTGAATGAATTTATAAATGAGTTTAGTCGTAATGGTTTCATTGTTTCTCTGCTCGGCCCTGCAGCCACGCAGAGAACACAACATGATGCAAAAGTTTTGTCAGGACATCTAAATCCATGTTTGCTGATGAATTTACTGTGTTTTGTCGCTTGTAGGAACAGGCCGTGCTTGATTCTCTCCAAGCGGCACAGGTATCGCTCCCTGAGTAGTATAACCGTTTGAATTGGCACACATTTCTTCTCTCTCATCGTTCTCATTGAATATGAGCCTTTTTTGTCACCTGCATTATTAAAGCAGAACTAAGTAACTCATGCCCCTAGAGGCCATAAGCACCACTGCAGGTGTCATTGCATGTTGCGTTTTTTTTTACTCATTAATTGTCCGTTAGCGTAAATGAACTAAGCTGACAGAAAAGACAAAGGGAGACAGGGATATTGTACATTGTGCCACAACTCAATTACTCAATGTAGATGATTTGTGCCCATAGACCGTTAAAAAGAATAGACACTCCTTCTCACTCCTCCCCGTTTACCATAATGACCACGTTCGAGGGGGAAATCATGGCGGATTTACAGACTCCTCCTCCCCAGCTCTGACGAAGCATGTTCCTAATAAGGGCATAAGGGCGGGATCTTCACTGTAGACTCCGCCCTTGCGTGACGTGTAGCTCGCGCAGCTCCAATGCTAACAGTCCGTTAAGCAGGAGATTAAATTTGTTTTTTTTCGAAAACCAGCCTGGTTTCTATTTTTGTGACTAACCCAGCGTTATGTCAGGAGGAATATGTAGCCATAGAAAGTGTTAAAAAAATTGAAACCAGGCATTAAAGTTGTTTTTAACGTGTCTAAAGTCCAATGCTTTTCAATGGGGGCCTAGCGATGATATGGAGGTACTACAGCAATAGCGGAGCAATGGCGGCCTCCAGTGTTGCGGTCATAAAGCAGAGCAGCCAGCGGCCATTGTTTGTGCCACTTAATACTGCTAAAGTGGCCCTAGCCCGCAGTTAGCTTTGCCTGTTAGCTTCTTCTTCGTGATTCTATTAGTGTGTATTGGGTCTCCAACCCGGTGCAGGAAAAGTTGCAATTGTGGTTTTCTGGCCAGAGACACCGGAGGCAATGGAAGATCCCCCAATAACACTTGTATACACTTGTATACAAAACAAAACCCTGAGAATAGCTGATGGTGCTGGAGGAGTCCGTACTCCATCACACGGTGTGCGGAGAGCCAAGTGCAGCGGCTCCAAGCACTCAGTAAGTTTTTTTTTTTCTTTCTGATGGCCGCACAGCCATATGCACGTTAAATTGGGAATCTTTTTACGAATGGAGCAACACATGCATTGCGTCCTCACTCCTCTCTCAGTGCCGCCGCCTGTCATGCACTCATTACGCACTGTGCGTCGGCTGTCTGATGCTCCAAGAGGCACCACTGAGGCCACTGTGATTGAATGATGTTGAACAGTATTTGTGTCGCTGTTTTATTAATGGAGTTGCAATAAAAACGATCCATATTAAATGAGAACGATGAGGAAGAGCAGCAAACCCACTTTTGTCCTTAGCCCCTTATCATTCAGTGTCTATGTGCGGTCTGCACCTCTGTCTGCAGGACCAGACGCGCAATGGCTGTCTCTGTGCAGACTGACCCATCGCTCTGCTCCAAAATCTCTACCAGTTCCTTGTGTCCCCGACCAGTAACCCCATACTGCACCCTCCGCTGTGACCGGCTGATGAATGAAGAGACCTGCACACCGCCTGTGCGTAAGTCTCCCCTGATCACAGGCAGCGTTGTCACGTGTTTCTTTTAGTCTTCTTGTCTTCCTCATCGTTCTCATAACTGCAATAATAAAACAGTGACACAAACACTGTTTTTATTTTTATTTAAAGAAGCTCTTCTTAATTCCATTCAGTCACGTTCGCCACAGTGTGGGGACATTTGAAGGCAGACACACAATGCGTAATGAGCATAGGCAGCGGCATTGAGAGAAGAGTGAGGACGCAATATAGAATATAAATAAACAAAAATAATAATAAACAAAATGTGCTGCCGAGACGCAGGACGTAGATGTTGAACAACGAACACTGCGACCACGTTAACCGGTAGCATATCACAAAGCAGCAAACAAAAATAATGGACGTTGTTTTAGCAGTATTTTTCCTCCATTTATTAGCCATTACACGTTTCAATATTTCCTGTTCCAATTGTATTTATAAACGGGAAACACAATAAAACAACCATAAGTTGTGTTTTTCCAAATGTATTTTGAGACGGAATAACCATGGATCGAAGGCTACATGCCTTTGATCATTGTTTTTTTTAGGCTAATGTTATATTATTTTTTTCCCATTTTTAGTCCAAATCAGAAATGCATCAAATTAACGTTCAAGTTATAAAAATGCTAAGTTTGTGAAGGACAGTTTAATTGTGAGTGGCGCATAAAGTGGGACAACAACGCCCTGAATAGAATAATATTAATTAATATCTCAAAAACTATAAGAGCACAATCACATTTTTACAACAAAAACAACTGACTTATGTTTTTGTAAATGTGAGTCTAATGATGGGCTCCAGGTTATCTGGAGCGCTGTCCGTGGGGCGCGTCATGTGCGTGTCCATTATGCACAAAAGCTCAGTGCCCCACATACACACCCCCTTGTTTTTGGACAGTGTTTTGAACGAAGGGAGACGTGGCTCGGTCAGCGCTGTGAGCGGCGCATCCACTTTTCAGTCTCTTTCAAGCCTCGAGCGACAGCTCCAGTGTCTGAGTGTGAAACGCACACGTCGAACTTCAGCGCTTTGTTGTAAAATACAGACTAGCCTGCACCTGTCACTGCCTTTGCCCAAAACCATCATGAGCCACTGCACTCCTGGGCCGACAGCGGGGACGCTCAGAGCGGGGATGAACAGGGAAGGAGACGCTGGGCTGACTCCTCTAGCGCCATGAGGATCTTAATAAGCCTCCATCATTATCACGAATTCTCACAAAATACGGGACAAAAGGGCAAACAGATACGCTCAAAACAATTGTCGTTTAGGCCCAACAGAGAATGTTCTTCCTGTGGCAGCTGAGGAAACTTAAGCTGCCGACCAGGATGCTGGAGCAGTTCTACACAGCCATCATCGAGTCCATCCTCACCTCCTCCATCACCGTGTGGTTTCCCGGCGCTACAGAACAGGACAGGCACCGACTGCAGCGCATTGTACTGCTGCTGAGAAGGTGACTGGCTGTGCGCTCCCATCTCTCCAGGACCTGGAGACGTGTGGGTCAGATCACAGCTGACCCCCTCACCCCGGACATAGACTGTTCACCCCTCTCCCCTCAGGCAGGAGGCTACGGTCTATCCAGACCCATACCTCCCGCCACTTGAACAGTTTTTTTCCCTCCGCCATCAGACTCATGAACAATAACAAGTCACAATAACTTAGTTACAGACTCATGGATGTATCTGCTCTGTTGCACTGTGTGGTGTGTCCACACTTAGATCTGCTGCTATCACTTTACTTTATACACATACACATCTGTATAATCCTGCTGTTGTTCTATGTCCATTGTTGCCGTCTTACCATATTTTACTTTTAGTTTGTATCTTATTTAATATTCTTTATGCATGCCCCTAAAGCCTTATAGTTTAAAGTTTTTTAGCTTATTTTTATCTAAATTCTATATTTTATGTTGCATGTCCGCATCAAGAAAAATTCCTAGTTTGTGAACCTGTTTTCAAACAATGGCAATAAAAACTATTCTGATTCTGATTCTGAATAGCGGTACCAAAAAGTGTCAGATTGGCGGGATGTCGCAATAGAGGGGTGTCAGAATGACGGGTCGACCCAAAAACACAGTTGCAGATGCCCAGACTAAACGTTTGCGTCATGCAGTGTTCTCTGGCGCCTGTGCTCGCAGTGACAAGTGAAAAAGATAGGAAGGCACAAAGAGAGAGACCTGGCGCGACTGCTGAGCAGGGCAGAGAATGGCTCTGGGTCTGACTTACTGTAAGTCAAATTAATTCCTACTACTACTACTACTTATGTGTTTAATAAGCCACCACTCCACACCCCTGGCCTGCATTTCCCCTTTTTTTTTGTGCTGTTTATTGTTAAAAGGTTTTTGTTTGTTTTTTTAAATCAGTGCGAGAGTAGCCACAAGTAGTTTATATGTTTTTCTAACTATTACTTTTAGGAGCGGATAATTAGAAGTAAATATGAATCATATTGAGGAGCAACTTCTTTCGAAATGTGAAAAAACGCAAGCAGAATGGGAAAATGTTAAATTCCATACAGTATTAATAGATCTGTGACTTGATTCCTGCCTCGTGTCGAGTCGCTCATGGTTGAAACACGCTTGTCTTCGCTTGGTATAATATTTAGCACCGGCAAAATTGGGTCAGCTTGCTAACGATTAAAATTAGAACAGCACTGAAGCCAAGAAAAACAAGCAATGCCCTTCACTGACATTCCTTACCGCGGAGAGCACTCCCGTCATACTTAGAACTAATCCTTGGCTTGTTAAAATAAAAACCTCAGGCAGCAGCACTCGTCCCGTGTTCGCGCCGAAGTATATTCTCACTCAGACGTGGCTAGAGAAATGCTAAGAATTCGGAGAGAACAGGTGGAGCCAGGCCGCTGACTCGCACATCCGAGGCTTCAGGTTCAAGTCCAAGGGTAAAACAGAGAGAAGCTAATAATGAGCGTAACGTGGTCAAGAAAAGCACTCTAAATGTGTCGCCGTGCCACAGCGGGGTTAATGCCGGGGGTAAGGCCACTTTATTAAAGCCTTGTGCAGCCTTGTTCATACATCTGTCAGACTAGCTTAGTGGCTAAAATTATATAACATGTTATCCTCTAAAATACAATTCATAAATTCATTTATCGTAAATATTGAAATGGTAAAAATGCACAATGCATTTGTAAATATAATAATTTAATCATCAAAGTGCATTTTAACATGAGCAAAAAAGGTTTTAGTCCTGAGCCGCTGTGGGTCAACCAGAGCAGCATGTTTTTGGAGGTCGGAAAAACTGTAGCACTGCCTTCAGTCTCCTCTCATCCTCTGAAATGGTGCAGCGCTTCCTGGGTATGTCCCTGTTTCAGAGCGTGGTGTCCTGCACTGGTCAGCTCCTTCCTCCTACCTACCAACTGAATGTAGTTGGTAGGTAGGTGGGTGGGAAGGTAGGTAGAAATGAATTGCAGCAGGGATAAAAGATCTCCAAAAGCGCTTGGTCCTGCAGTACATGAAGAAGAAATGATCGGATCTTTTGCTCCTGCAGATGGTGCCGGGTGTTGTTGAGGATGGCCTGGATGCACTTCTCAACCACTGCCTCAACAGAGTCCAGTGACCACTGACCCCCTAACCACTGACCCCACCCTCGTAACAGCAGCAAAAACAGATTGGTATAACATAGACAGTATTTGAAAGCACACGTCAAAGGACTTGAGCCTCCTCTGAAAAAAAGAGCCTGGTCTGACCCTTTTTGTAGAGGGACTCTGTGTTGATTTTCCAGTCAAAGTTGTCACCCAGATGGACACCTAGATATTTGTATGTGTGCACCTACTCAATGTCCTGTCCATGTATGCTGATTGCCTGGAGAATGTTTTTTTTTTTTCTTGCCAAAGTAGATGTTAATTTCTTTGGTCTTGTTTGTGTTCAGAATGAGTGAGTTCTTAGTGCTCCAATCACAAAAGGCAGTGATCAAGTTCCTGTACTCCCCTTCCTGGTTGTTCCTGACACAGGCCACAATAGCTTTATTGTCTGAATATGTCTGAACGTGACAAGTGTCAGAGTGGTATTTGAAGTCAGACGTATAGATGGTGAAGAGAAAAGGAGCGAGCCCAGTTCCTTGTGGAGCACCACCACCAACATTACTCACAACAGAATCCGTCATGGTGTGCCCAAGCCTCACTTACTGAGCTGTGGATCTACGTGATGAAGATCGAGTCCATCCCTAATCCCTGCAACTTTTGTTTGAGGATGTCTGGTTGAACTGTGTCAAATGCACTTGAAAAGTCAAAGAACATTATCTCACATATCCATCAGACTGATCCAGAAAGGAGTAGGTCTGGTGCAGGATGGCATCATCCACTCCAATTGGCTTGTTGCATGTTGGGGGTTCGCTAGTTCCTCTGACCTGAAGTTGTGAGCGCTAGCGCTTCCTGTCCGTAGCAATTTCCATTAACATCTTATCCCCCACTTGAACCAAGCATGGTTTCTCCAGTCGAGAAGATTTTCATTTGTGTAAAGCCGAACTGGAGAAAATGTGCTTGGTTAAGGCGGGGTTTAAGAGGTTAAGATTAGCTTATAACCCGCTCGCATAAGCTTATTTTTTAATGATTCTGTAGTGGACAGTGAGTTCCTGGTAGATGACTTACAACTTCCTGTAGGATGTAAATATTTCAGTGGAGGAGACACTTGTGTTTATCAAGACTATGAGAGAGTTTGTCTTGAAGCTAAAGGCTAAGATTCATTTCATGCGTTATAAAAATAGAAATAGTGCAGCAAATGTTGACCAATCTGCATAAAAACAAAACTCTTGCCTATAGTTTTAATGTTATATAGGTATTCATTATTTTTATTGTTTTTATTGCATGTTAGCGATTAGCTTCAATACAAACTATCTGACCTTTATAAACACAGGCGTCTCCTCCACTGAACTATTTACATCCTACATCAAGTTTTTAACACGCAGTAACTGATCCTCTACCAGGAACTCACTGTCCACCTTTTTTGAGCGGGTCTGAGCTAATCTCCATAGGAAATGAATACGGACAGGAAGTGCTGGTGCTCACAACTTAAGGTCAGGGGCACTAGCATAGCCATATCATGCAACAAGCCAATTGCCTCCTGATAGGCAAACAGGAGTGGGTCTTGTGCATGCTGTACCTATGGCCTGAGAAGGTGCAGGACGAGCCGCTACAGCTTTTTCATGAGGTGCCGAACCTCCAAATCAGAACACCAAGTCCAGAATTAGAGACATAGAGGAATCCAATTCCTTGTGACGAGCACATGGTGTCCTTATATAGACTGAATGCAACCACAAACTCAAGGTCCTTGGATCGTGATGGCGAGGGATTGCGGCATGATGATGAACCTGTCGTGACTTTCGGTCTGCGGGGTTTGGAAGGGTGAAAAATTGGTGGACGGAGGAGGACTGAGAGGTCAATGTATTAACCAACGATAATCTGGTCCCTGATGTTCTGTGGGACGGCTGATGGTGAAGGAATAAACAGTGAAGAAGGAAAAGAAATGACTGACTGTACACTCCGGGAGCTCTGGTGCTAGTGGTTGCTATTGGTAGGAGTTGGCGGGACTGGCCCCTTTGAGGTGCCCTCCCCGGGGGATTCTAAAGCGACATCAGGGGCTTGAATAACCCAGCAACTGGAAGGGGCAAGAGGTGTATTGCGAGAGATGTGGTCCTGCTCCCAAACTTCAGATCATCTACATTCCTTGAGGCCACAAATGTAAAAAAAAAGAAAGAAAAATGGCAGTTGGACTTCAATTCAGTGCATTTTAATGAAGTTAGGCCTCAATTTTGGCACAAATAACTTAATGACTTTTAATGTTATTTAATGTTATCGGAACTCGGGAAGGTAATTGGTTCCAAACTACTTGTCTTTGTAGAGAAGTCTCGATGGACAGGCTAGGAAAACTGCAGCCGAGTCACGCACATTGTGGTGCTTTCAGCCATAGTCTTTTCTGGGGAAAAAATGTATATCAAGTGTTTAAAAGAACAATAGCAGCAAATCAGCTGTGTGGTAACTCGAGCTCTATGCATCACACAGTGGACCACGGGATCTTACTTCACAGGTTAGAAAACTGGGTGGGAATCTCTGGTACTGCTCTAAACTGGTTCAAGTCCTATCTCGAGGATAGGACGTACTTTGTTGAAATTGGCAACTGTGTCTCAGACAAAATTTCCATGACCTGTGGAGTCCCCCAGGGGTCAATCTTGGGACCCCTCTTATTTAACTTGTACATGCTTCCATTGGGTCAGCTAATAAACAGCAACAATGTGTCGTACCACAACTACGCAGATGACACTCAGATCTACGTGTCACTGACGGCAGGTGAACATGGCCTGTAGATACTCTCTGTCACTGCATCGAACAGATCAGTTTGTGGATGCAAAACAACTTTCTCCAACTAAACTCAGACAAAACTGAGATCATTGTCTTTGGCCCACAGACACAAAGACAAAGTGTTATCAGTCACCTTGAGTCTCTCGCTCTGAAACCAAAAAATCAGGTTAGAAATCTAGGAGTAATCATGGACTCAGACCTGAACTTAAACAGCCACATCAAAGCAATAACGTCATCAGCTTTTTACCATCTGAAAAACATTGCTAAGATCAGAGGAATAGTGTCAAAACCAGACTTAGAGAGACTCATCCATGCATTTGTCTCCAGCAGGTTAGACTACTGTAACGGCCTGCTCACTGGCCTTTCTAAACGAGCTGTTAGAGCTGCAGGACATCCAGAACGCTGCTGCTCGAGTCCTGACAAGAACCAGGAAATACGACCACATTAGTCCAGTGCTCCGGTCTCTGCACTGGCTTCCTGTCACTCAGAGAATAGAATTTAAAACAGCTCTGCTTGTGTACAAGTCTTTTCATGGTTTAGCACCAAAGTACATCTCTGACATGTTAGAGCCGTATGAACCATCTCGGGCCCTGAGAACTTCAGGGAGGGGTCTCCTGGTGGTTCCCAGAGTCAATAATAAACACGGTGAGGCTGCGTTTCAGTTTCATGCAGCTAAAATCTGGAACAGTCTTCATGAGGATGTGAGACAGGCCTCAACTCTGACAATGTTCAAATCCAGGCTGAAAACAGCTCTTTTACCCGCGCATATGAAAACTGAAAGTATTTTATCTGCACTCTTGCCTTTTACTGTAACTGATTAACTTTATGTTGATGTTTTATTGATTGATTTTATCTGTTTCTTGTAATTTTTTCTGCAACTGTGAAGCACTTTGAATTGCCTTGTGTATGAATTGTGCTCTACAAATAAACTTGCCTTGCCTTACAGGGGGGCGTGGCCTAGTCAAGGGGAAAAAAGTCGTTTATGGAAATCATTCATCATATTTAGTTCGCACAAATATAGCCAAGTCAAAATTGGGTCCATTATGTGTGTTTTGACACAGCAGATTTACCAGTAGAAGGGAAAAACCGGCATAGCGTGGAACATGAAGCTAACATTAAGATTATGGTTAGTATTTGTTAATAAAGGCTTTTTAACCACTTGAACCTTCTCCATGTCTCTGCATTTGTTAAAGTAGTAATGGAATATAGGTTATTTTACCCCGTTGCCAAATCTTAGAAATGCCTTTCGCTATCTGAGCCTGTTCCTGCAAATGTGTACAGTTTGTTTGCCAACAGCGACCCGTTCAAATTGAATGTTCTGTCCCCATAGAAATGAATGGTTAAGCCAGGACCAATACTTAAGTATGGTGAAGTCTGTTCTGTCCGTTTTATGCCATTCATATCATTTCTGTGGTTTCTTGATCATTGACATCTTATAAGATGATGTTTAGAGGCCATTGAATGAGTATCTGACAGTCAAAAAGTAGAAACTTGAATTTGAGTTAGCATTGAGCTCAGAGGATACACTCATTTGTATCTAAAGTAAAATCTCAAAAGGTCTGGTACATTCATTAATGTAGAAGAAGAAGAAGAAGAAGATCTTTATTTATATACGCCTTTCACAGACATGGTCACAAAGCGCTTTACATGAGAGTATTTTACAGTCACTCCATACTCAGTGGGGGTAAGCTACCTTTGTAGCTTCAGTTTCCCCTGGGGGAGACTGACAGAAGCGCTGTCACGACTGCACACATATGCACCAACGGTCCGTCTGACCACCTCCATGCATTCAGACACACAATCCTTCATCCACACCTATTGTACATGTTTTTTAGTGGTAGGGGAAACCAGAGTACCCGGAGGAAACCTACGTAGACACGGGGAGAACATGCAAACTCCACACAGAAAGGCCCTGTCCTGGTGGGAATCGAACCTGGGACCTTCTTGCTGTGAAGCGAGAGCACTAACAGCTGTGCTACCGTGCCACCCAGAATGTACAATTCTGGCGGCCATCTTTTGACTGGCCCTTCAAACTCAGTGCAATGTAATTAAATGGAAACACCACTTATTTAACTTATTGTTATTAATAGTAACTGATAATAGTGACTGACCTTATGTAAGATATGGCAAGAGAATAATGCAGTTTTTCAAATGTTATTTCAGTTTTACAGGATGCACAGACTTTAGCCCAATTTGTTCATGGATTTTCCTCTGTTAAAGAGGGGGTATTATGCTTTTTTCAATCACATAGCACCAGTCTATAGCATACTACAATGATGACGTAACTTTCTGTTGGTCTGTATATGCAGTAAATTAAAATAACTGCCTTGAATAAAATTGCTCTCTCGAAATGGCTGTACTGAACGTCTTGAAATAGGCCTCTGTCTCTTTAAGAAGCTTTCCGACACGCCCCCTTCAGCACACTGCTGTGGCATCTAAACAACACTACTGTGCGGGGAGGGGGCTCTGCTGAGCTAAGGAGCAGTGGTTGGTGGCTTGGCTGGTGACGAAAGGTCCAGAGGCGTCTCCAGGAGGTGGGGGCGTTCCTAGGAGGACTGAGGCATAGCTACACCTAAAATGGCTGCCATCTAAGTTTTTACTGATTACTCAAAAATATGTGAATGAGCCAAGGCAACGCTCCAGGCATGTGTTTAATGAGGGAATGACATAATAACATGATATAAAGCTTGAAAAAGTCGATTTTACATAATACCCCCTCTTTAAAGATTTCAAATCATTCATTTCTATTCATATCAAATATTACATTTGTTTCCTCCTTTAAAACAGTATTTCTGTACTTTTGAACGCCACATGACCGATATTTATTGAACATGGGGTAGTGATACAGTGAACCCTGGGAATGAATGGAGAAAACAAAGCTAATACAGCTAAACAACACGGCTAAAAAAGTAGACATTTTAAAGAAATGAGCTGATCCTGACTGAGATACGAGACTTACTGTAGTAGTAATAAACCAATCACAAACAATGAGTGTATCTCACATTCTGCTGTTGAATCAATGAAAATGTTGCTCCTGGTATTTTGCTCGCTGGCCAGTCACTGACTGAGCTCCATCTGCCAGTCTGTGGAGTCTCCCTGTGCGTAAAACCAGACCTCACAATAAGAAGCTCAAAAATCTTGATGTCTTTTTCGACAGGAGCAGAACAACTACCATCTCTCGCCTCGTCACTCGGCGCTCAATCCACTCAATCTAATTTTTTTCGGTCGACCATGCAACAAGAAACATAATTCAGAGAACCTGCAAGATGGCGCCGCTGTGTTTGGCCTGTCACTTGCTACTCTGTTTTCTGTTGTTTGTTTTAGCTGTCGTTTCACCGGCTATAGTTATGATCGGACTACGCTGCTGGAATTGCGTTTTGCATCTAAAAGCCTCCTAAATGCCCAGTCTTTCAAACCACCGTCGCCACTGTTTACATCAATTCCTCCGTTTCTGAGACGCCCTGCCTGTCTGCTACCAGGCAGTAAGCGCCACAGAAGACGTGGTCGGAGAGGCGTGTTACGCCAGTAATACACCGCACGCATTTTTGTAGCTGAATTCGTCTTCAAGTGCCTCTCCGTGTGCATTCGCAAGGCTCGCTTCAGTTGGCTCCCTGTTAATCAGATGAGCGCGCTCTCGTGTGTGTACACTGCAGCCGAGGCGGCCCGCTGTCGTTTCCGCTCCTAAAGTCAAAAATGCGCTCCAAGCGCATTTTTCTCGTCTGCGGCTCACGGTGCGAAGCCGATTTCTGTCCGAAAATGTATGAAAAACATTATTACTAAAGAAATAAACGATTGTCCTATATTGTATGATTATTTATATGAGTGTATAAAAGTTTAAGATTATTATTATGCTTTTTATTATGATAATATTATTACTACTACTAGTATTGGGTGCTTATTTCATAAAGAGAGGAATATCGCCTGACATATGGCAGTATAGCTACACTACCTTGTAATTTTTCCACATCAAGACTCTCCCTCGTGTCACACTGCTGCTCTTTTTTGTGGCCTCGTCACTTTTCCCAAAAGGAAAGCAGTGAAGGTGGATGACATCAAGTTGAGGCCATTGAGCAATTTCTAGAGTTGTAGACTTCACAAAACAACATCCTCATTACAGGGATCCTCGAAGAGCAGAACGAGACTGGCAGTCAATTGCGGACTATAGTTGGATGGGATGGATTTAGTCACAAAAAATACCTTCAGTTTACCTTCAATACAATTCAGTTCAACTGTTAAACAAAGAAACAGGTGGAGTTGACAGCGTGGCGCTTCTCAGCGCTCGCCTGCAGTGTACATGTACGCGCTCTGCCCGAGCCGCACGCTCAGAGCGTGCGGTGTATTACTGGCGTTACATGTCTGGCCAGTTTCACACCGCTCGAACGAATAGACGAGCGAACCAGTCTGCGCCATCATTCACAAGCCGCACTTCAAGTCGCGTCCTGTTGTGCAGATGAGAAAGCTCTTGTGTACAAACCGCACGCCGAGGCGGCGCGCAGGGAATCGGCGCGGGCCGCTGCCGTCTCCACTCCTAAAACACATTTTGTGCATAAAGGATATTAAGAAGACATATCAGTATTCCTATCTTATAATTAATAGTGCTGCTTTAGAATGAACCATGAGGAGTTGTTTTGAGTCCAATACTACTCTAAGCGCTTCGCCCCCGCTCCATGGCAGACTGAATACATGCCGCTCGCCGCGAGGTAGTTCGGCCGCAAAGGGCGCTCGGCTCTGCGGTCGGCGTGTGAAACAGGCCTCAGGCTGAGGACTCACCTGGATTCTCCGTCGCCGAGAAGTACAGATCGATCAGAGCTTGGCAGCGCTAGAAGATCGCGGGAATGCTACCGGTGGCTTCGGCTGGTTAGCCCCGAGACCGGGCCTCCATGTCCGTGTCCCTGTGGCACTTTGTAACACCAGATCGCTCAATAACAAAACATTTGTCCTCAATGATGTCATCTCATCTCACAATCTGGATTTGTTTTTCCTTACTGAAACCTGGCTCCCCCCAGGTGACGTCAGTGCCTTTTCGGAACTCCTCCCCTCAGGCTATACTTACCTCAACACTCCGCGGAAAACGGGTAGGGGCGGGGTGATAGCCACCACATACTGACAGTCTTTGAGGTGCTGCCAGCTGTCTATCAAAGTGTATTCCAGCTTTGAGTTACAAGCGTTACAAGTGCTCTCACTGCCCTGTCCTATTTTATGTGCAATAATCTACCGGCCGCCTAAATTAAACAAGGACTTAAATGATTTTCAGAGTTTCTGTCAGAGTTTATGCCTAAATTTGACAACATCCTAATCTGTGGTGACTTTAACATTCATGTTTGCTGCCTCTCTGATAAATCTGCTAATGATTTTAAGGCACTTTTACATTCACTAGATCTGACCCAGTTCATTTCCTGCCCAACTCATAGGTTAGGTCACACTCTTTATCTCATCATCTCACGTGGGGTGACATTGTCAACTTGTGAAGTCCTGGATTTTCCATATCTGACCACTTTCTCATACTGTTTGACATCCGTGCTGTTCCACTGTTCTGGAATTTTGCACAACAGACTTAGAAACGCCCTGTTAATTCTGCCCCAGAAATAATAACAGCTTTAAACACACAGGTCAGACATTGAATTTATTCTCATATTTCGAATCCGGGAGATGAGCAGACAGGCCTCCAGAGCCACGCTGGCCTTCTCTCACTCTCAACAATACAAAGATTTCATACAGGCTTTTTGGAAAAAATAGGCACGCCCCTTCTTGTCCTCCACAATACAAAACTTTCTGCTACATCATAAAAACCCAAACCAAACCCCGCCTACAAAAAACAGATTTAACAGTCAAACTTAATGTAATACTTTCATGTTAACATCAAATACAGAATTTCTTAACATCCACCTGCACCCACATCCACTGGCCCCCAACGTCGGTGCATCATTACCTCATCTACAGTTAATGACTTTGCTGCTACCTTTACTGTCTCTGATCTCTACTCTGCTGCTGATTTGGCATCGCCTCCATGGCCTGATGTTTTCCTCTTCTCCTTTAACACCATTTGCTCGCAGATTATGAACTCTGTTGCACCCTACAAGGTAATGGGTACCAAAGGCCCATCAGACCCTTGGTTCAATTATACAACTCGGGCCCTAAGGTGTCGGTGTAGACAGGCTGAGCGCAAATGGAAGAAGGATAGGCTGCAGGTGTCACTGGAGATTAGGGGTGTGTATCGCCTAGTCTCAGGCGATACGATACGTATCCCGATACAAGGGTCACGATACGATACGATACGATATATCCCGATATTGAAGAATTAGACGATTATTGCGATTATTTTTTACTACTTTGGAAACAACTATTCAGTAAACTAGTCCACCTTCATTAGATTTGTATCAAATACATTTGATCTATCTATCTTATGATATAAATGCTTTTCACTAATGTGCTTGTGACTGTGGTGTTTATGGTGATTATGTACCTTTGAACGGAAAACAGATTTCTTGGAAACCTAGTAATGAAACCAATTACTGGGGATGCACGTTTTCTAGTATTTCTATAGTTGGGAGTCCTTGGAGATCAGTAACTATTATGGGTTTCATCCATTAAAATATACAATAACTCAGACGTGTCTACTCCACACGGGTGTCACTCATAGATCAGGGACATAATGACACGGGCATCATGCGCAGCAGTAGCACACTAATACAGCAGGCTCTTTTAAACTTGTGTCGTAGTACTGCAGTGGCGAGACACAGGTTTAACATGAGCCTGCTGTATTTAGTTTCCCCTCGGCTTCGTTTAATTCCGTAATAAAATGCTACGAAGATAAATTCTCTCCAAACGCAGCGGCGACGCACTCAGCAATATGCACAAAGCTGGTGGCTCTCGTAATAATCCAGGTCTCTGTCTTTGCTGTAAAAGCCAAAGCCAAATGTAGAGTTTTAAAAGAGCCCCGTAGCGTCTCATAGCTCATTCTTTTCCATGCTAAACTCTTCCTGCGTTTCTCTAACTCTCACTAAATTCTAGTGTTACTCAAGCGGGCTGCGCGGTGCGCTGCCATCTAGCGGGCGGGAGTAAAAGTGCAGGACCAAAGAGAGATGCTGCAATGAATATTTCCCCAAAAATAGATGTTTAAATATCGATACGGGCGCTTTTTGTATCGATACGAGAATCGTGCGACGTAATATCGCGATATATCGGCGAATCGATATTTTTCAACACCCCTACTGGAGATGTTTAGAGACAGTCTTGCCACCTATCAAAGAGCAGTGAAGGAAGCTAAAGGTCAATACCTTTCCAATCTCATATATAACAATAGCCACCGCCCTGGAATCCTGTTCAGCACTATTAACTCTGTGATAAATCCGGTGTCTGCTGGTTTGAATGATGTATCTGAACACACATGTAACGCATTCAAACAGTACTTTTTGGACAAGGTTTTGTCTGTTAGGGAATCCATCATACAAGCCCCTGATGTTGTCATGCCCCCCCAAGCGGCACAATGTCTGCTGGAGAACTTTGAGGCAGTTACTCTTGTGGACCTCGTAATCCTCGTCTTTTAACGCACCACACAGCATAGGAACATCATCTACAAAATCAGCTAGTTAGGGGAGCTGCGTAGGGGTTTGTTGATGAGGAGCTACACCTGGCTTTGTAACGCACTACACTGTGTAGGGCTTACATAATAAATGTACATAATAATATTCACGGAATATAATATGTATATTAATCTGTCTTTTTAACATAAAACTAGTCACTTTTAATATGTATATTAATCTGTCTTTTTAACATAAAACTAGTGACTTTTGGTAATGCTAACAATGTTACCATGGTAACCATCTGAAAGAAATGTAATGATCGCCTTTTGTTAGTTGCTTTGTACTAGACTTCGTACTTGAAACTAGACCGTTGTAATTGTGCTTCTTTCTGTTCTTTCTGTTGATGTACGAACACTTCAAACAGTGTTTGTAAGTTATAGTTCTTTGTAAATAGTTTGTAAGTATGTAGCATTATCATAGTTGGTTTGTGATTAGTTGTTACATAATCAGTATTGCTCTGTTTGGGGTATGGTCGGATGCTGCGGGTGTGTAGGGTCTATTTTGTTTCGCTGTTGTTTCCTTGTTGCTGTTTGTTCCTTTGTTGTTCCACTGTGTTCTTGTGAAATTATGATTTTAATTGTATTGATTTTGGGGTGGGCGCTTATAAGCACTCCTTTTGAGCAGAGTGTTGCTGCTCAAATAAACAAAACTAAACTAGTTTGGGCACTGTTCCCACTGCTCTCAAACATGTCATTGTCAGAACGCTGCTCAAGAAGCCCAACCTCGATCCCTCCACACTGTCGAGCTTTCGCCCAATATTTCATCTGCCATTCCTGTCTAAACTGATGGAGAAGCTTGTTGTCTCCCAGCTTCAGTCTCACCTCCAACTGCATGCGATAGGTGATAAATTTCAGTCCGGTTTCAGGTCTAGGCATAGCACTGAATCAGCGTTACTTAGGGTCCATAATGACATTCTTGGAGCCCTGGACAGTAAAAGCTCCGTGGTTTTGGTGTTACTGGACCCTACCGCCGCATTTGACACCGTGGATCATGCCATCCTCATCTCCCGACTTGAACATACTGTTGGTCTGCAAGGCATGGTTCTCAGATGGTTTTCATCATATCTCACAAACAGAACTTTTTCAGTGATGCTCGATGACTTTTCCTCCTCAGCTGCTCTCTGTCATCCGGTGTGCCTCAAGGATCCATTCTTGGTCCTATCCTGTTCTCACTCTATATGCTGCCTCTTGGTCAACTTATCTCTAATCACAACGTCCACTTCCATTTCTATGCAGATGACCTCCAGATCTACCTTGCTGTGGTTCTGAGCAACAGTTCTGCATTGGACCCTCTCTATAACTGCCTTCACATCATCAAACAATGGCTCTCCCAGAACTTCCTTCACCTGAATGAAGGAAAGACTGAGTACATCCTGTTCTCCCCGGACTCACCTAACAGCTCCCCCAGTTTTGGTCATCCTACACCTCAGTTTGCTCCCGCCATCTGTAACCTGGGTGTTATTTTTGACAGCAGTATGATTTTTGACAAACAGATAAGTGCAGTTGTGAAAGCGAGCTTTACCAGCTAAGGCTACTCAGTAAGATCAAACCATTCTTGTCCCGAGCTGACCTTGAAAAAGCCATTCATGCCTACTATAACGCCCTCTTACACTGGACTTAACCAATCACTCCTCTATCGGCTTCAACTGGTACAAAACGCAGCAAGCTCGTCTTCTCTCCAACACCTCCAGACACTCACACATCACCCCTGTCCTCCTCTCTCTCAAGGCCATCAATGGCCTGGCCCCGGCCTACCTCGCCAAATTAGTAACGGTCTACCAACCAGCCAGAACTCTGCGCTCCTCTGAACACACCTCCCTGGTCACTCCCAAGTTCAAATACAAAAAGTTTGAAGGCCGGTCATTTGCCGTCCAAGGTAGGGTTGCCAACTTTCTCTCAACCAAATACGGGACATTTTTTTGTTATTTTAAAATTGCCAATACAAAACAATAACAACAACAAACTAATCTCAGATTATTATTATTATTTTGCATCTTGCATGGACACACTGATACAGTAAACTCTAGGTGGGGCTGTTACACAAGGTGTTCGTGCTTTTTTTTATTTTTACTATCAGATCTACTAAACGCATTTGCCACCACTTGTCAGACTAAAAAGAAGCATGTACAGTAACCACATATCAGCGAATACCCATGGAACAAGCATTACAAACAACGCTTATTCCCAGAGCATCAGACCATCATTAAGGCAAAAGTTTACTCTATAGACGGCTGTCAAACAGCTCCAAAACATCATTTAAACAGCAGACTATGAAACAGCAGATTACCTAATGCATTCACCCAAATGATATGAGAGCACGAAGGAGTCGTTTATGTCCTGCTAAAGTTAACAACAGCGCTGAATCCGGACAGATGTGAACCGTGTGTAAACATGGACTCACCGCGTTGAAGAACATCGCGTCCTCCTTACGTACATAAACGCACGGCGAGGAGTCGTCCAAAAACCGAAGAATATCCGAGTATTCCACCGGTATTGGCTAGTTCTTCATAGTGTTTACAGAGACCGCGTGTGAAACTTTCAACACTCAATATAAGGGACAAAAGACATCCCGTACGGGACAATCCTATTTGGATAAATATACGGGATGTCCCGGCTAATACGGGCGGCAACCCTAGTCCAAGGCCCAAAGTTGTGGAACGTACTTCCGGTAGAGCTTCAAAGCATTACTGAGTTGAGTGTTTTTAAATCACAGTTGAAGACACATCTTTTCAGTCAAGCTTTCGATACATAGCCACTAAGTCGACTGCTGTTTTTATACATACATGTACATGTACATTTGTGTTTTTATTGATGTCTATTGTATTCTTATTTTTATACTGGAAAGCGCCCTGGGCACCTTCTGGCTGTTGTAAGGCACTATACAAATAAAATTTGATTGATTGATTGATTGAAGATGGCCGCCACATTCGCCACATCAACGAGCGTCATGTCCGATCTAGAGTTTTATCAAAGATCTTTGACCGTATCCCCCGTCTTCCAGTCTTGCTCCTGCGGCACATGCCTCGTGCCACATGCCTCCATGTCCTCCTGTCTACGTCTGCTGCTTCCCAATAGCCAGGATGATATGATATGATATGATATGATTTTTAGCAATCACCCAGTTTTGATTGCAAAATCAAACCATAAAAATGCACACAAACCTCACATGTGAAACAAATAAAACGGTAAGAAATAGCATCTTAAAAAGTTGTGCCCTGTCACATACACCACAAATTTGATCAGGACTGCCAATGTTTTTATGTGAGAGCATGTAGTGCTGGGGCAGACGGCGTATCCACCTGTTGTTAATTGAAACACACGACGGCTGTCTTAAAGAGCTCATTAGTGAGCCTTGCTCAGATGTGCAGTTAATAATAGCGCCCTGTAAAGCCCCATCAGTGCTCACGCAGGAAGTGTTGATGCCAGGCAGTATTGCGTGTGTTTTGGACGGTGGATGGGGCCCGGCACGTGCACTAAGGACACCATCCAAACTGACCTGCTTTTCAAAGTCAGCCAGGAGTGTCCGGTGTCAGTCATCAAAGTAAATACACAGTCTGAACACGGCGGGAAAATACGGATTGAACATCACCAGTTCTCCCATCCATCACCCCCTCCTGCTCTACTGTGCAGTTCAGATAAGTAGGAACTACTCTATATGATATTTGTTACTGCAGAGGTAGTACATATTTTAAGTTATATCATTAAGTAATTTAGTTATAAGTAAAATGATATCAGTAATGAGGAATGGACACCCACAGTTGCTAAAATGTATTTAATGCACACATTGTTTTACTTCGTAATGTATTATGTTACTGTAGTATGCAGCCATTCTTGTTTTTTCTTTTGGGAGGGGGTTCACATGGCTGCCTGAGGTTGCCATGTCAGAGATTAACAGGTCTTCTTCGGCTCTATTGCGCTAGCTCATACTGACATCCTGCTGTACTCCCCACTACTGGAAAACACTACAAATACATTGTTGAGCTATGCTGTCATTTTGTTATGATTTGCTATATGGTACAATGTGTTTTGAGTTTATTTACAAGATTGTCAATGGCAACGCTGGTCATGTGACGAATGATTGATTGCTGATGAGCAACGTCTGTGTCAATAAATATGGTGTGTGCCCGGTGTGGGTAATCACAAAAGAGAAAAGACGTGTCTCTGCTGTTCTTATGCCACGCTGAGAAATTGACTCTGCTAACATACATAAAGGTGTGGGGTGCCCCAATAAGGCTTCTGCGCATGTATGCGAAACTCTGTTCCAACCTCAGCATTGTGTGTCTTTGCTCTGCCTATTTGCTGAATGTCTCTTCCATTCTGCACTCGCTATCACCCTGTGCTGTCATGTACGATAAAACCTACAGGCCAAAAATACCTAAAGAGTAAATTAAATGAACATTGTTTTTGAAGCAGTAAATAATATCTGAAGCTAAATAGGCTCCTTTTATTCCTTAAAACAAAAAATTCTTAAATGTCTCATCTTTACGGTTTCTGTAAACAGTCCAACACCATGAACTCCCCCGTCTATCGATTTCTAATCATGTTCTGAAAGCCGTTTAATTTTTGGATTTGACCTGAGGGTTGTCCCGTGATACCCGGACACCTCGCGGCTCTTTCCGACAGATAGACAGGGGCCAGTGTCAGGCGCTAACCGCGCCATGAGTTACGGCCGCGGGAGGTGTCGCTGTGACTGAGGGATTATCTCCGTGTGATGACACACTCGTAAACAGTGCTGAGCGGCTGTAATGGATCGGCCTCCCACCTCCAGAACCGGGACACTGGCCGAGAGTCAGATTTACGCCGCTAATAATAGGGCTATATTTCCAGAGAAGGAATTCTGCACGGGGGACTATTTTTGTGACGGGACAATCCAATGATGCCGCTGGTTGAGGGGATCAAAATGATGGTCCGTGCTGTGTGAGAGCTTAGAGACAGGCCGACCTTACAGGAGTGTGATCTTAATGTAGATGTAACCCAGGTGAAAAACTAAGATTAATAACATTCATAATTCCTGTAAGCCATAAAGTAATGCTCAGTGCCAAACGAAAATTGCACTTTATTTAATTTTTATACTGTATGTCAACAAACTGCACTGAAATGCAGCATAATATGGAAGCCAAAGTCACGTAAAAAACTAAGCAACGTTCAGTTCATTGCTCCATGGTGCACGCGACCCCTCTCCTCCTCGCTTCTGCCTTGAGTCAAGCAGTGAGACGACACGCAAAGCCAACTGTTGAACAGTTACGCATTTTGGAGAAAATCAAACGAGAAAATCTGACGAAAATCTACATCAATCCAAGCCTAAAGAGGAGTCCTGTCGCCGACTGGAGCTGAAGTTGACAGCTGATCGGCCACAGGAAAGCCCTTAAAATCACACTGGACGCAGATCTCTGTCACCGTTCCGTGAAGGAACAAAAGAGAATCGGCAATCCCCTGCGCCTGCGCTGAGACCCAGAGCCTTGACGTCACTTTGTTTTGGAGTACATGTGAATCGGTCAGGTCTTTTAATGCGGTTGGGACATCCTTGGAGAGGACACTAGATGGCGAGCCACCCAACTGAAAATTGGAACTGGATAAAGACTATCACTAACCGCATGGAGTATCGGCTGCGGTAGGACCGTATCAGCCAGAACTTGGAACATTAGATCTTGAGTGCACTCACTAACAGACTTAAGGGTATATTTTTGGGTTATTTAAAGGCGCCATTTATTTTGTATCTTGTATATTGTATTTGCTATATTGTTATAATTCTCGACAAATTTGACTAAATCAATTTACATTTTCTTACATGTTGTTGTCTTTCATTGTGCTACTATACAACATTTAACATTTGAGCTCTTTATGAACCTAGTATTCATGTAAATTCCAAAGTGGTTACATAAACTTTCCCCATCTTTCCAAAGATATTTAATAAAACTCTAGATCGGACATCTGTCTTATTTACTTCTCTGTTTTATTGCCTTAATGTTCGGTGCAGCCCTATGAGGCAACTCCTGTTGTGATATTGGGCTATACAAAACCACCGACTGACTGACTGAACGAACGAACGTCTGACTGACTACTGACTGAACGAACGAACGAACGAACGTCTGACTGACTGAACGAACGAACAAACGTCTGCCTGACTGAACGAACGTCTGACTGACTGAACGAACGAACGAACGTCTGACTGACTGAACATCTGACTGACTGAACAAACAAACGTCTGACTGACTGACTGAACAAACGAACGACTGACTGACTGAACGAACGTCTGACTGAACGAACGAACGAACGAACGTCTGACTGACTGAAAGAACGTCTGACTGAACGAACGAATGAACGAACTGACTGACTGAACGAACAAACGTGACTGACTGACTGACTGAACGAACGAACGAATGTCTGACTGACTGAACGAACAAACGAACGTCTGACTGACGGAACGAACGAACGGACGTCTGACTGACTGAACAAACGAATGAACGAACTGACTGAAGAACGAACGTCTGACTGAACCAACGAACGTCTGACTGACTGAACAAACGAACGCGTCTGACTGACTGAATGAACGAACGTCTGACTGACTGAACGAACGAACGAATGTCTGACTGACTGAACGAACGAACGTCTGACTGAACGAACGAACGAATGAATGAACGAACGAACGAACTGACTGACTGAACGAACGAACGAACGTCTGAACGAACGAACGTCTGACTGACTGAACGAACGAACGAACGAACGAACGTCTGACTGACTGACTGACTGACTGACTGAACGAACGAACGAACGAACGTCTGACTGACTGAATGAACGAACGTCTGACTGACTGAACGAACGTCTGACTGACTGAACGAACCTCTGACTGACGAACGAACGTCTGACTGACTGAACGAAAACTCTGACTGACTGAACGAACGAACGTCTGAACGACTGACTGACTGAACGAACGAAGACGACTGACTGAACGAACGAACGTCTGACTGACTGACGAACGAACTCTGACTGACTGAACGAACGACGAACGAACGTCTGACTGACTGAACGAACGACTGACTGAACGAACGAACGTCTGACTGACTGAACGAACCTGACTGAGAACGAACGTCTGACTGACGAACGAACAAACATCTGACTGAACGAAAAACGAACGAACGAACTGAACGAACGAACGAACGTCTGACTGACTGACTGAACGAACAACGTCTGACTGACTGAAGAACGATCTGACTACTGAACGAACGTCTGACTGACTGAACGAACGAACGTCTGACTGACTGACTGAACGAACGTCTGACTGACTGACTGAACGAACGACGAACGACGTCTGACTGACTGAACGAACGTCTGACTGACGAACGAACGCTGACTGAACGAACCTCTGACTGACTGAACGACGTCTGACTGACTGAACTGACGAACGAACGAACGTCTGAACTGAACGAACGTCTGACTGACTGAACGAACTGACGAACGAACGAACGTCTGACTGACTGACTGACTGAACGAACGAACGAACGTCTGAACGAACGAACGTCTGACTGACTGAACGAACGAAACGTCTGACTGACTGAACGAACGAACGAACGAACGTCTGACTGACTGAATGAACGAACGTCTGACTGACTGACGAACCTCTGGACTGAACGAAACGTCTGACTGACTGAACGAACAAACATCTGACTGAACGAACGAACGATGAACGAACGAACTGACTGACTGAACGAACGAACGAACGTCTGACGACTGACTGACTGACTGAACCGAACGTCTGACTGACTGAATGAACGAACGTCTGACTGACTGAAACGAACGTCTGACTGACTGAACGAACGAACATCTGACTGACTGACTGACTGACTGAACGAACGTCTGACTGACTGACTGAACGAACGAACGAACGAACGACGTCTGACTGACTGACGAACGTCTGACTGACTGAACGAACGTCTGACTGACGAACCTGATGACGAACGAACGTCTGACTGACTGACTGAACGAACGAACGACTCTGAACGAACGAACGTCTGACTGACTGAACGAACGAACGAACGTCTGACTGACTGACTGACTGAACGAACGAACGAACGAACGTCTGACTGACTGAACGAACGTCTGACTGACTGAACGAACGAACGTCTGACTGACTGAACGAACCCTGACTGACTGAACGAACGTCTGACTGACTGAACGAACGAACGTCTGACTGACTGAACGAACAAACATCTGACTGAACGAACGAACGAATGAACGAACGAACTGACTGACTGAACGAACGAACGAACGTCTGACTGACTGACTGACTGACTGAACGAACGTCTGACTGACTGAACGAACGTCTGACTGACTGGAAGCTGAGACTGAACGAACGTCTGACTGACTGAACGAACGGACGACTGACTACGAACGAACTGACTCGAACTGACTGGACTGAACAACGAACGACTGACTGAGACAAGATGAACAAACGAACGAACGTCTGATGCTGAATGAACGAATGTCTGACTGACTGAACGAAAGTCTGACTGACTGACGAACGAAAAACGGTGACTGACTGAACGAACGTTGATGACTGAACGAACGAACAACGTCTGACTGACTGAACGAAAACGGACGATCAACGAACGTCTGACGACTGAACGAACAACGAACGAACGTCTGACTGACTGAACGATCTCTGACTGAATGTCTGACTGACTGATTGACTGAACGTCTGTCTGACTGACTGACTGAACGTCTGACTGAACGACTGACTGACTGAACGTCTGACTGAACGTGGCCGGTGAAGCTAACCCCTATAGCAACCAATGAAAAACAGAAACAGCATTTTCATTGATTCAATTTGAGATACACTAATTGTTTGTGATTGAGATACAAGACTTAGAAGTAATAAACCCAGTCAGGATCAGGTCATTTATTTCACTCCCAGGGTTCAGTGGTTAGAAGTTATTGTATCACTGTCCCATGTTCAATAAATATTGGTCATGCGGTGTTAAAAAGTACAGAAATACCGTTTTAAAGTAGGAAATACATGTTATGTTTGATATGAATAGAAGTGTTTGACAGAGGAAAATCCATGAACAAATGGAGCTCAAGTCCCTGCCTTCAGTAAAACTAAAATAACATTTGAACAACTGCAAAAAAAAAATGTCTTGCCAGATCTGACATACGGTCTGTCACAATTATCAAAGAGTCATGAAATAACTAAAATCGATCAAATCGTATCAATGAAATAAGTGTCGTTTCCATTTGATTACATTACACTGGGTTAAAAGGGCCAGTCACAAGATGGCCGCCAGAATTGCCATTCGTATGGCCAACGTATTACTATGGCTATTTCTTAACTAGAGTTTTATTAAAGTTCTTTAGTTTCAGCTGAATAAACTTGTATGTAAACAAAACAGCTAATGCTACAACAGTTAGCTAATAAGATGCTAAAGTTATATGAAAGTTTCTTCACACAAGATAAAATTCAAAACATGCTAGATACGTCATATTGAAGTCTGTGAACTAAAGGAAAGGTTCACATCACTGATGCAGTGTTTAAAGTTTTATCAATAGCTACACTTCTCCACTGGGGGTCCCTGTTGCTGTCTTCTTCTTAAATCTCAACTCGGAGCACTCTGATCAACTCTGAGTTTACATGTTGTAATTTCCACTTTGAGCAGCGTTCCAAGGCACTTTTTCATGTTGGAGTTCGGATATGCAGTTATCAGTCGCCTGAAATGCAGCATCATTTAACATTGATAATACAGGCTTTGAGTTGACAAGCCTTTCAAAGTGCAACACTAAAATTATTCACTTCATACTCGGTAGTAGTGAGCTTTGTTGCACAATGTTTCTGCAGGGAATTTTAAAAAAAGCCTCAAAACTCATTGAATGAATTGTTCCAAAATTAAGGCCTTCAAGAACGGGTATTTGAAAATTGATTTACGATGTTAGTATCTTCCATGAATCTTATGTCAAATTCCAATCGGTCTGTGGAAACAACTGCTGCTGAAATTTTACATACAATACATATGATAATGCCTTAAATTTAGATGTTTATTTCATATACTTTGTCAGTTTTATTCTGTCAGTGCCTTGCCTTTCTTCTGTTGTTGTCTAGCAATAAAATGTATTATATTACCAACACCAAAAGGCAGCAGTCGTCCACATTGTTCTCATCGCGGATTCCAAAATATTTCAGGCCGGTCTGTTGTTGCTTCAGTAATGTGTGCACATCTGCGGGCCACTACACAAGTGGAAACCCTTGCGTGTACTGGGTAGAGTAAATGGTAAATGGTCACATTTATATAGCGCCTTTCTACCTGCTTTAGGCACTCGACGTGCTTTACATCAGGGAACCAGTCACCCATTCACACTTACACCAATGTACGCAGACACTGGAGGCAAGTAGGGTGAAGCGTCTTGCCCAAGGACACAACGAGAGTGCGTAGCTGTGGGATTCGAACCACCGAGCCTCTGGTTACAAGATGACCCACTCTACTATCTGTGCCATCGTACGCCCCTGAGTAGCTATGTAACAATTGACTGTTGTTGCTTATTCATAGTTTTTTTGTTGTTGCTTTTTTGACGTGTTTTCACCACATTTCTTGTGTTTTATTGATTCTTTTCTGGCACGCTTTTGTCGCTCTTTCATTGCATCTTTGTTACTTTTCTGTGGCTTTTTTCGTTGTTTTTTAGTTGCGTTTTCGTCATGTGTTTGTCACGTTTCTGACGCTCTTTTGTCCATCTTTTGTCGCTTTTTTGTCACATTTTTGTTGCGTTTTCCTCGTCATTTTCGTTGCTATTTTGACAATTTTGGTTTTCAAGAAGCTTTTAACATTTGGGTAAATCCAAACTGAAGAAAATGTGCTTGGTTCAGGTGGGGGTTAAGAGGTTAAAACTGCTAAAACTAAATATCCGGTAGTTTCACTTCTTGATACTCCACGCGAGCAACTTTAATCAGACTTATTACACAGTGATAAAAATCAGAAGACATTTAATATCACTTTTCTGAACAAAAAAAAAAATCATTGTTCATTTTGACACTTTTTATAGCTGCTATTAGACTACTTTTATTATTTATCATATGTGTTTATGCACTGTTTTTTATGTACTAAATGCTGTGTCAGTGTTTCCCAGTGGAGCCCCCCTGCTTTGGGGCCCCAGTCCCTCTGTTGCCTGTGTCAACTCCGCCCCGATCCTGCTCCATTATTGAGCTGCCTATCCGCTGACCTGTGGAGAAGACACAGGGTCCAGACAACACTAAAAACAACACTTTTACCAGGATACTTGACTTTTTTAGTACTTTTAACAACGGGCTGATTCAGAAGAAATAATGTGTGGAAAAAAGGCCGACAGTGTGATCGCTATGTTCACAAATTCCTTTCTAAAACCACAAATATCAGGCCGATTGTTGTCCAACGTGACAACAATGTTGTGTCCAAAAGAAGAGCAGACTCTATTTATGGATTTGTTTATGCCATAGAGTTCTTCATTTAGTGATAAATGCTGTTATTGAGGCGCATTAAACCTATACCCTACGCCTTCTCCCAATGTCCTACCCGCTTTTCTTACCTCTGATCTCTGGCAAAGCTAAATCCATCCATCACAGAGCACCAACAGGCAAAATCATCCACTGAAGCTTCACTACTACAAAGCAACACGGGGAAGGAGAGTTTTAGGGACAAAGCACTTTTTACCGGGAAGAACAGCAAAGGGAGAATTATGTTGTTTTAGACCAATATTTTAGCATTTTCTAACCAAGATGTCTTTGAAATTAAAACCTAAAACCTTAAAAGCATTATACTCCTCTTCAAAGCTCAACATGGTCCTTTGAAAAACAATCCTCTGCTTTCACACCAGAGCCTCGGCCATAACAGCCTATACTTGTTGTGAGAAAATACCAGGCTGCGTCCCTTGGGCCTTATGAACGCTCTAGCACAGGAGCGCGTCTCACACATGAAGCTATAGCACCTTATCATGGCACCGCCGACTAACACGGAGCGATGTATACATCCACAGCACGAGGCGGAGGCTTGGAAGCTAAATCAGGCACAGGGGACTTTGGTGCCAGGAGCTCATGGCTAAGGCACGACGGGACCGCTCCTGATGTAGCTGTGGAGCTGTCAGCAAGGCGGGCAGAAATACACCGGAAATATGTGCTTGGTTTAATGGGCGGGTATCATACTTTCACTTACAGTCACTTTAAACTAAGTGGATAGTCTTCTAATGTTTTATGTTCTACAGAGCTAGCTATGTCAATAAACATGTTCATATGTAGTAGCTTACAGCCAGGGTTGCCAGGTGATATCTCTGATATTTCCCACGTCAACTATGTAAATCTGTAGTAGACACACACATAGGCTTTAACTAAATGCTCACAAGCCCAGAAATAATGAAAGAGATATTGAAATCATCAATCCAGTACAGTACAATAACCTGTTAATTCGTGGTAAGCTAACATCACCTCTACCATACTAAGCCAACCTTCAAACTCACCACTGTATGCTGTTTCCATTTTGACCTTTTGACAAACACCACTCCAGAACGCAACCAGATTTATAGAGGTTTTACATCCCTTTACTTTCATGGTATAACAAGGAAAGAATCATGGTGGTCGCAAAAAGTAATATGTATAAGGAATTATACACCAATCGGAAGCCTTGCAGTGGGATCATGGGATGTAGATCTACAACTAAAGGTTGCAGATAAACCATTGTTTTGTTGTTTTTGTTTAAGCTCATACAGGCTTTTGTCACCACATAGTTTCAACATAGCCTAGTCTAGTTAAAAAGTTACAGATCTCAACGGCCAAAACTGATTCGGTTGGACTGTTGAGCGCCATCGTTTTTCAGACAAATGTGTTCAGATTGTGGCGCAATCTTAACATTAGCGTCAAATGAATGTCAGCCTTAAGCTTCAAAGCTAAAGCATTTACAGTATATTTAAAACCAGAGGTTTCCTCCAGTGAAGTATTTACATCATGTGTAAAGTAAGTAAACAAGTAATAAGTGGTTATACAACAGCTGCATGTTTTCTGCCTTACAAAGTGTAAAAAGGAGAGGTTCAAGCACTGATCCCTGTGGGACTCCTGTTTTCAATGTTGCAAAGTTTACTTTTCATTGTGGATTATTATACATTGTTGTCTTTGTTCCAAATAAGTCTTGAACCATTGTAGTTTAGTTTTGGTCAAAATTCAACCTGGATAATTCGGCAAAATGCTACTTGGTCTGTAATTGCATGTTAGATCTGCCTTTCTGAATTTAAATATTGGTATAACTCTTGATTGTTTCCAGTCATTTGGGGATTTCTCCTTTTTCAAACAAGTGTTTTACCAAATGAATTTTTACCCGTATTTTTAGAAAGGAAGTGTCAATGTTGAAAAGATCTTTAGTGTGACTATTGTTTATTTTTTCTATAACTGCTAGAACCTCTTGCTCAGTTGTTTGTACAGTATGATGTATCAGTGTTTTATTTCTCTAACACTTCTGACAAACTTCACGTGACAACTATGACCCCCTGATGTAGAACATAAGGTTTTAGGTTTCATGAGCTGAGAAACAGTTGGGATACAGCAGATTCACAGACAGCAGTATATTTCAATGCAGCAATAAACATATTTGGATCTTTATGACTCACATGCAGTTGGTATGCTGGGCTCTGATTGGTGGACGGTGACCTCAGACGAACCATGTGTCATCATCAGCATAACTGGTATATGGATCATGTGCTACATCACTATTTTTAACCTATTTCAGTCCCTGGACTTCTATAAATTTACTTACGTTTGTTAAAAGTGCATTATGGAACTTTTATGTGGGGGAAAAAAAAGTTGATATAGGTGCGTATTTGATCTTTCAGTGAACCCAGTGGCTGTATCAGTGGTCAAATACGCACTAATACATATATATATATATTTATTTATTTTTCGGACAATAAGCTACATAATCCACCATTAAAAGAATATTCTGAAAGTGCAGGAGTGACTTAAAGGGTTCAGAGTTCAGTGCTTGCTCAACTGTTGTCGATTTCTTGGGAAAGACACTTCACCCTCATATATGTGACCCGCCATGGATTCCAAGGACACAAGTCGGCAGCCCGTGTCTCGAGAAAAACACAAACAAAGATTTTTGGGGGAAATTGGTGATTTTCACTTTTGTGCAGATTCGTTCAGTTGAAGTCACGAAGTAGCCTCTCCATGTTTAAGCTAGCAGTATTAGGATATTTAAAAGCGTTAACTTTTAGGTTCAAAATGACTAGTTTGAGGTGGTTTCGGAGCGTGCAGTAGGGGCGTGACTTTGTCTGTGTTTATTTACATACTGAGTAAACACCGCGGAGGAGGAGAAGCAGAGCTGCTTTCAGTTGTGTTGTTGACACATGCTTTAGCAAACAAATGCCACGCAAAAAAGGCTGTTTTATACATAAGCCTATTGTCGATCAGTTTACAGGTTGAAAAAGTCTTGTTTTGTCAGAGAAATAGCGCATGCCGTGGGGGCGTGTCATTGTGCGTGTGTGGCTTCAGGACTCTAAGCTTCGCCTGTGTGGCTCTCAGACTCAGACATGGATCTACTATAATATCAGAGGCCGGCGCTACTTCGCTTTAAAATGGATTTACTACGAGTTTTTCTGAGCAAAAGGCAAAGGTTACTTCAGACGGGTGAGTAAAGATTGTTTTTTTTATCGCTGGTGTGGTGGCCGCCGTGCCAATGTGTGCTGTGCTATTGTTAGCTAACATGCCGGTGTTAGCATGCGAGGCAGTGATCTAGTCACGAGGAATTAACCTGCTATTTACGCAAAATCAAGATCTCTACAAACTTAAACTACTCCATAAATGTAGTCAGCGCATCCCTAGCTTTCAGCCACTTCTTATTTGAGAGAGATCCGCTTCATATTTTCGGTTTTATGGCCAGATAATTACGATGTTTTTTTGTTGTGAAATAAACAATCTGGAACCGCGCGCGGCGATACAACGCGATGTCGGCCTTTTCTCTCCTGTATGTGCATTACTAAAGTAGTACAGGAGTCTTTTCTAAAGTTTATAACTTCAGTTATGTCCGGAGTCTGTAACTCTCTCAGCCTGAGGCTGGAGCTGACACAGGGAGGGACTGGGGGGAAGCGCAGCAGCATTTTCACTGTCACATGTCATGTTTACAACCATAAACATAAAGATTTTATTTTGAATTTTTTACTGAAAGTTCACACAAGTAACAGACAACTGTGAAGTGAAAGCAAAATGATACATGCTTCTGTTATTTTTGAAAAGTGGGGAGTGCACAAGTATTCATACAGCATGACTTAATACCTGTGCTTTACTGCTTTGAGGGGGAGTTTGACAGGGGTGTGGCTTATCCCAATGAGATGTAAATGAGCCCTATTGTCACTCCCAACAGCAGAGAGGTGAGAATGGCCCAAAACTTTGGAGAGGTTTTTCAGGCCTTTGGGCTTTTGGAGTTCTTAACTTCAAATCACCGCTACACCTCCAAATATTATCAGATTTCCATGTGTTACACATCATTGGAAAGCTTGGAGACTACACTTTAATAATCTGTGAAAATCTAAAAATTCCCAAAATCGACTTGTGTCCCCCATTCCTGTGGCTGGTCACATATAACTAGTGAAGACCCAAATAACATGCGCATATTCCCAAGCAGTTGGACAGTTAAAGGCACTATACCTAATTTTTAACCTTTTAGTCAAAATATGACAAGTAGGCATTTTTACCGTCTCAGCTGTCCTTCGGAGTCAAAATGTGATGAAAGAGGCAACCCCCTTTTTGTCACATATTGACTATTTTGGTTGACCAAACACACATTATTAACAAATCATAATACACAATGCAAACTTCATGCATAAGGGTTATTTTTTCACAAATTTCTATTTTCTTTTAGTAAATGTTTCTTCGGGGCTGCATTAAATATTGAAAAATCACTCTGAAAAACCTTTAAAATATCGTTACTACTAAATGGGAAATACTAAAGTTAATACGTTAATACTAAAGTTTAGTAATGTCTGCAGTACAGTGGTGCAGTGATTAGCGCGCGTGCCACACAGCCAAAGGTCCCAGGTTTGATTCCCACCTGGACGGGGTGTGGAGTTTGCATGTTCTTCCCGTGTCAGCATAGGTTTCCTCCGGGTACTTTGGTTCCTAAAAACATGTGCAATAGGTGAATCCTTGTTTCTGACAGTCAACCTGGCTCCACATCATGGAGGTGGGTCCCCGAGCGCCGGCCCATGCTGGCAGCTCACTGCTCCTACAGGTCGCCCCGGCGACATTCAGGATGGGTCAAATGCAGAGTACAAATTTCTCTACAGAGATTAATAAAGGATAAGTTAACTTTACCTGCTGCTGTCTCACAGAAATTAAATGACCATATATGGATTACAGCGTCATACAAAACATAAATAGGCATGTATAGGGAGAGCTTTGTCTTTTTTATACTCTGACATTTTAACTAAGATGTTAGAAGACAAAACCAGCCCAAAAAAATCTCAACATTGACTACTGTGGAAAAAAAATTACTGTTTTAATTTTCCATTCTTCCCCTCTTCGTTTGAACCTATTCCTTGTTTTGTAGTTGTTTTTGTGAAACTGGTTCGCTTGACTCAAACTGCCCTCTGATTGGACACAAGTTTCCACTGGGCCTTGGCTGATCTCACACGTCCTCCCTCGCACATCACTGTCCTCCCCTGTTCGTCACTGTCCACAACATGGAAGGAGTTAACGGCCGGCGGGGACAGAACCAGCTGACATCAGGGCCGCGCTCCGACACTCCGTCTGGCATTCCGTCACCTCTGACCCCTGAACCTCTGTCTCCTAGAGATGACATCACAAGCCCAAGAAGCTATTTGTGCCCGACATGATGAATCACTCTGTGCCTGGAAAGAACGCCATCTGCACCACAGGAAGCAAACACACGAGCTGATGTCAGAGCTGATTTAAAGCCTCACGCTGCAGGTGAATAGGGCAGAGAAATATATTTAGAAATGTCAATTTGAAAACCTTTGCTGTAGATTACAGACAGAAATGTGAGAAGAACAAAAAATGGCCAAAATTGCCTTTTTCAGCGGCAAAATAAAATAATGGACTGAGCCACGTTTAAATTTATGGTTTAATTTTGTTCAAATGTTAAGCCTGGTTCACTCGGGAAGATTTTGAAATTGTCTGCAGATTTTCCCAACCTGAAAGAAAAGAGGTTTAACAGTTTCAGTCGTACAGTGTGTGTTGTGCAGCCACATGACAAAATCAACACATCACACACACAAACCCATTTCACTTTATTTTAATTCTTTTTATTTGTTCATTTGATCGGGACAGCACAAGAAAACATTGACAACTCAGTGGGTAATGTTATACATAAGGCGTCTGGCCATAGGCTAATTTGCAGCCCCAGTCCCCAGTTAGGCTTTTCAAGGTATTTAAAGCAGAACTAAGTAACTCTTGCCCCTAGAGGCCATAAGCGCCACTGCAGGTGTCGTAGCATGTTGCATTTTTTTTACTCATTAATTGTCCCTTAGAGTAAATACTACGCTGACAGAAAAGACAAAGGGAGAGAGGGATATTGTACATTGTGCCACAACACAGTGACACAATGAAATTTTTTTTCCCCAGTAAAACTTGGCTGTAAATACTGCTAAAGTGGCGCTAGCCCGCAGTTAGCTTTGCTTGTTAGCCTGTTAACTTCCAGGATTGCTCCTTCGGGTCGGAGCAGGGAAAGTTGCAATTGTTGTTTTCTGGTCAAAGACACCAGGGGGAGATGAAAGACCCCCCAATCATCCCATTAACACTTGTATTACCCCCAGAGTGACTACGGAAAAGATTTATTAAGGTAAACAAGTTACTGAGTACTGCTTTAAGAACAGAAAGATGAAAAATCAGTAAAAAGCCCCCCCCCCCCAATAACACTCAGTTTGCGCATACCCACGGTGCGAAACAGACCACTCAGTGAGGAGAAATGGCTGATCAGCTCCTTCACAGTGAGTCAGCTGCACTTAACCAGAGAGCAGTCCCATGTGCAACACGCACCAAACAACCTCAGTTGAGGTTGTTCCACAGTGTTCATTTTAACAACTACACCGTCATATAGACATTTATGAATGAAAAAGAAAGTGGCAATGAGACCTAATATTATGGTAAATGGTAAATGGTCTCAACTTATAGCGCTTTTCCACCTACATTAGGCATCAAAGCGCTTTACAGCAAGGATCCACTCACCCATTCACACTCTCATTCATACACCAATGTACGCAGACACTGGAAGCAAGGAGGGTGAAGTGTCTTGCCCAAGGACACAACGACAATGTGCACCTTCAGGAGGCGGGATTATTTTATTGTGAAAGGAAAAGGCCTCATTGTGAGTTTGAAGAAGCTAAAATATATCATGTAAATACGACATATTTGAATCAAAATTACTTTGTAAACGAATGAGGGAACATTTTTTATTTAAAAGTATGATCAGTCGAACTTGTGGTTTGGGGGGCGAGGGAGAGTGCGTCTGAAAGTCACAGCTCAAATATCTCTGAGTGAACCTCTGAAGGTGCCCTCACTGAGGCCTGAGCGGAAGAGTTTTTTACTTTGTTTTTCGTTTTGTTTTCTCTGTTGTGTTAAAAGTTTAAAAAATTCTCAAAACTTAAATAAAAAGAATAATGGAAAAAAAAGCATCAGACTATACAACAATAAAAAGAAAGAAGAGAATAGCTGACCACTTCACATCCCAAGTAAGTAAGTGAGTAAATATTGTTTATTTATATAGCACCTTTCACAGACAGAGGTCACAAAGTGCTTCACAAAGTTACACATAGAAATACAAAGTACATTTACATTTACAGTCACAAAACATGGTGGTCATAAAACAACCCTTATTCCACTGGACACAACACTTTCTGGAACAAGTAGGTTTTCAGTTTACTCTTAAAAACATCAACACAATCAAGTAAGAGTAAGGAAAGTGGAAGATCGTTCCAGAGCGTCGGCACGAACACCTGGAAGGAGCGATCTCCTCTGGTCTTGTAACGGGTACGAGAGACCATGAGAAGGTTCTGATCCTGAGACCTCAGCCTCCGAGAGGAGGTATAAGGACACAACAAGTCCTGCCAGTTCCATGCTCACACGTTTGTTTTTTAGCGACAGCTTCAGCTTCTGGGAGAAAAGTCTCAGGTCCACTTGGGCGGCACAGTGGCGCAGCGGTTAGCACATGTGCTTCACAGCTAAAAGGTTAAAAGGTCGGATTCCCACCTGGGCGGGGCCTTTCTGTGGAGTTTGCATGTTCTCCCCGTGTCTGAGTCGGTTTCCTGTACTATTAAAAACATGTACAATAGTCCAGGATAAATGACAGTGTGTTTGAGTGTGTGAGTGTGGGACAACGGATCTAAATTGGCCCAAGGCTACAATCTGTTTTCATTAACATGCTCTGACCCTACTAAATAAAGCAATAAATTAAATAAAAAGATAAAGAGGACACCTGTCACTGTGAATGCAAACTGACCCAGAGCAGTTCTGCACTGATTCATTCTGCAGTTACTGCTGACACCAGCTCTGGTGCTCGCTCCTTCATTGATATATTTTTGTACTAACTGTTAAAGCCTTTAGGATAGATTGTTTGGCCTGGCCCCAAACCATTGAACAATACAACTGTGATGGCCAGGCCACACAGAGGTACAAGCCTGTGGAGGTCATTTAATGAACATTGGCACTGACATGATTCTGTCCCTTTAAGAGCTGAGAGATGGCGAGGGGCGGACCTGGAGAGACCTGGAGACGGCCTTATGTGGACCAGACCATGGCAGAGGGGGACTGGGGTTAAAGGGGCTTTGTTTGTCCCTTAGATGTGTCTGTTTCTCCTCTATGTTTCTGCTATGTATATTTTGGTATGATCCAAGCTGTATATAAGTTGCTTTATGTCTCATTTGAGGAGGTCAGTTTGTTTGTGTTAGTTAGTTTCCTTTGTACATTCTGTTTTTGTAAAGTTAAGTTAATTTGACCTCTTTTATCGGCCCTTGTTTGTTTGCGAACAATAAAGTGCCTTTTGAGATTTATTGCCTTTGTCTCAGTGCTTCACTGCTTGGTCCCTAACAACGACATATGAGATCAAATCATAGCATGTAGATATACTAGTGTATACCGCCTGAGTTGATACACAAGACCTAATCATACGGAAACAATTTAAATTTGTTTTGATGGACTTTGACATTTTGACATGGCATCAAACTTAAGTTTAGAGTCTAAAATAACCCCCGAATACTTAAATTCATCAATTTAAGTATTTAGCTGCCGGTTCAACAAGTCTGAGGCCTGTTGGGGAATTTACAGCTACATAAATGATTGTGTCATCTGTATACAATTTGGTGTTTTTGCAGATTTCAGGTGAATCGTTTATGTATAGACAGAACAGTAAGGGCCAATCAGCTTGTACGCCAAATAACATTGACTGTGATTAACACCATTATTTTAACATGCTGTCTTGATTAATATATGATTTAACCAGCTTGTTTGAGTTGTTCAGTTTTAAGAGTATCGCTGTCCATCGAGAACGAGAGCATCTGAACACAGACACGCAGAATATGATAAGATTACCTGAAGTGATGCTCTTGGTCCTTCAGATTGGAAGGGGGAATCAGGGCTAAATCGTCTCATATCCTGCCGTGTGAACCAGGCTTTAGTTACAAAGATAGTTTTTTTTCTGAAGGGATTTGTTTGTTTTTGAGTAGGCTACTTATAAGTGAAACATATTCAAATTTCAATAAATCAGACAAGAAATTTGGTATTAAAAAATCCATCTGGAAAAAAACATCCCCAAAAAGTGTGGAGTCTGTAGGAACTACTAAAGTGGAAATGTTGTTGCAAGAGTGAAATGAAAACCTCATTTGGAGAAAATTGGCCCTAAAGTTTTGTATGTCTCTAAAAAAATATATATATATATATAAAAGTGGGAAATTATACCGTGGCCTTGGTGAATATTGTATGATCAAAGAAATAACCTATTGTTGCCAGCGGGTTTGGATAAGCGTTCTGAGCTCTTACGCTGAATGTTCTGTTCTGTTCTGTTCTTGATGGGGGACGATCATTTTACATGGTTACAGGCTTACAACTAAGAAAGAAGAGTCCTTGTGTGGCCGGGCGGGACGTCACTGCCCTTCTGACCCCGCAGAGGAAACGCAGGATGAACCGTGTGCTGAACTGAGCCGCTCCGTCACTGTGGCAACGAGAGGAAAGTCAACTCTAACTTTAGATCAGCCTTCTGGAACCTTTTCACTTTTACTACGGTCAGGCTTAAAAACTGCAGTAACCCCTCCATCTTTCCCCACCTCTCACCTGCAGTCAAACGCTTGTAAAAACTGAACACGCTGGGATCATTCTTGTCGTTCCGCTCCATGTCACAACATGACGCTTTGGTCAAAACACAATTCATGGCTTGCACACAGTTCCCACAGCACTGGGGACATTCTTTCACTAAAGGAAGTGACTTGGTGGTTTCAGCTCAAATAAATTATTTTCCCCCCCATGTTTTCTACATTTTTGCCCAATTTTCCTCCGTTTTTTCCAATTATTTTTACACCATTTTCGTCTTACTTTTACCCCCATTTTTGTCTCTTTTCCCCAATTTTTCCCTTTGTTTATTCCCAGTGTTTTCCATTTTTTCCATACTCAATTTCTTCCACAATTTTCGAGAAATTTCCCCCAAAATTTCTCGACACTGGAGATGAGCCCAATATTGTAAATGTGCAGATCTTCCACACAAAGGTATCGAATAAAGTATCATCATCATGAAGTATGATCATCATTCAGGTATTGGTATCGAAAACCAAGTATCGTTAAAGTATGGTATTGGGCACTTGCCTCAATTGACATTTATTTTGGGATAATTATTTGTGCGATATGACCTGTCTTACATTTACACTCCAAAAAAACGCTTCATTAATGATAAGTGATGACAGAACATCACAGTGTGCCGCTTTGTCTCAAATAATTGTTCATAACAACGTATTATGTTAAATGATGTTCTCTCTTTGTTTTATACACAGCATTATACATTATAGTTAGATTTTATTGAGGAGGTCAATTCAAAAGGCTTTAATTTGAACCTCGAGACATTTGTCATTTGGTTATTCTGTTTACCCTGCTCTTGACCAATTTCCCTGGAGAAAATGTCGAGCATTTGAATGAATGCAAATCAGACCAGTCTCCGGGCAGAGAGGTCGTGTGACATGGCAGACTGAGGCTTGAATGAAAACCCTTTTTGTACAAAGGGACATCAGTGTGGTCCAGTGTTGTTTTTGGCAGCCCTCCTACTTTAAGTTTAAGGGCCTGATCTTTAGCGCAGAAAGTGTGACAAACAGTGTGGTGCCAGTGCTTGCGTGGCCAGGGCGCAGGAGCGTGGATCGACTGAGGCGTGTGGTGTGCTGCGACGAGCGCTTGTTGCGTCTTTCCCTTGTCTCTGCTCATCTTTGCATTAACATCGCGTGCCCCCTCATGTGCCACAAGCTGTTACAGGACAAACTGCAAACTTTTTTCCCCACTGTGTTCCACCGCTGAAACGGGATCAAAACACCAGCGCGTGCCACTTCTGCTCCACGGAAAACATTGGTCTGTAGGAAGAAGAAAAAGCTCGGGGAGGGACTGCTGTTGTACATAACGTCACCATGGGCCGTGGGTGTCTGTCCAGCCCCCCCTGTCCACTCACAGCGTTTGGACTGGAGCGGAAGATTTTGCAGAGCGCACCTTAGAAACACAAGCTCAGGCCCCTAGTCGTATGTCTTTTGGACGAATAGGCTTCCTAGTCCCAATCTCAGTTCTCTTTCTACCCCTTCCCCTTAGCCCTTCCCTTACACCTTAAAGAGTAACTAAACGGGCGTGCCAAAGCCTTTCCCCACCCACAAACAAAAGTCAAAAATTGCTGTGAAAGAGGCGGTCTCTGAAGTTTGGGGGTGACATGTGGGGGTGAGTGTGTGGGCCTTTGCATTGGCACAATCACAGCAGACTGATTACGTGGGAGGACTTGGTTATAAACCACAGTACAGGGGCGGGACAATGGAAGCACCTGGTGACGATGTGTGGAGCTGGTGCGGCTTATGACGTTCTGTGGAGGCCGTGGACACTCTCCAGTCAATCAGGAAATTCTAATTTAGTAGCAGAGTTAACCCTGAAGGGGGCGCAACCCATTCGTTTTCAGGCCAAAGTTAGGATTTTACACATGTTTGCGCTATAATGTCAGAATAATGTCAGGGACCAGTGGACAACACTATGAAACACCCATTGAGACAGTTTATCAGTAAAAAAAACTTGATTTGGTGTTTAGTTGCTCTTTAAAGGAACAGGCCACCGTTTTTCCATACTGAGATTATGTTCTTACCTCAGCTTAGATGAGTTGATGGCTGGTCTTTGTGCGTGCGCTCAGTCACGCAAATGTTGTTAGCATTTAGCCTCTCCCAGCAAAGGTATAGTTAGAAGCGACTAAACTGTTCCACGTTTTCCACTAATTAAATACAGTTCCATGAGCCTTTACACGATCCAAAATTAATGTCGATTTTCTAAGCGGATAAAAAGGGGTACTATATTGTGAGGTGTAATAATACCTGGAGTACATCGACGTCTGCGCAATAATATCGTCGGAGAGACTAAATGGTAACAACATCTTTGCGTGACTGAGCGCACGCACAAAGACCAGACAGGTATGGGTCAACTCGTCTAAGCTCAGGTAAGAACATACTGTATCTCAGTATGGAAAAATTGTGGCCTGTTCTTTTAGAACAGAGGCTAAGGGTGAGGGCTGCAACAACCGCCCTAAGAAATAGGTCAGCCCTCGATTTGTCGGCATTTAACCTACAAATAAATAGATATGGAGGAGACTACCGCAGCCCTGTCATCATCATCGCTGCCAGACTGTATCTATTTACAATCGCTGTACTATTGTAACTTTTCAGCACTTTCTCCTCAGTGACATCCGTAAAGTTGTCTGATTCTATAGAAAGGGTCTGGTCTGGGGTAAAGTAGTTACCAAGTCAGAGTCATAAACCTCAATTAACACCACATTAAAACAATCACCAACTAAAACCAAAAGCTGAGGTCAGTGATACTATAACCAAAATAGAGCTGGCAGCGATGTCAATGCCAGTCGACAACAGGTCATCACTTATTCAGAACCCCAGCCTAATAATAATCTATTCACACAGCGACTAATGATTTCTGTTACATTTAATTAAAAAGGACATGTTCAAAATTTAAAAAAGACTTCAACTTTTAACCATGTTATAAACAGACCCGGAGCCTGAAAGTGAATTTGTGTTCAGTGAAAGACTTTTGGGTCGATGGAGTCATTGGTCTCCTGTCTTTCAGAGTTCTGCCTGTTCAGTGTATTTTTTCATAAGCCATCAAACATCGCTAAATAGGAATGATCCAAATGTTTTCAGCTGTTGTCAACCTATCGACCACAATTAGCT